>JBBGZY010001720.1:0-670000 GCA_037952925.1 Lithobates clamitans | reverse complement strand
ATTAATTCCTATACTGTGGTCCAGGGGCGTTGCTAGGTCTACAAAAGATCTGGGGCTAGAGCCCATAGCAGCGTAGTTAAGAAAGTCATACGCTTGGGCGGGCATACATATGTACATAATTTACATACGTACGTGTGTGTGTGTGTGTTTATATATATATATATATCCCCAGAGAGCCCCCCTTACATTAGGGTCCACAGAGAGCCCCCCCTCCCCTTGGGGACCCCTGCAGAGACTCAGGGCTATGGGCCCCAGATTCGGGGCTATAGCCCCAAAAGCCACCTCCTAGTGACGCCACTGCTGTGGTCAGCAACTTGCAGTTCTGAAAATATGTATATTTCTCCTTCTGTGCAGGCCAGGTGTTCCCATTTTGAGAGAAGGCCTCCCTTTATGCACCAGTACACGTTCCTTGCATATGTTCATGTCACATAGATTATGCTTGCATTCAAAAATGGGGTTTTCTATATTGTTAGACATACAACACAACACAAACAATATATGGAACTGTTCTACCTTCTGTAAGCAGAACAATTTCCCATATGCTTGTCCCACATGCGTGAAGCAACACTTTTTACTTTTGCTGAGCAGGATTGGCGTGGAGTTTTATAATAACAGGACGCAACCACATTAACGAAATGCCAGCTGACATTGCAATCTAGCTTAACTCTCGAGGCCAGGGACTACTATAGAGGAGGCCAAAGAAGAGTAGCACTGACACCAATACCATTACATATAAAACATGGATAGAGCTCACTGTGCAGCAGCATCGTGCAATTTTGTGTTGGGTCATGCATTTTCATACATGAAGCTGCATGTGCATTAGTATAACATTGTAAAGAACATGTCCATGTGCCAGCAGCTAGCATGTCAGAAGTAGTGGATTCAGCAGATACTTTTTTTGATATAACTACTTCTGCATTTAAAGACATCTACAGACATCTTCCTCAGCCACAAGACAAGAAATTGAAAGTGCTTGTATGTTGAGGATTCCAGTGCAACTCTCAGGTGACATAAGGAGAAAAAGAAAGTTATAGTTACAAAGGTGCTTGATATGCCAGGATATAGTATAAATCCAATTTATAAGCTGGTTCATCTAGAACAGTGATGGCGAACCTTTTTGAGCCCGAGTGCCCAAACCGCAACGCAAGACCAACTTATTTCTTTCAAAGGTACAACACAGAATTAAACCTACCAGCGGCTCTGCACAGAGGATGGGACTGATCATCCCTCTGAATGAGCCCTAAGGGACCAAAAATGTACGATTCTGACAGATTTGCTCAGAATTCAGGGTTCAGGAATGCGTTGTGCTCAGAATACACTGTGCAACATACACTGACCTACCTGACACATGCACTGGCCTACCTAACCATTACACTAACCTACCTGACACATGCATTGACCTACCTGACCATTACACTCACCTACCCGACACATGCACTCACCTACCTGACACATGCATTGACCTACCTGACCATTACACTCACCTACCTGACACATGCACTCACCTACCTGACCATTACACTCACCTACCTGACCATTACACTCGCCTACCTGACACATGCACTCACCTACCTGACACATGCATTGACCTACCTGACCATTACACTCACCTACCTGACCATTACACTCACCTACCTGACACATGCACTCACCTACCTGACACATGCATTGACCTACCTGACCATTACACTCACCTACCTAACACATGCACTCACCTACCTGACACATGCATTGACCTACCTGACCATTACACTCACCTACCTGACACATGCACTCACCTACCTGACCATTACACACACCTACCTGACCATTACACTCACCTACCCGACACATGCACTCACCTACCTGACCATTACACTAACCTACCTGACACATGCATTGACCTACCTGACCATTACACTCACCTACCCGACACATGCACTCACCTACCTGACACATGCATTGACCTACCTGACCATTACACTCAACTACCTGAAACATGCACTCACCTACCTGACACATGCATTGACCTACCTGACCATTACATTCACCTACCTGACACATGCACTCACCTACCTGACCATTACACACACCTACCTGACCATTACACTCACCTACCTAAAACATGCACTCACCTACCAGGCTGCACTAGAGGGACAGACTAAACCAAAGTCGTCCTGGAGGAGGGGGAGCTGGAATAGGGTGCCTGCAGAAAGGAATGCCCGAATGCCTTACTGTAGGTGTAGGGGTCCGAGGGAGGCACTAAGCTGCAGAACAGAGTTGGGATGGTGGAGGAAGAATTTTACACCCCCCCTAAACATCACACATGGGACAAGATGACTGGCTGCCCACCCCTCTGCTGACGTCACTGGCACTGATGCAAGGAAGGGTGTGGGCTCCTCCATGCCTGCACCGTCAGTGCAAGTGACTGCCTGGCTGGGAGATTCCCCTGGCGTGCCGACAGAGAGGGCTTGGCGTGCCAGCTGTGGCACGCATGCCATAGGTTCACCATCACTGATCTAGAACATCATCTAGTTCATCTAGAGCAGGGATCCTCAAACTACGGCCCTCCAGCTGTTGCAGAACTACACATCCCATGAGGCATTGTAAAACGCTGACATTCACAGACATGACTAGGTATGATGGGAATTGTAGTCCCTGAACACCTGGAGGGCCGCAGTTTGAAGACCCCTGATCTAGTGGTTCTCAACCCTGTCCTCAAGTACCCCCAACAGGCCATGTTTTGGGAATTTCTCTTAGATAAAATGTTGCCTGGGAGGGGGTACTGTTGGGCACAGATGAGGCAGAATTGCCTCTTCCTCTTCGGGACCGATGTCCCTTGCACATAAGCCGGTGATCGGCTTTTTTTTCTCCTCACACTGTCAGCGTGAGGAGGAAAAAAAAAAACGATTACTGAGCTTTTGTTTAGATTATGTGATCACCTGTCATTGGCTGACAGCTGGTCATGTGGTAAGGGGCCGGGATCGGCCCCTTACTTGGATCTGTGATCACCCGAGTCTCAGTGAGAAGTTCAGGTCCGTGCTGTGGCCGTCACTGGAAATTCAGGTCCACGCTGTGGCCGTCACTGGAAATTCAGGTCCACGCTGTGGACGTCATTGGAAATTCAGGTCCACGCTGTGGACTTCATTTGAAATTCAGGTCCGCGCTGTGGCCGTCACTGGAAATTCAGGTCCGCGCTGTGGCCGTCACTGGAAATTCAGGTCCGCGCTGTGGCCGTCACTGGAAATTCAGGTCCGTGCTGTGGCCGTCACTGGAAATTCAGGTCCGCGCTGTGGCTGTCACTGGAAATTCAGGTCCATGCTGTGGCCGTCACTGGAAATTCAGGTCCACGCTGTGGCCGTCATGCGGCTATAGCGTGGACGCCAAGTGGTTGAAGCACCTGTGCAAGATAAAGGAAAACCTGCAAACATGGCCTGTTGGGAGTACTTGAGGACAGGGTTGAGAACCACTGATCTAGAACAGCCTGTCTCATTCAGGGTGCTTTCAGGTTTCTTCAGGTGTGCCTTTGCAAAATACCTTGAAATTGCCCAAAAATTGTTAATAAGCCAGCAGGTTTCATTGTGCATCATTACAACTTTCCAGCCACTGGCGTCCTAACAGCCAATAATGTCATTGGTTGATAATGAGGACATTGGGCACCCGTACCTCCACTACCCCACTCCATCGGTACTGGGTTCACATTAGCTCAGTGAGGAAGAAGAAAAACACTAGTGTGCAAAGATGTATTTGCTTTGGAAGAATAAGTCACCTCTAACATTCAGTGTCCTACTTGTGTGGATATTAATGCAATATGTAAAACTATTAGTTTTGATTTTTATATTTTAGAATGGGATGCTTCATGATTCTGCAGAAATTTAAAGGGTGCCTTGACTGAAAAAAGGTTGAGATACACTGATCTAGAACATGTCCCCACACTATGTTTTTCTTTTACTAGTTTCTGTAGCAAGAAACAACTTTTATTACTCCCTGTGGCATCATCACCAGGCTTAAGAATTCTTACAGAGGCAGCTTCTAGGACAGTGATGGCGAACCTTGGCACCCCAGATGTTTTGGAACTACATTTTCCATAATGCTCAACTACACTGCAGAGTGCATGAGCATCATGGTAAATGTAGTTCCAAAACATCTGGAGTGCCAAGGTTCGCCATCGCTGTTCTAGGAGGAGGGAACAGCAGGATGCCCTATGATAGGTCCTATTATACTAAATCTGTCAGCATCCCTTTACCCAACACACAGTTTGTGGGCACACCCTTGGGTGTCAAGGCAAGTAGTATTGCTTTGCTGGTAAAAAAAAAAAATGAATGCATACAAGTGGAGAGGGGCAAGGATAGGTGGAATTCTGTAGTCCAGCTAGGGAGAACTTTGCTTGGTATTTCAAAAAAACAGAGGCAGCTTTGTCTGGCAACAACAGAAAGCTAGGAGCTCATTGGATTTCTGGGAGGATCACCCTGTATTTTTCTGTATTTATGCCTTTCATTGACTCCAGCTTCTGAGTGATGAAAGAAAGAGAGCATGATCTCTTCCATGCAGGTGTTTAAAGATTGGTGGTGTTGTACATGGATGTCTTCAGCCATAGAATGCATATTCAACCACATACTTTATTCCCATTAGGTTATATCTCTGTTTACTTAATATTTACTGTACGCAGGTAAGCTTGTGAATTGCCTAGCTCATTCACAGACTAAACATTTATGGAGATTGTAAAACAGCACTGCTTATCCTCATTGATGACTAATTCCTAGTGAACACTATTTCTATATCTTTTATATACGAAAGTCTCACAGGACCCGCTCTTCCATGAAGAAGGGAGGGGGGGGCTGTGCTGTTTAACAATCAGAAGGATACTGTATATTTGTAATGAGTGCCACCCATACTGAGCTGTCAATGGCAAGCTGCATGCAGAGGCTGTGTGTATGTGATTCTATATATAACTTGGTGCTACGGATAACTGGTCTCCAGATCTCGTCCTCTCTCCACCCCATCTCCAGTGTGTTTATCAGTCACAGAAACACTTGGCAGCTCTTTCCGATCTGGCATGGCTTGTAATGTTTAGCATGTTTGTGTGCCTCAATACTCTCCCTGGCTTTTGGAGACTGTATTGTACATCTTAGAACAAAAAAAAAAATCAGCTTCCACTAAATGAAAGATGAAGAAATATGCAGTTTGTTGCTTCAAAACAAATTCTGAAATGATGTAGGCTACATGTAATTAGTACCCATTGGAGTACATCTGTTGTTTTTGGAAAAATCAATATGGAGTAAGAGATACAGGTCTGGTGAAAAAAAAGTGTGTGCATATATAATACAGTTGCACATGTGTTTGTGTATGTATATATATATATATATATATATATCTCACAAAGGTGAGTACACCCTTCACATTTTTGTAAATATTTTATTATATCTTATTATATCTTATATCTTTTTATATCTTATGTGACAACACTGAAGAAATGACACTTTGCTACAATGTAAAGTAGTGATTGTACAGCTTGTATAATGCCCCGTACACACGATCGGAAATTCTGCCAGCAAAAGTCCGATGTGAGCTTTTGGTCGGAAATTTCCGACCGCGTGTATGCTCCATCGGACTTTTGCTGGCGGAATTTCCGCCAGCAAAAGATTGAGAGCAGGTTCTCTATTTTTCCGATGGAAAAAGTTCCTTTTGGAAATTCCGATCGTCTGTAGCAATTCTGACGCGCAAAATTCCTACGCATGCCGGAAACAATTCAACGCATGCTCGGAAGCATTGAACTTCATTTTCTCGGCTTGTCGTAGTGTTGTACGTCACCGCGTTCTTGACGGTCAAAAGTTCAGAGAACTTTTGTGTGACAGTGTGTATGCAAAGCAAGCTGAGCGGAATTCCGTTGGAAAAACCATCCAAGGTTTTTCCGATGGAAATTCCGATCGTGTGTACGGGGCATAACAGTGTAAATTTGCTGTCCCCTCAAAATAACTCAACACACAGCCATTATTGTCTAAACCAGTGTTTCTCAACTCCAGTCCTCAAGGCGCCCCAACAGGTCATGTTTTCAGGATTTCCTTCAGATGAAACAGCTGTGGTAATTACTAAGGCAGTGAAACTGATCAAATCACCTGTGCAAACTAATGGAAAGCCTGAAAACATGACCTGTTGGGGCGCCTTGAGGACTGGAGTTGAGAAACCCTGGTCTAAACGACTGGCAACAAAAGTGAGTATGCCCCCAAGTGAAAATGTCCAAAATTGGGCCCAATTGGCCATTTTCCATCCCCGGTGTCATGTGACTCATTAGTGTTACAAGGTCTCAGGTGTGAATGGGGAGCAGGTGTGTTAAATTTGGTGTTATCGCTCTCACTCTCTCATACTGGTCATTGGAAGTTCAACATGGCACCTCATGGCAAAGAACTCTCTGAGGATCTGAAAAAAAGAATTGTTGCTCTACATAAAAATGGTCTAGGCTATAAGAAGATTGCCAAGATCCTGAAACTGAGCTGCAGCATGGTGGCCAAGGCTTTAAAGTGGTTTAACAGGACAGGTTCTACTCAGAACAGGCCTCGCTATGGTGGACCAAAGAGGTTGAGTGCAGGTGCTCAGCGTCATATCCAGAGGTTGTCTTTGGGAAATAGACGTATGAGTGCTACCAGCATTGCTGCAGAGGTTGAAGGGGTGGGGGGGTCAGCCTGTCAGTGCTCAAACCATACGCCGGACACTGCATTAAATTGGTCTGCATGGCTGTCGTCCCAGAAGGAAGCCTCTTCTAAAGATGAAGCACAAGAAAACCCGCAAACAGTTTGCTGAAGACAAGCAGACTAAGGACATGGATTACTGGAACCATGTCCTGTGGTCTAATGAGACCAAGATAAACTTATTTGGTTCAGATGGTGCAAAGCGTGTGTGGCAGCATCCAGGTGAGGAGTACAAAGACAAGTGTGTCTTGCCTACAGTCAAGCATGGTGGTGGGAGTGTCATGGTCTGGGGCTACATGAGTGCTGCCGACACTGGGTAGCTACAGTTCATTGAGGGAACCATGAATGCCAACATGTACTGTGACATACTGAAGCAGAGCATGATCCCCTCCCTTTAGAGACTGGGCCACAGGGCAGTATTCCAACATGATAACGACCCCCCAACACACCTCCAAGACAACCACTGCCTTGCTAAAGAAGCTGAGGGTAAAGGTGATGGACTGGTCAAGCATGTCTCCAGACCTAAACCCTATTGAGCATCTGTGGGGCATCCTCAAACGGAAGGTGGAGGAGCGCAAGGTCTCTTAACATCCACCAGCTCTGTGATGTCGTCATGGAGGAGGGGAAGAGGACTCCAGTGGCAACCTGTGAAGCTCTGGTGAACTCCATGCCCAAGAGGGTTAAGGCAGTGCTGGAAAATAATGGTGGCCACACAAAATATTGCCACTTTGGGCCCAATTTTGACATTTTCACTTAGGGGTGTACTCACTTTTGTTGCCAGCGGTTTAGAAATTAATGGCTGAGTTATTTTGAGGGGACATCAAATTGACGCTGTTATACAAGCTGTACACTCACTACTTTACATTGTAGCAAAGTGTCATTTCTTCAGTGTTGTCACATGAAAAGATATAATTAAATATTTACAAAAATGTGAGGGGTGTACTCACTTTTGTAAGACACTGTATATCTCATTGATTCCAAAGCTGAGGTTGTCTGGTCTGGCTGATTAGGTAAGCAGTCCAACTGAAGCAGATCTGGTCATTTAGGGCTCTGTATAGAATCCCAGACTGCTCAGGGATTTTGCTCCACACTGGAACCATTTCTGTGTATGTCAGACTGGGGAGCTCTGAGTACCTGTATTAGTACAATACTGTCCATATTCGATGAGACACAGCCTGTGTGGAAAGAACTTTTTTTGCATAGGTTTAGGCACCTGGGCAGCTGTACGTTGATCCAGGTCTTTAAGCCAGGGATCCTGTATGTCAGTAAGTCGTGTTTTTTTTTTGTTTTTTTTTTCTGTTGTTACTCCTGTACATATTGTATATAGTATTTTTAAATAAATGACATGAGTGTTTCACCAGTAACCTGTACCTGTTTAAAGTGGTGTGAACCCATTCAGAGAATTGCACACACCCTACTGTTGAGCTAATCCCTCACAATATATACACACTATATGCCCATAAGTCTGGGACACCTGACCATCACACTCGACATACCATTTCAAAATCACTGGTGTTATTATTATTATTATTATGCCACTTTCTTTGTAGCTATATAAGACTACACTATTCTGGGAATGCTTTCCTCAAGATATAGAAGTGTGTTTGTGGGAATTTGCGCCCATTCACCCAAAAGGCCATTTGTGAGGTTAGGTAGGTTGAATTAAAAGATCTGGTTGGCTGTTGCCATTCCTGTTCAGTAGACTCCATCTTTCAGAGATTATTGATAGGGTTGAGATCAGGGTTCTATGCAGTCACTTGACTTCCGTCACATTAAAAATGTCAAACTAGGTGGCTTTGTGCATGGGGCGCAGTCATGTTGGAACAAGAGTGGGGAACAGAGAAAGGTCTTCTCCAAAAATCCCCACAAGGGTGGAAGCTCACAATGTATTAGTGCTGTATACCAATGTTTCTCAACTCCAGTTCTCAAGGCACCCCAATAGGTCATGTTTTCAGGCCCTCCATTAATTTGCACAGGTGATTTGATCAGTTTCACTTCCTTAGTAATTACCACAGCCGTTTCATCTGAGGGAAATTCTGAAAACATGATCAGTCGGGGCATCTTGAGGACTGGAGTTGAGAAACACTGCTTTATACTACAGCATTAACAGTACCCTTCACTGAAAATGAATGAAATAAATCATTTGGAGGGGCGCCCACCTACTTTCAGTTAATAAGTCTGCCATTTTGTATAAAGTACTTTAATTACTACTTGTATGAGCAAATTTCTCAATCATTCTTAAAGGATAGGTTCACTTTGGAGCATGTTACACTCATGTTTGAGGTGTAACATGTTACACCGATATTTAGGGTATAACTTGTACAATGCTTCACCTACTGCCTAACACTGCTGCCCACCCCCACTCATCACTGTCACATTTCAAATCCATCCACTCAGCCATGTCATTCATTCACAGGAATCTGTGAAGGAAGAGACTGCAAGTCCCCTCTTCCACCGTGGCAGACAGCTTGTAGTTCTCAAAGGGTGCTGATGAATGCCTTTGTGGCTCATTCACCCTCCCTTCAGCTTTGTAACAGAAAGCCTGTATGGAGGTACGGGCACAAAGCTGGAAGACATGTTGCAGGAGTTTGACAGTGCACCCATTATCTACGGATCACAGGTGCAATGCTCTGCAGGCTTCTCTGAAAAAAAATGATAAATGCACATATTTTTACTGCTAAAATATGTACATTTATAATTATTATTTTTTCCTGAAAAGTTGACATATGTAGTACATCCTTAAGTTGGCGTGTTTCATATTATAAGTGCCTAGTCTTAGACAAAGAATCTGTTCTAGGAGCTAAATATTAGTGGACCTGAAAGCCAATCAAAAGAAATTAGCTTACTTATTCATCTTCTGGATTGTTTCTGATTTGTAGCTTATGGTTTAAAACACACCAGCTCACCATATTCTTCATGTGACCTCAAAGAAAGTGAGAAGAATTGCCCCAATAGGATGGTGTCTGAAACTTGGTAAAGATTCTAATCCTTCTACTTAGTGTTTAAAATTGCAGTCTTTGTTCCCACTTGAGATTCTGATAATTTTCTCTACTAATGAAAATAAAGGAACTAAGGGAAAATCTCCCTAGCAGGGACATAGTCCAAAAAGAAAAACAAAACTTCTTTCCAAACTTCATAGATTTTTACTGTTATTTTTTTTTTGTCTTTAGTTCCATTTTTAATCATTTTTGTTTGTCTCATTGAATTTCATTTTTGTCTTCCAGTGCCGTTCAGGGAAGCTCCCAGCTACTCACACCGGAGGAGGGGGCTACAGAGCACTTTGGCAGCACCCAGAGTCCTCCTTCGCTCCAACAGCGACAACAACCTCAACGTCAACAACGTTCCCGAGTGGTCTGCTGCCTCATCTTCTTTACACCGCAGCCTCTCACCACAGTTGCTGCAACAGATGCAGAATAATCCTAATGGCACTGTAAAAACTATTGGGAGCTATTCCCAGGTCCCCCGGAGCCGCTCGCCATCTTTGAACCGTTTGGGAGAGGATGCAAAGAGACAGCAGCACAGGCACGTCAGGTATGCACTGACCATCTAGTGAAATTGTGGACTTGCTGTTACAGAATGTGTTCTTGTATGGCCTCCAACCTGATCCGAATGACAAAAAAGTAATCCGTAAAAAGGGTGTTCTTTATAAATTAATATCTTCAATATTGTAAAACAAGAGGGCCTCCTGCCTGTGTAGTCAGGCTTTCACAGTGATGAGAACCACCATTTCACATTTCACCTGTATCACAGCCGTCTAGTGAATTCTAGCACTGCAGCAAGACAATGGTCTTCTATGAGCAACAGTTCATAATTAAAGTGGAACACAGATATGAGTTAGTCAATGTGGGCAAGATCTTCCATTCTGTGTGACTAGACCTTGCGAAGTATTCATAGTGCATTAGAAAGGTCAGAGTCATGAGCTTTCCCCATCCTCACCAGAGTGGTTTCCAGTTGATATTTTTGGGCTCTTGCCCTGGTAGGCTTGGAGCAAATGTCCTTTCTGCCATTTATACAAGATAGATCTGGCAGCATACTAGAGAATTGGCTTATAACTCTTGTCCCCAAATCTCCCTAATTGTGCCAGCTATTCAGTTGTCTATATAAACTTACCTCTGACATAATGAAACTAAAGGAAACATTTTTTTTTACAGTTTGGATGGAGTAACGGGGAAGAGGTTATAACCCCTGTCAGGTTTTTTGGGGGTTTTTTGCCATCGATGTCCCATTGGGGAGATTTCACTTGGCTTCCTGTCCCATAGGCAAACCAGGAAGTGAGAGGAAAATCCTCCAAAGTGAGGGGACACCTGGTTGTCACCAGCATCAACAGAACTAGTATCACAATTGAATAATTTCCCCTCTATTCCTTTTTTGGGGACAATCCAAAATTTTGGATTTTTTTTTTTTTACTTTCACTTTCGATGATAATGGTAAACAGGACAAATAGAGAGGGTGAATCTCCCTAAAGTGGGAACAGACGGCAATAAAAAATGACAGGAGTCCTAATCCCTCTCCAGTCTATCCAAAACGAAAAAGAAAACATCTGACAATACCGCCCCCCCCCAACCCCCGTTTTACTTACCTGACCCCTCGAAAGACCCGTGCATACCTCCGACATCCTCTTCGCTGCTAACCTTGGCCATTGATTGGTTGCAGTGGATGGATTGAAAGCAGCCCAGCCATTGGCTTGTGCTGCTGTCAATCACATCCAATGACGCAGCGCATCGGGGGGCGGGGCCAAGTGATACAGTGATCAGCTATGGCCCCCGGCTGTATCACGGGAGCGCGCCTGCAAGCACTCAACACCATGCGAGGGAGCTCGCATGAAGGTGTTGAGTCCTTGCGGGGGGGGAGCCGAGACAGCCGCCGAGGGACCCCAGAAGACCAGGTTCGGGGCCACTCTGTGCAAAACGAGCTGCACAGTGGAAGTAAGTATAACATGTTTGTTATTTAAGAAAAAAAATATATATAAATATCTTTAGTGATCCTTTAATGCATGCAGTTACTACAGCAATAAGTAAATTTATATTCTATAGTGACTGTAAATTTTCAGAGAAAGGTTTAAAAGGAAAAATCCAAAATGTACAATTCTAATTACAGTCATTTTCATTATCAATAGAATACCTCCCGAATTTCTGAGTTGAGCAGGGGAGACATTTCTTGCAGAGGCAAAGGATATATCCCCAGATACATCACTCGTTAAAAGTTAAAAGTGGTTCTAAAGTTGAAACATTTTTTGCCTTAATGCATTTCCTGCATTAAGGATATAAAATGTCCACCTACTTGTTTCTTCCCCCCAAACACAGAGAGTCATCACTCAATCCAGTGCTGTGCCCGTCTACATCAACACTGCTCACACCTTCTCTTCCACAGGACACACAGGCAGCAGTGGAAACCATTGGCTCCTGCTGCTGTCAGTCAAATGCTGTAAGGAGAGAGTGTTGAGCAGCTATTGATGCACACAGCCTTGCTTGGGAGCGTGCCCACACGAGTGCCTCCTCAGCACAAGGCCTGCATCGGGGGCACTCGGAGAAGAGGAGGAGCTGAAAGCACGGGTGGGGGGACCCCAGAAGAGGAGGAAAGGGACCACTTTGTGCAATACCATTGCACAGAGCAGGAAAGTGTAACTTTTTTTTTTTAATTTCTGAAAACAAAATTGGCCCTTAGAACCACTTTAATTAACAAAAAAGATTGGTTAAACTACAAGTATTTTTTGCACTACTATATTTCCTTTAAACTGGCATTTCAAAATGACAAATGCAATATTGTAGAGATATGAAGAAAGGTTTAGTGTAGTATAACAATTATGGTAGTAAAATAGTACATATTGGGCTAGCACAGACCAGGTGATGTGTATCATCTGGCCTCTGTAGAGAGAGTAGAAGCAGTGAGGTGAGGAACCATGCACCCCCCTATCTGAGTCTGTCACTATCAAAGATGTATTAACTATAGGAGCTGTTCTAACATAACCATAGGCTAGAGCATCATGGACATTTGTTATCACTTGATAACAAGAGATTTAACTTCTTGTTCTGAACTACCTCTGTAGAAATGAATGCATTGCAAATTAAGTAGTTGTCAACAAAGAGTTAAATCTCTTGCTGACATGCAATTAAAATAACCCATGTAACGTTGGTGGGATTTGGTGACCTGAAGATGAACAGCTTTGAGTACCTGGCAAATCCCAGACTTGCATGACTGACAGTAAATTAGTTAGAGGTTACGTTATATTAGTCAAATGACTATTCCTGTTGTCATAAGGGCCCATCTATTGTATATTTCATTGCATTCATTATATATAACTCCATAGTGTGAGTTCAGCATAGGCGATAAGAAAAATACCACCGAGAACAGTTGATGGATTGCAACCTTTAGCAAAATCTTCGGTTTCTTGAAGTAGAAAGCCTTTAAATGGGCTGTTAGCATGTTTTACAAAGTTGACTGGTGGGTATCACAGGTGCCTGTGACACGGTACATACGTAACACAGAAATAATTCTGGTAGCTGTCTTTGGTTTTAGTGGTTTTATGACTGTCACTGATTTGGAACAAGTGTTCAGATTTAAAATTTAGAATGAGGTCAAAACACTTGATTTGCATACTTGTTCCAGGTTATTGTTTTAAAGCATTAAAACCTTTAGTTGCTGAAATCCCAGAACATCAGTCAAGTCACAACTAATTCTTGCACAACCTAATCTCTATGCAAAATTGGTAAAGCTTAAAGTGATTCTAAACTTTTTTTTTTTTTTAATAATAAACCTGTCATACTTGCCTGTTGTGTGTAATGGATATGCACAGAGCAGCCCTGATCCTCCTCTTCTGGGGTTCCTTGTTGGCACTCCTCCTTGGCGAGTGCCTCCATAGGAAACGGCTTCCTATAAGGACACTCCTGGGTACTCGATTCAGAGACACGCTGTCTGCATCCGTAAACGTGGACAGCATGGCTCGGCCCCCTCCCCTTCTGCTCCCTAATGACATGATTTGATGGACAGCAGCGGGAGGTGGGACGAAACAGGCTCAGATATTTGGGGGGGGGAGGTGTTGGAGGGTTCCTATGCTCAGAAGGTTTCTTACCTTAAGGGCCCTTTCACATGGGTTTTCTGATCAGGTCTGCCTGTCAGTTTTTCAGACGAGAACTACAAGCTGACAGCCACAAAGACTGTGAAAGAATGACGCGGTGGACAAAGCCCCGTATGGCCACGCCTTTTAAAAAATTGTGACATCAAGTGTGGGGAGAAAATCCCCCACTCGCTGTCACAACTGGGAATTGGAAGGGTGTGGGGGCTGCTGCAACAGTAACATGTTTCATGTTACACCCCGAATGTGGATGAACTTCTCCTTTTAATACAGAGAATGCATTAGGGCAAAAAAAAAAAACTTAAGCCTTTAGAACCTCTTTAATGAGCAAAATGGAAAAGGAGGAGCTTAAAGCTGAACTTCAGGCAAACCCCTAAATACACAGATGAAATGAATACATGGGAGCCTTTTACGTGTCAAAGTATTTGTATTTATGTTCATCCATTTGTGAATTTTACACAATCCTTCCACACAGAACAACCAGAAGGATGACTCCACTTTATCAGATACAGTTTAGAATAATTTCAGTGGTGTTCTCCTAGACCTTATTCAAATGGGGGTATTTAAAGTGGGAGTAAACTCCCTTGGTTGATTTTTGCCTATAGGTAAGCCTATAATAAGGCTTACCTGTAGGTACAGTAAATATCTCCTAAACGTGCGCTGTTTAGGAGATATTTACTTGTGAAGCCGTTGGTGAAGTCACCGGCGCATGCGCTCTGAAGGAACGCCATACCCGTGCTGTTCCTTCAGAGCCCTGTGCTGTAAACAGCGACTCTGAACATGTGACATTGTGGCTCGTCCATTCAAAGAACCAGAGCCTGCAAACCCAGAAGGAAGACTGGGGGAAGATTGAAGCTCTGTCAGTGGTGACAACACACTCCTGGAGGGCTTCGTTTTAAGGTAAGTTTCACATGATGTGCTAGTATGCAATGCAGGAGGACATTTTTTTATTGGTTTACCGAGTTTACTACCGCTTTAAGCTTACATCTGTGTGATGCCCGCATGTGATGCACAGGTGTGTTCCATGCATGCGCATGCAGACAGTCCAATTCATGTCTATTGGAATGCAGCGGCTGCAAGGACACAGTGTGGGCGCAGGTGCGTGTCCTCGAACGCAGACAGTAATAGTTTGGTGTCACACACCTGCACCCACAAAAATATCAAATTGAGAGCAGCTGCTGCATCCCAATTGACATGAATAGGATTGCATGCATGCGGATGCACGGAACATCTTTGCATCATGTGGGGGCAAACACAACCCTTCACATGGATGTAAGCTTAAAGCGGTAGTAAACCGCTGGGTATGTGTTTTTTTTTCTTTTCCTAACCTGAAAGGTAGTATCAGAATGTGCTAGTATGTATCACATATTAGCACATTATGTTAAACTTGCCTGAAAACTAAGCCTTCCAGCGCTGCACTGTCACTGCTGTAGGCTCTTCCATCTTCACACAGTCTTCTTTCTGGGTTTGCGGACTTCGGCTGTGTGACTGGCAAGAGCCGCAAATAACATCATGCACATGCGCAGGAGCCGCCGTTTACAAAACAGGACTCTGAAAGAACGGCCTGGGTGGCTGTTCCTTCAGAACGCATGTGCCGGTGACTGCATGTACAGTAAATATCTCCCAAATGGTGCACATTTTGGAGATACATATGTGCCTTGAAAAAGTATTCATACCCCTTGATATTTTCCACATTTTCTCATGTTACAACTATAAATGTATTTTATTGGGATTTTATGTGATAGACCAACACAAAGTGGCACATAATTGTGAAGTGGAAGGAAAATGATAAATGGTTTTCAAAATTTTTTACAAATAAAGTCTGAAAAGTGTGGCATGCATTTGTATTCTGCCCCCCTGAGTCAATATTTTGTAGAACCACCTTTCACTGCAATTACAGCTGCAAGTCTTTTTGGGGATGTCTCTACCAGCTTTGCACATCTTGAGAGTTAAATTTTTTCCCATTCTTCTTTGCAAAATAGCCTCTAGCTCTGTCAGATTGGATGGAGAGTGTCTATGAACAGCAATTTGAAGTCTTGCCACAGATTCTCAATTGGATTTAGGTCTGAACTTTGACTGAGCCATTCTAACACATGAATATGCTTTGATCTAAACCATTCCATTGTAGCTCTGGCTGTATGTTTAGGGTCGTTTTCCTGCTGGAAGGTGAACCTCTGCCTCAGTCTCAAGTCTTTTGCAGACTCTAACAGGTTTCTAAGATTGCCCTGTATTTGGCTCCATCCACCTTCCTTTCAACTCTGACCAGCTTCCTTGTCTCTGCTGAAGAAAAGCATCCCCATAACATGCTGCCACCACCATGTTTCATGGTGGGGATGGGGTGTTCAGGTTGATGTGTAGTCTTAGTTTTCCATCACACATAGTGTTTTGCTTTTAGGTCAGAACATTCAATTTTGGGCTCACCTGACCAGAGCACCTTCTTCCACATGTTTGCTATGTCACCCACATGGCGTCTCGCAAACTGCAAATGGGACTTCTTATAGCTTTCCTTCAACAATAGCTTTCTTCTTGCTACTCTTTCATAAAGACCAGATTTGTGGAGAACACGACTAATAGTTGTCCTGTGGACAGATTCTCCCACCTGAGCTGTGGATCTCTGCAGCTCCTCCAGAGTTACCATGGGCCTCTTGGCTGCTTCTCTGATTAATGCTCTCCTTGCCCGGCCTGTCAGTTTAGGTGGACGGCCATGTCTTGGTAGCTTGGCAGTTGTGCCATACTCTTTCCATTTTCGAATGATGGATTGAACAGTGCTCTGTGAGATGTTCAAAGCTTGGGATATTAATTTATAACCTAACCCTGCTTTAAACTTCTCCACAACCTTAACCCTGACCTGTCTGGTGTGTTCCCTGGCCTTAGTGATGCTGTTCACTAAGGTTCTCTAACAAACCTCCTTGGGCTTCAAAGAACAGCTGTATTTATACTCCGATTAAATTACACACAGGTGGACTCCATTTACTAATTAGGTGACTTCTGAAGGCAATTGGTTCCACTAGATTTTTAGTTAGGGGTATCAGAGTAAAGGGGGCTGAATACAAATGCACGCCACACTTTTCACATATTTATTTGTAAGAAATTTTGAAAACCATTTATAATTTTCCTTCCACTTCACAATTATGTGCCACTTTGTGTTGGTCTATCAAAAATCCAAATAAAATACATTTACGTTTTTTTTTATAACTTGACAAAATGTGGAAAATGTCAATGGGATATGAATACTTTTTCAAGGCACTGTATTTACAGTACCTACAGGAAAGCCTTATTATAGGCTTACCTATAGGTGAATGTCAGAGATGGGAGTTTACTCCCACTTTAAGTACATTCGTGAACATTAGGCCTTCTGGGTCACTAACCTGGAACAAGCATACTGCAAATTAAGTCAGACTGAAGTCAGACTTCTCTATCTGCTTGCGTGTTCCAGGTCATTGACTTGGTAAGGATTGAAGAAAATGGATTAGATTGACAGTCAAGCAACTAGCATCTTCAGAAGCCAAAGATGATAATAGCAGCCTCTAGGTCAAGGGTTCTTAACCTGGGTCCATGGATGGGTTTCGGTCCACGAGGGTCAGATAAAAAATAACATTTACATCCACTTAAACCCCCCCCCCCCTTCCCTAGTCCCAATCAATGTTTTCCAATTGGAAGAAATTCAAGAAAATGAACTCTGCCATCGCTTATAGCGCCAAACCTCTTAGCATCTCTTGACTACTTGTTGGCCCATATTACCATTTAAATCAGTATTGTCATGGGGGATTATAGATTTGATCAAATTCTTAAAGGGGTCCTTCAATTTAAAAAGGTTAAGAACCACTGCTCTAAGTTTTCTCTGCACAGGTATTCTTAAATTTGCAATTTTGACTGTAGTCCGCCTTTCTGAACTACCCTAGAACCTTCATAACTGAAAACAAAAGCAATGCTGACCTTTCCAATCCCTTTCCTTTACTCTACTGCTTGTCTTTTCTATCAAGACTACAGCTGCACTTTAAACCTTTCCTGAAAATCTTTATAAAAAATATCACAGGCCCTTTGATAAAAGCACGTGTCTCTCTGTATTGTCACCTTCCCTTGGTGTTACCGCTGGGGAATCGGCGAAAACACACAGGGAGATTGAAATCTGTGCCTCTATTTTTGGCTCCGTTAATTTTCATAGCGAAGGCAGGTCTGTGATATTTATATGTTAATGTATGCTGTCTTGAGCCCTTTAGTAAGAGCTGCAACATTTATACAGCAATAAAACAGACAGCAAGCAATGAAATGCCAAACTAAGCATTCCTTGGGATGTGGTCTTCTGAGGATGGCAATCCTCTGCCGTGCATCCGTAATACGCAGCAACCGCTGGCCAATCGAAACGCATCCTGTTCTTGTATTCATTCCAGCCGCAGGGAAAATAAGGTGGAAGATAACATTGTCTCGAATTAGAGACAGTTATTGGACAAATGAGGTCTTATGGCTGAACTGAAGGATCAAGGTTAAGATATGCGCTGGCAGAAAAGGATCGTTCAGGATCGGCCTTAATCCGCCATAATTGATTCTCAGCAGTTGTTGCCAGACTCTGTCTCCCATGATGATCTGCTCATCTGGTGGCTTCTGTCTGCTAAGTAATATTGTTGTATCAGGTGTAAATGGCTGATATGTGAGCAGGTGTGTTTGGGACTAGACATTTTAGTGTTTTTTTTCCCCAGTCTTCCATCGAAAGTTAATCAAACTTGATAGTGGCAATATAGAACGCAGCCCTTCTGTTTTGGATTTATCTGGAGCATTGGGCAAAACCCATACAAATAAGGGTAGAGCTTGCAAAGTTTATAGAGACAATCCATGAAGGGAACTAATTTTGGGACCCATGGGAGCCATCAAATGTATGCTGGTTAAGGTGATTTAAGTGACTCTGCCATTACGGGGTCAATAGTGAACTAACCCCAGCAAGTAAGAGAAGAGGCTGTGCTCAGGGCTGACGGAGCTCAAGCCCATGGGCCCCGGCCAATAGGGGGGCCCGCCGGCCCCGCGACCCCGCCCGTTCCGAAAGCCGCTGAGAGCGACTGAAATCGGTCGAAAGCCGAGGAGAGCCGACGAGTGCGTCCGAGAACCGCCGAGATCGGCCAAAAGTTGCCAGGGCGGCTGAAAGCCGGCTCTGTATCGCAGCGCCATTTTTAAGCTGAAAGGCTGCAATGACAAGGCAGCAATGACGCTGGATCAAGGCTACAATGTCAAGGCTGCAATGACACTGACAAGGCTGCAATGACACTGACAAGGCTGCAATGACACTGACAGGGATGGGCATTTAAATGTAAGTTTTTTCCTTAAACTTCCCTCCTAAAAGTTTTTTTCCTTAAAATTCCCTCCTAAACTTGGGGTGCGTGTTATACGCCGGCGCGTGTTATACACTGATAAATAGGTAATATCATTTTATCATTTTATCCATTTGTATTGCTTTTATTAATCGTGGGTCCAGGACGAATACCAGTACAGTATCCCTCACTTATACGCTTATATATTATCTACTTTTGTGAGTAGCCATTTATCTGTTTTGTCTTGTCCAATTAAAAAGAAGTTCTTTAATACTGCACTGAGTCTTGCGCACCTTGTCCTTTTCTATTTCTGTTTTATAGAGCTGTGCATATGTAAAGAAGGGAAGGGCCCGAAAGTGACTCAAGCCCAGGGGCCCCCACCACCCTAAGTCCTGCCCTGGCTGTGCTGCATTATGAGATTACCTTTTTGATGGCCAGTGTCTTCAAACCGGCCTGCTTTACCGATCCCTGACCACTACAGACGGTCAAAATTTCTGGCTGTGTCAAATACCTGCCCCCCCCACACTGCATGCTGTGGTTTTTCTCACCAGCTTCTAAATCTTGTAGTGACATTCGAACTGGCTGGAGGAACCATAGTGTGTGGTGGGGGGGAATGGTATTGACACACCTGGAATTGTTGAATACTTGCTGGGAACACGCACAGTGGCAGAGTTTGAACACCCAGGTCACCCAAATATTGAATCTTTTTTTAATTTAACATAAACCCTCTAGTGATCAGATATTCTCATCTGTTCTTAAACTACTGAGGCTGGGAATTACTGCAAGTGCCACCACTGATGACTTGTTTTTGAAGGTACAACGTCCATAACTGTCGTTATTCTTGCTTACTGACTGATAACCAGTGAAATGTCAGAACACCTGATATACACTTATTTGTTCTTCTATAGTAACTTACCAGAGATTGATGACCTCTACATTGAGTTGCGTGTGTCTGTGTATGCATGTTGAGGTGTCATTGAAAATAAATGGCAATGACAATACAGTGCAAGCTGTTGTACCACATATTAACAACAAGCGTGCATAAGTGTGAATGCGGCATGAAAGTCTACCTCTCAGGTCTGACTAACGGAACACAAAGCAATCCCCACATGGCTTGTCACACTTACCTGTGACTGTATCCAGCGCTGGGCTTTTTCATTGGTACAAGCTTCTCAGCTTCCAGTCAATCACAAAAAGCAAATCCTGCAGCCAGTCCATACTTCACCTTTGTCTTAAAGGGCTAGTGCACCTGTTGCTTGGCATTTCAGCAATGTGTCTCCAAAAGCTTGTATGCAACTTCCCAAAGATCCCTGAAACCTGTTGTTTCTACCAGCATTACTATTTCCTTGTCTCTTTTGGACTGCACTGTACTCCTAAAGCCTAATACACAGGGGCTGAATGTTGGGCGGTTCAATAGAAACTGGCCAACATTCGGCTCCTGTGTATGGCAGCCGATCCAACAGAAGGGTCATGACCGAAAAAGGTCTGCCGACTGGCTCCCAGTCATCACTCTCAGCCAATGGCTGAAATCACTGACTGTAGTGTTCTGAGGGAGGACGTCCCCAGGGGTGTCCCCCTGTCAGAACACAATAGCACAGCAGTTGAGATCGCTGTACTAACATTGGATAGTTAGTAAATCGGCTCTGACCTGAGCCGTCAGTTGTTTTTTCATAGTAGTAGTAGTAGTAGTGTGTACTAGGCTTTAGGGTTGTTTTACTAAAGGCAAACAAGTTGCTCACTTAGCCAAGGAAATTGCATTTTGCTAGGGAATTACCTCCAGGGCTTGATGAATGTCGTGGCATTTCATTTTGCAAAGAATTACCAATCATGTGCAAGGAAAATAAAAAAATAGCATGTACAAGACGATGATGAAAGTCAGCAAAGCTTCATCTCATACAGTTCTGAGGATAATTCCCTCCCAAAGCACAACTTCCTTTGCAAAGTGAACATTCTATCCGTCTTTAGTAATCACCCCCCTAGTGTGTTCCTATGTTTATCCCAAGAGACTCTTTGAGTGCCATTCTACATCAAGCAAAAAACGAATGGTTGAAACCGGCCGGTAACAGGATGGTATGCTGATCGTTCCTAAGTCTTACCGGCCGTTTTCAACCATTCGTTTTTTGCTTGATGTAGAATGGTGCACTGAAGCGCCTGGATATTGTGAGTACCCTGTGTGGGACCTGTTTATTTTTTGGTTCAATAAATTGCATAGGCATACTACACTACGAGATCCTTTTTTCATTGATTTACTGAGGCACATGGGCGATTGATCCAGGATCCCGGACGCACTGTTGAACCCAGTAGTGGTTCCAAAGCATCTATTGACCAAGCTTAACAGCAAGGTCACATACCTTAAGGTGAGCCTTCATTACATGGGGGGGAGCACCTGAGTGAGAACACAGCGCCTGATTATCAAATCACTTTCACAGCATACTGAATCGCATGGAGTGTGCAGCACCTGTAAATTGGATCAATTTGAACTTTGCACAGTGCACTTAAGCACTTTTTTATAATTCCAGTATTTGGATCTATTTAGATTTCCACTGACTTATTTGCTTTAATATTTTTATCACTATATGAATGCACATTGTCACTTTATTATTTGACTATTAAGCACGTGTCTTTTTATATATTTTTCATCATATATTTTATACATTATTATTACCACGGTGTAGAGGATATATTTTTACCAGTTCAGAGGCTTTTTGCTTATACCTTTTGATAGCACAGCGTTTTCAATGCAATTTTAGTTGAGTCAAAGAGGATTTATTGGTTTATTATTGTTAGTGGAGGCTCACAGGACGTTCTATATAATTTTAGCCTATGGGAACTGGCTTGTTAATTTTGCTAGTCCCCACTTGGCTGGCTTATATTCTAGTTATTGGCCTTAAAATGAGTATGGGGGCCCAGGTCCCATCCTGAGGGACATAGATCAATGTCACCAATTTGGACAACCCCAAAAACTAAACAAGGAGAAGTGCCTTAAAAATGCAAAATTGCGTAAAAGCTAGTAACTTTAGCATGTATCCAAAATGCTGCTCCAAAGATGTATGACTTTAGAGAAAACTTAGAAATCTACATTGCAGCTGCAAGATTTTAACCCAAAACAAAAAATAGCCTGCCCCCCTCCCCCCAATACATACAAGGCCATTTGCGTCTGTTAAGGCTTAAAATGCGAACCCCCATGTGAAAAATACCACCCAAACTATCACACACTAACAAACCCCTAACCAAACACACAGCAAGCCAGCCCATGAAAGGGGGGTGGTGCTTGGGGGCAGGAGGGACACCCCAAAAAGTCAACCACCTTGTTCCCATATTCAGGGGGACAAGGGCCTATTCCACACAACCCTAGGCTGGGGTTGTGGGGGGCTGCAGACAGGGGGCTTTACGGAATGTGGAAAGCCCCTTTAAACTAGTTGGTACAAGGTGCTTTGTGGTTGGTATTGAGCTTAGCCCAACATGCCCCAAAGGCAGCCAGCTATGTTGAATGCATGTAGCCTTGTATGGTTCAGGAGGGGTTGGGCAATTGCTCTTTTCGCCCCTTTCCTAGCTGGCCCTGTTGTATGCTCTGGAAAAGGATGTGGTTTAGATGGGTGAAGGCAGCTCACAGCCTTTTGAGAATGGAGTGGAGTGTGGAGTTCCCCTTTAAAAGCAAAAGTTAGCCCATGGAAATCCAAGGGGTTAGAGGGGGGAGACAAGAGCCTTGGAAAATGGAGTGTGGAGTTCCCCTTTAAAAGCAAAAGCTAGCCCAAGGAAATCACATGGGGGAGGTTAAATGCCCTTTTAAGAGGAACTACAGGAGCGAGAGTCTTTTTACATAATTTTAAGATTTTGGCAGCGTAGTGAACAAACTCATGTGAACGAGCACAAGAGCCGCTTGCGCATGCGCACTGCTTACATTGATCTCACGCAGTTCTAAACGTACTTGCAGGCACAGCAGGCTTTCTCTGAAAAAGTTACTTTCTCATTCTATTTTGGGCATATTTGTTACTTGGGCAGTTGTTACTAAACTTCCTCACATCACCTCATAATATTGGCACCTCCATCTTCTGTCAATATTGAATTAGGGATGCCATGCGCCATGTCCATAGTGGCGCACAGATTGCATTCTCCCGTGCGCCGAGATCGCTATAGTAAATGGGGGATTCGCGCTCTTTTACCGGCGCACCATTTCGTAAATATGGAAAGGTGCGTTGTGCCTCGTAAATCACCCCCCATGTGTCCCATCATTTATGTTCACTACTTACTCCAAGAGAGCTGTAGTCTCTTTCACCAGTGCGCTTGTCTGAGCTGCTGAGATCATCGCACTTGTGTACTCTCAATTCCTATATTACTGCTCTTGAATGCCCTGCATTCTCATAGTCACATATAGTTACATAGTAGGTGAGGTTGAAAAAAGACACAAGTCCATCAAGTCCAACCTATGTGTGATTATGTGCCAGTATTCTCCTCGTCAGCCTGCTCCCTTTGTGCACTAATCAACTTTGTGAATCCTGAACCTCACTGACTTTCATCCTTTGTATACCAATGAATCCTGAATTCCAATGCTGCAAGATAATTTTATTACTGTTCCCATGATCCGAATGCTTACCCTCCAGCTCCTGCACATCCCAGTAACCCCTTGATTTTGGAGAATCTGGTTAGCAGTAGCACTGATGTGTTTGAGAGTCCCAACCTGGCTGTTGTTCTGCAGCAAACTTCATCACCCCCTGTGGAGTGCAGGCATCCTGATCCCGCTGGTGTCAGCCTGTTTTATCTCAGACCCTGGAAATCCTAAATACCCCGAAGCTTCTGCTCTACTCCATGGACTTGTTCCCCTGACCATGACTTGGCTCAGAAGTTGTTGATCAGGGAGGCCAGGTGAGTTTGCTGAAATGCTAGAGTGAGGGTCTTAAAGTGGATGTAAACCCACTCCTATACTCAGTGAAGTGAACAGCCTCAGATGATACACAGGGATGAAACAAATCTCCCTACATAAGTTTTACGTGTATATCTGCTGTCTTCAGCTTTATATATTCTTTAAAAAATTCAGATCATGTTAGGAGATTTTCTCTTCCTGTTCAGCTCTGCAGTGAAGCCTGGGCATACAGCCAAGACAGCTGATTGGAGGAAAGGCACACACCCCCTCTCCTCATAGGTAGAGACTTTCAGAGCTGTTGGTTCAATCGTTCAGCTCTGTGCTAATCTATTTATAGCATCCTCACCAACACAAAATTCTGGCTGCTTTTATCTCAGTTGATGGAGAACTTGTCAGAAGTTATCAGGTTGATAACAGACAGGGGCAGAACTACCACCATAGCGACCCATGTGGGCGCTATGGGGCCCGCAGCCGAGTGGGGCCCAGTGAGGATAAGAGCACCGCCAGCACAGTCTCCCAGCCAGGGGAAGAGAGAGGAAAGGAAGAGGCAAGCTGTCCGTATCAGCAGAGAGCTGAATTGCCCGATGTAAGAGCTTTCATTAGAACTTCCAGTGTTCCCAGGGCTCACGTCACATAGCTCCACCTCTTGGCCTGGCGCCTTTGATAGACAGAATGCCAATCCAATGCGGGATGTGTGACATCATCAAAGGCGTCGGGCCAAGAGGTGGGGCTATGTGACGATGAGCCCCGGGAAGACGGGAAATTCAAATGAAAGCTATTACAGTGGGCAGTCCCACTGTCCCACTTGCTTCTTCCTCTGCACAGGTGAGGCTTATGGGGCACAGGCAGACCAGGCTGTATTGGGCACAGGTCATGCTGTATGGGGCACAGGTCACGCTGTATGGGGCACAGGTCACGCTGTATGGGGCACAGGTCACGCTGTATGGGGCACAGGTCACGCTGTATGGGGCACAGGCCACGCTGTATGGGGCACAGGCCACGCTGTATGGGGCACAGGTCACGCTGTATGGGGCACAGGTCACGCTGCATGGGGCACAGGTCACGCTGCATTGGGCACAGGTCACGCTGTATGGGGCACAGGTCACGCTGTATGGGGCACAGGTCACGCTGTATGGGGCACAGGTCACGCTGTATGGGGCACAGGTCACACTGCATTGGGCACAGGTCACGCTGCATGGGGCACAGGTCACGCTGTATTGGGCACAGGTTATGCTGTATGGGGCACAGGTCATGCTGCATTGGGCACAGGTCACGCTGCATTGGGCACAGGTCACGCTGCATGGGGCACAGGTCATGCTGCATGGGGCACAGGTCACGCTGCATTGGGCACAAGTCACGCTGCATTGGGCACAGGTCACGCTGCATTGGGCACAGGTCATGCTGTATGGGGCACAGGTCACGCTGCATTGGGCACAGGTCACGCTGCATTGTGCACAGGTCACGCTGTATGTGGCACAGTTCACGCTGCATTGACACTAGGGCAGCTGTGGGGGGGGGGGGGCTGTTTGCAGGGGGGCCCCATACATCATTTTGCTATGGGGCCCTGCTATTTCTAGGTACGCCCCTGATAACAGAAGAACGGAGCAGGAGACAGCTACAGGACATATTGCTTTGGAGAGAAATAAGAAAACACTGCAGATATATGTGCCCAGCTCAAATGTAATGAATCTGCTTTACATCCACTTTAAATCTGTATGAATAATACAGCAATTTAAATACAATATCACAACTCTGTACATTATAGTTTCTTTTTAAAATATTCTAATACCAATTCTCAAAACCCCATAATAATTCTGTAAATGTGATATTTTATAGAGGGGTCAGTACAGACACAGAATATACTGTGATAAACGTTTGTGGACACCTGATCATTACACCTATATTTGCTTGTGGCAAATCCCATCCCAGGACCATGGTATTTAAAATGACTTTGCCCCCCCCCCCCCCTCCACCCCTTTTTGCAGCTATATCAGCCTCCACTCTTTTGAGAAGGCTTTCTACAAGCTTTTGGAGTGTTTTTCCTGTGAATTTGTACCCATTCAGCCAAAAAAGCTTAGTGGATTCAGGTACCTTAGCTGGACCAGAAGAATTGGTTGGCAGCTGGGGTTTCAATTCATCTCAAAGGTGTTCTGTAGGGTTGAGGTCTGGTCTCTGTGCAGGTCACTCGAGTTTCTGCACACCAGACTCATCAAACCATGCCTTTATGGAACTGGCTTTGTACACATGGGCACAGTCATGCTGGAACTGAAAATGTTTTCCTCAGACTACAAAGTTGATAGCACGCAATTATCTTACTCAATGTTTCTCAACCTTTTGTCTTTTGCAGCACCCTTCAAAAGTATGCAAAACTTTCAGTCTAAAATTTACAAAAAAACCTCAATGGGAAATCTGAACCTGGGTCAATGCACTCAACCACCTTGATGAAATTACTTTCAGAGACCCCCCTTCACATCAGAGGCCCGATTACATTAGTGGCCCCCATCACGTCAGATGTCTCCCATAACATCAGAGCCCCTTCAAGTCAGAGTCCACCCTTCACATAAGAGCCCCCCCCCCATCACATCAGCGTCCCTTATACATTAGAGGTCCCCAATACATGAGGCGCCCCCCCCGATACACGCACAGTCCCCTCTTTTTATCAGAGCCCTTTCTTTAGGCTCTAATAGCATGGCAGAGGTTGGGAGATGGAAAAGGTCTGGAAGAGGCACATTTCCATCTTCTCTTGAATGCTGGGGCTGCTCTGCATGCTGCCTTCTCTGGATCACAGTCATGCATTGCCGTGGTGCTATCCAGTCAGCCACAATTACCATAGCAATGAATGACACCATGTGGTTGATTAACTAAAAGTAGAGAGTTCAGAATCTGGTGCAGCTCTACACAGAAACCAATCAGCTTCTAGCTTCAGCTTGTTCAGTTAAGCGTTAAAAAAAATACCTAGAAGCTGATTGGTTTCTATGCAGAGCTGCACCAGATTTTACACTCTCCAGTTTTGGTAAATCGACCCCCATGCATCCCTCCCCTTAGAGCATCTTTGGCTGTTATGATGCTGACAACCGTCCCACCTGCACCATGTTAACTGGTGAGGCTGATCAAGGGCAAACTGAGTCCCGTGCTCGCAGCATCCTGAAGGAACCCAGGTGGCACCCTGGTTGAGAAACACTGGTATAACATGTCTTTGTGTACTGTAGCATTAACAGTACCCTTCACTGGAAACACCTTAACTCAATACCCTGGAGAGGTGTCCATGTATTTTTGGCCATATAGTAGGAAGGATCTAAGGTCTTCTGTATGCAGTCAAAGAACATGTAGTACTCTAATTAGCTTCAGTCTAGCAGATTAATAGCAGATTCATTACTATCAGATAGATTGAATATATCACTGTAATTTACCCTCTAATTTGGCTTCCTTATATCACCACACACATTATGCTCTCTAGGCATTTAGACACTTTCTAATATAGTCAGGTTTTGTTACTTCATATGTCCTGGTAAATTGGAGAATAAATATTGAGAAACAGGACACAACCATCTATATCCTACAGGGAGAGGCAGGTTCAGCGATATCTGGGAAATAAACTGCTGGAGATATGCAGATTAGCTCATTGTGGAGCAGAAATTGCACTCTGCCTCTCTCCTTCGGGAACTGAGTATTTCTCCGGGCAATCTGTTAAAGCGCAGCACACTGAATCATTTAAAAATTCCTCCTTCTCCTGAGGTGTCCTTTTTACTCTGGGAAAGCGCTGACTCCAGGGGGACAAACGGGCATCTGCAATCCTGGCAATCGCTCACAGTAGATCTCAACCCCCATGTTGAGGTCCGATTCAGATTTATAAGCCTTATAGCCCAGGACTACAGTGGTATAGTGAAAAATGTTGTGTTGACCAATAAATAAATATATAATAATACTTTAAAGCTGAAACCCAGGGAGATATAACAGACATAAGTGTAATTGAGTCCTGTGTTTATTATTATATCAAGAGGGACTTCACCCAGGTTCTAATAAAGTAAATGTCAGCAGATACAAGTACTATAGCTGCTGCCTTTTATAAAACGCATACTAACCTGTCCAAAAAGGCCAGCATTGCCTTCCTACAAACCGGACATAACACCCATTGAGCATGTTTGGGATGCTCTGGATCGGCGTATACGACAGCGTGTTCCAGTTCCTGCCAATATCCAGCATCTTCACACAGCCATTGAAGAGGATTGGACCAACATTCCATAGGCCACAATCAACAACCTGATCAACTCTATGCGAAGGAGATGTGATGAACTGCTTGAGGCAAATGGTGGTCACACCAGATACTAACTGGATTTCAGACCCCCCTGAACCCCCCAATACAGTAAAACTGCACATTTTAGAGTGGCCTTTTATTGTGGCCAGCCTTAGGCACACCTGTGCAACAATCGTGCTTTCTAATCAGCATCTTGATATGCCACACCTGTGAGGGGAATGGATTATCTCAGCAGAGAAGTGCTCACTAATACAGATTGAGACAGATTTGTGAACAATATTTGACAGAAATAGGCCTTTTGTGTACATAGAAAAAGTCATAGATCTTTGAGTTCAGCTCATGATAATTAGGGGCAAACACAAAATTGTTGCGTTTATAATTTTGCTCAGTGTATTTGATCTCAGTGTTTAGCTGTTTTCCTGAAGCTGAGCTTTAAAGCCTGCTATAGTGTGACATTCAAATCTTAGGTCATTGCTGGGGCACAGAATAGCTTTTACCTACATTTTATGAATGAGGCCAAGCAAGGCCACAATGCTTGCAAGTGAAAATTTTCCCAGTCAAATAAAAAAGAATATATGAGCCATATTCTTTAAAGGTGAAAGTGATTGTAAAATCTTGTTTCTTTTTTTTTACTTAAAAAAATAACAAACATGTTATACTTTCCTGCTCTGTGTAGTGGTTTTGCACAGACTGGCCCTGATCCTCTTCTTCTCGGGTCCCTCTTCGGCTCTCCTGGCCCCTCCCTCCTTTTGTGTGCCCCCACAGCAAGCAGCTTGCTATGGGAGAACACGAGCCAAGCCACGGCTCCCTGTGTCCATTCAGACACCTTCCTCACCTCATTCTCACCTAATTGGCTAACTGACTTTGACAGCAGTGGGAGGCACTCCTGCAACATCGCTGGACCTGGATGGACCCCAGGTAGGTATTAGGGGGCTGAGTGACGCTGCTGCACAGAGAAAGTTTTTTTTTTTCTCTTAATGCAATGCATTAGGATAAAAAACCTTCTGCCTTTTACAACCATGTTAATGCTTAAAGTGGATTTAAATTCCCCCAAAAAATTTTTAATTAAGGCTTGCACCTTGTACAGTATAGGATTTCATGTCATCTGTGCCTGGTCTTGCTACGAAGAATTATCCAGCTCTGAGCAGTCCTCTTATCTTTTTTTCAGTGAGATAAAAACGGACAGACAGAGAAATAGGAGTCCATTTCTCCCCCTTGCTGTGAGTGACAGGTGATTTACATATCTATGCGCGAGCCTGAGAGAGACATTCTGTGTACTTCAGATCTCATCCTCCTTTCTTCTCCATCTCTCCCAGGATTGGCTGCTCCACACCTCAGCATGATTGGGCAAGCTGAAATTATGTGGTGACCTTTCTGGGTTTTGACTGGATGTTAGAGATCATAGCAGAAGTTGAGTGTAAGAAATACACAGGAGAAAATGCATATTGACAAGGGGAGGGTAGAGGTGGGCAGGGAGTCTACTGACATCACGACTCCACCCACCGAGCTACAAACAACAGACCCACCCACAGAATCTGCAGTTTTTCAGGTCACATAACAGACAGAAGAGAGACATTTGACAGGTAAAGATACATGCAGGAGGCATGTATATCCTTATGGATAACCCCTATGGCAGTAGTTTAGAAAGGATGAGAGTGGTTTTACATCCACTTTAACTCAAGAAAAACTGCTAAATTCTTAATTGGCTTAGGTCATTGACCTTACTTTTCTCCACTGCGTTTAAGAAATACAGCTTGGTCACCAACTTGCCGCCCTGGGCGTCGGTGGTAAAACGCCGCTATTTCTAGCGGCGCTCTACCGTTGTTTTTGCGGCGCTATTCGGTTTTTAACCCCCGCTAGTGGCCGAAAAGGGTTAAAACCGGTCGGTTCGGCGGCGCTGCCCATTGATTTCAATGGGCAGGGGCGCTTTAGGAGCGGTGAGTTCATCGCTCCTAATGCACTCCAAAGAAGCTGCTGGCAGGACTTTTTCTGACGCCCTGCCAACGCACCGCTCCAGTGTGGAAGCCCTCGGGCTTTCACACTGGAGTGAATGGAGTCGTTGTTTCAGGGCGCTCTGCAGGCGCTATTTTTAACGCTATAGCGCCTGCAAAGTGCCTCAGTGTGAAAGGGGTCTTAAGACTTCTGACTTGACAGGATGGGCTCATGCACAGGGGTATAATTAAAATACTCACATATACCCTGGATATATGACTACCAGAATTTGGTAGAAACAGACAATGTAAAAAACACATATAATGATGCATAAACTATGCACATTTAGACACATAAATGTCTGTACAGCATCTTAAGGCATGTAATTCTTCATCCACTCCACTTTTTCCATCGGAATACATTTACATGCGTATAGGCATAAAGTACGCCAAAATACCTCCAAAGCAGGATTGTTTTTATGTTGCTGAACTCCGCTCTAAATTACAGAGCTAAACACCACTGTGTGCATGGACATGTTTTACTGCATTTGGCGTTTTTGGGAGGTGTCTGTTGTCTTGCAGGAGAAACCGGCAGAAACGCAAGCACTGCATTTTTGATGTGTTTCCTCTGCATTTCCATTGAAGTCTATGCAACCAAAAACGCAACCTGCTGCGGGAAAAAGAAAGTCCTTGACCCTTTCCAAAAAACGCACACTGGTGGAAAACGCACAGATGTGAATGTGACCCATAGGAACCCAGGTTAAATGGACTGTAGTGCGTTTCTGCAAAACTGAAAACACACCGAAAAATACATAGGTGTGAACCAGGCCTGACTAAAACTGATGCACACAGAATCTGGTGCAGCTCTGCATGGAAACCAATCGGCTTTTAGATTTTTTCCCCTGCTGTAGGAAATTGGATCATGCTTTGTTTGGGGTTTTTTGCCTTCCTCTGTATCAACTGTGGGTGAAGGATTGTGTATATGGGATTGTATTTTTTTTTTTTGGTTGAACTAGATGGACTTGTGTCTTTTTTCAACCTGACTAAATATATTTATCTTTAATATCTGTCTGAAATTGAGCTTTACAGTATCATTAAGGCCCCATTCACACTAAGCATTTCTCCTGTGTCTGCCGTTGCACTGCAATGCACAACATGGGAAATCACAATATTCTTAATGGTGTCCATTAATATCAATGCAACATGGTGCAGTGCGATTTTTGAAAGTTGCAGGTGCTTCTTTTGGCGCATTTTGGGTTCCATGGACTTCAATAGGAGTGCATGAAAAATGCATGTACGTGTGTTTATGGTGCATTTTTGGCAAGCAAACATAAAATAAATTGTGTAAAAATGCGCTGAAAAACACATGATTACGCAGCAGCACTAATTTTAACCTAGGATAAGTCTGCATTAATGCCTGACCAGAGCTACCTCTTTTACTGCAAAGTCTTCATATGCCGTGGCATTGCGGTGCAGCAGAAATCCCTGTTGTCACGGTGACTGGGCAGTACTTATACTGAATAGGGATGCCCCACGACTGCATGCAACGCTCGCAGTTAGGGTGCTACTGCAGTGTTCAAGAGGTTGGAGCAGGTAGTGAAGAGGTGTATGCCTCCTCGCCGCCTGTCAAATGCCCTCTAAAGAACGATCCGAAATGCAGATGACTTTTCAGAGAGCAACAGTAATATAAACTAGCCCAGAGCCCACAGCTTTGTAGCTTTCTGTGTTGCCAGCCTGCTGTTGGCATTATGAAAGTGTTTTAACAGATTATGGAAGTACACTACCGCTCTTCTCTCCTAAACTGGCTGAACATCTTAGGGTTTACATTGAAATCAATGGCCCTCAAGTCTGAAAAAAAATCGGACCAAAGTACTGCAGGAACTACTTTAAAGTCGCTGTGACTTTAAGTTGCACAGATATGAACGGTACTCATTGGAAAACATGGGGTGCCATTTTGGGGTCCAAAGTCGCATGGCAAGTTGCACAAGTGTGAATGGGGTCTAATTCTTTGGCATGCACTACCTGAAATGATGTTAGATTGATAGTGCAGCGCACACTAGAACCTGAGTGTCTTGCATTAAATGTGCCTCATCCTCTAGCACCCAGTCCCTGAAAACATGTTAGGTTGACATTAGACATGTGCACTGACAAAAAAATGTATTCGTTTTTGTTTCATATGTTTTTTTACTCTTTTCGGAATTCGGAAATTCAGAAATCTGAAAATTCGGATTTTCAAATTTCAAATTTTCGAATTCCGAATTTTCAGATTTTCGGAACTCGAAAATTCGGAAATTCAAAAATTCGAAAATCTGAAAAAAAAGAAAGCTATTGTTTTGAATTTTACTGATTTTCTTTCTTCTTTTTCAGATTTTCGAATTTTTGAATTTTCGAATTCCGAAAATCCGGAAATTCGGAATTCGGAAATTCGACAATCCGAAAGTTCGAAAATCGGAAAAAAAAGAAAGATAATCAGTAAAATTCGAAATAATAACTAACTATTAAAATTTATTGCTATTGGAATTTCCTTTCAAATTTTGCTGTTTGTGAACGTAACGAATACGAATTTATCTGAAGTTACGAACTATCCAAAATAACGAATGCCGCATCTAAACAAATGGAATGGAACAAATTGATAAATAATAATAATAAAAAGGTTTTAATATTATTGTTATTTATTATTATTAGATCGTTACTTTCCATTCGTTTATATGCGGCATTCGTTATTTCAGATAATTCGTAACTTCTGATAAATTCGTACTCATTACGTTCACAAACAGCCAAATTTGAAGGAAATTCTAATACATATAATGTAAGGCAGTAGTAGTGCAGTAGTACACACAGCCGGACTTCCCGACAGAAAAAGTCCGATGGGAGCTTTTGGTCAGACATTCCGACCTTGTGTATGCTCCATCTGACTTTTTCTGTCGGCATTTCCGACGGACTCAGATATAGAACATGTTCTAAATCTTTCCGACTGAGTTTAGCCCGTTGGCAAGTCCGCTCGTGTGTACGTAGCATAATAGATATTATTTCAAATTTTACTGATTTTCTTTCTTTTTTTTCAGATTTTCGAATTTTCAAATTTTTGGATTTCCGAAGTTTTGAATTCTGGAAATTCGAAATTCGAAAATATGAAAATTCGGAAATTTGAAAATTCAGAATTTTGGAAATTTGGAACTAATTGCACGTGTCTAGTTGACATCACAACACAGTGCGGTACAATCTGAGTGTCTCACACTGAACCAGTTTCCATTCTATCTATTTTGTTTTCTGTAGTTAGTATTGTGTTAGAGTAATATGAAGATAGATTTCAGATACTCTAGCAGAAATGCACTTGAACTTTCTTTGCTAGAACAGTTATGAAATATGTGTTTTTTTTTTGTTATTTTTCAGTCCTGGTGCCAACAAGGAAGCGGCCTCTACTGGGGATTATCAGGGACCAAAGCGAAAGCTGTACAGTGCTCTTCCTGGAAGGCATTTTGTTGTGGTGAAACCGTATCAACCTCAAGTAGAAGGCGAGATTCCCCTTTACAAGGGGGACCGGATAAGAGGTATGCTTCCACTAGACACATCATATGCGTCATGTCAGGGAGATTTCCCTTCACCCCCAGTCCTGGAGACACAACAGAAAGTTAAAAGATATCTGCTAAGTGAGGGGAATTCCTCTCTATAACAGTTAGCACTGGAACAGGCGTCCCCATTGAAAGATATACCATCTTCTCTTTTTCTGGTGAAAGCTGTAATATTTTGAGTCCTTTATTACTTTACAACTCTGTGACAGTGAGGACATATTAATAAAAACTTGACTTGTTCTAACCCTTCCCACTTTATGTGAAACTGAAAACAAAAAAGGTTTTTGGACATGCATACACACTAACTTTAAAGGAAGATTTAATATTAAATAGAGTAGAATATTAAAGGACAACTTTTCTTGGAAAAAAAAATAATTGCTTACAGTCCATTTTATAATTTATTATTTTAAACCGATTGATCTCCAGAACAATTTTCATTTTTCAGCTATGGGTCCTCTGATTTCCTCCTATGTTCCAAAGATGTACTAATAGGTTCATTGGCTTCTGTCTAAATTGGCTCCTTGAAGGCAAGGACTGATATGAATGTACAATATGTAAAGCGCTGCATAAATTGTTGGCATTATATAAACACTTGTAATGAATAAATAACTTAATACCTATGATGCGTGAGGCATATATTGTTTTTTTGTCTTTATTTTTTTACCAAAAACTGGGATTTTTTTAAAGATCTTTTATTTAAATGCGAAGTATGGATTTCCTTTTTTAGCTTCATTCTATTCCCTGTGAGCTGCTAATACATGCAAATCTGTCCAGCCGTCTGAGAAGTACACCCTTCCTGTGGGAGGGGCTACAGTCTTCTCTGGATTCTTATGCCGACAATGTTGTTGGGATAGAAAATCCTTTTCTTCTCCTCTGTTTGATGTTGGCTGTGGGCTGTCTGCTCTCCTTCTCCCTCCTCTCACACGGCATAGAGCTCAGATGGATTCTCCTACAGACAGCCTCCATCTGCACACTGTGTAGCTGCCTGCTATGCTGCAGTTCTGGCCTGTAAAGTCCCCAGATAAAAACAGCTGTGCAGCTACACAGTGTGCAGACAGAGGCTTCCTTTAAGGGAACCAATCTAAGCTGTGCTAGGGAAGAGGAGATGTGCTGCCTGTGCTCAGTGATGTGCACAGTACGAGGATGTGAGACGGAGCCCAATGGGCACAGCTTTCATGAAGGATAGGGGGAGCACAGCCCTCCCCAACACCTCCCCCTAGATCCAGCCATGTCTATACCACTTATGTACTTTCCACTATGCACAGGTATAGCACAGTGCCTAAACTTGTTTACCTGTTCAGTAGCCATGGCCATATCTTATAATGGCAGAAGGACAGAAAGAGGGGTGGATTGCTGAAGTTGTAACCGCCCCCACTGAACCTTCAAACAGCAAATGGACCGTTACAGGAACCTAAATGATATATGAAGTCCCCCTGCTGGAAAAACAAAAGAAGGGACCGTTCTCTTGGCAGCCCTGACTCCCCACAAGTCTGCAACTAGTAGGCTTTAGCCTGGAATGTTACAGGTCGGTTTACTTTACTGTACTTATCCTCGTATGACCTTGGTTCTCTTCTTCCTGGAGCATACCCCCCTCTTTTTTTTTTTTTTACTCCCTCCATTTTTTATTTCTCTTGATTTTTACCTCATATTTTTTTTTTTTTTTTAAATACTGTATTTATCCACAAAAAATTTTTTTTTATGGGTTTAGTCCTTCGTGGCAGGCAGGCAGGCAGCCAGCTCGGGAGTCTTGGATTGTAATGTGAAGGCCCGCTTTTACTCTACCTGGTCAATTTCTATCGTTGTGGGCCTCGCTGTTACCGCAGGTCATTAATCCCCTCGTCTCCGTCTGTTTGACTATACATGCTGATCTTTCTTTGATCTCTCAGCTGTGTCTGAGTTGCCTTATTTTTTATATTGACTAAATGATTTGAACTGTTAGGCCTATGTCTTTCGATAACTAAAGAATAAAAAAAAGAAAGTTATAGCTTCATCCCTATCCCATACTTTAGCCTATCCCATACTTCCCCTTTAATATCCTATATATTTTAACCCATTGGCAGCGGCCGTACGCAAATATGCGGCCTCTCGGCTCCTGGTCCTTAGTGCAGAGGGGCCACATATTTGCGTGAATTGCTGTCAACACAGCTGTGTGTTTTTGGACCACGTGACCGCCATGACAACCAATCACGTGATCTTAAGCCGTGCCCCGCAAGACAAAAAAGTTTAAACAAAAATACTGCTTGACCAGTAAATTGGGGATAATTAATTGTAAGAAGGTGTTAAAAAAAAAAAAGGTTCCGGTCACCAATTTTATACTTTTTGGGGGGTTTTTTTGTTTTTTTTTTAAAGGATCCTGTCAGGTTACAAAAAAATCAAAAACGCTCTTTGCAATAGGAGAATCTTCTGTACTCAGCCCCCCAGGAGCATTTTTCTCCTACCTTCAACTACATCCAGCACTGCAGCCTCTGGAAGACTCTCAACAGTCAACACTTCCAGATTGTTGGATGTTTGGGTCCCCCACCTTGTGCCATGGTTCTTTCCTCACCCCTGCGTCAGTATCCTGCATCAGTACAGTACACAGCAATGACGTAAGGGATTGATGATGGAGCCACAGCAGGGAGACACAGCCATCTGACACCCAGCCAGCATCTCATAGTGTCATTACCGTTTTTTCAGCGCTTTTCGTCCGCTAGCGGGGCGCTTTTAACCCTTGCTAACGGCTGAAAAAAGGGTTAAAAGCGCCTGCAAAGTGCCACTTTGCCGTCGCTGCCCATTGATTTTGATGGGCAGGAGCGGTGTATTCACCGCTCCTACAGAGCCTCAAAGATGCTGCTCGCAGGACTTTTTTGAGCATCCTTCCAGCGCACAGCTCCAGTGTGAGAGTATTCTTTCACACTGGAGTGAGAGGAGAGGCGCTTTAAAGGCGCTATTTTTAGCGCTATAGTGCCTGTAAAGCACCTCAGTGTGAAAGTAGCCTAATATTTCACATTCTTTATCAAATCCCTTCCATAAATCTCCTTTTTCATCTCATCATGATTCTAAAAGAGAAGGGAAGGGAGAAGGGGAAAGGGAAGGCCTCTCCCTCGAGACATGTTTTCTGTATTTTAATGCTGTTAACTAATAAACTTTAAAAAGACCTCTAAGAGATAAGAACCTTTGTACTAGCTGCCCCCCAATATCCACCTCACAGCTTATTATTTGCTGAAGGCTCTTTTTTGTTGTGATCAAAGAAGTAGCATTCTAAGACCAGAACAAAGTCCTCCCACACTATTCCTTCATTACGGATCAGTTAATTTGAAGGAAGGTGCATTCCGTTGTATATCCATCAGAACTAAGCCTCACTTATATTGGTCCAGCACTATCACACGCACATTGGACATCTGACGCTCCTGGAAGTGTCGAGTGCCGAAGAGTCTCGAAGTATGGGGTTAGGAAAAAAAAAACATTTTTACTGACCTAGGAGGATGCTGCATCTGTCCCCCGCCAGCTCTGTAGTGAGAAATGAGCGATCAAACACAGCTGAACGTGCAGTTCTCTCCTCTGCTGTACGCAGAGAGCTGTGACTGTTAGTCACCGCCTCTCTGCTCTGTCTTTTCAGCGCTCACTGGAACGTTGGCCTGCAGAGGGAGGCGGGGGGCAGCTGGCTCAGTCTCCCAGTGGCTCACTGAGAGGCTGAGCCATCTGCCGGTCCAAGCACCTGGGTGGATCCCAACTGTAAAGTCGGGATCCATCCAGAGCCTGGAATGGCTAAGTGTTGTTAGCCGCAGAAGTAACTGCACTCCTGTGATCCTTACGAGAAGTACAGCCAAAATAGCTTTGGCCTTATTTCTCCTTTTAGGCTGACTGTAGATGATCAAAATTTGCCTGTTTCAGTAGGGACCAGCTACATTTCAATCTAAGTGTGGCTATCCCTATTCAACAGAAGTTGATAGTTAGATTGACTTCTGTCAAACAGACAAGCTGGAAAACCTTTGTTGATCATTGACTGCAGATGCTGATCAGTGTATTCTGACAGCGGAAAGTCTCTGTTGTCAGAATACAATGTCCTAGCAGGGGGATTCCTTCATCCACTTTGCTTGCATAGATGGACGCTGAACGGAAAAAAAAAAAGGAGCCATCTATGGACAACGTTACAGAGGCTGCAGTGCTGGAATAAGTGGAAGGCAGGAGGCACAGGACGAGGTCAGAGAGGTTAGTATGAGTTCTTCTATTGCAGGGACCTTTGATCTTGACTTTTTTTCCTTTGATTCTTTGATGGCTTACTAAGCAAATAATAGTCATTCACTGAGCACTGAGAACCTGATCCCATACACAAGAGCATTTGCTTCTGTGTTTGCCAGCACAGCTCGTTCCTCTATAGGCTGTCATATAGCCGCTCCCGCTATAGAGAACAGAGCTGTCTGTCATGTGTAATGAGCGGTTTGGAAAGGAAATGAGAAAAGATGAGGCTCGATGTTATTTTTGAGCAGATGGCTTTGGCAGATTAGGCCTTGATTAATGAAATGAAGTGTACTGTTTGATTAGAAGCCCATCAGTCATATTGTGAAATGCTGGAATCTCAGAAATGTCACCCATATCAGAAGGCCAAGGAAAGGCTATTCTGGCACTGCTGTTTCCCTACCTGGAAATTGGCAGTGCACATTGGACTTCTGCTTATTGATATCATTGGGGGCCGTTATGAAAACTGTTGCATAGAAAAGAATTACACTAATAGCTGCCATACAGATTAAATCTACTGAAAGCAAGTGTGACAATCCCTGTTAAAGCCCTAATGTTTTATTTTCTTTATTGTGATATATTTGTTGCGTATTTAAGACTAAATTGGTCTTTTTTTGAGTTTTCCTGTAACAAAAATGTATCGTTCTGAAATTGTATTTATATTTATAAAAAGTTATAAAATATGAGTGTATATGAGGTATACACATGGAAAAGGTCCTTCTATCATTTTACAATTGAGTGTAACATATTAAAAATCCTGCTCCTATATGTAGTTTTTTATTTTTTTTTCATTCAAATATGTGAACATGCAGAAAATAAGAATCACACAAGTGCGTGTCAACCTAATCAATAAAGTCTCGTATAAGGTTAAAGTGGAAGTTCAGGCAAAACCTAACTAACGCTAAACTTGCTCTCTGTCACATTCTAAACCTAATCTATCTAACCCTGTAAAGCAAAAATTGCTATACTTGCCTATTCTGCCGCTGATTCGATCCGATCCCAGCATCAGCTGTCAGCAGCAGGTTCAGTGTGGGGGTGGGTGCAGGAGAGGCAGCCAACAACGGAAGCCCCATGGTAACTCTATGGGTGACATCACTTTCCAGCCATTTCACAGCCGTTGTCGGTCCTCTCCTGCACACAGCTTCTGCCGCTGGAAACCAGACCGGAACAGCTGCAGAATTAGTAAGTACAGTGGTTTTTGCTTTACAGGGCTAGATAGATTAGGTTTAGAATGTGTCAGAAAGCAGGTTTAGAGATGGTTTTTGCTTGGACTTGCACTTTAATATATGTAAATGTAATTTCAGACCTCATTTTCAATATCTTAAAATTTGCGTTTTTTTTCCCCAAAATAATACCTGTTGATCCTGCCGTGAAGGTCCTTCTTCAGACACTTCCTGTTATAGGGTGACAGCACAATGTTCCTGTTTCCTAATTGTGCTTCTGTGTTGTCATGCTGCTTCTAACAGAGACAAGCAGCCGTTTCAACAACATTATCAGGGAAACCGCCATGGGAAATGCTATGCAGCCATTGGTGGATTTACAAAAGGGAAAAACATTGTTCACTTTGAAAGGGAATTTTCTCCAGAGCTTAGTGAATGAAGTTAAGCTCTGCTGACTTCCATCATCTAATCATGTGCAAGAAAAATGCTTTTTTTTTTTTTTTCTTTCCTTGCACTTTATTGGGTATTCTTTGCATAGTGAAATTTAACCACATTCACTAAGCTCTGGGGAAAATTCCCTTGCAAAGTGAACAGCCTACTTTGCCTTTCGTAGATCATCCCTATGGTCTTTCATCATCCAGGTGTACAACGTAGGCTGTTTGTAGTCTACTACATGCAAATAGACTGTTCAATTTTCGAGGGCAGTTGAGCTTTCCAAGGCAATTTTCCCCAGATCTTAGTGAATGGGGGGAAGCTCTGCTAACTTCTATCATCCAATTATGAACAAGCCGACGAGATGGGAATCTCCAGCTACCATCTGATATGACGCTTTTCCAAAAAAGTCCAAGGCAGCCAGCAATTTAATCATGGTTGGTATGGCATGGCTTCTCTGTGTTGAGGGTTCAAGGTACCCTATGAGTTGGGTATACAGCTCCATGATAAGTGGCTTGGACAACCGAAACTTCTGCAGGGTATACGCATCCGTGAATTGATCCAGCAATGTGCACTCTTAAAGCTGCTTTCCTTTAAAAGGACCACTTGAGATCTTATCCTACTCCTCCTCTTCTGCATTACTTTACATTCCAGAAGACTGGATTCCAAGGGCTCTATCCTCTTTGCTATGGCTTCTGCCAGCCTCCAGAAACAACTCCTGGCTAAAATCTAGCTGACACCTGCTCAAGCTTGCACTTTTTTTTAATCACTGGGAGGTCTGACCATTGCCATAGTTCTCGCAAGCTTGGACCAGTACCTAATTACCGTATTTATTTATTTCCTTCTGTGAACTGACCTTAAAGCGGAGTTCCACCCAAAAGTGGAACTTCCGCTCATTTGTCTCCTCTCCCCCTCCGGTGCCACAATTGGCACCTTTCCGGGGGGAGGGGGGACAGGATACCTTGTCTTTGACAGGTATCCTGTTCCCACTTCCGGGAGTTCGGGACGCGGCCTGTGACATCACTGCGGGGCTCCCTCCTCCTCTCCCTGTCGCCGGGCCAGTAGGAGAGAGGAGCGGGGCCTCACGCATACGCAGTAGGGTTCCCGGCGTGCAGCCATAAGGCTACACTGCTGGGTACCCTTTTCGCACAATGGCGGCGGCAGCACCCGACAGCTGATGGAGACATCAGCTGCGGTGCCAACACCCAGGACAGGTAAGTGTCCTATTGTTAAAAGCCAGCAGCTGCAGTATGTGTAGTTACTGGCTTTTAATTTTTTTTTTTTTTTTTTTTTGGGGCGGAAGACCGCTTTAATGCCTTTTTATGCAATATTTTACAAGCGTTTTTGGTGTTTGTGCTAAATACTGCATATGAGCAATAGTGAATTTACATTTTCATTATTGCATGCCTTAAGTGGTCACGTGACCATCATAACACATGCAATAACCTTTAGTGAATTGTGCCCTTAGTGTTATATATTAAAGTAAAGTCTTAATTACCCTTACCCTTAGTTTATTATAGCTCCACAGTTGTCACCCTCAGAAAAGAAATTTAAATTTGATTGCTCTTTTTTGTCCCAGCAGGGCCTTTTCATACCCTAGAAATAACTTTGGAATGGTTGACCGATTTTTCTACCCTGAAACTAGGGCTCTGCAGACATACCATCATGCATGCAAGTGTTGTATTACAAATGACACCTTTAAGTATCATGTAACTGTAACACATACAGTAAAACCTTGGTTTGAGAGTAACATGGTTTGAGAGCATTTTGCAAGACAAGCAACATTTTTTAATACATTTTGACTTGATAACAAGCGATGTCTTGATATACATGTAGTGTCATGTCACAACTAAGTATAAAAGAGAAGAGAGGCGCCCATAAGTGTAGCAATATGGTTACATTTAATGAAGGTACAACATTTAGCAACTCACATGGTTGATGAATAAAAGAGGCACATCTAAGTATGCAGGCATCCGGGGTAAAGCTGTCCATATAAATCATCCTCCACACCGCCATTGCTGTCATCCCTTTCACGCTGTGCTCCATGAGCACTTCAAGCCTCGCTTTCAGTTCGCTCTACTGCAGGGTAGTCTTCCTGGTCACGATTGCAGACTGGCAGCGGTGAGAGCCGGCGGTGCGGGGGATGATCTATGTGGACATCTTTCCCCCGGATGCCTGCATACTTAGATGTGCCTGTTTTAATCATCAACCATGTGAGTTGCTAAATTTTGTACCTTCATTAAATGTAACCATATTGCTACACTTAGAGGCGCCTCCCTTCTCTTTTATACCCTGTAGCTCCTGATGGATTTTGCTTCTAATCCCCTTGTGGAGGCTTCTATTTGTGGATGGACATTTTATGGTTACACAACTTATCACATTGCTGTAATCTTTTTATATGGACTATAAACTGAAGGACTTATGAATAAATGGTTGTGGAACGAATCAATTGAGTTTCCATTATTTATTATGGGGAAATTCCCTTTGATATACAAGTGCTTTGTATGTCAAGCATGTTCCTGGAACAAATTATGCTTGCAATCCAAGGTTTTACTGTATATTTGTCTGCCATCCATTCTGGGCAGTGTCATTTTATCTAATCTGTTTGGGTGTTGGTTGGTCTCCAAAAAATACACACGTGCTATAGTAGCTACACCGAGATGATGCAACTTTTTGTACGTTAGCTCCAACACAAAATTGCACCGTGAATGTGAATCCAGCATGATTTGATGAATAGCACTTAGAATAAATGGTTCATCAACTATCCTGCTGCAAAGAGAATCAGAAATTACACCATTGTTTGAATCAGAGGTTCTAGTGGAACTGATTGAAAAACTACTAAGCGTGCAAAGATAACGAATGTGATTAGCCCGTATGATTACCAAGTTCAGCGTCTGAGAATATGTCACAGTGCATTGTAAGCCTTTGCTGAAGTAAAATCGCACCCCTTTAGCAGTGTTGCGATCAGGGCTGCGTTAAGACACTGGTGGGCCCAGGACAAACATCTCTCAAACTGGAATCTTTGGCCCAGCCATAGATGGTTCGAATCATGTGTGGGCAGGCTGAAAGTACAAAGATGATTGATCGATCAACTTGGGTACAATCAGCCTACCGGATTCACTTGCGATTATGGCTAGCGTCTTCTGCAGGCGCTCACAATAATCACTGTCTTCTCCCGACAGATATTGTTCAAAATTTGGGTGGAACCCCGCTTTAAGTATCATGTAACTGTAAAACATACAGTAAAACCATGATTGTAGGAAATACATTTGCACCATCAATCGCCTGCCTTAGTGGCTGCTACAAGATGTGTGCATGTGTCTCTGAGTGCATGCATGTGTATGAAAAAGGCAAAATTATTTCAACTTGGTGCCCTATTGCCATTTCAGAAATCTATAGAAATACTGCTTATACTCCTGAAAAGGAAACTTTAAAGGAGAAGTTTGGGGTTTAAGCAAAAAACTAACTTCCATACTAACCTCTAAGCTGCAGCATAGGTGTGTTGCTGCAGCTGTCCCACATCCGCTCTAAGGCTAAAAACTGAGCGATCACATGACTGCTGATTGCTCAGCTCATAGTCTGCTTGAAGTGGAGAGCATTGACTGTCAGTTATTGCTCTCTGCTTTGCTCCTGCAGTGCTCAATGGAGCACCGGGCTGAGAAGGGTGTGGGTGCAGCTGGCTCCGGCTCTCTGCCTCGCACTGAGGGGTGGAGCCAGCTGTCAATCAGGCAGCTGGGTGGATCCCGACAATATTGGTGGGATTTTTTCAGAGCCTAGAGTGACTCTGATCTGTCAGCTTATAGAGGGTAATAGCCTGCTATAATCTTACTCTGGGTCACAAGAGAAGTAAGGCTAAAAAAGCTTTGGTAACACCTCTCTTCTAATTGAGAAATTAATTGGGTTGCTGTTGCTCAATTCTCATTTTGAGAATGATAGCTTCTTGGCTAATAGGCATATCCACTGAATTGAAGTATGTAGTTTAGGAGTTCAGCAATTCCGGTGACCTCGCTAGCTGCATGCTTGTTCTGGATCAGTTTAAAAAAAAAAGACTGAGACCAGAGACTTCCTGGCTTAGTAGCTTTTTCCCATGCTACTAAAAACTGAAAAAAAGATTCTGAAGTTCAATATTTATCCCTCCCTTGACCTGTCTAGATGGAGTTGATTTACTAAAGACGAATAGGCTATTCACTTTGCAAGGGAAGTTGAACTGTGCGAGGGAATTTTCCTCAGAGCTTAGTGAATGTGGTGGCCTTACACTTTGCAAAGAATACCCAACTGCCTGCAAGGAAAATAAAAAAAACTGTATATTTGCTTGAACATGATTGGATGTTGGAAGTCAAGAGATTCATCTCATTTTGTTAAGCTGCTGGAAAATCCCCTTGGAAAGTGCAGCTTCTCTTGCAAAGCAAACAGCCGAGTTGCCTTTAGTAAGTCAACCCTTAAAACTTCCTAAGGATCCACTCTCTTAGAAATTATTGATGCCAGGGAATTTTTTCAATTATTTTTTTAGATCTCCTTTGATATATTTTCTGTTTGAACCCCTTGCAGGGTTATAATTTGCCTTTTTTATTAGTAATATTGGAATATTGTCTGGATTATCTGTCTTTTCTGTTAGCATATGTGATTTTTATAACATTATTCAAAAATCTTATTTAAAAATATTTTTCCTGCAGTTTTGAGCATTGGAGAAGGAGGATTCTGGGAAGGAAATGCTAGAGGGCACATTGGGTGGTTTCCTGCAGAATGTGTGGAAGAGGTCCAACCCAAGCCAAGTGAAGGTCGGCAAGGTAAGAAGAGACAAGTTCGGATCTGTGTGTTGCCCTAGCCTTGTATTCTGGTTGGACTGAAATCTCCATATCAAATACCATGGCTGGTGTTATTAGAGTCCTGGATGGGTTTTGTATTGTTGTAAGACGATGTTATAAGACGAGGTTATAGTTTGTGTATATTTTTAGATACGCCTTCTATGTGCCCTTGTCTCATGTGAAGGTGGTGTGTGATTAGGTGTGGGGGAATGAGATGCATCTTGGAAAAGGTGCGATATAAGTCATGAGACTAGCAGGCTGATGTTGAGAAAAAAAAAGAAGTTTGTACATACCAGAAAATTCCTGCACAAGGCTGAACTATTCACATATATATTCATGTAGCTTCACATCCTCTCGATCAGTTATGGCGAATCTTGGCACCCCAGATGTTTTGGAACAACATTTCCTATGATGCTCAAATACACTGCAGAGTGCATGAGCATCATGGAAAATGTAGTTCCAAAACATCTGGGGTGCCAAGATTCGCCATTGCTGCTCTAGAGCAACCTTTTCTTTGCTATGTCTCCCCCCCCCTCCCCCCAAAGCAATGCATTGGGTTCTTTGAGCATTGGCAGACAAATTTCCCACTTATACTGATGACTAATGTGATGGAGCATTTATACACTGACCACCATTGTAATGAGACCCTCTCCACTGGCCACCAGTGTAATGGGTCCTTCTACAATGACCACCAAGAAAGAAGACCCTCTCTGCTAACCACGAAAGATATCGGGCCCTTCTACACTGACCAACAAGTAAGGGGGCCTTTTCCACTGACCAACAATATAAGAGGGCATTTTGTTTAGCGTGACCATCAATGTAAGGGACCCTTCTTCATTGACCATTAATGTAAGGGGGTGGGCACTTCTCTACTGGCCATGAATATGAATATTAGTGGGCATCCATATGTGACCAAGGATCATACATCCTGACTATGGTACTATTTAGTTTGAAGTGAATCCTTAGGGTATATAAGTAAGAGTAACCTAAACCCAATCTCTCCAAAACTGAAAGGAAAGGATTTTGGCTAAAAATCAAGGTTTATGCAGCTGTAGATTCTGTAGAAAGCTCTAAATACTCAAAGACACAGCAGTAACTACCAGTATTCTTAAGAAAACTTTGCTAAATAAATACAAAGGCTTTCATTGCTGACCTAATTCTGAAAATGCTAGTTGCCTGGCTCTTATACTCCCTCGCTGACGTCACTTGTATCATCTAGCGTGCACACTTTGAGTCATTGGCCTATGACAAGCATGCATCAAGTGATTAAGAACTGCTGATCACGATGATTAAGAAAAATCTCTCTACTTGGCATAAAGGTTCATTTTCCTGGTTCAGAATATGCAGCATACTCATGATGAATATTATGAATGAATATGATGAATATTATGCCTCATCTGCTGTATCCCTTACCTTTACCAATCCACATTCTGGGCTCCTTTCTTAAAGCCATAAACAGAACATTTCCTCCTTTTCTCTGGTCACATAAACCCCCAAGACTCCCTCAGACTCTTGCAACTTCTGAAACTACTGGGGGTCATGGCACTACCAGATATAGCCCTCTATCATACTGTCTGCCACCTAAGTTAGGGTGCTGGATTGGTGGCGCTATGATTACCCTGTTTGAACTTCTCTGTTCTGAACATTCCCCCCTACATCATACGATCTTGCTGATGTAGGCCTGCACCTCTCTCCTGCAGATTTCAAGTTACCCTACATCTGAAGGAGACCTCAAGCGTATTCTTTCTGATAAACAGGTTTAGGGGATTCTTCTTTTTACATATAAAATCTCCATATGTTCCAGATATTAAGAATTAGGCTTAAAGCTACTTACACATTGGTATTACACACCCACGGATCCATAAGCTTTCCCTCAATGCTTTAATCCATGCTGGAGATGCAGAGATGAGGTTGGCTCTCTACTCCTCCATGTCTTTTGGTCCTGTTGCTCCCTCTGCAACTTCTGGACTGATGTTTGACGCATTGCGCAAAAAGTCACAGATTAGGAGCTTTCATGGCACACGGCCTTTTAACTACTGCATCACCCTACTATCCCAGGAAAAACCTACAGACGTCCCATTCTACCAATATTGGTGACTGTGCCGAGAAGCTGAATCCCGCTTCTTTGGAAACAAACATAAGCACCATCGATCACCGTCTGGTTGAAAAAAGTTAATGAAATAAATGAAATGGAGGATTTGGTTGCAACAGAGAGGAGCTTCAGGGAGAAATTCCTTAAAAGGTGGTTTTATTGGCATGAATTCCGCCTCGAGGAGTATGCATCTCTGGTACACTAAACCCAACCCTACTTTCTTGATGGAGGACCAAATGACCACAGGAGACTGGGAGGTCTAAAGGAGTAGAGCAAATCTTTCCTCACCACATCTCCCCCTCCTTTCTCTTCCCCCCTCTCTTTTTCTCATCCTCCCTCACCACTATCACCTATCACCTATCCATCACCCCTTTGCCTTAATGTTTGTTTTAAAAATCAGGGTACATAAACCCCTGAGTACTGTGCTATACTTATGCTCAAACCATTGGATTGTTTTATACTCAAACTTATTGCTGGCTCCTGTTTGCTATTGTTGATTTAGCCATGGATTATGCATTATTACTGGCACTTCCTGTTGTACCCCATGTTATATATGCTGACATTAATGTGTTTTGAGATCTCCGTACTGTTTCCTCTTGGTAAATAATGAGTTGAAAAGAAAAAAAAAGAACTGTTGATCTGCATACATGTTCTGTATTAAAAAGTCCGACAGTGTTAAAGGAGAAGTCCAGCCTGGGCTCGTTTGGCTGGGCTTCTCCTATGGGTCACAGGAGTGCAATTTGTTTTGCTCTCCTGTGACCTGTTTTTAGCAGAGAGTGGTCTGAAGTCCGCTCTCTGCTGACGTCACACAGATCAATCAAGTAACAGCGTCATCCCGACTCTGGAAGTCTGGATTCGCCAGGTACCTGGACTGATGGCAGTCTCAGCCTCTCAGCGAGCCGCTGAGACGGCCGCTCCCCACCCCTCCACAGCTCAGTGCTCCAGTGAGCTTGGAGGAGCAGAGCAGGAGAGCTGATGATTGATAGGCAGCACCTCTCTGCTCGGGGATCTGAGAGAACCGAGCCATCGGCGGTGTTTGGTGGCTCGGTTCTCAGAGAAGAGGCGGTGAAGGACAGATGCAGCATCAGATCGATGCTGCATCCACCTGGGTAAAAAAAATCCCATACTTCTCTTTTAATGCTGGAAGATCAACATGACACTCAGGCTTATAGCAGCTCAAGGAGTGGTCAGGAATGGCAGCCATGTAAGTATGACAATATACGTGTGCTATGTTCCAATAAACGGTTATTCCGTTAACTCCAGCGCCCCGTTTGTGGTTTTACTTCCTACATGAGAATGGATTCATCCCTGATCCTGTTGGAAGCTGCAGGAGTTTTTGGGATTTTCAATGACCCTTGGGTTTTACATTTTTCTGACTATTTTTCCATATGGACCGATTACTTGTGCACTACCAGGAGCGCTGTATAAGTGGTGAGCACCGTCAGCGTGCACCAGTTGTTTGCTCTTTTGAAGTGACTCTAGCAAGGAGTTCCCTTCAAAGCAAAGAGTTAATACCTACCTCTCCTGACGTCTATGCCACTGATCTTTGCTGTCTTCAAGTGCTACCCTGGCTGAAAATACATGCTCTACATCACTACAGGACATAATAGTGATATAGGGGTCAGCAGAAGGAACCACAGGCAGTGAGAGCAGAGGGGGACCAGGCGTCTAATACACCCGGAAACAAGCAAAATACTGAAGAAGTTTCATATAGGATGGCTATCCTGCCATCTGGCAGGAGGGTCAGGAATATAAAAGGTGAGGACAAATAGATTCAAGGAACATTTCATTCCAAGAGCTATCAAAGTCCTAAATGGTATTTTTGAAAAATAGTATTTAATTGTAGGTGACTTGGCTTGCTGCTGTAGCGAGGGTTCCTTTTAGTCTTTTTTATACAGGGGGAATAACAGAGGGGGGGGGGGCGGGGGGGGTATAAATGTGTGTATGTTGAGGTTGTTATATGTTTATATGTGTGAAGCTTTTATAGAATTTCATTGTATATTGTGTTGCAATGACAATAAAGTATTTATCTTTATCTTTAAACATAGCAGACATTGGTGGCATGGAAGGGGCAAGTATTTACACTTTACCTTGCATTAAAGTGCTTTTGTAATACTCTTTAACCACTTCCCGCCCACCATATAGCAAAATGACGGCTGGAAATTGGTTGTATCATCCTGTCTGGACATCGTATGACATCCAGCAGGATAAGCCGCTAGCGCGCGCCCGGGGTGATCAGTGATGTGGTGTGCCACTCTGACACACCGCATCTCTGATCTAGGTAAAGAGCCTACAACGTAGGCTCTTTACCTTGTGATCAGCTGTGTCAAATCACAGCTGATCACAGTGTAAACAGGAAGAGCCGTTTATCGGCTATTCCTCCACTAGCACGGACAGGCGCAAGTAGTGGAGAGCCGATCGGTTGCTCTCCTGACAGGGGGGTGTGCGCTGATAATCAGCGCATTGATTATCAGTTCAGACCCATCGAGGATGCCCACTGAAGACCACCAGGGATACCCACTGGAGACCACCAGGTGAGCCCAGAGATGCCAATTGGTGCCCATTAGGATGGCACTCTGTGATTGCCTGTCAGTGCCTCCTCATCAGTGCTGCCTATCAGTGCCCTCCAGTGCCACATATGAGTGCCCATCAGTGCTGCTTATCAGTGCCCATCAGTGCTGCATATAAGTGCCTCATCAGTGCCCACCAGTGCCAATCAGTACTGCCTCATCAATGCCCGCAGTGCAGGCTCATCCGTGAAGGAGAACACTTGTTTATTTACAAAATTTTGCAACAGAAACAAGATGAAAATCTTTCTTTTTTCACAATTTTTGGTCTTTTTTTATTTGGAGCGCAAAAAATAAAAACCCCAGTCGTGATCAAATGCCACCAAAAGAAAGCTCTATTTGTGGGGAAAAAATTATAAAAATGTTGTTTGTTGGTACAGAATGGGAGAAGCTCTAAAGCTGTGATACCTATTTAAGGCATTGGTAGATGATGGGTTTCTTTTATCCCTCTGGGACTCTATTGGTGAGATCTCTGCTGGAGAAAATAAATGTGGGAAGGAACACCTAAAACTCTCCAGTGAACGGGAATTATGGTAGGGAGAGCTTATTGTTGGAGCTCCATGACTCAGCCTACTGGGCTCCAAGACATACGGTATGTGAAGACAGGGACCAAACTAATTATAACTTTTTGGTGGATAGGCCCTTTGCAGGCAGTCTTTCTTTTGGACTATGTTTTACATTACACCCATATATATATATATATATATATATATATATATATATATGTGTATATATATATATATATATGTGTATATATATATATGGTATAACATGAAACATGGTGGTCACATACCCCATGGCCAGAACCCTCCTTCCCTTCCCTTACCTGAATTACAGGGTCCATTCTCCAGGGAAATGTTATTGGTTGCATTAGATTAGTGGTTCTGCCTGCACAGTTGCGCCATCCAAGTTTGTTGAAGATTCTAGGTAATTGCACTTTTGTGTATCTCTTCAGTCTACAATAAACTAGGTACTGGCTTCAGGGAGCTCGTCTGCACTCAGCATATTGCAGCAAACATTTAAACAAGGGCTCACACTGATAACGTCACACTATTGGTATTTTATTCAGCCAGGCTGGCTCACTTGATATTCCTGTGCCCACAAGATGTGTTTCACCCTAATGAGGCCTAATTGTAGAGGTTACATCAGCAATGTTCAGCCTCATTTGAATGTTTGCTGTGATATCCAGGTTTGTTATCATTTGCATTTTTTTTCTACAAGTCCCATCAACCACCGTGGCAGTTAGGACTTGTAGAGAGTGTGTCGGCAATCCCTCCTCCCTCACTGTAGTTCAATGACCCGTCCACAGCATTATACAAGCCTCAAATCTATATAGAGGTGTAAAACTGACTGGAGGAGAGCTTTTGCAAGTGCATGTGCATTGCACCTTCGACACACTGATCGCAAATGCAATGCTCTGCAGGCCTTCATGCTAAAATTTACTAGATGCACATTTTTATTTTACCAAAATTGGTGCATTTACTAAATCTTTCCAAGAAGGTGGACTATGCCTTTAACTGCTAAAGGCTGGCGTGCACCATTGTGCTAAGCGTTTCTTGTTATATAGAGCCCAATGAACTGTTTTTGATAGCATGTAACATACTTTGTTGCTGTAACTTGTCATCTGGTTCTAGGAGGAGATCGTCAGGTTGTCTGCATCGTTTTTATTTGTGCCAATTTACAAACGAATGCTTCTAATAAAACTGAAGCTTTTGTACCTTTGCAGTCTTGTGCTTTTTATGCAGAGTTCTGCTCAGTGTCAGTTGGATCTTCATTGTTAAAAATGTCTTCTCATTACCCTTTCCGATTTGATCTAAAGATTCCGCTCAGTCCCCTGCTAAGCATTCTGTCACGTTCCCATTCTTTGGGCCAGAAATACTGAGGACAATTCCCAAAACACAGGGTCATCTCTCTGTCATTATTCCGTTACCAGCCCTTGTCCTTGTTTGTGCTGCGCATGTAATTAACCTAGATAGACGGCTGTGTTTCTCTAGGCGCTGTGCATTATTTAGCTGATGTGAGCCGTGTAAGGGTGATGGAACCTTCTGACTCAGGGATCTGCGCCACACACACACTGCTTGTTATCAAGGGTGATGCTAATAGGCTTTCAGATGTCCTGAGGCTCCTGTGTGCCCACAGTTCAGCGCTTCAAAAATCTCATAGTCAAAAGAGAGAGGCGGGTAGAGATCCGAGGTGATATTTGCAGAGCGGTCTGATTGTCGGCGCAGGATGGGGAAGTAGAAACCGCTGATACGGCAGCCCTGGAGATGGATAACTGGCCAGCCTATCTTTAAAGCAGAACTCCAGGCACAATTTTAGGCTCCATTTTCTGTTATAAACCCTTTTAGCAATTAGGCTGAAACGTATTTTGTTCTTTGTAGCCTAAAAAAAAAATTTGCAAAGCCAAAGATTTTTTTTTTTTTAATAATTTTTTTTCCAAATAACATTTTTATTACTGTTTGTATTTGCAATACAAGAATACACAAATTCAAAGGTACAGATCGTATTATGCATCAATTCTTTTAGACATTTACTCGTAACTTCTTGCAGTAAGCTCAAAGACAGTAGTAGTTACATATCTAGTGTTACCACTTCGTTGTATATGTTTTAAATAATTTTTGATGCAGTAGGGAAGGGCTAAATCTCGTCAGATTTTTTGTTGTTGTAGCCTGTGTCCCACTGGGGGGGATTTCCCTTCACTTCCTCTCTTGTAAACACCACAGAAAGTGAGAGGAAATCTCTCCAAATTTAGGAAAATCCCCTTTTAGAAATGTATATGTTGGAAGATTCCCCCTCTATTCCTGTTTTGGTGCCAACTCAAAATTTTTGATTTTGCCTCAAGTGGTCATCAGGACAATTAGGGGTAAAGCATTATTAAACTCTCTGGACATATTTTTTTAAATGGGCCCTCTGCATGTTTGTGCCATAATGTACCAGTATGCACTGCTCCTCATACTAGCACATTGTGGCCTGTCCCCTTAGCAGAAAAAAAACCCCAAAGCATAAAGTTTCCACCTCCATGTTTGATGGTGGGGATGGTGTTCTTGGGGTCATAGGCAGCATTCCTCCTCCTCCAAACATGGTCAGTTGAGTTGATGCCAGAGAGCTTTATTTCGGTCTCATCTGACCACAACACTTTCACCCAGTTTTCCTCAGAATCATTCAGATGTTCATTAGCAAACTTCACACAGCAAACTGTACATGTGCTTTCTTGAGCAGGGGGACCTTGCCGGCACTGCAGGATTTCAGTCCTTCGCAGTGTTGTGTGTTACCAATTGTTTTCTTGGTGACTATGGTCCCAGTTGCCTTCAGATCATTGACAATATTCTCCCATGTAGTTCTCATGATCATTGAAACTCCATGAGGTGAGATCATGCATGGAACCCTAGACCGAGGGAGATTGACAGTTATTTTGTGTTTCTTCCATTTATAATCACACCAACTGTTGTCACCCTCTCACCAAGCTGCTTGGCGATGGTCCTGTAGCCCATTCCAGCCTTGTGTAGATCTACAATCTTGTCCCTGACATCCTTGGCTAGCTCTTTGGTCTTGGCCATGGTGGAGAGATTGGAATCCGATTGATTGCTTCTGTGGACAGGTGTCTTTTTATACACGTAACAAGCTGAGATTAGGCGCAATCCCTTTAAGATCCCTTTAAGAGAGAGCTCCTAATCTTATCTCATTACCTGTATAGAAGACACCTGGGAGCCAAAAATTTTGCTGATTAACCACTTAACAACCGGCCCATAGCCAAATGACGGCTACAGGGCGGTTGTTTAACTCTGGGAGGGCGTCCAGGGACGTCCTCCCATAATTCTGCTCTCGCGCGCCCCCTAGGGCGCGCACTCGAGAGCATCCGTGACCGCCGGGTCCAGAGGACCCGGCGCATCACAGATCCCGGTAAATGGCCGCTGATCGCGGCCGTTTACCATGTGATCGCTCTGTCAAATGACGGAGCGATCACATGTCAACAAACCGGCGTCATCTGATGACGCCGGTTCCTCTCCTCCCCCTCTCCTCCCCTCCTGTGTACCGATCGGTACACAGTGACCGGAGAGGCGGATGGATGGATGGCTGCAGCGTTGTGGGCTGCATCTGTAGTGCCCACAGCGCTGCACAGAGACATCCAGCCATCCATCCATCCATGCTCAGCCATCCCTCACTACTCTGCATGCTGTGCAATACTCTGCAATTCCCTCTGCAATGCCCCACAATACTCTGCAATACCCTGGAATACCCCACAGTACTCTGCAATACCCCTGCAATACTCTGCTATACCCCACAATACTCTGCAATACCCCTGCAATACTCTGCTATACCCCACAATACTCTGCAATACCCCTGCAATACTCTGGAATACCCCACAATACTCTGGAATACCCCACAATACTCTGGAATACCCCGCAATACTCTGGAATACCCCGCAATACTCTGCCATACCCTGCAATACTCTGCCATACCCTGCAATACCCTGGAATACCCCGCAATACTCTGCCATACCCCAAAATACCCCGTTATACTCTGCCATACCCCAAAATACCCCGCAATACTCTGCCATACCCTGCAATACTCTGCCATACCCTGCAATACCCCGCAGTACTCTGCCATACCCTGCAATACCCCGCAATACTCTGCCATACCCCGCAATACTCTGCCATACCCCGCAATACTCTGCCATACCCCAAAATACCCCGCAATACTCTGCCATACCCTGAAATACCCCGCAATACTCTGCCATACCCTGCAATACTCTGCCATACCCTGCAATACTCTGCCATACCCTGCAATACTCTGCCATACCTTGCAACACTCTGCCATACCTTGCAATACTCTGCCATACCCTGCAATACTCTGCCATACCTTGCAATACCCCGCAATACTCTGCCATACCCTGAAATACCCCGCAATACTCTGCCATACCCTGAAATACCCCGCAATACTCTGCCATACCCTGAAATACCCCGCAATACTCTGCCATACCCTGCAATACCCCGCAATACTCTGCCATACCCTGCAATACCCCGAAATACCCTGAAATATCCCGCAATACCCAGCCATACTCTGCAATACTCAGTGATACCCAGCCATACTCTGCCATACTCTGCCATACCCAGCCATGCTCTGCAATACCCCACAAAAATCTGCAATACTCTGCCATAACCCGCAATACTCTGCCATACCCAGCCATACTCTGCAATACCCCGCAATACCCAGCCATACTCTGCAATACTCGGTGATACCCAACCATACTCTGCAATACTCGGTGATACCCAGCCATACTCTGCCATACCCAGCCATACTCGGCGATACTCTGCAATACTTGGTGATACCCAGCCATACTCTGCCATACCCAGTCATACTTGGCGATACTCTGCAATACCCAGCCATGCTCAGCCATACCCAGCCATGCTCAGCCATACCCAGCCATGCTCAGCCATACCCAGTCTCTGTATGTGGCCAGGCTGTGGAAGTCTCACACATGTGGTATCCCCGTACTCAGGAGGAGTAGGAGAATCTATTTTGGGGGGTCATTTTTGGTATATACATGCTATGTGTTAGAAATATTGTATAAATGGACAACTTTGTGTTAAAAAAAAAGCATTTTAACCACTTCCCACCTTCCGTCATACAACGTCCTTGACTTTGTGTGGGGATATCTGAATGATGGGTACAGCTACAGGCATCATTCAGATATCATCTTTTTCAGCCGGCGATTCCCTACACCATAAGAATGATCATAGCGGCTGTTACACTGCTTGATCGTTCTTACAGGAGGCGAGAGGGGACCCCCCCCCCCTCCCGCCGCCCTCCGGTGCTTCTACCGACTCACCGCTACGATCAAAGCCAGGATCTTTTTTTTTTTTTTTTTTTATTTCAGGAACAGCCTAGAGGTGAGATGTGGGGTCTTATTGACCCCATATCTCACTGTAAAGAGGACCTGTCATGCCATATTCCTATTACAAGGGATGTTTACATTCCTTGTAATAGGAATAAAAGTGATCAAAAAATTTTTTTTTTTGGAAAAAAGTGTCAAACTAAAATAAATAAAGTAAAATGAACAATAAAAAAAAATTAAAATTTTTTAAAGCGCCCCTGTCTATGTGCTCGCATGCAGAAGCGAACGCATACGTAAGTCCCGCCCACATATGAAAAAGGTGTTCAAACCACACATGTGAGGTATCGCTGCGATCGGTAGAGCGAGAGCAATAATTTTGGCCCTAGACCTCCTCTGTAACTCAAAATTTGTAACCTGTAAAAAATTTTAAATCGTTGCCTATGGGGATTTTTAAGTGGCGAAGTTTGGCGCCATTCCACAAGCGTGTGCAATTTTGAAAGGTGACATGTTAGGTATCTATTAACTCGGCGTAACTTCATCTTTCATATTATGCAAAAACATTGGGCTAACCTTACTGTTTTGTTTTTTTTTTAAGCAAAAAACAGTTTTTTTTCCAAAAAAAACGCGTTCGAAAAATTGCTGCGCAAATATCGTGCGAGATAAAAAGCTGCAATGACCGCTATTGTATTCTCTAGGGTCTTTGCTAAAAAAAACATATATAATGTTTTGGGGTTCTATGTAATTTTCTAGCAAATAAATGATGATTTTTACATGTAGGAGAGAAATGTCAGAATTGGCCTGGGTGCTCCAGAACGCCTGAAGGTGCTCCCCTGCATGTTGGGCCTCTGTATGTGGCCACGCTGTGTAAAAGTCTCACACATGTGGTATCGCCATACTCGGGACTAATAGCAGAATGTGTTTTGGGGTGTAATTTGTGGTATGCATATGCTGTGTGTGAGAAATAACCTGCTAATATGACAATTTTGTGAAAAAAAAAAAAAGAAAAAAAAAAAAACTTGATTTTGCAAAGAATTGTGGGAAAAAATGACAACTTCAAAAAACTCATCATGCATCTTTCTAAATACCTTGGAATGTCTTCTTTCCAAGAAGGGGTCATTTGGGGGGTATTTGTACTTTTCTGGCATGTTAGGGTCTCAAGAAATGAGGTAGGCCGTCAGTACTTCAGGTGTGATCAATTTTCAGATATTGGTACCATAGCTTGTGGACGCTATAACTTTCACAAAGACCAAATAATATACACTAATTTGGGTTATTTTTACCAAAGATATGTAGCGGTATAAATTTTGGCCAAAATATATGAAGAAAAATTACTAATTTTCAAAATTTTATAACAGAAACGAAGAAAAATGTATTTTTTTACAGATTTTTCGGTCTTTTTTCTTTTATAGCGCAAAAAATAAAGAACCCAGCGGTGATTAAATACCACCAAAAGAAAGCTCTATTTGTGTGAAAAAAAGGACAAAAATTTCATATAGATACAGTGTTGCATGACTGAGTAATTGTCATTCAAAATGTGAGAGCACCAAAAGCTGAAAATTGGTCTGGTTATTAAGGGGGTTTAAGTGCCCAGTGGTCAAGTGGTTAATAGGAGATCAAATACTTATTTCACTCATTAAAAATGCAAATCAATTTATAACTTTTTTGAAATGCATTTTTCTGGATTTTGTTGTTGTTATTCTGTCTCTCTCTGGTAAAATAAAACTACCATTCAAATTTTAGACTGATCATTTCTTTGTCAGTGGACAAATGTACAAAATCAGCAATACTTTTTTCCCTCACTGTACCTGAAGGTACAAGTTAATCTTGAAATGAAGGGAAATCAAAAATTAAGCTTAAATCTACTCCCACCCCCATTCTAAGCCTACTCTATTTACCCTGTAAAAGGACTAATGTCTATACTTCTCTATTCAGAAGTCACGCCGCTCCGGTCACATCACCCCCCCCCCATTGGCTCACTTCAGGGGAGAGGATAGATCGCCGACAACAGCTGTAGAGCCTGGGTGATGTCACGCATAGGTTTACTATGGGTCATTCGTTTTTGGCTAGCACTGACCTACACTAAGGCCGGTCATGTGACCGGACCAGAGCAGCTTCAGAAAAGGTAAGTATGGACATCTTTTCTTTTATAGGTTAGATAGATTGGGCTTAAAATGGGGGTGGGAGTAGAGTTAAAGTGATTATAAGGGTTGTTTAAAAAAAAAAAAAAAATAACAAACCTATCATGCTTACCTCTACTGTGCAGCTTGTTTTGCACAGAGTGGCCCCAAACCTCGTCTTCTGGGGTCCCCCAGCGGCTCTTGCAGATCCTCCCCACATTAGATAACCCCCTGGAAGAAGCGATCTCCTGGGGAGTTACCTTGTGGGCGTGATCCCGAGTCAATTATTCCGCGTCCACAGCCGCCGAATGTATGACTCGGCCCCGCCCCCGGTGCCCGGGTCATTGGATTTGATTGACAGCAGCGGGAGCCAATGGCTGCGCTGCTATTAATCTATCCAATCTGGACACTAGACACCGGCCGGAGCTGGTGTGCTCGTTCCCGTCGCGCAAATTTCGGGGCTCAGGTAAGTATAAGGGGGGCTCGGGGGCGCTGCTGCATTAAAAAATGTTTTTCACCTTAATGCATTAAGGTGAAAAACAGCAAGGGTTTACAACCCCTTTAAGCTTAGTTAGGTTTTGACTTCCCTTCCACTTTAAAAGTTTACTATCTCTTTAAAGGGACAAAAACTGTGGTAAAAAAATATATATAATGTATTCAAATATGTATTCTTAGCTCAGAAAAGTCCATTCTGTTGCTCTGTTTACTCAAAATCTGCAAATTTCTTTTTTTTGGCCACTGTGATCTGACTTCCTATTAGAGGGGGGCCTACATTTATTCTCCATGGTCCTCACTATATGTAGGAACTTAGTAACTCCTCTTTGCTCACTTCTGGGATGGACTATAGGCAATGGAAGTTTTAGTGTGAGTAGAGCAGTGCACATGACAGCAACTAACATGCACTGCACGATCCCAAACGAATGACCATGCAGTCAAGAGGTTTGTTCTTAAGTTGAATTTAAATGTAAGTTGGAACAGGTACATTTCTTTAAGTGTAACTCCAGCCCAAAAAATACACATTTTTATGTTTTTTGGATAGCATAGGGAAGGGTTAAAACCCCCGTAACATTTGTTTTGCTGTCTGCGACCCTGTTCAGAAGATTTCACCTCACTTTTTGAAAATCTTGGGTTGTTATGTAATTGAGGATTGGTAAAAAAGCTTGATTGGAGACATCTTTTTCCCATGGTAACTTACAGGAGTGAATTTCCCTTCGTAGGGGTGGATTTCCTCTCACTTACTTCCTGTTATCTCCCTCCATTTGTAAGCATGTAAGTCGGATGTTTGTAGCTCGGGGGCTTTCCTGTAAAAGGGGAAAGGAGACGTTCAGGAGCTCATGGAAGACAATACAATGGGGCAGAAGAACACAATAGAGAACAATTTAATGAAAAAAACATTACAGGGCTATTAAGTAGTGGTATATGGATTATTTTTGGAGTATAAGTGTATTGTTTAGTGTCACTTTAATCTGTCTAGTGGGACATGTATAGGTACACACATACATAAGTCCAGTTTGGAGAGGGGCCAATTACTCTACCAGGATGTCTGTGGAGTGTGGGAGAAACCCATATAAGCACAGGGAGAAGACTTTTGGTCCCCTGTATGATGTAAATAACATTTTAGTGGAACAAAAGCATAAAAGTTGTACCCAAGCACTTAAACTCCCCCTTCCAAAAAAAGAAAATGTTGAGCTTGCCTCACCCCCACATACATGCACATATACATGTAGAACACACACATCGGGGACTCCTACGTAGGAAAATGTTGCTTGCACTACAAATGCTACACATAGCTGTCCTTGCCTGAGTGAAAGCAATAATTCTAGGGCCATCATTCATTGTTAACTCTAAACTGATGACCCTACGGGCTTTTAAATAGTTACCTATGAAACATTTATGGTACTCAAGTCTGTCGCACATTTCACGATCACATGCAAGTTTAAGGGTTGACGTGTTGGGTATCTAATCACTTTGCTCAATCTTTACCATAACATTGGGGAAGGCTGCATTCACACCTGAGCGTTTTCAGCTCATAAAACACTCGTAAAAATGCCTGAAAAACATCCAACAAGCAAAATCCTATTCATTTTAATGGCACCCATTCACATCAGAGCGTTTTGTCACCGCGTTTTTCTGTTTTTTTACATTGGTGACCTGTACGAAATTGTGGCAAAAAAAACGCGGGTAAAAATCTTGGCAAAATCGTGGTAAAAACGCAGTAAAAATGACTGAAAAGCTCAGGTGTGAATGCAGCCTAAAATGTGTGGCCTAAAATGTATTTTTGTGCATGGTATAATAAAAATATGTGTGCCCCTGCCTAGACACTCAAATAGTATAACAGAGAAAGAGGGAGTGAAGGGAGAAAAGCAAGGAAATGAGAAAGAGAAAGAAAGACCAAAAAAAAGCATGGGAGGGATTGTATGGAAACAAGGGGGTGAAAGCGGTGGGATGGGAGGGTGAACCCCCCACCAGTAGTCCAAAGCTATCCACACACTAGTAGAATTTTTTTTGTAATTTTTCGTTTTAAAAACATTTGTTAGATTTTCTAGTCATCAGTGGGGTCAAATTGACGATGATTTTTGACCACCGCGATGAAAACATTTGTAGGAGCAGGATGGAACAAAAACAAATTTTTAGCTGTGTAGGTGGTTTTCATTTGAGAAAGTCCATTCACTCCAAAATCGAATGTTAAAAGCAAAACGAGATTTGAAATACTTTGGAATGACATTCGTCAAGTCATCAAATGTACTGAGAATTCTCACATGACTGTTCATAGGTCCGTTCATCCGAAAATCTACTAGTGTATGGCCAGCTTTAGACAGATGAGCACTGGCGATTCCCTCACCGTAATACTTTCTTGTAGTACTGATCAGTAGTGTATTTAGGTTTTGTGCCGCCCTAGGCCTGACTGAGCTCGTGCACCCCCTAATTTAAATATGACCCACCTCTTCTTGTCAAGGCCACACCCCTTTCTGTTTAAGACCTGCCCTGGAATTTTCGAGTGGGGACACTAGTTCTGAGGGCCTGGGGGGGGGGGGGTCAATGGATTCGCTTAAATTACATAGATGTCCTCTTAATTTCTGTTTGGCTTTGGGGCAGGAAGTGAAGGGAAATCTCTGCAACGGGACAGGGATGGTAAAAAATAAATTGACAGGGGCTATAACCCTCCCTTACTCTATCCAAAATGAAAAAAAAAAAAAGTGTTGCCTATAGTTCTACCTTAAGCACAAATTTCTGATAATTTTATGGAGAGGACTAAGAAGATATAACCATGCCAATGGTGCAGCAGAAAAAAATTGCACAGTGAGGAAGGTTTGTGGTCCAGGATGATAGGACGGTCAAAATTAGAAGCGGCGCCAACCCCCCCTCTCCGTCCCCCACACTTGTGGAATGCCGGCCGCCCACATACCGGAAGCAGTGAGGCCGCTTTATGGGGGCGCTAGACTCATTTGCCTCTCAGCCCATACCGCCCAATAAGACTGGTTCTACACTAACAGTGTAGCGCAAGCCGGCGGGGACTCTTTCCTTGCTGCCCCCCTGCAAAGTGCTGCCCTGGGCCTTGTTGGCCTAGGCTAGGATACAGCATTGGTACTGGGTCATTAGGGCCATTGCACCTCCTGGGGTATGTAGACTACCTATCAGAGAGAAAGAAAAAAAACATGGTCGGCCACTCGCTATAACTTGTATTTTATTTATACATGATCTGTCATTCATCTTTATGGAAGCCTCTCTCCACCCTTCTCTTCATGCCTATACTGCAGCATGCAAGACTTTTGAAATATGCCCCCCTTTTGCACATCACGTTTGCTGTTTGCAATTGCCTATAAAATGGTCCAGATGGTGTCTATAAAACCTAAGAAAGGATACATATGAATGACTTTCTATTAGATAAAGGAACTGATCAGTAGCGGGATTCTGGCTGCATCACTCTCCGCCGCAGTTTTCTCCCTCCGGCCTGATTTCCCTTTCATGTTTGACAATGATCCGTGTTGTTTCATAACTTCCTTCCTCTTATCTCCCAGAGAGATGGAGAGAAAGGAGTACGGTGCTGCAGTCTTCTCTAGTTCTGGAGGGCTCCCTCTTTCCAGCTCTGCTTTTCTAAGTGGCAGAGAAGGAATACAAAGTGTCAGAGCATCAGGGCTGTCAAGAGAGAAATATTCAGCGTCGCCAAGAGTCATTAGAATTCCATGCCGTGAATGCATTTAAGATTAGTATTTAACCACGTCAGCCCCGGAAGATTTGGCTGCTCAAAGACCAGGCCATTTTTTGCGATGCTGCACTGCGTCGCTTTAACTGACAATTGCGTGGTCCTGTGAAGCTGTACCCAAACAAAATTGACGTCCTTTTTTCCCCACAAATAGAGCTTTCTTTTGGTGTTATTTGTTCACCTCAGCGGTTTTTATTTTTTGCGCTATAAACAAAGGAAGAGCGACAATTTTGAAAAAAACACAATAGGGGTTATTTACTAAAGGCAAATCCCCTTTGCACTACAAGTGCACTTGGAAGTGCAGTTGCTGTAGATCCGAGGGGGACATTAAAGGAAAATAAAAAACAGCATTTTAGCTTGCACATGATTGGATGATAAAATCAGCAGAGCTTCCCCTCATTTCAGATCCTCCCCTCAGATCTACAGCGACTGAACTTCCAAGTGCACTTCTAGTGCAAAGTGGATTTGCCTTTCGTAAATAACCCCCATTATCTTTTACTTTTTGCTATAATAAATATTCCACATTTTTTATAAAAAAAAACAAATTTTTCCTCAGTTTAGGCTGATGTGTATTCTTCTACATATTTTTGGTAAAAAAAAAAAAAAAAAAAAAAATCGCAATTAGCGTATATTGATTGGTTTGCGCAAAAGTTATAGCGTCTACAAAATAGGAGATACTTTTATGGCATTTTTATTATTATTTTTTTATTAGTAATGGCGGTGATCTGCAATTTTTTTCGTGACTGCGATATTATGGTGGACACATCGAACACTTTTGACACTATTTTGGGACCATTGTCATTTATACAGCGATCAGTGCTATTAAAATGTACTGATTACTGTGTAAATGACACGGGCAGGAAAGGGGTTAACCACTAGCGGGCGATGAAGGGGTTAAGTGTGTCCTAGGGAGTGATTCTAACTGTGGGGGTATGGGCTTCCACTCACTTGACATCGATCACTGCTCCCGATGACAGGGAGCAGTGATCCCTGTCATGTCACAAGGCAGAACGGTGAAATGCCTTGTTTACATAGGCATCACCCCGTTCTGCGGCTCCGTGACACGGTCGCTGGGAGACCGGCGGGCATCGAGTACGCGAGTCCCGCGGGCACGGTCACATTGTACGCAGCGTGGGTGCCCGCTAGCCCCTCCATTTAAAGGGGACATACAGGTATGCCCATTTGCCCACCGCTGCCATTGTGCCGACGTATATCGGCGTGCAGCGGTCGGCAAGTGGTTAAGTAGGTAGTACATATCATAGTAACAGCCACATGAATGGCAGGACCCAAGTTTTGCCAGCAGAACATTGTCCAAAGCATCAAACTTTTTCTGCCAGCTTGTCATCTTCCCATACTGCATCCTGGTGCCATCTCTTCCCTGGGTAGGTGATGCACATGTACCCGGCCATCCACATGATGTAAAAGAAAACGTGATTCACCAGACTAGGCCGCCTTCTTCCATTGCTCCATGGTCCAGTTCTAATGCTCATGTGCCCATTGTAGGTGCCTTTGGCTGTAGACACAGGTCAGCATGGGCACCCTGACCCGTCTGCAGCTACACAGCCTCATACACAACAAAACACTGATCTCCATTTTTTTCTGCTTTCAACACATAAACTTCAAGGACAACATGTTTACTTGATGTCTAATATATCACGCAGAATCTCAGGTACCATTGTAACAAGATTATTCACTTTACCTGTCAGCGGTCATAATATTCTGGCCGACGGGTTTATGATTTTAGAGTGGAACTAAAGGCAACACTTTTTCCCCATTTTGCAGTGGGTAAGGGAGGTTTATCCCCTGTCAGATTTGTTTATCAATCTGTGTCCCATTGGGGAGAATTCTCTTCACTTCATGTCTTATAGCCAAAACAGGAAGTGAGAGGAAATTCCTCCAATGTGGTTATTACCAGAAGTGGTGTCCTCTCCATTTCTCTTCTGGTAACAACCCAAACTTTGAGAATTCTTTCACGTTTACTCTCGGCGATAACAGCAAACAAGACAGAGAGGATAAATCTCCCTATAGTGGACACAGATATAAATAAATTATATTTAGTTATACTTTACATTTTGATCATAGATGCACTTTAAAGGACATGCACGGTATTTTCAAGGTTTCTTTCTATTAACGAGATTGACTAGATGCAAATAATGCCACAAGTGTGTATGAAACCACATTCATTTATATTGTTTGTAATTATAAATGAACATAGGGACGGTCATATTTGCCGATAACATATGTAGGCTCTACAGTCTGATTTTCAGTGCGGCATTCCCTGTGTGGCTTGGGGACTGTAGTATTATACAGAGCCCCCTCTAGTGGCTAATTTGCAAATCTCTCCTAATAAAATGGCAAAAAGTGGAAGCACAAGCATTTAAGTCAAGTCATAGTAAAAAAGTGGAATTTAAAAAAAAAATAAATGCTGACGGGTAGGATTTTTATGACAGAGACCCTGTTCGTCCTGCCTATCAGTGTTTATGTACACTGAGCTGTGCATATACAGCTTACATTTACAACATTGCTGTCTTCCGTGACACGCGTGAGTGATGTCATTGTGGCACCCGAAGAGTCAGAACCCGGAATGAAGACCAGGAGAAGATGCAGGCGCCCGCAACAGCACAGAGCGCTGACACCGCAGTGATGAAGGGGATCGTTTGGCAGGTGAGTATGCCATAATGTGCTAATATGCTGTGCAAACTGATACATTATGGCATAAAACTCCTGGAAGCCATTTATTAAAATGTTTTAATTTCACTTTAAAAGGAAACCTGTAGTGAGATAATGTGAAGGATGCTTCTTGTGAAAACGGTACTTGCCTGGCATGTTAAGCCTAATACATTTGTACTTGGGCATACCTCCCAACTTTATGAGATGGGAATGAGGGACACCTATTAGCAAAAGTATGTAGTCATAAAACACACACCCTGCCACACCCCTTTAAAAAAAATTATTAAAAAAAAATTGTTAAACCCACAAATGCTTTTTTTTTACCACTACTATTCCTTTATTCTGTTTTTTTGAAATATACAAATGCAGCAATTTAGAGATGGGATGAAAGGTTTAGCAATGAAAAATACTTTTTGATAAAAAGTGCGTTTTATATACAACTATATGGATCAGACCAAAATGAGGGACAAATGAGGAGGAAAGAGGGACAGAGGGACTTTGTTGCAAATCTGGGACAGTCCCTCGAAATCAGGGACAGTTGGTAGCTATGCTTGGGTCAGTAGATTAGAACAAAAGTATGCAGATCAGAATTTCAGATTTTACTCAGACTCTTGCTTGCAGCATACTGGTTTCTGGTCATTGATTTGAAAGTGATGATGTTAGACACAGCCAGGCACCCAGCTTCACTCACACATACTGAAAAGACCGGGTTTTTGTATTCAACGTATTTACTGTTTGAGATAAACAAAAAAGCTAAAATGAGATTTACTCTTCATGCATATTAAAATACTGCTATACAGCGGCGGCCAGTCCATAAGGGGTGCAGGGGTGCCGCCCCCTAATCTCCATGTGGGGCGCCGGACGCATACGTTTCTACACCCACTTGTGACATTAGCGAATCAACATTTGCTATTGTCTGCCTGCTTCTCCTCCCGGCCAATCAGGACAGGAAGCGGGCCAGTCAAGTTCCTCCATCCCAAACTCGCTCATCCATGTCTTTATGGACCTTGCTTTTTGCACTGGTGCGCAGTCATGATGGAACAGGAAGGGGCCATAATCCCCCCTCCACCAAATGATTTGGACCAGTGCACAAAGCAAGGTCCATAAAGACATGGATGAGTGAGTTTGGGGTGGAGGAACTTGACTGGCCTGCACAGAGTCCTGACCTCAACCTGATAGAACACCTTTGGGATGAATTAGAGCGGAGACTGCGAGCCAGGCCTTCTCATCCACATCAGTGCCTGACCTCACAAATGCGCTTCTGGAAGAATGGTCAAAGATTCCCATAGACACACTCCTAAACCTTGTGGACAGCCTTCCCAGAAGAGTTGAAGCTGTTATAGCTGCAAAGGGATGAGCTAACTCAATATTGAACCCTACAGACTAATGCCCCGTACACACGGTCGGACTTTGTTCGGACATTCCGACAACAAAATCCTAGGATTTTTTCCGTCAGATGTTGGCTCAAACTTGTCTTGCATACACACGGTCACACAAAGTTGTCGGAAAATCCGATCGTTCTAAACGCGGTGACGTAAAACACGTACGTCGGGACTATAAACGGGGCAGTGGCCAATAGCTTTCATCTCTTTATTTATTCGGAGCATGCGTGGCACTTTGTCCGTCGGATTTGTGTACACACGATCGGAATTTCCGACAACGGATTTTGTTGTCGGAAAATTTTATCTCCTGCTGTCCAACTTTGTGTTTCCGATGGAAAATGTCCGATGGAGCCCACACACGGTCGGAATTTCTGACAACACGCTCCGATCGGACATTTTCCATCGGAAAATCCGACCGTGTGTACGGGGCATTAGACTGGGAAGACGTTAAAGTTCATGTGCGTGTAAAGCAGGTGTCCCAATACTTTTGGTAATTTAGTGCATGTATATATGTAAAAGTTCCGAATGTGATCAGAGCAGAAGTTAATATTGGGGATCACAAATGTTTTTGTACAGCAGGCTTCCTGCTCAATAACTCTGAGGAAAGACACTGTAGTTGCAAGTTCTAAGTCAGTTTGCCCAAGGGGTATATCTAACACCCTCAGGGCTGCTTCCCTTTCAGTAACTTCATTATTACGTTGATGTTTGAAGATGCTGAACAACATTTGAGCTCATCACATATTCCTATATACCTTTAGGATGAACTCAAGGCAAAATAGTTTATCAACAGATGAAGTACATATATGGGAGCCATTTTACCTGCTAAGAAATTTGTATTTCCATTTATACCTGAAATGTACAAAACCCTGCTAGAAAGTAGGTTGGCTGGCTGGTGACCTAACTTTTTCTTGCGGCAGTTAAAGTGCCGCATATTTTTGGTAAAAAAAAAAAAAACATAATTTTTTTTCAAAACTTTTGGTCTATTTTCATTCATATAAAAGAATTAAAAAAAAACAGTAGTGATCAAATACCACCAAAAGAAAGCTCTATTTGTGTGAAAATAAAATTTCCTTTGCACACAGTATTGCATGACCCGCAAATTACCAGTATAAGCGGCACAGTGCTGAATATCAAAAAATTGCCTGGTTTTGAGGGGGGTGAAACCTTCTGGAGGTGAAGTGGTTGTAAAAGCAGACTTTAGTGTCAAAATAGAAATAGTGTTTTTTTTTTGTTTGTTTTTTATGATTTTATTTTTAAATGTCACTTACAGTGATGTTTTTAGATTCTGCTGCTCACTACGTCGAAGATTACCACAACTTCTACTGTTGCCATGATAACATACAAGCAGCCATACCTTTTACCTCTTTCCTCAATTTTGTCTTTTACTAAATTGCAGGTGCATTTAAAAGGTAACGCCACTTTTCTTTAGAAAAAAAACATTCCCCCCGGGTGTTCTACATACATTGCAAGGATTTTATCAAACGTCGTTGAATATTCACACCTTTTGTTGTTCTGAAGAAATCCCTGTTTGTTTCTCTGTGCCCCTGTGATCCCTGTTTGTTTGTCTGTGCCCCTGTGATCCCTGTTTGTTTCTCTGTGCCCCTGTGATCCCTGTTTGTTTCTCTGTGCCCCTGTGATCCCTGTTTGTTTGTCTGTGCCCCTGTGATCCCTGTTTGCTTGTCTGTGCCCCTGTGATCCCTGTTTGCTTGTCTGTGCCCCTGTGGTAACTTGAATCTAATGGGAGTGGTTTCATAATTATCAATCAGCAGCAGCAGCTACAGAGCACTAATGAGGGAAGCTGCTGGGTCTGCATCCCTTTACACATGATTTCCTATTGGGACTATCTCACCAAAAATTACATTTTTGTTGCAGGGGATGCCTGAAATCTGACTTGTATCTTAGTGCAGACTTCTGGGAAAATCAGTGAGCCAATCACACAATCAGGAAATTATGTTTCTGGGGGGGCGTTCTGTACATATTCTGTGTACAGAACACTTCCAGGTTGCCATATTGCATTGCAATTTCAGAAAACTACAGAGCTGCAGATTAAAAAAGAAAGGTAGTTTCTAATAACATTCAATTACAATATGACTTGTATCACAATTGTATATGCAATATGTTTTTTATATATTTTTTTCCCACGAAAGTGGAGTTACCCTTTAAGATTGCAGAATAAGCAGTTATACATGACAGCAGTCCTCCCTACCATTGGCTTCAATATTTTGATTCACCGACCCAGAAAAGGTGTGCAGCTTGTGAAATCAGAAGAACATAAGAACTCCTAATCTGCATACTTGTTGTAGGTCAAATACTGAAGCATTTGTATGTGAACAGCTGAGAGAAAACTAGTATTTTCAGAATAGTTCTGCAAACAGACAAATGGATCTTCTCAGTTTGTTCTCTATAATGCATTTGGCTTTTTGGCCATTAGATGGCACTGTTTAAATTCAAATGGGTAGTCAGTCTGTACCAGCAGAGAAAATTGTAAACGACTACTAGAATTTATGCATAGCCTAACCTTTTATCTTATGACAAATTCAAGGGTTTTTTTTTTTTAGATTTGCCCAAATAGCTTGTGTCCATTTCAATAACGCACCTGGCAACCAAAATGCATAGATCTTTTATAACCAATGTTTATTCATTAAAATAGTGCAAGGAACGAACAGCTAAATGAAGATGATGAGGTCCGAAGACCCCAAAGTGAGTGGGGAGGATGAGGAAGTCGTGTGGTACACCCTAAATTCTCCCAAATCCACACTTCGGCAACCAATCAGATTTAAATGTTATGTCTCTATGGCCTGGCAGGGAGCGGACACATTTCATCTCTCTTTGTTCTCTGCTGAATTTAACCAACTCATGGTTGAATCAAGCAGATTAGGGAATGGGATACATAAACATCTTGGTAAGGATCTGCACAGTCTATTAATGAGCCATGTCATAAATGGCCTAAACAGCCATAAAGCCAGACACTTTTAATGCAGCCCCATCGTAAATAGTCATATAACAGTCTGGTCTATTTTTTTTTACTACCAGTTTTATAATCTATTCATATTCCATAACTGGTACTGTGAGGGAGTGATGGTCATAAAAATCAAATACAAGCATGTATGAGAATATAGACATCAGTTAGTCATCAAACGCATCTATTTTATAAGCTGCAGAAGGTAAATGGGACACATTACCTGTCCTAAGAAGAAAATTCAGAAGATCCACATTAGGTCCTTCAAATTTCTTATGCAGGTTGTCAGATTGTAAAACCTTGCCATCTTCAAATATTGATATAGTTTACATAACTGACACTTCAGAACTCCTACATCACACCCTTCAGCTCTTTTGACTAGGTGGGGGTTGGCTTAGTGACACCCTGTAGAGCACATGTGTAAAAGACAAGCCGAAGACTACCATTTTATGTGGCCCAAGCACCCAGGGGAGGGGTGGAAGTGAGATGTGGACAGCCTGTGAAAGAGAGCTGAACCGTGCACACTTTGCATAGCATGCCCCTAAACTCTGCACTCTGTATGTAGCACACCCCTAAATTCTGCACTCTGTACATAGTGCACCTCTAAACTCTGTACGTAGCACACACCTGAACCAGTGGCGGAACTTCCAGGGTCGCAACAGTCACATCTGCGATGGGGCCCTGGCATTCCGCCACTGTCAGGGGGCCCCAGGAGAGGGAAGGGGGGAGGGGATTGGCTGTGTCCTTAGTCCCATTTCGTGCAAGAGAGGACCGACTAAGGGGGAGATAGAACTGTCAATGCCAGCTCTGTGCTGTTATTTGAGTGACACTCTCAGCTCAGAGCCGTGCTGAGAAGGCAGATGGCACTGGGAGGCACTAATAGGCACTGATAGAAGGCACTAATTCGCACGGATAGAAGGCACTGATGAGCAGTGATAGGTGGCACTGATGGGCATTGATGAGCACTGATAGGCAGAACTCATAGATGGCACTGATGAACACTGATAGGCAGAACTCAGGCAGCCTTGACGAGCACTGATAGGTGGTATTGATGAGCACTGATAGGCAGAACTCAGGCAACATTGGTGAGCACTGATAGGCTGCATTGATGAGCACTGATGGGCATTGAGCACTGATATGTGGCACTGATACTGATAGGTGGCATTGATGAGCACTGGAAGGTGGCACTGGGCACTGATAGGCAGCATTGATGAGCACTGATAGATGCTGATAGCCAGCATTGATGAGCACTGATGGACGGCACTTTGATGGGCAGCATTGAAGAGCACTGATAGGTGGCACTGGACGCTGTTAGATGGCATTGATAGGTGGTGCTGATAGGCAGAATTGATGGGCACTAATAGGTGGCATTGATGAGCACTGATAGGTAACACTTGTAGGTGGAGTTGATGGGCACTGATAGGCAGCACTGATAGGTGGCATTGATGAGCATTCATAGGCAGCATTGATGGCCACTGATAGGTGGCACTGATTATTGGGGTACTGATAATCAGTGTAAACAATTTACTGACATCCTTGAGGGTTAACGGCAGTTCTTTCCTCACACAGATATAGCCTGGGAGAAAAGGGCTGCAGATAACGGCAAGCCTGTTTATATGTGATCAGCTGATCACATGGTAAAGGGCTGTTCTGATTGCACTGGATGCATGTCCCAGGGTTCTGGGAGGATGTCTGTGGACACCCTCCCAAAATTGTAAGCCCGGGGCTCGGATAGAAATGGGAGGGGGCCCCATCATGGTTTCTTGCACTGGGACCCCTGCACCCTACAAGTAGCACACCTCTGAAGTCTGCACTGTGTAAGCAGCACACCCCTAAACCCTACACTTGGTACGTAGCACACCTCTGAACTATTATCGCTTTCCTGAACTCAGCACATAATGCATTCCTGGTATTTCCCCTTTAAAATCCTTCCACTGTTAGAGCAATTTGGCAACACAGGGCGGGGGCTGGTTGAGTTCCTGCACCTATTCTCCGAGAAAAGAAACCCTGAGGGCTTTCACACTGGAGCGGTGCGCTTTCAGGATGGTAAAAAAAGGTCCTGCAAGCCTCATCTTTGCAGCTCTGTAGGTGCGGTTTATACACCGCTCCTAAAGCGCCCCTGCCCATTGAAAATAATGGGACAGCTGCGCCAAACTGCCGGAAAAGCGCTGCTGCAGCAGCGCTTTGTGGGCCGTTTTAACCCTTTTGGCCGCTAGTAGGGGTTAATAACGCCACTAAAACAACAGTAAAGCGGCGCTAAAAATAGCATCGCTTTACCGCCGACGCCCGCCCCAGCGTGAAAGTAGCCTTAAGAGTCAGATTGGACTTACTATAAAGTGAATTGGACTCAGCAAAGTGTGCCTGGTCTTTGGTTCATTTTGCAAAGAACCTTACATTTTTGATCCCATTTATTTTAAAACTGTCGGTAACTGCTTTTAATTGTTTTCTCTAAATAATTTGCTTTCATTAAAAGAATAGGTGAAAATCATTAAGCTGAATCTCTGAGTACTCTAAATAGGAAATCGAGGAATCCTTGCCTAACCTGAAGAAAGCTACCATATTTTAAAGGCTGTACATTTCTGTCTGGGTGTGGCAGCAAGTGTCTGACAATTCTAAAAGTTCAGAATTGCTTTTACAGATGCTGGTGGTGGCAGCTACTGTTTGTGTGTAGAGGGTTAGTGGTGTAGTTAACTGACCCCAGTGACGATCACTCTGCTGGAGCCTTAGACTGTTGTTCAGCAAGCTGGAAAATCTCTGTGTACTGAGGTTGAGAATGCAATCATCACATTCTGGTGGCAGAGGCAGGACTGAGACTGCTGCTGTCACAGGTGTGACTTTGCCCTGAGTTCCTGCACTTTAGTCTCCTTTCACACTGAGGCGCTTTTCAGGCACTAAAGGGCTAAAAATAGCACCTGCAAAGCGCCCTGAAAGAGCCGCTCAATGCAATCCAATGTGAAAGCCCCGAGGACTTTCACACTGGGGCTGTGCGCTTGCAGGTCGGTCTAAAAAGTCCTGCAAGCCGCAACTTTGGAGCGCTGTAGGAGCGGTGTATTTACCGCTCCTAAAGCGCTCCTTCCCATTGAAAAACAATGCGGGAGCGCTCCAAACCCGCCTGCAGCGGCGATTTGCGGGCGGTTTTAACCCTTTTCCGTCCGCTAGCGGGGGGTAAAAACCACCCCGCTAGCGCCGCTAAAACGTTGGTAAAGCGGCGCTATATTTAGCTCCACTGTACCGCCATTGCCCGCACGCCTCAGTGTGAAAGTAGCCTTACTGCTTGCAATGTTTATGAATAATCATGAAACCTTTATCTAATTCTTTACAGCTGCTTTTACTTCCTCCCTGAAACTGATGTTATTCTTACCATGCTGCATTTAATGAGCCTAACTTGTAGTGCATAGAAAATGTTCCTTTGATATTGAGGGATTTGGTAGTGTTCTTTAACTCCTCACCTGAGCTGTAGTCTTTTAAAGTACATAATAACTATAGGATGTTTTACATTTTGACAGGGGTTTCTATTCTGTAAACACTGATCACGCTATAGACCCATTAAGTGGAGCAATCAAAATGTTTTTCAAACATAATTGGCATATCAGGTGCAGGTGCAAGATGATGAATTGCCCATTTCTTCAGAATTTGTTGCAAGACCTATAAAAACGTTGTCATTTCTGCCAGAAAAGATCCTTTAGGTATGCATTCTGTCCCACTAGAATTCAAACTAACACAGAACCATATAGACATTGCTTATGGTGGAGATTAAGCTTAATTATCGATTACGCTGGCTCTGATTTTTTTTCCTGATTAAAGAAGTGAAGATGAATTTTAAGTGCAATCATCTGTTACAGCCATTAGAAGCAGATTTGTGTATTAGCCATATCATCGCTGATGAATGCAGCCTACTGGTGCACACTGCGTTATTGACCAGTGTTAATTTTGATGTCAGATTTCGTTTTAGTCATAGTCTTTTCACTAAAATGCCATTTTAGTTTTAGTTGTATTTTAGTCATCTGAATTGTTTTAGTTGTATTGCAGTCAACTAAAATCTAATGGATTTAGTTAAATTGTAATGCATTATTTAAAGTGGTTGTGAAGTCAAAAAGTTTTTCATTTTAATGCATTCTATACATTAAGAAAAAAAAGCCTTCTGTGTGCAGCCCCTAATACTTACCTGAGCCCCATCTCTGTCCAGCGATCTCCACGAATGTCTCAGCTGTCCGAGACTCTCCCTTCTGATTAGCTGAGACACAGCAGTGGCAGGAGGGAGGGGCCAGGAGCACAGAAGAGGGATCATGGTCACAGAGTATGGCATAACTGCAAACCTACCAAGACATGGCCATTCACCTAAACTGACAGGCCAGGAAAGGAGAGTATTAATCAGAGAAGTAGCCAAGAGGCCCATGGTAAGAGGCCCACGGTGCACCCCACAGATCTCGCCTTTATGGAAGAGTGGCAAGAAGAAAGCCATTTTTGAAAGAAAGCCATAAGAAGTCCCGTATGCAGTTTGCGAGAAGCCATGTTGGGGACACAGCAAATGTGGAAGAAGGTGCTCTGGTCAGATGAGACCAAAATTGAACTTTTTGGCCTAAAAGCAAAATGCTATGTCTGGAAAAAAAACTAACTGCACATCACCCTGAACACACCAGCCCCACCGTGAAACATGGTGGTGGCAGCATCATGTTGTGGGGATCCTTTTCTTCAGGGACATGGAAGCTGGTCAGAGGTAATGGGAGGATGGAGCCAAATACAGAGTCTGCAAAAGACTTGAGACTGGGGCAGAGGATTCACCTTCCAGCAGAACAATGACCCTAAACCTACAGCCAGAGCTACAATGGAATGGTTTAGATCAAAGCATATTCATGTGTTAGAATGGCCCAGTCAAAGTCCAGACCTATATCCAATTGAGAATCCGTGACAAGACTTGAAAATTGCTGTTCACAGACGCTTTCCATCCAATCTGACTGAGCTTGAGCTATTTTACAAAGAAGAATGGACAGAAATGTCACGTTAGATGTGCAAAGCTGGTCGAGACATCTCCAGAAAGACTTGCAACTGTAATTGCAGAAAAAGGTGGTTCTACAAAATTTTGACTCAGGGGGGCTGAATACAAATACAGTAATTTTCTCTTTTTTTTCTGAACCTGGGTGTTGTTTGATGTACAGTAAATGGACACAAGTCTGTTTACATCTGCCTGCCTATAGACCTGCATGGAACTCCCAATAAGATCAGCCTGAAAAACGGACCGGAGTGTAAAGCTTTTGTGAAAGGGTGTTCAAAGGGTGAGGAGCCAGGAGGGAAAGGAGAGGGGGTACTCATACCTAGTACCCTAACTGGATCTAGTCAAGATTCAGGGCCTGTCAGAGAAAGTCAGGTTAATTAAAGGGGTTGTAAAGGTAATAAGGTGAAAAAACTTTTGACAGTACCGCCGCCCCCAGCCCCCCGTTTTACTTACCTGACGCCTCGAATCTTCGCTGCACGTTCTTGTCATCTTCGCTGCAGCTCAGCCTGGTCGCTGATTGGCTGCAGTGGATGGATTGAAAGCAGCGCAGCCATTGGCTCGCGCTGCTGTCAATCACATCCAATGACGGGCTTAAAATTGGCTAGGTGTTGGTGCCAAACTGCACAAGTCCCCACCCCGCTTTGTCTTGGAAAGGATTACTATCCACCTGTTGTTGATGGGACTCTCCACCATATGGTGCCATACTCCTGGCCCGCCTTCTACATGCCTTAATATTTATGAATAAAGGAATGTCCACACATAAAAAGCAATTTCTGCAATTTACTGTAGCTTCACAAAGTTTTTGGTAACATCTAACATCATATTTGACATACAGTACTATCTGAATTTTTCGGCACAGAATGCCGGACACAGGAGTAAACATTCTGTAGCTGTCAGATCTGCGCAGAACACAAGTACATCTCTTTTAAGCCGTCTTCACAACTTTCCTCTCCTGGGAGGACCACAGAGTTCACACCACTTCCAAGGTATATTAAGCCCACAGTATCTAGATTCCATCATAGAGTCACAGGACCTGCAGCTGAAGGTCAGGGGAATCAAGGTGCTCTCATTAGTATACTGGTCTCCTCTTTCATAGCTCTGCCAAGCCAGACATGTCCCCAGATGGCACATACTTTCCCAGGCTTTCACCACTACTCACAAATGCTTTTCCCCCTTGCCTTGACTTCAGCCCTGCAAAGGGCCCTTTAGGTCAGTACTGCAAGAGACTACACCTTGACAGCTCTGGAGTGTTTGGCCCACATGCCCCATCTACCCTGCCCCCCCCCCCCCCACACACACACACACACACTGGCATTTATGTAGGCACTAACCCCACCCATTACATCACAAGAGGAAGGATTTATCTAAAAGGGGAGTTAACATCCAATTACAACTTTCCCTTTACCATACTATGATGGGAACAGAGCAATCTAGTGGCAGGTAAATTAATTGCATTTGCCAACCTGTATTCCGGAGAATATCGTAGACTTCCAAAGAGTCCCTTCCTGTGAATATGCAGGAAGTAAAGGTCATAAAGGCCTTGCAGAAAATCCCATGATACAAGGACTGGAATTAAATTGTGTGTAGGGGGGGGGGGGGGGCAGAGAAGATTTTGAGGGTGTAGTCTTGTTCAAAATGTATACAAGTTATGTTTGCACCTGACCAGCCTGAGGTCAAAGAAGCCTATTCCTTTTAATGTTTAGGTGATTTCAGAGTTAAGCTAGATAAAAGCCACTTAGCCTGGCTTTTATCCTACTCCAGATAAAGTCAAGCAGTTTGGATCAAAGATTGGGGAGGAATTTCTAGGGGATGGTAATCATTTGGGCAAAAGAGGAAAGTGCAGGGCACGTTAAAATGGGAAGTTTCCATTCAGTTTTTTTTTTCCAAGGTGGAGTTGGATGGAAATCCCTAAAGCCAATAATTTACTTTAGTTAATCTTGAGACCTGACAGTGATTGGAATTTCTTGAGAGTAAGTAGTAAGAATTCTGAGAGTAAGTCGAGACTTGAGGTCACAGATCAAATAAGAAAAAAGATCAGGTTGTCCACATAGGTCAGTGATGGCGAACCTTGGCACCCCAGATGTTTTGGAACTACATTTCCCATGATGCTCAACTACACTACAGAGTGCATGAGCATCATGGGAAAAGTAGTTAAAAAACATCTGGGGTGCCAAGGTTCTCCATCACTGACATAGGTGGAGACCTTATGAACCCCTGTAGGTTTTTCTAGGCCCTTGATGTCTGGATGAGAAATGATTGAGCATTCTAAATGATCAGGAATTTTCTTGTTACACAATTTGATAAATTAAGTGAATATTCACACATTTTTTTCAGTGAAGATTCTTAACTTCTTTAATAACACGGCTCCTACATAGTGTAAAGATCGGGATGATTAAACTCAAGTGGTGGATACGGTTTCAAGAAGTTGTGCCAGTCCAGAACTGCATTTTTAAGGGAATGGCAGCCCACTTTTATTTAAAGGAACAGAAAAACTTCACAAAAGACAGCAATTTCCCACACAGGGGTTCCACCATTACTGTAACTTGCACAATACTTCAGCCTCCTGGCTTACTCACTTGCCACATGGCTGCTTCAGACCTCAAGCCTAGGCCTTGGGTCTGCTCCTTAGACCAACACAAAGGTTTCCTTTTGTCCAGCTCTCCTGGAACACTTGGCTCTCTAGCCTTCAGTCACAGCGTCCCACTGTATGGCCCACCTCTGGCCTAAGGATTGAGGTTCTCCTGACACACCCCAATAGGAGCCGACCTGACTCCTGGAACCGAGACCTGCTGTCTCCTGCCTTCTGGCTGGGCCCTCTGATCTCTTGATGAGACCATTCCGTCTCCCACGGAAGCTCTGAGCATTTCTCAGACCTAAGTATGTAATGACCCTGCACACCTGTGTAGTCAGCCAGGTTGCAGGCATCTAGCAAAACCCAGACACAGGACTGATTGTTCCGATCCAGAACTACAGAATCTGGGGAAAGCCAAAAACACAGTGTTCTCCACTCAGAAATGATAGTTCTGAACCTCGCATTAACCCTTAATGTGAATCCTGTGTCACATTTTCCTATATTCTTACAGTGACAGAGCCTCCCTCTGTCACAGTATGTTGTGCAAAAAATGCATTTCTTATTGGCACATTGAAGGACACAGATATTGGTCTCTGACCACTGGATTATAATACTACCTTCAGGCCTAGAGGCAAGCTGCTAGAGGTGGCTCATTTTTTTTTTCTAGCAAGATAAGAATTTGACATCATTAAGAGAAATCATACCTGGAGGTATGGTTGATAGACCTTAAACCCACGATCACATTGGGCCGATTTGACATGTCAAATCGCATGCCAAATCAAATCTTATTGCTGGCAACGGCACCGTCTGAATTGGTGCCACGCCAACTTTGCTCATGCTGCACCGATTCCCAAAAGTCGTTTCTGAACTACTTTTGCCAACTTCGGGGGGGTGATTTCAATAGACGTGCATGAACACGCACACATGTCTGTCAAGTTGCCCCCGAAGTTGGACTGAAATGCCCTGTTTGAAAACGTGCAAGTTCAGCCGAACCCGCACGATTTCAAATCCGCCCTCGGTGTGAACGAGGGCTAAATTCTGTATTTGTAGCTACAGCGCTTTTATTGTAAAGGCATATCCCTTATAAAGGGTATCTAATCCGACTGCACTGTCAGCACTACCTTCTGCATCCAATGTGCCCTGATCCTTTTTGATAGCAGCAGGTCATGCCTATTCTATCTGTTGTGTTTCACATATACCCACTATACCCAGAGCCTCCTGACATTGAAAGATGGTAATTGTAAGTGAACTGGATGGCTTACTAAGTATTCTAGAGAGAAACAAAACATTCCATTTAAAGAATTATAATAATTATCACTAACTACATATTGATGTATAGGTTAAAACTAGGCTACAATGGGTAAAGTCTGTTCCAATAATTCCAGGGAAAAGCCATTAGAAAACAATTTACTCTGTAATGGCAGATGGAAATGTCATTTTTCATAGATGGTTTTATGACTGTCACTCGCTGAACACACAGGGCCTCAGAAACTATAAGTAAGACTAATGTCGTTCGTCGTTTTACAAATTACATTACATTGCTTCACTTACTGAATATAGAAAAGCAACATCATTATAGATCACCAACTTTTTAATTGTATGTAATTCTTCTTTTAATTTAGTTTTATACTTAAAGTGGAATTCCAGTGAAAACCTTACTAACGCTAAACCTACTCTCTGCCAAAAAAAAAAAAAAAAAAAAAGTTTTTCTTACCTTTTCTGAACCTGATCTGGTCCAGTTTACAATGGCGAATGCTGTGTGCAGGAGAGAACTTGACAACAGCTGTGAAATGCCTGGGAAGTGACGTCACCCATAGACTTACGATGGGGCTTCCATTGTCGGCTGCCTCTCCTGCACATACCTACACAGAGAAGCCGCCGATGATAGCTCAGCATGGGACTGGACCGGAGGAGCTGCAAAACAGGTAAGTACAGCAATTTTTGCTTTACAGAGCTAGATACACTGCCTTGCAAAAGTATTCACCCCCCTTGGCTGTTTAACTATTTTGTTACATTACAGCCTTTAGTTCAATGTCCTTTTAATCTGAATTATATGTGATGGATCAGAACACAATAGTCTAAGTTGGTGAAGTAAAATTAGAAAAAGATATACATAAAACTATTTTTCAGAGAATAAAAACTGATAATTGGCATGTGCGTATGTATTCACCCCCTTTGTTTTGATGCCCATAAAAAGCTCTGGTGCAACCAATTACTTAAGAAGTCACATAATTAGTGAAATGATGTCCACCTGTGTGCAATCTAAGTGTCACATGATCTGTCATTACATAGACACACCTTTTTTGAAAGGCCCCAGAGGCTGCAACACCTAAGCAAGAGGCACCACTAACCAAACACTGCCATGAAGACCAAGGAACTCTCCAAACAAGTAAGGGACAATGTTGTTGAGAAGTACAAGTCAGGGTTAGGTTATAAAAAAATATCCAAATCTTTGATGATCCCTAGTAGCACCATCAAATCTATCATAACCAAATGGAAAGAACATGGCACAACAGCAAACTTGCCAAGAGACGGCCGCACACCAAAATTCACGGACCTTTAGAATACCACAGCAGAGACTGGAGTATCTGTTCATAGGACGACAATAAGCCATACGCTCTATAGCAGTGGTTCTCAACTCCAGTCCTCGGGACCCACCAACAGGCCAGATTTTAAGTATTACCTTGGGGAGTTGCAGACTAGAATATTGCAATCACTGAGCAGCAAGTGATATCACCTGAGATGTATTTCAGCTATCTTGCAAACCTGGCCTGTTGGTGGGTCCTGAGGACTGGAGTTGAGAACCACTGCTCTATAGAGTTGGGCTTTATGGCAGAGTGACCAGAAGAAAGCCATTACTTTTAGCAAAAAACAAAATGGCACGTTTTGAGTTTGCCAAAAGGCATGTGGGAGACTCCCAAAATGTATGGAGGAAGGTGCTCTGGTCTGATGAGACTAAAATTTAACTTTTTGGCCATCAAAGAAAACGCTATGTCTGGCGCAAACCCAACACATCTCACATCACCCAAAGAACACCATCCCCACAGTGAAACATGGTGGTGGCAGCATTATGTTGTGGGGATGTTTTTCAGCAGTCGGGACTGGGAAACTGGTCAGAGTTGAGGGAAAGATGGATGGTGCTAAATACAGGGATATTCTTGAGCAAAACCTGTACCACTCTATGTGTGATTTGAGGCTAGGACAGGAGTTCACCTTCCAGCAGGACAATGACCCCAAACACACTGCTAAAGCAACACTTAAGGGGTTTAAGGTAAAACATGTAAATGTGTTGGAATGGCCTAGTCAAAGCTCAAACCTCAATCCAGTAGAAAATCTGTGGTCAGACTTCAAGATTGCTGTTCACAAGTGCAAACTATCCAACTTGAAGGAGCTGGAGCAGTTTTGCAAGGAGGAATGGGCAAAAATCCCAGTGGTAAGATGTGGCAAGCTCATAGAGACTTATCCAAAGCGACTGGGAGCCTTGATAACCGCAAAAGGTGGCTCTACAAAGTATTGACTTCAGGGGGGTGAATAGTTATGCACATTGACTTTTTCTGTTATTTTGTCCTATTTGTTGTTTGCTTCACAATAAAAAAAAAACAAAAACATTTTCAAAGTTGTGGGCATGTTATATAAATTAAATGATGCAAATCCTCAAACAATCCATGTTAATTCCAGGTTGTGAGGCAACAAAACACGAAAAATGCCAAGGGGGGGGGTGTGAATACTTTTGCAAGGCACTGTAGATTAGGCTTAAAATGTGGCAGAAAGTAGGTTTAGAGTTAGAATTACACTTTACTATATTATCAGCTGTGGGCTCCAAGCACCTGTTAGCATAGGGAATGGCTGAAGTACCCTGGACAATATACGACTGGCATATATCACGACAGGAATTGATGAATTATTTCTCCAATTTCGACACAAATAAAATCAATTCCTGAATCTTCTTGTTTCAGTGACCCCCAACCCCCCCCCCCCCCTTGCTTTTAAAGGTATCATAGAGGCAGAAAGTAGACGAAAAATTTCCCCATTGCCAGAAATTTTACCTCTTCCATACTGTATCTAAAACAAAAACAAAAAAAAACATAACTAAATGTGGCTGATGTTGGCCTTTTACGCTAAACCCCAAACAAACAGCTAAATACACAGATGAAATGCATGTGCAGGATTTGTTTTATCTGCCAAATGATTTGTCATTCTGCCCATCTATTCCTGAGATTTACACAGCACAGGCTTGTCTGACAGGGAAGGAGACCTGATTTTTCCTCTGCTGCATTTAAAGCGGAACTAAAGTCTGTTATTAAAATACTGGGAGCAGGCAGGCTCTCTATTGCAGAAGAGACGTGCAATATCAGCCATAGATGGTTTGATTCAGCAGGGACTAGTCAAGATTCAAACCATCTACGGGCAGGCCGAATGTACCAAAATTCATCCATTGATCGACTTGGGTACAACCAGCATGTCTGATTTTTGGCATGCGATTATTGCCAGTGGCTATAGCTGTGTTTTCCCAGGAGGGATGTCTCTCCGCGCTCCCCTCTGCTGGGAGAACACAATAGCTCTACGGGAGGGATTCCCCCATCAACACTGACTGCTTTTCTTTTCTGCAACCCCTGGTCACCTATGGCCTGTCTAAAAAGAGCATATCTGCCACTCTGCTCTCTCCTTCTATCAGCATATTAGCACATGAGCAATGCAAAACAGACAATTAGCAACTTGGGCTGCTTCTCCCTTTCCCAGTCCCATCTCAGCTGTACAGGGACTGTAAGAGGCTGATACCAGGTCTAATTCAGTTACTTACACTGCTTGCATTTAAAAATTAAATTTATTGATGTTGCAGTAAATATAGAGCTGCACTAATTTGTGTCTTGTATATCTGCTGTTGCAGGGCAAGGCCATGCCACTGTGTGATAAGGCAGTCTGGGCGAGGGTTTGGAGAAAACAGGCCCACTAATGACACTGGCGTGTGTGTGCTGTTCTTTTAAGCCAGGGGTCTCAAACTGGCGGCCCTCTAGCTGTTGCAGAACTACAAGTCCCATGAGGCATAGCAAGGCTGACAGTTACAAGCATGACTCTCACAGGCACAGGCATGATGGGACTTATAGTTCTACAACTGCTGGAGGGCCGACAGTTTGAGACCCCTGTTTTAAGCCTTGCACACACTAGTGTTTTTTTTTTATTTTTATGCCATTCAATCCAGCAGGGCTGAACGGAAAAAAAACTGACAGCTCAGGAGGAGCCGTTGTACTAACCGTCCGATGTTAGTACGGCAATCTTCCCTGTTGTGCTATTGCGTTCTGACAGACCCCCCCCCCCCCCCCCGAACACTCCAGTCAGCGCTCCCTTTTTTGGTCACGCCCCTTGCTCTCACTCTAACGATCGCGGCGATACCTCGCATGTGTGGTTTGACCACCGTTTTCATATGCAGGTGCTACTCACTTATGCGTTCGCTTCTGCGTGCGAGCTCGCCGGGACTGGGCATTTAAAAAAAAAAAAATTATTTTTCTTATTTATTTTACTTGATTGTATTTATTTTTACACTGTTTAAAAAAAATGTGTCACTTTTATTCATATTACAAGGAATGTAAACATCCCTTGTAATAGAAAAAAGCATGACAGGACCTCTTAAATATGAGATCTGGGGTCAAAAAGTCCTCAGATCTAATATTTGGACTTAAATGCAATTAAAAAAAAAAAAAAAAGTCATTTTAAAAAATGACATTGAAAAAATGTGGCTTTAAGAGGTATGGACGGAAGTGAGGTTTTGACGTGCAGTGTCATGGAGACGGGTGGGGGCCATCTTCCCCTCACTCATCTCCATGCACAGCTAGGGAAAGGACGCGATCGCCTCCGCCGCTGCCGACGGCTCCAGTAAGCGGCGGAGGGCACCGGATCGTGGCGGGAGGGGGGGTCCTCTTCCGCCACCGATAAAAGTGATCTCACGGCGAATCTGCTGCAGAGACCACTTTTATCTTGTAGCCGACCGCCGGCCGAAAACGGGGATACCGAGGTTATGGCAACTAGCTGCTGCCATTACAGTGATATCCGCCCCCAAAGTAGGGACCTATATGTACATGTGGCGGTCGGAAAGTGGTTAAGGGTAAAAGTTTCTCGCCATTCCACGAGCGGGTGCAATTTTGAAGAATGACATGTTGGGTATCAATTTACTCATCGTAAAAATTATCTTCACATAATAAAAAAAGAAATTGGGCTAACTTTACCGTTGTCTTATTTTTTTAATTCAAAAAAGTGTATTTTTCCAAAAAAAGTGCGTTTTTAAGACCGCAGCGCAAATTCAGTGTGACATAAAGTATTGCAACTACCGCCATTTAATTCTCTAGGGTGTCTGAAAAAAAATATATAGTGTTTGGGGGTTCTAAGTAAGTTTCTAGCAAAAGAAAAATTATTTTAACTTTGTAAACACCGAGTCTGAAAAATAGGCCCGGTTCTTAAGTGGTTAATGACCAAAAGACACAAAATCGTGGAGCATTAGTTTGTATTTTGGGCACAATGTGTGAGATCACTATCCACGGGTCACCTTGTTTAGTTCTACACAAATTGTTCACAAAGCACAAAAAAATAATGCATTTTATTGGGTAACCTGAGCACTGTCTCAAACCAGGGTTTAGCTTCAATAGGCTGATGATTATCTTGCAGAAGATATAGTTACATAGTTACATAGTAGGTGAGATCGAAAAAAGACACAAGTCCAAGTCCAACCTATGTGTGTGATTATATGTCAGTATTATATTGTATATCCCTGTATGTTGCGGTCATTCAGGTGCTTATCTAATATTTTCTTGAAACTATCAAATGCCCCCCACTGAGACCACCGCCTGTGGAAGGAAATTCCACATCCTTGCCGCTCTTACGGTAAGGAACCCTCTATGTAGTTTAAGGTTAAACCTCTTTTCTTCTAATTTTAATGAGTGGCCACAAGTCTTGTTAAACTCCCTTCCGCGAAAAAGTTTTATCCCTATTGTGGGGTCACCAGTACGGTATTTGTATATTGAAATCATATCCCCTCTCAAGCGTCTCTTCTCCAGAGAGAATAAGTTCAGTGCTCGCAACCTTTCCTCATAACTAATATCCTCCAGACCCTTTATTAGCTTTGTTGCCCTTCTTTCTACTCGCTCCATTTCCAGTACATCCTTCCTGAGGACTGGTGCCCAGAACTGGACAGCATATTCCAGGTGAGGCCGGACCAGAGTCTTGGAGAGCGGGAGAATTATTGTTTATCTCTGCAATTTATCCCCTTTATAATGCATGCCAATATTCTGTTTGCTTTGTTAGCAGCAGCTTGGCATTGCATGCCATTGCTGAGCCTATCATCTACTAGGACCCCCAGGTCCTTTTCCATCCTAGATTCCCCCAGAGGTTCTCCCCCCAGTGTATATATTACATTCATATTTTTGTCACTCAAATGCATTATTTTAATTTTTTTCTACATTAAACCTCATTTGCCATGTAGTTGCCCACCCCATTAATGTGTTCAGATCTTTTTGCAAGATTTCCACATCCTGCGGAGAAGTTATTGCCCTGCTTAGCTTAGTATCGTCTGCAAATACAGAGATTGAACTGTTTGCCCCATCCTCCAGGTCGTTTATATTTTGGTACTGGGTCTCAAGGTCCTGGAGAAATGGTGGTGCACCTTCAGTGGGAATGTGACAGCTGCAGGTATTACACCACACTTCTTTCAGGTGCTTTGTATACTTCTGGCCTAATGTGGATTTGATGAGAATCATCGGGTGTTTGCAGCAGCGGCGCTGATATTCAGCACTGTGTGTGCTGTAAAAAAAAAAAACACAGATTTGGCGTTTTCGACATTGAAATGACCTTGTACCCAACAGCCCCACCTCTCTAGAAGTCATATTTCTGCAGAAGATGAGCCATGTTTCTTCCGTTTTATACAATGTTACTCGTTTCCAGTAAACACTCCCCACATGTCAAGGATGAATATTTGTTCAGACTGTGAACATAAATGTTACCTAGTGACAAGTCTCCTCCTGAGCCTGACCATTAGTACATCGCTGTTGTCATGGGGATGTTTGTGCCGATGATTTGATTGTAGCATCTTGATGTGAATCATAGTTTCTCAGAATAGGCAACTCTTAGCTCACTGCAGCTCTGGCAGATGAACTAGAAAAGACAAGTTCCCGTCCAGAGTCCCTTCCCTTCCCATGACATGACCTGGTCTTGCAGGACCTGTGTAGGCATCCATACACAAGGGCTTCAGAACCACATTCCATCAGACTGGCCCATGGTCATCGTTAACGCTGTGCCCTTTGTCTTGCTCTTCCCCCCGATTAGGAGAATTAAAACCTCTAGGGCCAGTATGATTGTTATAGTATTTGATATTAAAATATGTAAATAAGAAAAGGATAGTGGCTAGTATGTCCTTTAATAGATAAGGCACCTGATCCCAAAGTTTGAGTACAATAGGGAGCAAAGGGGGGGGGGGGATTATTGCGGTGCCACGAACAACTCCATACAATATGTTTAGAATAGAAACAGCCGATTTTATTACAATAAGTTAAAAGCCAATAATGCAGTATATTGAATCACATATAACAGGGGAGCACAATACAGTGTTCTGTTGACCAGAAGGAAGATGGTGAATTATAACAGCAGGTCAATTCTTCCCTACTAGTTTCGCCAAGGCATTGGCTTCATCACGGGAATAGAATATGACAGAAAACAATTGTAGCTCTAAGAAGATAAAAAACACACAAAAACATGAATACAAATAATAATAATTTTTTTTGTATGAATGTTTTTGTGTGTTTTTTTCTTCTTAGAGCAACACATGTTTTCTGTTATATTCTATTCCCCTGATGAAGCCAATGCCTTGGTGAAACTAGTGGGGAAGAATTGACCTGCTGTTATAATTCACAAACAGAAAAAGGAGAAAGGTCTGGTGTACCCAGTAACACACTTCCATCCCTATAACATATACCGTATATACTCGAGTATAAGTCGTTCCGAGTATAAGTCGAGACCCTAATTTACCACAAAAAAAATGGGAAAAACTTAGTGACCCGAGTATAAGACAAGGGTGAGAAATGCACAGCTACTGTAAGTGGAAAAGAGGGTCAACAATGCCCATTTGCAGTATCACTGTGCCCATTTGCAAGTGTCACTGTGCCCATTTGCAGCCATAGGCCCCCTGAACTTTAAACTCAGTAGTTAAGGGTTTCTAGATGCCCCCTAGCTGCAGCCAAAATTTGGGGTCTCTGAACCCAAAGGGTCCCGAAATGACATTGCTGCAGATGGACACAGTTGACCGAATTTGCGGCCCAGTATCTCGGGGCCACTTAGTGCTGGGAACCCCAAATTTGGTGTGCAAACCCAGTGGAACTAGCAACACAAAATTTCCAAAGCTGGGGTTTCTAGCACCAAGTGGCCGAGATACTGAGCCCCAAAAATCAGTTCAGAAAATGTCAAGCACTTTTCTGCAGCAGAGAATGACATTTCCAAACCGGTTTTGGGGCCCCGTATCTCAGGGCCACTTAGTGCTAGGAACCCCAGCTCTGGATATGTGATGGTACCAGTTCCACTGGGTTTGCACACCAAATTTGGGGTTCCTAGCACTAAGTGGCCCTGAGATATGGGGCCCCAAAGTCGGTTCAGAAAATGTCAAGCACTTTTCTGCAGCAGAGAATGACATTTTCCGAACCGATTTTGGGGCCCCGTATCTCGGGGCCACTTAGTGCTAGGAACTTCAGCTTTGGATATGTTGTGGTACCACTGGGTTTGCACACCAAATTTGGGGTTCCTAGCACCAAGTGGCCCTGAGATACGGGGCCCCAAAGTCGGTTCGGAAAATGAAATTTTTTGCTGCAGAAAAGTGCTTGACTCGAGTATAAGTCGAGGGGGGCACTTTCAGCACAAAAAAATGTGCTGAAAAATTCGACTTATACTCGAGTATATACGGTAGTAAAACGAAGGATTCGCCCTGGGACTTTAAATGAAGTGGATACCGTTTCCATCAGTAAACAAGCAGTAGTAAATACAGTATATGGTTTATTCAAGTAAAATTGTTTACATGCATAGATAACACCAACAGTTGCCAGTTATAACAGTTGCTGTTATAATTCACCATCTTCCTTCTGGTCAACAGAACACTGTATTATGCTCCCCTGTTATATGTGATTCAATATACTGCATTATTGGCTTTTAACTTATTGAAATAAAATTGGCTGTTTCTATTCTAAACATATTGTATGGAGTTGTTCGTGGCACCGCAATAATCCCCTCTCCTATGCTCCCTATTGTACTAAAATATGTAAATATCACATTTTAACATTCACATCAATTCTTTCAACTAAATATATTTTTGTGGGATTTTATTTTACACAGATTTCAGTTAAAACAGCATATGAAAATTAAATTTTTTCTACCCACCGCATTATGGTCAATATATTATTGTGACACTCAGGGTCATCATCTGTGTTGTATAGATGTGGAAAATGAGCAAAAAGGTTTTGGACTGTACAGGCCACACAAGGAGCAAACAATTTGTACTATAAAATCATACAATTCATTGGTAACCAAGATAAAGAGTTCATACAAACATGTATGTCTCAAGTATTTAAAAACAATAACGGTGCTGAGAAGATTCACTGTGTATTTGGTATGCATCAGGGATGAATGCTGATACAATGGGTCTTCATGTACCAACATGTTTCACCAACTTCTGCTTCATCAGGGTTCATGAAAACCATACAGCACTTATCTAAGGAAAAGCAATGACATTTACATACTATACATAGATTCACATATTACCCATCCATAATAGTAACTCCCCATAGCCATGCATTCACTGTGTGGGACCCACCTCAGCACAGAATACCACTGGCACAGTAGCTTCCTGGGCGGGCACTGGAGGATAAAGGGAGACACTCATCGAAAATATGGAGTCAACTGCGATAGATCTCTAACTGTAGAGAAAAACTTTAAGATAACACCCATCCCATTCATGTGCATCTATAGGGGACATCATATAAATAAAAAAATTATATCTATTTTGATCACAAAAAAGGAGGCAGAAGAGAAGAAAATACTATATGAATAAATGGAAATACCACCACTCTGCGCAATTGGAATAGATAAATTAGTATACCGTGAAATCTCGTGAAGATGTGAGAGCAGCACGTTGTATAAATTAGATAGACAAGAAAAAACTAACAGATTAGTTAAAACCGCGCTCTCTGCAAAGTGTAAGTGCAAAAAACAACCAAATAGTTAACAATAAAAATGCCAACAATTACAGACACCATAAGTGCTTTTTTAAACTAAAGTCCAAAGTGTAAATATTATTATGTTCAAATTAAGTGTTATTCAAGCTTGACAGACAAAACCTGAATGGTTTCTGGATGAGGTCTTCCTAACATTCGGCGATCATCACAAGGGTTAATCTTCCACCACCAACACCGGTCACACAGTCTACTCACCAGAAAGTAGTGACTCTCATTAGAGGAGTCGAGCACGCTTGTATGGAAAATGCCGATTTGGACACTCACCACGGCAGCTCAATCCAAGTGTTGTGAAGATGAAGATGCTGTGGCCTGCCTGGACACTGGGTGTACTTGTTGAAACCCTCGGTGCGGGATTGATCATTAGACCATCAATGCCATAAGTTGGGAGAAAGTAGGAATGTTCCCATAGTGAAGTATGTCAAAATATCAAAAATTTATGAAAAAATTGTAATACAGACGATCGTGATGAAACTGATCATAATAAAAACAAAGTGAAAAAACGCATACGTTCGTGCAGACAGTCTTTACACAAACACGAACGCCGCTGATGTTCAGCCACGTGGCTATGGCGGAAGTAATGTATTACGTTTGGTATACCCTACCGGTTTCGTCAGTACGTTCTGTTGTCATCAGGGGTCATACGAACGGACACGTCACCTTCATATAAATACAACCGGCAATTAAGAATATCCAATCCAGTGCCATCCCTAATAATCATAAAGAGAGATATAATCACAAAGAACTGGATAGATATAGACTTCAAAAAAGAGAAGAGAAGAAGGGGGGGGGGTAAAGGAGGGGGGATGAAAGGGAAGGGAGGTAAAGAAAAAGGGGGGGTGGGAAAAGTGAATATGAATGGAGAGGGTGGGAGATCGGTGGAGCTAGCAGAGCAATATGGTATGCCATCAGGTAGTTATATCTGCTAATAACTACAAATGGGTATGTATAATATAGATCGTTGAAATATTTCACATGGTAGAACAAAATCATACCTCATTCTATCCCACCTCATTACTCATCCCTGACTATATAGAATTCCTTCTTTTTACAAAAGCAGTAGTTGTTTATTTTTGCCATTATGCCCATGAAAATATCACATACAGGGGTAAAGATGAGCCAGAACTCTACGTGTTTCATTGAGCTTTCAGTCAACTTGTTCGGGAGTTTGTTCGAGGCAGTTGCTTAAAAGCACTACCACTCAAGTAATAGCTAGCCCAGACATCTGCAGTTGTGGGACAAACTCCAAGGACAAATAGGGATATCGGACCAGAGGAGGCATTTGATCTTATCGTCCCTAAATGAGGGAGGAAATATACATCTAAAAAAAAACGATTTGTTAGAAGGTATCCCAAACAAGAGTTTATCCCTTACAACAATCACCTATCCTACATCATAGTGATGTGAAGTTGCTGTATACTTAATGTATTCTCCAGTAACATGAGTGGGCAACATTCGGGTAACACTGTAGATTGAAGGAGCTCTGTCTCCAATTTATACTATATAAACTGGCATAGCTGAGCACGAAGAGGCACTGCAAGATGCCGAAGCATAACCTTGGTTTGAAATAATGCCACTCCAGGGTATGGGGTAGGTCAGGACTGGACAAATCCCAGGCATCATGTGACTAGAAATTGCATCCTAGTTCCTGGGCTTTTTTCAGCCGCCCGCATCCGCCTCCCACTTTCCTACCGGGCTATAGCCGAAAGGCTACATGTACATTTGCCACCCCTGAATGTAACTCATCTGGCAGCAGAAAAATGTTGAACATGGCAAAAAAGCGGTACCACATTTTTGCCACGTTTGCTTTTTTTGCCAAAATGTTCCTCTCCTGAACGTGATTCTTCTGTGTTCAGGAGAGGGATACCTTAACCATACCTCCCAATATTTTGAGATGGGAATGAGGGACAAAGCAAAGGTATGTAGGCTTAGAACAAACCCCCTGTCACGCCTCCTTAAAAGGAGAATTAAACAAAATGAGGATTAGTTAAACCACTACTATTGCTTTATATTGGCTTTTGAAATTTGCAAATGCAACAATTTAGAAATTGGATGAAAGGTTTAGTGCCCCGTACACACGGTCGGACTTTGTTCGGACATTCCGACAACAAAATCCATGGATTTTTTCAGACGGATGTTGGCTCAAACTTGTCTTGCATACACACGGTCACACAAAGTTGTCGGAAAATCCGATCGTTCTAAACGCGGTGATGTAAAACACGTACGTCGGGACTATAAACGGGGCAGGGGCCAATAGCTTTCATCTCTGTATTTATTCTGAGCATGTGTGGCACTTTGTCCGTCGGATTTGTGTACACACGATCGGAATTTCCGACAACGGATTTTGTTGCGGGAAAATTTTATATCCTGCTCTCAAACTTTGTGTGTCGGAAAATCCGATGGAAAATGTGTGATGGAGCCTACACACGGTCGGAATTTCCGACAACAAGGTCCTATCACACCTTTTCCGTCGGAAAATCCGACCGTGTGTACGGGGCATAGCACTGGAAATAACTTTTTGAAAGCTAAAATGTGCATTTTATATACACCTATATAGATCAGATATAAATGAGGGATAAGTGAGGAGGAAAGAGGGACAGAGGGACTTTGTTCCAAATCAGGGACAGTCCCTCAAAATCAGGGACAGTTCGGAGCTATGCCTGAACTCTGCTGCTCCTAAATTCAGATAAAAGCCTATGTGTACAAGGACACATAGGTTTTTATTGAGTTGAGTTCAGGGGCTTTGACGAAAAAAACACCAAAAGCTCCCAAACTCACGTTCAGGAGCAGCAGTGTACATGAGGCCAAAGACGGCTACAGTGTGGTTGTCCAGTTCCCTGAACCCTGCCCCCGCCTCCTTTGCACACAGCTGATCACAGATCGAGGTAAAAGGCCAGTCACAGCAGCCTTTGACTATGTGATCAGCTGTGTCCAATCACAGCTGGTCACATGTAAACAAATGCAAAATATCAGCATTTCCTTTTCTTGGCGATGTCACAGTGTGAGGACAGGAAAGCCGATAACCGGCTATCCTGTGACAGGGGACATTTACACTGATGATCAGTGCCCTGATTATTAGTGCAGCCCCATTAGTGCCCATCAGTGTAGCATATCCGTGACCATTAGTGCAGCATATCAATGCCCATCAGTACCACCTATCAGTGCTCATCAATGCTGTCATATTAGTGCAGCCTCATCAGTGCCTGTCAGTGAAAAAGAAAAATGACTTAAAGGTTTTTGTCTTTTTGGTGTATTTAGCAAAAAATCAAAAAACCCAATGGTGGTTAAATACCACCAAAAGAAAGCTTTATTTGCGTGAAAAAAATGCTAAAAAACTCATATATGTACAGTGTTGCATGACCGCTCAATTGCCATTCAAAGTGAAACAGTACTGAAAGCTGAAAATTGGCCTGGACAGGAAGGGGGTACGCCTAACTTTTTTGGCTGGCTCCTAGATTCAAAGCAAATTTGTCAAGCCCTGGGGTAAGTAATGTGCAAATCTGAAGCTTCAAGTCCAAGGAGGAATGCCTGATTACCCCCCCCCCCCCCCTACATACATCATAGAAGCAGTAAAAGCATGTTCGTTTTAATTTGTATGTGGATAGCTTTGGATAAACTTAGTAAGTCAGATCAGTTGCACAGCTTTCTGTGTCTTTTACTTCCTGTTTTGTCAGGACAGGATGTGAGAATAAATCCCAACAACGGGGACACAGATGGAAGTTCAACACCAGACAGAGGTTATACGCACAATATCCAAAACTAAAAAAAACAGGTTTTGGCTTGGGTACCAATTTAAAGCAAGTCTTTGGAGGCCTAAATGCCATTAAACTTTTTAAACTCCACACAAATCAGGTACCCCCTTAAACTTTAGGTGCTTTGTTATGCAAAAAAAACCTAGTAGTCCTGCATGTTGTTGGCTTCAAATGAGATAAGCTGCCTAAGACCCCATACACACTATTAGATTTTCTGCAGATTTTTGTCTTCAGATTTACCAAATCCATATAATATGAGGTCAAACCTTAAGAGTTTCAATTTGTATGCAATCAGGCAGGCCCTTTCTGGCAGAAAAAACTCGAAACTCTCCTAAACTCGTCTAAACTGTGTACAAATACACTCCATATGAGTGTATTTTTTCTGCCAGGGGAATTGTCATTTTTTTTAAGCCCAGTGTGCATGAAGCCTAACTGGCTCACAAGGGGAAGATTAATTCTTGGTTCCTGCAGCACCCTGTGGTCTTCAAATGACATAAACTGCCTGACTGGCTCAAAGGGGCAGACAGGACTTGGAAGGGAGAGGGCCAGGGCACAACAATTTTAGCTTTCTTGGGATTTTGCACAAAAGTTGCATGCTGGCATCTTAAGGTTTTTTTTTATTTTTTTGCATATTTGTCACACTTAAATGACTCAGATCAGCAAACACAATTTATTATTACATAAAGATAACCCGAATAAATACAAATGCAGTTTTTAAAAAATGGTTTCATTTATTAAAGGCAAAAAAGCTGTCCAACCATAACTGGTTGTGCCACTCTTGGCGGAAACAACTGCAATCAAGCATTTTCGATAACTGGCAATTAGTCTTTCACATTGCTGTGGAGCAGGTTTGGCCCACTCTTCTTTGCAGAATTGTTTTAATGCAGCCAAATTGGAGGGTTTTCCAGCATGAACGACCTGTGTAAAGTCATAAAACAGCATCTCAATTGGATTTAAATCCGTGCTTTGACTAGGCCACTCCAAAACCTAAATTTTGCTTTGTTTGAACCATTTGGAGGTGGACTTGCTGTTGTGTTTTGGATCATTATCCTGCTGCATAACCCAAGTGCACTTGAGGTCACAAACTGATAGCCGGACATTCTCCTTTAGGATTTTCTGGTAGAGCTCAGAATTCATGGTTCCATCAATTATGGTAAGTCGCCCAGGTCCTGAAGCTGCAAAGCAGCCCCAGACCATCACGCTACCACCACCATGTCTGACTGTTAGTATGATGTTCTTGTTATGAAATGCTGTATTAGTTTTATGCCAGATGTAACAAGACACACACCTTCCAAAAAGTAAAATTTTTGTCTCATCAGTCCATGGAACATTTGCCTAAAAGTCTTGGGGAAGATCAAGATGTTTTTTTGGTAAATGTGAGATGAGCCTTTGTGTTCTTTTTGGTCAGCAGTGGCTTTGGCCTTGGAACTCTCCCATGGATGCCATTTTTGCCCAGTTTCTTTCTTATTGTTGAATCATGAACACTGATCTTACCTGCGGCAAGTGAGGCCTGCAGTTCTTTAGATGTTGTTCTGGGTTCTTTTATGGCCTCCTGGATGAGTCGTCGTCATGCTCTTGGAGTAATCTTTGTAGGTCGGCCACTCCTGGGAAGGTTCACCACTGTTTCAAGTTATCTCCATTTGTGGATAATGGCTCTCCCCGTAGTTCAATGGAGTTCCAAAGCCTTAGAAATGGCTTTGAAACCCTTCCTAGACCGATACATGTACATTACTTTGTTTCTAATCTGTTCTTGAATTTTTTTAGATTGTGGCATGATGTGTGGCTTTTTGTGATCTGTTAGCGTGCTTCACTTTGTCAGACAGCTTCTATTTATGTTAGTGGTTCTCAACTCCTGTCCTCAGGGCCCACTAACAGGCCATATTTTAAGTATTACCTTGGGGAGATGCAGACTAGAATACTGCAATCACTGAGCAGCAAATGATATCACCTGGGATGTATTTCAGTTATCTTGCAAACCTGGCCTGTTAGTGGGCCCTAACGACAGGAGTTGAGAACCACTGATTTATGTGATTTCTTGATTCAACAGGTCTGGCAGTAATCAGGCCCCCATGTGGCAAGTGAAATTAAACTCAGCTTTCCAAAAAATTGTGGTCAATCACAGTTCATTCATGATTTAGCATTGGAGGGGGCAATTACTTTTTCACATAGAGCCAGACAGGTTTGAACAGGTTTTTTCCCTTAATAAATGAAATAATTATTGAAAACTGCATCTTGGATTTACTTTGGGTTATCTTTGTGTAATATTAAAATTTGTTTGATGATCTGGATCATTTAAGTGTGAGAAATATGCAAAAAAATTAAAAATCAGGAAGGGGGCAAATACCTTTTCACAGCACTGTATGTACTGAACCACAGGTACACTTGGGTTGAATATTTTGTTTGCTCGGGGTTACAGCACATAACTGCCCCTTGTATCAGCAACAGGAATGCAGCACGCCAAGATTCAAATGAATAATCTTACTTTATTAAAATAGCCAGAAGGAACTAGTTCTATTCTGACATGTTTTGCGCTAGGCACAGCGCTTTCCTAAGGCTCCATTCACACCTGGGCCTTCCAGAATCACGGCAAAACACGCATTTGTGATGCCATGACTTCTAATGGCACCCCACTTGCATTGCAATTTTGCGGTAAAGAGATAAATCGCAACACGCGAAGTTTGTCGCTCAAAAAGGAGTAGGGGCTTCTTTTTGGGCAACAGTGTCACTCATTGCGATTGATCACAGCAAAATCGCACCACAATTGGGGTGCCATTAGAAGTCTCGTGAATCGCCCCCAAAGCCGGAACACCAAGTTGTGAATGGAGCCTACAGAAGAAAGAAGCGTCTTTGAGAAAGCTCTGTGCCTAGCTATATTAATAAAGGAAGATTATTATTTTGCATCTTGGTGTGCGGCATCCCTGTTGCTGATATAATTGATTGCTTTGGTGAAGACAAACTGAGCCAAGCCAGCACCTGAGATGTGATTATTGAGCGTGGAGCCTGATCTCGCCTGGAACGGCGTGTGAAATATTTGATATAATTGCCCCTTGTTGTTAGATTCACCTCTGAATGCTTTCATTTTCGTATTCTTCTACAGTGCTTTGCTTCTTTGTACTAGGCCCAATGTGATACATTTAGATTTTAGGCATCTTGTTATTAATAACATACACGACGATGCTCTAATTAACAATTAGAGCTCTAATGTGCTCATTAAACCCATGTATAATATTGTTAATTAATACATTTCATTATTCATACATGATGCTAACATAGTAGATTTGCTCACTTAACTTGTCCCCATCATCTTACTGGTTTCTCAAGTGTCCATAGGAATTACTCTGTATAAATAATTTTGTGTAAAATGGAACAAGAACCTTAAAGAATTTTCAAAAAAAGCTATAGTAGGCAGCTGAAATGCTTGCAAAACTGTAGATGTAAATGGGGCCAGTGCTGTTTTGGCAAAGCTGGCCACACACATATAGAATTTGTTTGTTCAGCTGTAGATGAATGAAAGCAAATTACCAGATTCTTCTGTCCATGCTGAGCCCTGGTTCACACTACCGCGACTTGCCATGGGATTTGAGAGTTCAAAGTTGCATGTCAAGTCGCGCCCCATTAGCGGCAATGGAACCATTCTAATAGGAGCGACATGAGTCGCTCTGACTTAGACAAAAGGTTCTTGTACTACTTTTGGTCCGACTTCAATATGACTTGCATTGACTTCTGTTAAAAAAGTCGCATGCAAGCCACGATGAAGTCGCGCCGGCATGTCGGATTCAAAGTTGCGGCAATGTGAACCCGGGCCTAAACGACAAAGGTGGACAAACCTCCCACTGTGAGCTATTGGAGTTGATTTACTAAAGGCGGTATCTAGCAGAGCCCTTTGGCTCACCTCTGCATGTGCAGGTGATGTTCCACGCATGTGCAAAGGCAAGGAAGGTTTGAGATATCCCTGATGATCGACTTTGTGCATGCGTGGGAAACCCTGTACTTGTGCAGATCATTAGGGAAAAAAGCTTGTGTACAGCTGTGCCACAGTGTCCACTCGGGACCAGGCCCGGATTTACTCCCTTTGCCGCCCCAAGGACGGGTCCTTCAACATAATGGGGACCAACACCAGAGGGCGGGGACTCCCTTATGACTACGTCACTCCTCTCTCCGGCAATCCGGAACAGTCTCTGCTCCCGCTTCCACCAATCCAGGTCAGGGAGGGATGAGGGGGGCGGGGAAAGAAGACAGAGTTTTGGTCTCCATGGAGATCCGGAGTTTTAGTACTTCATTGGGCGGAGCCTGCAGCTCTACAGGTGCCGCCAGACACGAGTGTGATGCCGCCCTCTGCAGGTGATAGCGGGGAACTACACCATATCAGTAATTGCTCCATCTCTATACAGAGCTCCGAATGATGTTAGTGGGGGTGCACCACCCCTGCACCACTGCCGCCCCGAGGCCTGGCCTCGGAGAAATCTGGCCCTGCACGGGACTCGAAGCCCCTGCAGCACGTGTGCACACGCAAAGGGGTGGGGAGGAAAAAAAAAACCATAAGTCTTGCCTATACAAGACTCAAGGAACAAAAAAGGCAGCACAAATAAATAACATTAGTCAAAAAAATTCATATCCAGTTGTAATCGAAGGAGGGGGAAGGAGGCATGGCAACATAACAAGACCTTCAGGGTCTTCCACACAAGCCCCAAAGCTGCACTTATCCTATAATAAATCAGGGGGTGGAACATTCACTAAAAGGCCTTCAATTCAAAATTGGCATAAACCCAGAATTCCTTTCTTCTTTTGGAGAGGGTTGTTGGCATATAAGTCTCCCTACCTCAACTTTTTGCAAAAGTGAAACAAAGCGATTTAAAAATTTTAAAAGGGGGGGTGAAGGATAGGGTTAAAAGTGGAGACTTCCTATACATAATGCAGAAGCACAGCATCAAGTGTCAGCACTAGAGCCTCAGCAAGCGAACACATTGTACTGCATTGCTTATACATCCAACTGCTTGTGTGGATTGCCACTATTTAGAATAAACATGCTGTGCTATTTTTGTCCTGCAGGCAACGTATAACTGCTTGAAGCAGTTACATTCCAGAACAAAGTGTACAGGATATATCAAGCTCGTCTGTGAGCCTTTACATGGTAACCAGTGGCGGCTGGTGCTCAAAATTTTTTTGGGGGGAGCAAACAAACTGAAAAATTCTGAAACAAAACCCCCCATCAATTGCAGCCTCACTGTACCATCAATCGCAGCCACTGTGCCCATCAATTGCCGCCACTGTACCATCAAAGGCAGCCACTGTGCCATCAAACGCAGCCACTGTGCCCATCAATTGCCACCACTGTGCCCATCAAATGCAGCCACTGTGCCATCAATTGCCGCTACTGTGGCATCAAACGCAGCCACTGTGCTCATCAAACGCAGCCACTGCGTCATCAATTGCCACCACTGTGCCATCAAATGCAGCCACTGTGCCCATCAATTGCCACCACTGTGTTCATCAAATGCAGCCACTGTGCCCATCAAATGCTGCCACTGTGCCATCAAATGCTGCCACTGTGCCATCAAATGCTGCCACTGTGCCCTTCAAACACAGCCACTTTGCCCATCAATTGCCACCACTGTGCCCATCAAACGCAGCCATTGTGCCATCAAACGCAGCCACTGTGCCATCAAACGCAGCCAATGTGCCATCAAACGCAGCCACTGTGTCAAACACAGCCACTTTGCCCATCAATTGCCGCCACTGTGCCCATCAAACGCAGCCATTGTGCCATCAAACGCAGCCACTGTACCATCAATCACAGCCACTGTGCCCATCAAATGCAGCCAATGTGCCATTAAACGCAGCCACTGTGTCATCAATTTGCTGCCACTGTGCCATCAAACGCAGCCACTGTGCCCATCAATTGCCGCCGCTGTGTTTATCAAACGCAGCCACTGTGCCCATCAAATGCTGCAAATGTGCCCATCAAATGCTCCCACTGTGTCATATCAAACACAGCCACTGTGCCATATCAGATGTTGCCAGTGTGCCCCCCCCCCCCCACGCCTGCCATCTGCACTTATCCTGTCTCGGTAGGACAGCTCCTTGATGATCCTCAATGTCTTCTCCGGTCCGCTCTTCTCATTCTCTGCTATGATTGGACGCCTGATAAGCATCCAATCACAGCGCCTGTCGTTTCAGGTGACTGGTAACAGATCCGATCACCTGATTGTTGGAGAGGCGGTTTAGTGTTAGGAAAGCGAACATTCATTCGCTTTTCTAACACAGCTGAGTGACCTGCGAGCGCCCAGCATGGTGCTCGCAGGTCACCTTTTTTGACGCCTATGGCTCTAATCAGGTGCTTCAAAAAAGAAACCCTGCTGCTGTAATTCAATAATTATATAGGGGGTGACATCGGCAGCCATAAATAGATTCATGCAATGCATGAATCTATCAATTGGTGCTAGAGGGGGTGGCAGGAGAGAGGGGGCAGCACTCGTGCACCCTTATGGACGCATCACCACTGGTCAGGAGTATAAAGCCCCGGCATCACAGGACAGAGGATACAGCCCCAGCATCACACATCAGGGTATACAACTCAGCCACACAGACCTGGGTATACAGGTCAGCCTCACAGACCAGGGTATACAGATCAGGCTATACAGGTCAGCCTCACAGACCAGGGTATACAGATCAGGGTATACAGATCAGCCTCACAGACAAGAGTATACAGATCAGGGTATACAGATCAGCCTCACAGACAAGAGTATACAGATCAGGGTATACAGAGCAGTCTCACAGACCAGGGTATCCTCCTCTGCTGAAGCGGTGGCTCCGGTGTCCGCTCTGGCTCCTAGGCTTCCTCCTCTGTGACTTCTCTTCCACCAAAGAGGAATGGGATCGCCTGACACTTTGGCCAATCGGGAAACAGGTCTCACAGACTTTCCTCCTGATTGGTGGGAAGGAAGGTTAATGTGAAAATAGCGAAAATTCATTCGCTATGTCACACAACTGGGTGGAATCAGGACGCAGTGCTCTACGCCCCGAGCCCACCCTATTTTGAAGCCTATTAGAGCCTCTAGCCTATTTCTTATGCAAACCTTTGTACATAAGGTCATGTTTAGACAATTGTACCTTCTCCTCTTTTATATCAAGTGTCGTATAGATACCCTTTAATGAATCATCTACATCTTCTAATGATAACTTATACTTCGAGCCTCTTATGGATTCTCTATCCCTGGGCCCAGTATCTGACCCCGATTCTTCCGGAGAAGAATGGGTAGATCGGACTTCAGCCTCAGAGTCTTCACTCTCCGCACTCTGATGGGGACGCTAGGACTGGATGAAGTCCTAACTGAAGATGGACCCTCTGAGGGGACTTGAATCTTATCAATTCGAGTTTTAAATGAGCTAAACGTAGATGTAAGCTCGTCTCTAAAGCAAGTCAGCATTTTCTGACAGGAGACTACCGGGTCATCCTTAACTAGGCTGTCTATACAGGTGCAGCAAACTGCTTTGCTCCATGAGGAGTGCAATTTGTTTCCACAAACCACACATTTTTTTTTTTTTGGTGGCTGCTCTTGGGCCTTGTCCTGAGTCTTGGCCTGCAAGAGAACAAATGACCCTAATGAATTTTATGCCACATACACTCCATAACACCCTGTGCAGGAGGAAAGGAAAAATGTGCTCCCTTCACCTAGTCCCTACTGGTTACAAGGGGGAAAACACTCACAGGATGTGCAAGCAAGTAAAACACATTTCAGACTTACCTGTGAGGTGCTGGTGTTAGGGCCTGCTTCCGCTGCCTGTGCAGGTATCACAGAGTAGTCCATCCTGCCCCTGTAGTGGTCCACAGCCTCTGCCGGGTTTCACTCTTTTTCAAACACCAGCCTTCCAGCGTCCCTGCTCGTGCCGTTTTAGAGACAGAAACTAGTGTCTCCGGTGCCCGCTGATGACGTCACATGCCCCGGAAGTGACCCCGCCGGGTACTTCCTGTGGGCCAGCTTGGAATGCATAAGTTCCGCCCCTCCACGTGCGAGGCTTCCTCTCTTTTACTGCACACTCCAGCCATGCTGTTTTAGCAGGGAAAACCAAGCTGACTGCCGCCATGCGACACATGTACCAGGGCTCAGACATGCACTGCTGTGCTGCATTCCCCATGCACAGAGAACCAGGGACAGCAGCCACAAACCTACTCCCCCGGTGGATGTGCCACTCTGCGACCCAAGAAGAAGGTAGGAATACCACCCCAAACGCCACATGAGTCACACTCATGAGACCTAGGATAACCAGTTCCAGGAAACATATTACCCCCCATCTGGAGGAAACTCTAATAGTGACATGGGGCCCGGAGGACCGCCCTTTTATCTGGTGGGGGTTAACATGTTTCCTGTCCTGGTAGGAGGAGGCCTAGGTCTCATGGCTGTTATGGAAAACACTTATAGAAAAAGAGAAGAGAAGCTCCATTAGCACATGGTTTGATGAGTTTGGTGTGGAGGAACTAGAATGGCTTGCACAGAACCTCAACCTCCTTGGATGAAAGCCTATGGAATGCATGATCTTTAAAGTGTGCTTTTTGCACTTTGTTGTTTTCTTTGTACTTTGTATTATGCTTCTAATTTGCATTAAGATACTTGTTTTATTGTTTGTATCTAACTGGAAAATACTGTCAATACAAGTTACCTGATTAAAAAAAAAACAAAAAAAACTGAAGAGCAGGCACTGCCAGATGCCAGTTGGTACTGCTTCAAATATCAACTTACCGAAACAATAACATTGAAAAGCATCCACATTGCATCCACCAATGTAGTGCAGAGCTTTAGTGATCCATTGATTGAGGCACCTCATTGCTTTGTGGATTGAAATGGGGGGTAATGAGCATTTTGAGAAGGAAGGGTCAAACTTTTCCTCTATGCAGGAACGTGTACCTGTAATAAAGACTGGTACCTGCTACTCTCTTCTTCGGCAAGGTAACTGGACCTCTCCTGTGGCTTTTTGCAGGCAGCCTACAGTGGGTGCAGCCTGCTCTCTCCCTCCCACAGCTTTGCTCTTGATTTTCAGCTGCAGATTTCACTCCTAGAATGATTTCTCCCTCTGCACACCAACCTGCTGCTGGCCAGCATTAGCAATTGGCCACGTAGATATCTTTGGAAATGTACCCAAATACCTGGCCAGAGATCTCTGGATGGGGAACAGAATGTAGATTTTAAAATCCCCTTTACACTCACCTTATCCCTGTTTGAACATCTTATGGTCCTGGAGTTTTTCCTCAACTCTGCTACAGAAAAAAAAAAAAGAACTAAGGTTTTTATTATTTTTTTTACTGACTGATTTCATTTGTATGCAATGTTCTGTTTTTCATTTAAGCCAGAGTTCTTCTTTAGGGGATTTTTTTTTATGAATGGCTGCTGTAGTTTGCACTGTGCAGAGCAGAGCTGGTCGAGGTGATCACGGTTTCAATATGCTTCATTAATGTATGTTGAATATTTATCAGAGTCAACAAAAAAACAAGAGCGATCAGTGGGTAATTAGCATAAAATATGGTGCACCCACATTCCCTCCCACGTGGCTTCTGTTGGTTTCCACTTGTTCTTACAGCCAAATCTGCAGAAGCTGTTTTGCACCCCTCCCTTCTCATCACAACTCACAGCTCCCAGGGTGTGCTGCGTATAGTGTGCAGACTTCATTTCTGGGTGGTATTTATCAAAAACGCACTCTCAGGATCTGCTGGTGTGTCTTGTTTGCTAAAGAGTCAAACCCATATTTGTAACAATTTTAATCATTTATTTTCGAAAGGTGAAATAACAGGAAATAATATGACTGCACTGTAAATTATAATTTATTCAGTAATAGATGTCCTTGAATCATTTTCTGAAGAAACTGCTGCTCCAGGCTCCCATCGGTGCCAGGCGCTTCACTAAATTTTAAAGGATATGCATACCCAAATCTTTTGTTGGATAGAGTAGGAAAATCAGCGGACAGCAGTTTTAAAATAATTAATTGTATCTGTGTTGTATGTGTTGTTATTTAATATTTTTTGTTATTTTTTTTTTAAATGCTTTTGCTGTACTCTGTACTGGGGATTGCATGTATGTGTGTCTCCTGTGCATTGGGTGTGGCTGGGGTGAATTTTTAGCCTTCATTTCTGATGCTTCCCTCCACCCACATACGCTTTCTTTTGCAGTTGGTAACTGCATCCCTAGTAACCAAGATGCCATTCTAATTTTACAACCTGTTCATGAGGGTATTTTTAGACTCTGCTGTATTATTACAATAAAACGCTTCATCAATTCCATCATATAATGAAATTGCAAACAGCACTGTTGTGTCCAAACGTGTAATAGCAGTGATGACGCTGGACACATCACCATCTATGAACAAGGCTTTGATCCTGAGCTACCATTAAAGGAATGCAGCACATTGATTCTGGAGAGAAAACATCCATCTATCTATCTAGTGAAATCTTTTTTTTTTTCCTTTTGATCTGTTCATCTGTCCATGACCAATCCTTTATATCTATTATCTGCTATTCAATCAATGAATTAATAGATCAATCATCCAGTAATACTGTATGTGTGTATCTATCTATCTATCTATCTATCTATCTATCTATATATATATATATATATATATATATATATATATATACCGTACATACACACACATACACAGTATATATACAGTGCCTTAAAAAAGTATTCATACCTCTTGAAATTTTCCACATTTTGTCATGTTACAACCAAAAACCTAAATGTATTTTATTGGTATTTTATGTGATAGACCAACACAAAGTGGCACATAATTGTGAAGTGGAAGGAAAATGATAAATGGTTTTTAATTTTTTTTTTTACAAATAAATATGTGAAAAGTGTTGTGTACATTTGTATTCCTCTCCCCTGAGTCAATACTTTGTAGAACCACCTTTTACTGCAATTACAGCTGCAAGTCTTATTGGGGATGTCTCTACCAGCTTTGCACATCTAGAGAGAGTGAAATTTTTGCCCATTCTTCTTTGCAAAATAGCTCAAGCTCTGTCAGATTGGATGGAGAGCGTCTGTGAACAGCAAATTTCAAGTCTTGCCACAGATTCTCAATTGGATTTAGGTCTGGACTTTGACTGGGCCATTCTAACACATGAATATGATTTGATCTAAACCATTCCATTGTAGCTCTGGCTGTGTTTAGGGTTGTTGTCCTGCTGGAGCGTGAACCTCCGCCCCAGTCTCAAGTCTTTTGCAGACTCTAATGCCCCGTACACACGTTCGGACATTCCGACAACAAAATCCATGGATTTTTTCCAATGGATGTTGGCTCCAACTTGTCTTGCATGCACACGGTCACGCAAATCTTGTCGGAAATTCTGAACGTCAAGAACGTGGTGAAGTACAACACGTACGACGAGCCGAGAAAAATGCAGTTCAATAGCCAGTGTGGCTCTTCTGCTTGATTCCGAGCATGCGTGGAATTTTGTGCATCGGAATTGTGTACACACGATCAGAATTTCCGACAATGGATTTTGTTGTCAGAAAATTTGAGATCCAGATCTCAAATTTTGTGTGACGGAAATTCCGATGGAAAATGTCCGATGGAGCCTACACACGGTCGGAATTTTCCCATCGAACATTTTCATTTTCCGTTGGAAATTCCAACCATGTGTACAGGGCATAACAAGTTTTCTTCTAAGATTGCCTTGTATTTGGCTCCATCCAACTTCCCATCAACTCTGACCAGCTTCCTGTCCCAAGAAAACCATCCCCACAACATGATGCTGCCACCACCATGTTTCACGGTGAGGCTGGTGTGTTCAGGGTGATGTGCAGTGTTAGTTTTCCGCCACACATAGCGTTTTGCTTTTAGGCCAGAAAGTTCAATTTTGGTCTCATCTGATCAGAGCACCTTTTTCCACATGTTTGCTGTGTCCCCCGTATGCATCAGTGAGCTTTGGCCAATCATGACCTTGTCGCCAGGTCACCGGTTTTCTTTTCTTGGACCACTTTTGGTAGGTCCTGACCATTGCACAATGGGAACATCTCACAACAGCTGCAGTTTTGTAGTTGCTCTGACCCAGTCGTCTAGTCATTACAATTTGGCTGTTGTCAAAGTTGCTTAAATCCTTGCCCATTTTTTTTTTTTACTTTCAACACATCAACTTCAGGGACAAGAGGTTTACCTGTTGCCTAATGTATCCCATTGACTTTCAGGTGCAATTGCCACGAGATAACAAGATAATTATTGTTATTTTCTTCACCAGTTAGTGGGTATAATGTTATGGCTGATCGATATGTGTATGTATATTGTGACAGTGAGGTGCCCTGTAATGGTGTTAAAAGGCTTTTATATCACCTAGGATTCTTATCCAGGCAGGTTGAGGAGCATCAGGGGGCTTGTCTCACATGCAGGAAACTTTTTTTTTTCAGTTTTCAACCCCTCTAGTTGGTAAAACTTGGTTTGGGACCTGGAGCCTGGAGATTTCTTAGAGACTTGGGTGGGTCAAAATCTCCAGTCCTGGTCCTGGTTTTAGAACCACCAGCACACTAATTGGGCATCTGTGTGCTGGGCTTTTTGTAGAGGCCTGACCATGGTTCTCGGCTCCACCCTCCCAAGGGGTCTGTGTGGTTGTGAGGGAGCAGCTAGAAGTGTGCAGTCTGTGACAGAACAGATGGAGGCCCCAAGCCTAAAGACTGGAGCAGCAAGGTGCTGCATAGACAGGAGAGCTGACAGAGGTACAGTGTTACTGTGTTAGGATGGGCCTGAGCAGCGGTACGGCTATAGAGTCAGAAGGCTGAATATTGTTTTATTTTGTGTTGATGGTGGAAACCTCTGTGATGGAAACAGTTTGTTTTGCTGGACTTTTTTTTTTTTTTTTTTTTTTATAAAAGCTCTTCACCCTTTCGCCGCCAGAACTGTTTTTGCATTTTTTGCACACATACCTAAAAAATGATTTTAGCCCTGAAGATTACGTAAAACCCCCCAAAAATAAAATATTTTCTAAAAGCAGACATCCTAGAGAATAAAATAGTGGTAGTTCTGTCACAGGATCTTACCGCATAGGTCTAGGAAACGCAACATTTTAGTAAAAAATACACAAGTTAACTTTAGGGCACAAAATGCAATAAATTACCCAATTTTTTGATAAAATATAAAAGATGAGGTTGCACCGAGTATATAGATACCCCACATGTCGAAAATTAAATTTATGCGCTCCCATGAAATGGCAACAAATTTCAGTACCCTATATTTTCCATAGGCAACACTTTAAAAGCCCCTATAGGTCATCAGTTTAGCGTTATGGAGAAGGTCTGGGGCTATAAATATTGCTCTCACTCCCGAGCAGCGATATGTAATATGTGTATCACGATCTACGTTTTCATGCGTGCCCCCCCCCTTGCATTTATATTTGTATGTGCATATATGTGGGAGGCGTCAAACATTTGTTTGGGGGGTGGGTTTTATGTGCTTGAGTGTAACTTTTTTTCATCACATAGGGGCTTTTTAGTTCCCTATATGATTTTTTGGTGACAGGTTCTCTTTAATAAGACATCCCTGAATGTCTCCCCTGAGCTCCACTAATGCATTACATCCATGCTGGCCAGGGACACAGAGGGGCTGACCCGGAAGTTACATCAAACATGTCACCAGGTCGGCAACAAGGAGGGTAGGAGAGCGGACGTGTGTCATTCTCTTCTTCCCAGCGGCACCCACTATACATGGCAGGAGCACACGCCGGGACGGGCGCCGTTACCTGGGGTGTATGAAATGGCTGGAGATACTTAATGATGTAAGGCATATGAAAAGATTTTGTGACCTGAAACACCAATGAAACATTTTGTAATACCTGGTTTGCTTGGATGGTATACAAAGACAATTTAAATAATTTCTGACTTACTTAAATGCAATTGTGACCAAAGGCTCATACACACTATAAGAAAATCGGGCGAACATTTTCGTCCAAAGAATTTTCTTACGATTTTCATATAGTGAAAATTTCGACAGCCGATTCCGAATTTCCGGCCGAAAATTCCCGAAGGGACAAACTCCAAAATGTTTCTTATACGGGAACAGAACAAACTATTTTCTTTTAATAATGTGTACTGTTTTTGGACGATTTTCGTACAAGAAAAATCAGAAAAGAAAGATTGTGAATAATCAGAAACAATAAACAACAAAGCCTTTGTCGTATGAGAATATTCGTAAGAATTTTCTTTCATCGGTTCCCATGTGCTGGGAAATATAGAGAAAATTGCCATGAACGTTCGCCCGATTTCCTTATAGTGTGTACTCCACTTAACTATGACTCTTGTGCTGGCCATACACTATACAAAAAATCGGCCGAACCCATTTTCCAAAAATGAACATTCGGTCGTGAGCGCAAACAATGGTGCCATCATGTAATGACTGATAAATCGTTCAGTGGACATAAATGAATGCATTTTTTGTTTGTTTTTTTACATAAACCTAGTACAGTCAGTTCGGACGGGAAACACATTAACCTTTCAATTTATCGTTCGTTCGGCAGAAAATTTCCAAACTTGTCCTTCGTTTTTTGGTCTCAAAAACGTCCCAGCGATTATCGATTTTGTGCCCATTAACTGGCCAGAAAACGAACGAACTGTCTAAATGACCGAATTTCAGCCGATATTTCGTATAATGTATGGCCAGCATTATGCCCCGTACACACGATCGGAAAATTGGACGAAAAATACCGCTTTCGACGCGATCGGACAAGCACGAAAATTTTCCTCATACGATACCAGATCGTATGATTTTCGTTTAGTCAGTACAGATGTCTGAAAATACAATACAAATACACTACAACACAGGACATCACTTCCGATTTTTATTTTTTCTGTAGTAAAAGAATTTTCATGACTTTAGTAACCTATTCAATTCCTACTTGTGACTAATAAGCAAAAAAAGTCGATCTGTTGTCTGATTTTCAGATCATGTGTACTACATTAGACTACCTCCACATAGACGTATGAAAGCAGAACTTCCTTCCCACCTAGATAATGCTTCAAATTTGCCAAGAGACACCCCTCCCTCTTTTATTTTCTTCTCTGATCCCTACTCTAACCATTCTTACTGTTTCCTCTTTTTCCTCATTGCTTTTTCTTTTTCTGATTTCTCTCACCCCTTCCTCCTCTCTTTGTTGATATAGAAATGGGAAGCATATTGCCTTTTCACTATACAACCGGATACATCACATAATTGTGATGGCTTTTTTCCTTAGGTTAAAATGGCCACCTCTGTTAACCACTTGCCTACAGGGTACTTTCACCCCCTTCCTGCCCAGACCAATTTTCAGCTTTCAGCGCTCTCACACTTTGAATGACAATTAGTCAGTCATGCAACACTGTACCCAAATTAAATTTGTGTCCTTTTTTCACACAAATACAGCTTTCTTTTGGTGTTTTGTTTATTTTTTTGTGCTATAAATAAAAAAAGACTGAAAATTTGGTGAAGAAAATGCCTTTTTCTTTGTTTTTGTCATCAAATTTTGCAAATTAGTAATTTTTCTTCATAAGTTTTGGCCAAAATGTATACATATCTTCGATAAAAATAACCCAAATTAGTGTCAATTATTTGGTCTTTGTGAAAGTTGTAGAGTCTACAAGCTATGGTGCCAATTATTGATAAATTGATCACACCATTATCAATAATTGATAATAAATTGATCACACCTGATCACACCTGATGTACTGAAGGCCTATCTCATTTCTTGAGACAATAACAAGCCAGGAAAGTACAAATACCCCCAAAATGCCCCCTTTTTGGAAAGTAGATATCCCAAGGTATTTAGTAAGTTGCATGGTGAGTTTTTTGAAGCTGTAATTTTTCCCACAATTCTTTGCAAACTGAAGATTTGTGTTTTTTTTTTCTTTTACAAAATTGTCATATTATCGTCACTGGCGATGGTCACTGACGACAGGTGCACTTTATGGGCACTGATGGGTGACAGGTGCACTTTGTGGGCACTGATGGGTGACAGGTGCACTTTGTGGGCACTGATGGGTGAGAGGTGCACTTTTATAAGCACTGATGGGCACTTATGTGGTGACTGTTGGGTGACAGCTGCAATGGGGGGGGGGGGGGGGGCGGCGGCGATGTGACAGGTTTTCTTTTTTTGTGTGGTGTTGGTGCAGACACTGACACTACACAGATCGGTAACTCACTGCTCCTGGCTCTTCTCTCCTCACACTGGAAACGGTGTGTGAGGGGAGAAGAGATGGTAACAGCTGGTAACCGATCTGTGTTTACATTTAGTGATCGGCTGTGAATCGATCACAGCCGATCACGTGGTGAACAGCCACCAGCCATTTGCTGTTTACCCTTGTCAATGACGAGCAGTGTTCCTGGGAACGCTCCGCCACTGACATGATTAGGAGGGGAATACCATTTGTCATCGGCCGTGACGTAATTGCGGCCAATCAAGTGGTAAACAGCCATGCCCAATGATCCTTCTTGGCTTTCTCACAATTTTACAGATGTAATAGATGCAGTTCTTACTAATTTTTTTTTTGCAAACCATAAATTTGCCAAAATAAGTTATTGCAGATCTCACCCATAGTCATTCATCCTCTTTTTCTCTATCTCCCAATTTTTGGAATATATATACATATACATATATATATATATATATATATATATATATATATATATATATATATATATATATATATAATGTTTCATATTAATTTTTTTGCATCAGGTACAGGGGTTCTGGTATCACCAGATTCCAGGAGAAAAAGCGAGTGGAGTGGACATCAATGTCTGAATGGAGAACAGAAGAACTGAGCTGTGCTTTCCTATATGCAGCTCTAGACTTTTTTTTTTTTTTTTTTGAAAATATAAATTTTATTCAACTCCAAACAGGGGTGAGGACCCCACAACACAATCATACGTGTGTATATTACCAAGGTTACATAGAGTATATAGAGGGTGAAAGCATTCAAAACAATTTACAGTTCATATGTTAGTATAAAATATTGGACAGAATGCTTATCTCCCACAGTGTTCACATTCGTCGAGAGCGATGTGCGCTTGGGTATTATAACATCGGGGCTCTCTCCCCCTACTTTTCCAACTTTTCTTAAAAGGGTGGAAACCTGAGTTTCCTTTAGGTGATGGTGGGTAGGGGAAGGAAGGAGAGAGGGGGGGGGGAGAGTAAGAAAGAAGAAGAAAAGAAGACATGGCGGTAACCGCATTTCATAGATTCTCAAGAGAGATAGGGGCGGGCTATGACCCCAGCAAGCGCTGCCCCTCAACAGAATAGATGAAGACATTCCATATATCCCAGGTCTTCTTATGGGCCTCCTGTTTATGTTGTGCAGTGAGGATCAAATCCTCCATTTTCTTCACTTCCTCCACTGCACAATGGCTGGGGGGGAGTTTTGCTTCCAACGGTAGGGGATACACGCTTTTGCTGCATTAAGTGACGTAAAAGTGACTTCTTATATGTTTTGGTAGGGATCTTTGAATGGTGCAGAAGAAAGAATGCGGAATCGTCTGGGATGATGTATTCTGTGAACTTCTGCGTGATACGACGGACCTCTCCCCAAAAATCCTTTAGCCCAGGACAAGACCAGAAGATATGTATCGAAGTCCCCTCCTCCTCAGCACAGCGCCAGCACCGGCTCGAGGCAGGGGGGGAAGAATCTCTGTAGTCTGGAGGGTGTCAGGTACCAGCGGGAAAGCAACTTAAAATTTGTCTCTTGAATTTTCGTACAAAGGGAGGATTTGAGGGCGAGAGTGATGATACGTTGCTTTTGTGCTGCCGTGAACGTGCAGTTTAGGTTTCTCTCCCATCTGATCAGACTAAGCAATTGTGGTTGTTCTTTTGGAGTGTTTAACAGAGTGTATGTTTGAGATAATATGTGAGCCAACGGTTTGGTACCTGAGCAGAGGTCTTCAAACGATGTTTGCTGACGTGTGAAGTCTTGGGGTCTAGGGAGAGAATGGAGGAAATGGTGTAGTTGCATTGCTCTCCAGAAAGGGAGTTGAAAGGTTCCCATCAGGTCGGTCAGTTCTAAAATGGATGGTCATTTCCCATCAATGACAAATTTGGCTGCATGGTCGTAGTCCGATTCTCTGAGGGTGGGATATTCCGTAGGGTATAAGCCCGGTTCAAAGTTCGGATGTCCGAGTATTGGGAACAATGGGGAGTTTTTGGACATGAGGGAAGTGCGGTTAGCGACTAGATGGCTATGCCTCAGGGTAGTACCCATTAGGGGGTATGATTTCAGTCCTGGGGCACCATAGCACCATAACGCACCTTTTAATGGTATGTGGGTTTGGGACTGTTCAACTTTGTACCCAGAGTTTGGATGTCTTATTTCGTCTCCAGTCAAGTATACGCACCAGGTGGGAAGCTAAGTAGTATTGTCATATGTCAGGTAGTGCTGGACCTCCGTTGTGTTTGGGGAGCATCATTTGTGAACAACGTAGTCAGGGTTTTTTATGCGCCCATACAAATCTGGTGAAGAGGGGCTGGACTTGCTTGAACAAAGAGGGTGGAATCTGGATAGGGAGGGCTTGGAAGAGGTAGATGAATTTGGGTAGAATGCTCATTTTAATGAGGTTGCATCTTCCAAACCAGGAATGGAAACCTGGGAGCCACTTCTCCAGTAGGATGCGAGTATTAATCAACAAGGGGGGAAAGTTAAGGTCAAACGTGTGTGCTGTCAGGAGGGATCTTCGTGCCTAGATATGTTAGTGCTGTATTAGTCCATTTAAAGGGAACGTTGGCTTGTAGGTCATGTAGGGTGTGAGAAGGAACTGCCACACCCATCGCTGTAGACTTATAAAGTTTATCTTTAGATGGGAGATTGCCCTGTATACCTTAAATTCTCGAAGGAGGTTTGGTAAAGAGATTCTGGGGTTTGTCGGCGAGAATAGAAGGTCGTCTGCATACACTGATATTTTACAGTAAGAACTGCCCACCTGAAGCCCCACTATATCCCGATTCAATCTGATTGTGCAGAGGAATGGCTCTAGCGAAAGGGCAAAAAGGAGGGGGGACAATGGACAGCCCTGTCTTGTTCCATTTCCGATAGGAAACATGCTTGACAGTACTCCGTTTGCCCTTACTTGAGCTGAAGGGTTTGAGTATATGTTACTTATCCACCTCATCATCTTATCTCCTAAAGCAATGTGGCGGAGGACGGAGAACATATAGTTCCAATTCACCCTATCAAAAGCTTTTTCCGCGTCGGTGCTCACAAATAGACAGGGAGTCTTAGTGGAGTTTGCAACATGAAGAAGGTTGAGTACCTTAATGACATTGTCCCTTGCCTCTCTAGAAGGTATGAACCCGACCTTGTCAAGATGTATTAGGGCCTGAAGATGTTGTGCCAATCTAGAAGCTATTATTTTCGAGAATAACTTCAGGTCCCTGTTTAAAAAGGATATGGGCCTGTAGCTTTCACACAGGGCTGGGTCCTTCCCCTCTTTCTGGATCAGGGAGATATGGGCTCTCAGGGTATCCCTGGGAAAGTTGGTAATTGATCCCAGAGCATTGAAAAATGTCACCATACGCAGGCTTTAAATTGGGAGGAAGGTCTTATAGTATTGGGCAGTGTATCCGTCCGGGCCCCGGGGCTTTACCTACTCTTATGGAGCCAATCGCTTCTAGACTTTTTTTTTAAGTTCTGGCTGCAGTGCATCTAAAATTTGAATCATGATATTAATGACATAGTGTTTTATAGTGTTTCAAGATAAAAATGACCACAAAGCGGTTGGTGTATTGCGCAACTGCCCAGTGCAAGTTGGTATATATATGCTATGTTCCACTGATACAAGAAGGTTTAAGTTTATCCCAAGGTCACTACGCCACACCTTCATTCCACCTTCATCTTGGCCCAGTTTACATTAGGATTCAAAGCGTTAGCTTACATTTCCCCAGCCAAGAGTATATTGTGAGTATTCCTTGGAACACTTGCTGGTGTTTTTTCTGTGAGAAGAATAGGTGCCTTTTATGCTTTTATACAATGTGAATCTGTTTGTTGTTTGTTGTGTCCTACAATTGTGTTGTAATGCCAACTGTGCTAGTCTGTGATATTGTAATTTTGGCTTTATGGCCTGAGCCACTTGATAACTCCCATGAGGGTCACCTCCCACAGAGTGTACTTTATTGACTTTGTGTTCTGGTTTATTTATTATACACCTTTGAAATTGCTGCCATGGAAAGCTCAACAGCTTTGTAGTGTTGGGGATACTCCAGACTAAACTCCTGGCATGAGAATTCCTGCAATTTTCAAAGTCTGTTAGGTCCTTTAAAGAGGGACTGCAGTCTGCTCACATATTTTGTAATACAAAGATCTTTGCCATTCTGAAGCTTTCCTCCAACCACTTAGCATATTATTTTATATATACTGTGATTCTGTAATTGTCAATAATTCTGCAGAAATCTCCCTTCACTAAGTCTGGCTGCAACCATTTTAAGTGTGGGCAGCTGAAGCTGCTGCCTGTTCACTTTCTGGATTTACACAGACACACACCTCCAGCTCTGCAGCTCTCATTGGCCCTCTTGTGACTCATCCCCCTTTCTTCCTGGCAAACTCTCACAAAAGTGGGAGAGAGAGCTGTGCATGATGTCATAAGCCTAGGCTTTTTACCAGACAAGAAAGAGGAAGTGGGCTGTATAAGGTATTTACTGGCAGAAAAAAAAATGTTTTACTATCCAAAGTTAAACAAGGGCAGAGGATTTAATAGATGAGAAGTTGAAAAAATGACTGAAGGTCCACTTTAAAGTCAGATTGGTTTGAATCCTTTTCTTTTTCTTTACTTTCTTTTTTCCTTTTCCTTTTCTTTTCTTTCTTATATGACATCTTAGATATGATGATCTATATTTTCATTTCCAACCCAGTACAACTCTAAGCTCCTTTTTTATATGTTTACCCGTTTTTTGTTTTTTTTTAACCTGTTCTGCTGAAAGCCCTTTGCTTACAGAGCTCAGTAGCACAAGTTGAAATTAACATATGCAACTAAATAGGTCACCGCAGTGACTCCTCCCCTTCTCTCACTGCCTGAATGGTTTAGATGGGCCATAAGGTGCATCAGTCAGAGAGGAGAGTCTGAAATGAAACCACTTGTTTTAGAGCGACCCTGGACACGCAATGTCTGCGTTCAGAGCTGCTCACCTACATGCTTGTCACATTAGGATGAGCGTTGTGCCTGTCTTTCATTGTAATAAATAGCCTGTTCACTATGTGGACCTCAACACCTATATAAATGAGACCTAAACCACAAGTTTGAAAAGTTATCAATAGAGGGGGAAAAAATAACATTTGCAAAAAAAAATTGCAATCATTTAACTTCAAAGATATCTTTTAAAGTCTTACTAAACCCAGGACCCTGCATTCACTAAATCTGGTCTCCCACAGTAGACAGAACATGGAAATGTAATAATTTTAGTAACTATAAACTGCTAAACACCTTTTTGCATCAGCAGTATTATAGCTTGTAGGAGGAGTTTTCATTCTCTCTGAGTGTCCTATGAGGCTGCATGACCCCTGACCCTCTGTCTGGACAGTCCTGAATGGCTCTGTGCTGATCACATGCACCCCCCCCCCACCAAAAAAAAAAAAAAACACTCTAGCAATACACTCCAAACTGAGCATGTGCAAAGTGCCTCCAAGGCTCTGTACTATCAGGAGATGGATTGGGGACAGTAAAAGAAGGGGAGGATCAGAGAAGACAGGATCAAACAGCCTTTTTACACAATGCATAGGATTAACCTCTTAGGTTCCACAGTGAGTATAACAAGCATGCTTTACTGCATATACAAACTGTTGTGTGTTAAGTTAGTGCAAATTATATTAGTATTACCGTGTTTCCCTGAAAGTAAGACCTACCCTGAAAATAAGACCTACTACTGTGATATTTGGGGAGGGCTGCAATATAAGCCCTACCCCGAAAATAAGCCCTAGTTTAAAGAGGTTGTACACTGCTAGACTCCTCTCTATTACATTATTATATAATGTAAAAGGTGTGTTTCTGTAATCTAATTAAGTCAAATACCTTCTGGTACATTGCTGCTCAGCGGATCTCCCGCTGCTCTCCTCTTCTCCTAGCTGTCAGCGGGGGATCTTAGGGCCCCGCTCCCTCTGCAGTGCTCGGAGCAGGGAGACAGCTCAGGCTTGTCAAGGTATTTGACACAATTAGATTACAGAAACACACACATTTTACATTATATACTACAGTATTAGAGAGGATTCTAGTATTTTACAACCACTTTTACTTTTCACACTGGGGATTCCTGACAGGCAGGGAGGGAGAGAGGGAGAGAAGACAGCACATTAAATGACAAGCCCTATCCTGAAAATAAGCCCTACTGTGTTTTTGGTTGCCAAAATTAATATAAGACCCGGGCTTATTTTCGGGGAAACACGGTAGGTAATACAAAAGCAGTTTTAAACAATGCAGTTATATGAGAAACGTTTGGCTTTGGTATGGATACATTTGCAGGCTCACCATTCATTTTGGCTACAGCTGCATAGGGTTAGTGGACTGGAATTTAAATTGCAACAATGTAGCCAATAGTGAATTTATCTACACAACTGAAACAAGCACCCTGTACTTATCTTTTATTTACTTTTTTTTCAATAACTTTATCATGTACAGTGGAACCTTGGATTATGAGCATAATCTGTTCTAAGAGAATGCTTGTAATCCAAAGCACTTGCATATCAAAGTGAGTTTCCCCATAGAAGTCAATGGAAACAAAGCTTATTCGTTCCGCATTGACTTCTATTACAAGTAATACCGCATGTGGCCAGAGGTGGGGGCGCCGGACAGCTTGGCTGAACTCGGAAAGGCTCGGAAACACTCGGGAACGGAGTCATTCCGAGTATTTCCGAACGGCCCTGAACCATTCCGAGTGTCCCTGGCGCCCCCACACCTCTGGCCAAATGCGGTACTGCACACCCCATTAGCTTGAATTCTGCTCGTTTTGTGAGCCAACACTCGCAAACCGAGTCAGAATTAAAAAAAAAAAAAAAAGTTGCTCGTCTTTCAAAATGCTTGTTAACCACGTTACTCGTAAACCAAGGTTCCACTGTGTTTCAGGAAAAGGAAATAAATGTTGTCCTACGGTAGCCAAAAAAAGCTGACCAGCACAGAATCCAAGATCTATTAGCTTAATCTATGTTCATCTCAGTAGGGAGCATGCATTAGACAGAAACAGGCCTTCCCAACATTGTCTGACAAATACCACTTTTAAGCTGAATTGCCACGTGACAGAATAAGTGTAATTTTTCGATGGCAATTGCACTTTAGTACTCTTGCTCTTTCAGCTATATATATTTATGTATACATGTACCCCAATATTTCTTCCGCCTTATTTTGATGATTTTGCTGAACCAAAAGGACACCAGGCCCGGGGGTTAGAATTTTGCTCTCCTTTTAAATTGATGACAATTTTTTTTTTTTTCCTTGGCATCGAACAAATTAATTGCAGACCGTACAGTGAAAAGCAGATTTCATCATTTAATTTTACTTGGGGAGAAAAATGAGTAATTAATTGTGTCTGTGTAATGAATGAGAAGCAAGACTCAAGGTCAGAGAGACGAGACTCTAAAAAAGGATGTCTTGAAAGCTGTAATTAAGTTATTATACAATAGATGCTACATTGTTAGGGACGCAACTTCGCATAATGGACCTTGCAGAGGGGGACAGACATGTGACCACAAGTGGCCTTTTGTAGCTCCACCAGAGATCACACTAATTGAGCGTTTTTTTTTTTTTTCCCTGACGTTTCCTCGTGGTGCGTTTTTAGAAGTGCACTTTTTTTTTCATTTGTAGAAATGCGGCAGGATACTTCACAAGGGGCTTGTTGGCCTGACACTGAAGTTCGGTTTTGTTTACAGGCAGTTAATTACCTAGCTGTTCCATATAGATTACCAAGCTTTAATTGAATAATTGCATCTTAATTAAATCTGCAAGAGAGACATCCTCAACTGTACTTCAGAGATACTGAATCTTGTGTGCAGCCAGCTGCAGAAAGTTTTCTAACTTTGCTTATAAACTTCCTAGCAAGGGCAGACACACAGTTTTGTGCAGACTGTGCAGCTGCACAAGTGACCTCTGGGGTCCACTTTTACTAAATCTGGGAGAGATGTGTGCTGGGGCTACTCCCACTGTCACACAGACTTGGGCACTGCTCACTTCCATCTAGCTGTCGTTTGATACGCAGTGAAATAAGTCATTTTACTAGGCCATTTGTTTAAAGGGTAAGTTCCACTTTGGAACATGTATATTCTGCCTGTATTTAGGGTGGAACCTGTAACGCGTTCCATCTCCTGCCTCCTCTCACCCCGCTCCCCCTCTCCCTGTGACAGTGGGTGGGGGCTCTTCTCCCTGCATCCTCTGTCACTTTTTTAAAAGCAACTCTGCCCACACAGATGCTTCATTCATTGACAGATTCTTGTAAATGAATGAACTACAAGTATCGTCTGTCTGAATGGCATACGGACTTGTAGATTCAATTTGCTGCGGGGGCGCTGATGAGCACTCTAGCAGTCCACTGTTATGTCCTCTGACTTTCAAACAGAAAGCCCGTACAGAGGACGTGCCTGCAGAAACCCGCATTGCACCTGTGATCTACTGATCCTGGGTGCAATGCTTTCCAGGCTCCTGCAGGAAAAAATAATCAATGCACATTTTTTTCTGCAAAAATATGAGCATTTATTATTTCTTCTATAAATGTGAACTATCCTTTAACGTGTTACTAAAGTCTAAGTTTTTTTTTTTTTTATAAAGAGGTCATACCTGCTATGTGCAATGATAATTTATAGAAAGTACTTCCCTCTGCATTCTGGCAGTCCCCTGCTGGCCCTGTCGCCTTCCCCCTCCTCTGCGTGCCTCCTTAGCAAGCCAGGTGCTAAGGAGGCTGGGCTGTCTGCATCCATAGACACACACCACACCAGTAAGTCACGCCCCCACCCCACCGGTAAGTCATGCCCCCACCCCTCCTTACAAAAGTTTAACCAAAATATGAGAACCTAGTGCTCAAGGCATGGTAATACTCCTCTGGATTTTATAGACAGACTAGGTAATATAGTAGAAAAAATACATTTTATTATGGTTGTCACGGACTTTGGGCTGCAGCAGAACCATGGCCTGGAGAACTTTGTTATAATGTGTTCTTAGGTTATCAAGAGCTGGTCACTAATTGCTTGTGGCTTTTTATGCAAGTTAGTCCGGGGAACCGGACTGTCTAAGGAGATCATTGTTATGATAATAGGACTAGCTCTACTGTGTAAGATGACCTTTGTCTGAGATAATGAGAGTAGCCCTTATCTGATTGTTTGCTGTATAAATTCAGTGTGTTTCTAAAAATAAAGCATTTCATTTTCTGGTGTACTCCAAGACTGGTGTTGTCTGGTCCTTGGGGTTTCTATAGCCAGATCCATTGGTCTCATGTTCCAGGACTCAGGAAGCTTCTTGGCGTAAATACCCAACAGGGTGTCCAGAGTCCGTCACATTTGGTTGGCAGATGTGGGATGCTTTCTTGTGCCTGGAACATCCAAACCACCAACAGGACCTTGTCAGATGGATCTTTGCTACTCCAGCCTTAGGCGAAGCACACTCAAGGATCTGTTGGAATCAAGGGGACAGAACGCCAGCAACAAGTCAATGGCAACTCTAATTGCCAAGTTGATGGAGAGTCACCAGGCCAGTGACCGAAGCAGAGGGCCAGCTAAGGAGGGGTCCAGGATGGCCGAGCTCCAGCGAGAGATCCAGTGGCGGCTGTCACTATACAGCACCATTCCCCCCAAGAGGTGATCACCCAGATAATTGCAGACACAACATGTCTGAAGATGCTTGAGGTTCAGAAGGAGATTGAGGGTACTGCAGCTGCAGAACGTGGTATCCGCAAGAAACTTCCCTACGCAGCTTTTCGACCCTTCCAGGATCGGGTAGAGGAAATCGACCGGTTCCTTCATGTCTTCAAGACCCAGTGCGATCTCCAGGAAGTTGACAAAGCTGACTGGGTCACCATCCTCATCAGCAAGCTGTCTGGTGGAGCACTGTATATTTTATGAAGCTATACCTGGGGAAGACAAAAAAGACTACAAGCGAGTCCAGGAGCGACTGCTGGCAAGATACGCAATCACCCTCGAAGCTCATAGGTCCAAATTTCGCAGCCTACAACAGAAAGAGGGCAAGCCCTATACGGAATGGGCTCATCGGATGTCCCGATCGGTAGATGCATGGTTCTCCGGCTGTCAGGCAACTACCTTAGTGAATGCTGACTAACTGATCCTACTGGAACCATTTTACAACCAATCCCCTAGTGAAGTTCGCCAGTGTGTCCAAGACCAAAAGTCCTTGACGGTAGACAAAGCAGCGGAACTAGCCGGCCAGTATATGGATAGCCGGAAATCCCACCAACCGGAGCCTCACGGCATCTCCAGATCACCACCAGCACCTGCCCATATCCAGCCATCCACCCAGCAGCCAGGCACCTTCCCTGCAATGGCCCGACCGGCTATACCCATCAAGAAGACCGGGCCTCGCTGTTATGGGTGTAATCACACGGGACACCAACAAGCTAACTGTCCTCGAAATGTCAACATCACTTTATGGAACCGTGCTGCCCCTGCCCCAGACCGAGCGGCTGCTCATTACCTGGAAGCCGCCCCACCATCTACCTCAACTGGCTGGGGTGAAGAGGAATATGGGCTACTCCCATGAGGTGAACCCGATACAAGCTGCTGCCAATGACAATCGCAGGCATCACCGACAGGTCGTATGGGTGAATGGGCGACCCGCCCAAGGACGGCAGAGATATTATTACTTTGGTGCAACCCAGGATGGTTACAATGACTGGGAAAACTGGGAGGTCCATAGTTGTGCAAGTGGCTGGAGCTAAAGTTTTACGCATCCCTACTGCCCAAGTGCATATGGATTGGGGCTCAGGATACAGAGATGTGGAAGTCAGAGTTATGAGGTATATACCCGCAGATGTTCTACTTAGAAATGATTTATCCCCAGAAGCCTTCCCTGTGACCACCCGGCAGCAAGCAAAGAGAGCGGAGGAGGCCTTCGATGATGGGACCCAGGTGAGGTATAAACTTCCCTAACCCCGACCAGACTGTACCACCTTTTACCTTGGCTACCCCAACTGACTTTACCTGGGAACTACTATCTGACTCGACGTTAGCTAGTTAACGGGAGAGGGCAGGGATGGACCCCAGGGGATTAGAGTAGATAGAGATATAGTGGGATCGGGAATTACTTTATCGGGTGACTGAAGGGAAGGGATCTCATCCAGTGCCCAAGCGACAACTGGCCGTCCTGCAGAAATATTGGCGCGACCTGCTTTGCATCAGACATGACATTCCCCTAGCTGGTCACTTTGCAGTGACCAAAACTGTTCACCGTTTGACTAACCTTAGCTATTCTTCTGGCCAGGGATAACTGGGGATATTAGACAGTATTGCCATACCTGTGATACTTGTCAGCGTGTGGGAAAGAAGGGCTACCGATCTAAAGCTCCTTTGTACCCTATACCGATCATAGCTGAGCCCTTTAGTCAGATAGCCGTAGACCTGGTAGGACCATTACCTCGACCTAATCCCTCTGGGAAGAGATATATTTTGACAGTGTTTGATTATGCTACTCCTTACCCGGAGACAGTTCCTCTGACAAACATCCATGCAGAGACAGTAGCTGAGGCCCTGCTCTGAATCTTTGCCTGGGTGGGTTTCCCTCAGGAGATTATCTCAGACCAAGGGACCTAACCCAGAAGTTGTGGAAGCTATGTGGAATTAAGCCTATACACAGCTCTCACTACCACCCTCAGACTAATGGACTATGTGAGCAGTTCAATGGAACACTGAAGGAATTACTGCGGACGTTCACAACTTCTCACCGAGATTGGGAGAAATTTCTGCTGCACCTCTTGTAAAACTTGAAAGTTGCTGGGTCAGTAAATACACATACACAATGAGAAAATAAAAATTTACCTCCTAACAAGGTACATTTTGGAGCTTAAGCTGCGGGAAATTTCGAAGCCCCAGACAGTGAGGCGGCGAACCGGTGTGTCAGTGTGGGTGATCGCCGCGCTCCAGGTCAGCGGGACTGGGGGGGGGGTGAAGAATGCGTCCTGTGTAAGTTCACCTTACATATTTTTCTGTAAAGGTGAACTTACCCTTTAAACCATTAGCAGACCCTGAGATCTAGACAGCTGAAGTTATAAACAAATCTTGACTTTTTCTTTAAAAGTCATGCTTGCTCCTGCCCTTCCCCTCCGACTTTCATATTGATCAGTGATGCTATCCGTCACTTTAGAGGGCTAATAGGGAGACTCAGGAGAAATCAATCAATTGATCAATCAATGTTCGCACTCTCTGTTAATCACAGTGCTACAGTGGTGGCAAGGCAGGGTTTGCATCAGACAACTGTAGGGAGAACACTGCTCTCATACAGAGTAGAATGGGCTGGGGGGGGGGCATATCAGATGGCTGTAGAGAGACCACTGCTCTCACACAGAGTAGAGTGGGCAGGGGGGCATATCAAATGGCTGTAGAGAGACCACTGCTTTCACACAGAGTAGAGTGGGCAAGGGGCATATCAGATGGCTGTAGAGAGACCACTGCTTTCACACAGAGTAGAGTGGGCAAGGGGCATATCAGATGGCTGTAGAGAGACCACTGCTTTCTCACAGAGTAGAGTGGGCAAGGGGCATATCAGATGGCTGTAGAGAGACCTCTGCAGAGTAGAGTGGGCAGGGGGCATATCAGGTGGCTGAAGAGAGACCACTGCTCTCACACAGAATAGAGTGGGCAAGGGGGCATGTCAGATGGCTGAAGAGAGACCACTGCTCTCACACAGAGTAGAGTGGGCGGGGGGGGGGGGGGCATGTCAGATGGCTGAAGAGAGATCACTGCTCTTACACAGAGTGGAACAGACATGTCAGATATCTATAGAGAGACTTTTGTTCTCCGACTGAGTGGTGGTGGTTGGGTAATTTGGGGCATGTAAGTTTGTTGTAGGAAGACCGTTGTTCTCAAATTGAGAACAGCAGTCTTTGAGGAGCTTAAAAAAAAAACCGCAAAGATATTAAAAACATATTGTTTTGACGTACCCTCGTTCTGTTGCTAACAGTTTTTATAAACTACAATTGGGCTTTAAGCCACTTACAGTAAATGAGTATGCAGATCAGGAGTTCTGCTTTCATTTATGGATAATTTAATCCAGTGAGTCAGGAGTTTTTGAAGTCAGAAAGTTAACATGGCAGCCAGGGAATGAGTATTTCAGAAGATCTGCAATGACAGCCTATGCATATTTTTTTTAATGACTGGTGTCCTTTATAACACCTCTTCCAACAAGACCATCCCCAGACTACCATGTAGCTAATAAAACCTCATCCTCCAACAGCTCCTCTGTTTTAGGAATTGGAAAATGTAGATACATTTTCAATCCTGATAACACTTGCAATTAATGGGAAACAGTCTTACATATATCATAAACATGTTACTTCAGATCACTGCAGTGGAGGCGTCATAGTAACTTAATTAGACTTCATTATGAGTTGCAATCAGGAGACTGCCACTTCATATTGGCAGTAAAATGCAAACACTAACGAGACAGAAAAACATAAAATAGATGGATGGACTGATAGACAGATGGGTGTACTGCCAGGGAAAAAAAAATGCATTTTTCCTTATGCATTGACAGAGTTTATATAAGGTTCATTCCATTCAGTAACCGATCATTAATGATCTATAGAAAATGCTGTTTTCTGCAGATACATACGATGGAAGCAGACATCTGCATGTGTATTAAAGGGTGCTTGTAACCATAGCAGCCCCATATGAAGGTACATGGCTCGTCGCTTGTGATACAAACATCAAGCTTAAAAATATTCTGGCAGTTGTACAAAATCCACGGAAGCTGCAATGTTAGTCCAAAAACCTCAGTGTTAAAAAAAAAATATATATATATTTTGTTGATTGATTGATTCTGGAAGATGAAAGTAAGACTTGCCTTACCGAGAATGACATATGAAATAGCTGTCTTTGGGCAGAGTGATGACTTATGAACTGTCAAGAGTGAGAAGACACTGGTAACCTCCAAAAGAGTAAAATAATGAATAAACATCCAGCTTCGCTCTGCACGATCGTCAGTTCTGATCCATAAACATGCTGGTCTTTGTTTAAAAATGTATTAATGTATTTGGACCTGAACTCTGACTTCTTGTCCATGAGATTTGTGGTGACTTTTGGCAATGTTGTTACTGTACTGTCCTTTTTTTTTTTTTCTTTTTTTTTTTTATTCATTTTAATTTTACCATCAACAAAGCAAAGAAGAACCGTACAGGGTACATAATGACAACCCAACAAGACATACTGTTATAAAGATATTTGGTTACATATGTAAATAAACATAATTTACAAAGGCCATCATAAGTACAATTCTAACAAACAGCTGGTGAGTACACAACTTAAGGCATAACAGGTAATATAGCCGGTATAGGCAAGTAATAAGGCACACATATTGCATATCTTGATCAGGACCACTAAAGCATTTGAGTATAGATCATATGACACTTGAAAAATCAACAGGAATTATAGCTCTATATCGCCTGAAACTGCAGCAATCTAACGCGACCAAATTTTATCACATTTTTTTGGACAGCCCCTCACGGTATAGGTCAATTTGTACATAGGTAGTGCTTGCTTTAATAAATCAATGCACATTTGCAAGCTAGGGAGATCTGGTTCCTTCCACTTTAAAGAAATGGCTTTTGTTTAGCATAAAAGAAGAAGAACCAGAGCAGCGTCTTTTGGGGAGCACAAAGGTACTCCTCTTCAAGGTCTTCTGCTCACTGTTCTTGATGGAGAGTAAGCTGTACATGAGGACCTGCACTGCAGTGGTGTCCTTCAGCTTCATCCATTCAATAGATCTGTGTTTCTTTAACTACTCCAGTTTTTTCTTACCAGTTTTCACGGTCCCCAGTCATCAGAGGGCTGCTCTGATATGGCGAAGGAGCCTTCACCACACAGAGACATAGTACAGAAGACAGAAAGGGAAGACCCCCACTATGCCAACATACAATATTTATATAAAATGATTGAATTAGTTATGAAAAACTCTATCAAAACAAAGCGGACTTTGTGGGTATAATTTTAGGCAGTGGCTTATAAAATATAATGTCTTTATTACAAAATTATTAAAATTACATGGGACAGAACAAAAACACCCTACTAACCGACAAGGTCAACAGGTACCCAATTAAATAGTCATGGAAGTATGGATCTAAAATTGTAATATATAGGATCCGAAAAGAATATAGAACGCTGTGTAGAATTATCAATGGATAGGATCGGGTGGATATATCAAAGCAATAGTCGTGTCCCCCCCTCCAGGGGTGGTTACACAAGTTTTTGATATCAACATACATAATGTGATGTCTGAAATACAGTCTGCCTCTTCATTCAATATTCCATTCTGATTGAATCAACATATCTCCCATCAATAGACTCCTCAGCAACCTTGGTTATATTGAAGGTGGGATTCTCTCCTCTTTAACCTAAGTGTCACAAAATAACTGGTTCACTCTCTACCTCTGCCAATTCATTTGGCAGGAAGGATTTATCTTGGTCCATAATTTGTTCTTTGTGGTGTCACTCTATACTTGGTCTCAGTACCTGCCCAGTATGTCCTGAGGAAGCTACCAAAATTGCGAAACGCGTTGACAAAAAGGCATGGAGAAATCTGTGGATCCCACCCATTGATAATTCTACACAGTGTTCTGTATTCTTTATGGACCATTTGTATTAAAATTTTAGATCCACACTTCCATGTCTATTTTATTGGGTATCTGTTGACCTTGTCAGTTAGTAGGGTGTTTTTGTTCTGTCCCATGTTATTTTAATCATTTTGTAATAAAGACATTACATTTTATAAACCACTGCCTCATGTTATGCCCACAAAGTCCACTTTGTTTTGATAGTTTTTCATAACTCATTCAAACCTTTTATCAGTGGTGTGTTTAGGTTTGGTGCTGCCCTAGGCCTGACTAAACTCATGCACCCCCTAATTTAATAATGACTCACCCCATCCTGTCAAGGCCACACCCCTTCCTGTTTAAGACCTGCCCTATCATCTGTAAACCACACCTCTTCCACTTTAGGCTCCACCTCATCCTCTCTGTACATTAAAAGTGGGTACCAAGTGCCTACCTGTATATTTTGTTGTTTTGTATATCATTTCAAATGTATCTATTATTTTAAGAGATAATAATCGCCAAATAAAATAATGAAAAGTGTAAATTCAACATTTTTTACAAAGATCAGTCATCCATGTCAAGTGTACTATATGGATCACAACTGCTGTAATTGGTTGAATTAGCACGTGGTCAGTCCACCTGAGCAGTAACACCACACCAAGGCTTCAGTCGCTGTTACTGGACATTCATACACCATTTGCACCATTCATACAAGACAGTGCCACTGTACATATCAACACATCCTGTCTTTTATAGTACTTACTCCTTAGCACACACAATCACACACCATTCACTCCATACTTACATCAATCAATCCATCATGAAACTGTCATGGAGAGGGATTAAAACACCTATCATGATTTTACTGCTGTTGGTGTGGATTGCCATTAGGGTCGTCCTGGTCCATTTGTGACTCTTTGATCCATGTGTAGTACACATAAAGTACACAACGGGTTAAAGTAGATCTAAGCCCTAAAGTGGAGGACATTTAAAATGCTAAAGCACTGTGTATCATAAAAAAAAAATTACCATGCTTTCAGACACTTCCTGTCTACATAAACTCAAGTCCTCTGTACATCACTGTTCCAGCCCATCTTCCTGATCCAATGACAACAGGGGACCATGCCTGTGTAATGTTGCACAATCAATTGTAGTATCGAAAGGCGGGTGGTTTTTATTGAAGCAATAAAAATCTGATCAGCTTCATGCATATGACAAGTGCAGCGAAGTAGTCAGATGTGAACAGAAAACAATGCAGATGGGGCCCCCGGGCTCTTGATGGAAGATGCAGACGGGTCGCCCAGTGTCTGGGTAGAATATACAGAAGGGGTGGCTGGGCGGAAAACGCAGACCTTTAGCCCTGGTTCACACTGGTGCGATTTGACATGTCAAATCGCATGTCAAATCAGCGGCAATTGCCAGCAATGGCACCGTCCTAATTGGTGCGACGCCGCATTTGCGGCGCCGCCGCACCGATTTCAAAAAGTAGTTTCTGTACTTCTTTTCGCGATTTCCATTGACATCTGTGCAGAAACCTGCACAGATGTCTCTGAAATCACTGCTAAAATCAGAACTGACATGCGGGAGTGAAATTGTGCGAGTTCAGCTGAACCCACACGGCCTCATTCCCGCAGCTCAGTGTGAACCAGGGCAGAAAGTTCAGTTTCTCATGCAAGCCATTTTGATTCATGCTGTGCCTGAACTATTTATACAAACATAAAATGTCCACATTCAGTGAAAGTTCATTAATATGCAGATCATGATATTGCAATAAAGTGCTTGCCTCAATGCATGCTGAAATCAATGCAAACTTAATAACAGTCCACATTCAGTAAAAAGTTCATGTACTGCGAAGTTTGCAGTACATGAACTATCACTAAATGTGGACTGTTTAATGAGTTTGTAGCATGGATCACTTTATGGCAATATCATGATCGCTATATTCATTTCCATTATGAGCACTTTATATGTAATAAATGTAAAGTAAATTATGCTGCTTGGCACACTCACATTACAAAAGTAATAGTGATATAATTTAATCAATTGTACCTTCTGTATGGCCTAGGGGTTGGTTCCCTTCATGCTACTTCGTGCTTACTCTCTCCCTCCTCCTCCTCCTCCCCCTCACATCACAGCCAGACCCCGCCCCATGACAGGGAGAAGATGCAGTGAAGGAAAGCTGCGTGGAGGAGGGTAGGCGGAGCATTAGGCTCCACCCCCGTCTCCTTACATGCAGCCAGTCACCAGCCGCCTATAGGGGCGTGAGTCGCTCCCCCCTCGGCCAAGCACACCCATACACACCATACTATTACCCATGATATTTGCAAGTGCCCGGCCGCCGGGGTCTGCATATGTGCGGGTGGTGGACTTAGGAAGACGGGTCGGGGGGCTTTTTCTCATGCAGGGGGTGGCTTTTTTGCCGCCCCCCCGCAAAGTGCCGCCCTAGGCCTAGGTCGACAAGGCCTAGGCCAAAACACAGTCCCTGCCTTTTATATAGTACAGAAGAAATGGTGATTCAGTAAAAGGGAAAGGGTCAGCTGCAAAGATGCCACAGCAATCCTGTTGACCAGTCCGTCGGCAGCTTTCTGCTTGCCTATTCTAAAGCCCAACTCTGGGCACAATAAACGTACCTGAGTTAAAGCAATTATACATTCTGTTACACAAAAGCAAACCACTGTCATGCTGGCTTTATTCTACATTCAGCAAATCTGTTCATTTACATGCCGGGATTAATACAGCTCACAGGGATGTAAGTGCTGCAGGTTTCATAGATTCCAGCATTGCGGTTGCATCTCCACCTCCCTCTCCTCCAAGCCCTTCACAAAACACAGTAGGAGAGGGCGTTGAAGATGCAACTGTAGCACCGGGGTCTATAAGACCTGCAGTGCTTACATCCAAGTGGCCAGGAAGTACAGTGGGAGCTGTTCTAATCCAGCAAGTAAACAAACACATCTGCCAGATGTAGAATAAAGTTAGCATGATGGGAGGTGCTTTTGTGGCAACAGAATGCATAACTGTTTTACTTGGGTAAGGCAGGCCATACACGGTGGAAATTTCTTTCCTGCAATTTGCATGATTTCCCCATTAACACAGATGGTGCGTACAGGGGAATCGGCAACTGTCTTCTCCTGGTGGCGGCGAGAGGGGGAAGCTGTCTCTGCCAGGAGAAAAAAGTTATTATCGCTAGCAGCTATAGCAGCCTCTAGCGATAACCGCAAGAGAATCCGACAGGCTGGTTGTACCTAAGTTGATTGATCAATCAACTTGGTACATTTAGCCTACCCATTAAAGGTTCAAATCACGGCCGGTTCCTGATGAACAAGCCGAGATTCGAACCGTGAATGGCTGGCCTTAGTTTTTTTGTGCTTGAAGTTGGGAATTAAGCACAGCTTTCACAATTCTGTGGTCCTGTTCAAAATATACGCGATGGAGTGGAATTATTGCAAAATCTTTAAACTCGGCACTACACAAGTTATCAAAATAAGTAGAATATCTTCTCAGAGAACCTTATATTTGACCCCATGACCGAATTTTCATCACTGGAGCACGTAGGCACCCAACCTTGGGGTACCCTAGGGTATTTTTTTTTATAATAAATACATAAATAGTCATCACTTTACACCTTATTGCACAATATAAAATATACCTAAAGTCAAAACTCCCTTATTGGGGAAGGGTTAACGCTCCAGGAAAGTCCCATTGATGAGAGTTTCCTTCACTTCCTTTCTCAGACACAACAGGAAATGAGATGAAACCTCTCTAAAGGAAAGTAAGTCCTCTGTTAGACAGTTCATGGGAACAGGTAACCTCACTGGAAGTTTTCCATTGTATTCCTGTTCTGGTAACAATTCAAAATTGTGACTTTTACATTAGGCTTTTGATTCACTAAGTGTTGAGGATTTTTTCTCATATCACACAACCATTTCACTTTGTCACCAGAGGATACAAGAATTTCTGTGTCTCGTAACTGATCCGAATGAGGTATGGTGTGCTGCAGGTGTTCAGGAATCAAGCATTGTCCTTTATCAGCATGCTTGTTTGCTACTTCTCTAATGACTACATATGAGAGCACACTATTTACGCATCCTCCTGGTCTCTCAAGAGCAAAAAGTACCAGGATGTGACGCCACACATGGCCTTTGTATTGCTCATCCCTTTTCCAGTCATGCCTCAAGTGTGTGTGATCAAGAATCATTTTCATCTCTGGTGCTCTGCATGGAAGAGAGTGGGGGGTTGAATCGCTTAAGTGGACAAGTCAGTTGGTGTTTGCTCATCAGTAAAATTTCCAGGTCTCCGGCCTTACAGATGGTGGAAAAGGAATGCGAGAGAGAAAAGGTTAAACCTTATATTTATGCAAGAGCCCCTTCAGAGATCTGACCAAATAAAAAAGTCAGCGGTGGTCTGTACTCTTTGCCTCTTATATTTTGTCTCCTGTAGTGTAAGGCACCACACAGTTCTCCACGGGGGCAATTGCTTTTTACCTGCAGCCTGAAATCCAGTCTGTACCCCTCTCTGAAATGTGATTTTTCTCTGTTGGCCTCCTTGCTTCTCTTCTGAGAGTTTTTTGCTTTGGTGTCCTAAATAACAGACTTTGAAAATACACTTCCCAAACAAAAGGGCAGTTACATCCCCTCCAGATTTACTACCTTGCTATTATTTCAGGTGAGGTCACTTTGCTTGTTATGGGAGAAGAATGTCACGACAAGTGGCCATAACATAGCACTTTTTATTAATGAATTAATTTCACACTTAAGCCCTGCATACTAGAAGCATCCAGGGATTTCTTCACCACAGCACAGCTTTTTGTACATGTGGAATTCAGCAATTCCTTCCACATAATGGAAATACCATATTGTTTAATGCTGGGAGCTTGGTTCTGGTGGTTTTTAGCGCATGGAGTAATGCTCTATCCGGATGCTAGCCCTCACACAAAACCTCGTTGTTAACCTGTGCCTCCCTGTAAAGCTGACCATAGATGGATAGAATTTTGAATGAAATTCTTAGGAAAATTCGTACGGAACTTCTCAGAACTTTTAAATGTCATTCAAAAGGTTTTGTTTGCTTTTAACAATTGATTTTGGAATGAATTGACTTTACCGAACACAAATCACGTACACTATGAAATATTTGTCCGCTCAGGAAAAAATGTCTTCCAGAAAGCAAGGAGAGGGGAGCAAGGATGGGAAGAGTGCAGGTGCACCACCGTCATGTCCTGAGGTCTCTAGTCACAGTTCTGCTGTGTTTGCATCTCCCAGTAGACCAGAAGTGACAAGTTTGTCTGAGCCACTGCTTCTGTCTGGTATTGTAGCCACTGTGGGGCCCTCAACCTTGGCCTATGTCACTTTGGTTAACTTGGCTGCGGCATTGAGGGGGCCTGGAAGGAAAAATTGCTGGTATCTTTAGCCGCATGGCACAGGACAATTAAAAGCAATAGAGGTCCCCTTGGTCAGATCACCCACCGGTGGTAGAGGAGGAGTGGGTGGATATTAATGAGGAGGTGGTGGGAGTAGAACTTGAGGCAGCTCAGACAGTAGACTCTGTCTCTAAGAAATCCGTGCCCAAGGAAGCCCAAGTGCTTTCTTTTTCTCAATCTCAGAGGGTGTTGGTACAATCCATTTCTTAGATGGTTTGTTCTGACTTCAGGTTGCTCCTGGCTAAGTCCTCATCAGATAAGTATGCCTCTTTGGGGCCTCTACGATTGCCTCAGAGTTCACAAGCTCACAAGCCTTTCCATTGCATCCCTTTTTAGAGGAGATGTATGCTGAATGGAATCGCCCGGATAGAATGTTTGTGCTGCCAAAAAGATTTTCCCTTCTGTATCCAGTGAAGGATGCCTGCAGTGGTGTCCTGTCCCAATAAGAATTTGGCTTGCCTGGTGGATAGTATCTAGGTCTTTAAAGACCCGGCTGACAAAAGACTGGAGACGCTGTTAAAAGCTTCCATTCATTGGCAGGCTCTGCTATGCAACCTGCAGTGGCAGCCATTGGTGTTTGCCAAAGCCTAAAGGATCCCATTAAGCGGTTGGTGAAGAAGAAACTAATGAATGTGGAGGCACACACTAGTGAGGAGCTAACAGAGTTGCCCTGGGTCTTGTGTTTTGCGGTAGACGCACTGAAGGACACTATCAAGCACATTTCTCATTTAGTTTTGGTGTCTCTTCACATGCAGAGGGTTCTGTGGTTGAAGAGCTGGTCCGCTTAACTTCCCTGTAAAAAATTGTTAGTGTTTTTTCCCTTTCATGGGGAATGCCTGTTTGGTAAGAACTTGGATAAATATATCCAAAAGATCTCTGGCAGAAAGAGTTCCCGCTCACAAGGGCAAGCATCCAGCCTGTAGCGGTTCAGCTGCTCTGGTTTCCGGTTCCTCAGAATCTGGAGAGGGCACAGTAATTTCTTCCAGTTGTTTGGAAGGCTGTGACTACTGATGCTGGTCTGACAGGATGGGGAGCCATTCTAGGGTCCCTTTCAGTAATGGGGGCATGGTCTCCTCAGGAAAGGGTTTTGCCTCTGGAGCTTCTGGCTTGGGAAGAGCATCATGTTCCGGCCCTGTGGGCAGTACATATCCTGGGTGTGGAGAATTGGCAGTCAGACTTTCTCAGTCGCCAGCAGTTGATTCCAGAGGAGTGGTCGCTTCATCCCGAGGTGCTCAGTGCAGTTTGTCAGCTGGTGCACACCAGATGTGGATCTTCTAGTGTCCATGTTCAGTACGAACATAGACAGGTTTGTCTTCAGAATAAGGGATCCGCAGGCGATAGGGGTAGATGCCCTAGTAACACAGTAGGACCATTTCTCCCTAATTTATGCCTTCCCACCTGTTTAGCTGCTTCTGCATCTGTTATGCAGAATCCAAGAGGAGAAAACACCTGTAATTTTAGTCGCACCAGAGTTGTAATAGTACTTGGAGGTCTTATATGTCCTGGTGTGAGTCCAGGAAGTTTCATCCCCAGAAATACATGTATGGTTGCATTTTGGCTTTCCTCCAACCAGAAGTGGAAATTAATTTGGCCTTAATATCGGCCCTGTCAGTTTATCTCCAGTGACCTATTTCTTCTCACTTCTCACTAATTTGAAGAAAACACCCTTTGAGCCAATTCATGAGATTCTGTTAGTCCAATTGATTTGAAAGTTGTTTTTTTTTTTTAGTGGCAATCACTTTGACAAGAAGACTATCCAAATTGGCAGCTCTTTTCTATAAGGAGCCGTTTTTGGATCTCCACCAGGACAAGGTAGTTCTACACCCTCCTCTGTTTTGCTTGCAAAGGTGGTTTTGAGTTTTCATTTTGAACCCGGATATTGTCTAGCCTTAGTTTTTTCCTAGCCCTCATTCACCAATAAAAAAAAGCTCTGCACACATTGGATGTGGTTCGGGCTGTCAAGGCATATGTGTAGATGTCTTCAGTGTTCAGGCAGTCTGATTCATTATTTATCTTGCTTGAGGGCCCTAGAAAGGGTCAGGCAACTTCAAAGTCGACCATTTTGCAGTGGATTGGTCAGCTTATTACCCAAGCCTATGACTTGAAAGGCAAAGATCTCCCTTTTCAAGTGAATTCTCACTCTACTAGGAGTATTGAGGCATCTTGGGCTATCCGTCATCCGGCATCAGTTGCTCAGGTCTGCAAGGCTGCAACCTGGTTTTCAGCACATACCTTTACACGGTTTTACCAAGTTCACGTAAGGGCACCTGAGGATGCAGCTTTTGGTAGCAGTGTTTTGCGTCCTGCAGAATAGTTTTCTTTGGACATGACAGTGGTTTCAGTGTCTCCCTCCCCTCTTGTGCATTGCTTTGAGACATCCCAGGTAGTAATGATTTATAGCCTGCTCTGTGACCCATGATGTACAATAAAGAAAACGGGATATTTGAACATCAAGGGACACAGAGGTCCTGTCCCTCTTTCTGGGGGTTCATTGCTTGCTACAAAACTGAGGTGCTTTCTGTATGGGAGGGGTTTTATAGGGAAGTACATCCAATCTAATATTTCTGCCAGTGTCCATTCACCTATAGGTGGTGCATAACCCAGGTAGTCATGCTTTATAGTCTGCTCTGTATCCCGTGATGTTCTCCAAGAAATTGATTTTACAGGTAAGTACAAAAATCCAGTTATCTTGGTCACGGTCTATATACAGAATATTCTGTATGCTGTATTTATGTCGGCCAAGCATACAGATCATTATTTTCAAATAATTTGCTAACAAGAGTCCATGATTTCTGTTGTCTGGCCAACTCGAGTTCTTAATGTAATAAACGTCCACTTACATGCAATTACCACTAATGCTTGGCATATTTACGTCTGTTAATGTATGCATTACAGTTCATATGTGTTATTAGATTGAATATGCTTATTATCATTTATCCGTGTGTTATGGTCTGTAAAGTTATTATATGCATAACTGAACTGCCCTAGGGAAATCCCTGGTTGGCTACATATGAGATGGTGGATTTGACGTCACTGTGTGATACTGAAGACAGTGTAAAATTATCTTTTAACATTTAATTTGAATGCATAGATGTGTTTTAATCTATCCATGTAATACTGAAATAATGAAACCGCTAGTAGGCAATTTTTTTTTTAAAGTAAACTTCTGTTGTATACAAGGATACTAAGCCGCATTAAATAGCTCCTTTTGAAGTGCACAGTATGTGTGGCCAAAATGTTTTCTTTTTTGTTGTGGGTAGAGTAGGGAAGGATTAAAAAAATGTTTTAAGCTTTTATTGCTGTCTGTGTTCCTGCTGGGTAGATTTACCTTCTCTATTTGACCTAGTAACTATTGTCAAAGAAACAAAAAGTGATGGGAAATACAAAATGGAATAGCTGTCACCAGAACAAAAGGTGAGGAAAAAACTTCCAGTGGGGGGCACCTGTTCTTGGTGACAGCTGTCACTTTGTAGAGATTTCCTCTTACTTCCTGATTTATCTCCAGGACAGGAAGTTAAGGGAAATCTTCCCAAAGACACACAAACACACTCACACACACCATAAAATAAACTCAGAGGGTATTTTAACATTTTCCTTCTCTATCCAAAGCTGGAAAAATTGTTTTGGATATACAGTGCTACAGACCTCAGCACTTATCTTGTTTGCTGTGTGCTAGGCCGTGGTTATTTTGCTTTCACTCTGTCAAAATGTCCTCTTCTCATGTTCCTGTTTTTGAGTTTTTGGGTCCTCTTATCCCCTTACAGGGTCCCATGGGGTCACATTTGCACACATGCTCCAGGGTGTCATTTTGACAACTTTCACTACACTACTTGCATCTATAGGAACACATAGTCCTGACGCCTATGGCAGAAAGCCATTCCCCCACTTGCCCCTCCTGCCTCCCTCTTGAAAGTGGTTAAAGTCTGTGCTGTACCCTGTGATCTATGCATGTGATTTAAGGTCACGCTCTTGATCAGACTTTCTCAACCTTTATACCCTGGATCAAACCTTGACATGAGTTTCAGATCTACAGTACGTGGTGCATTATATGATCGCTCTCTTATCACAGTAATAATAAATAAAAGCATCAATAGAAAAATAAACCTTTTAATGTAAAACCTGTGCACCAATTGTGTTTTTTTTTTTTTTTTTAGTTGGCAAGAATGCAGGGGCAAAAGTACAGTTACAATGGTGCTCAGTGGCAATAACTTCCTATCCCAACTTATTCCATCCCATCCTATCCCATCCCATTCTATGTGTCGCACCTGAGAGACCAGTGGTGCGTTTCGCTCACTAATAGGTGACTTCAGGCATCATATTTCAATAGATGCTGTTATGTTGATCAATCCAAGCCAAAGGTAGCCAGGGGTAGAACACTAGGCACTGACAGGCAGATATGAACCTGCCAAACAATAGCCAGCAAGGAAGCACAAACAAGAACCGTCTGCCAGATATGATTATGACACAACAGTGGTCAGCTGAGGAAACCTTCCTGAGAAATGCTGCTCTTGACAGTGCCTTTCGGTTCCCACCTCTTCCCCCCAGAACACCCCAAGTTCTGGAGTATGGAGAGAAAGGTTCATGTACTTTATAACACATGTGGAACACATAGCTATTTTATAAACATAGGAAAAGGTAGTTGCTGGCACTCAGTCCTTTCGTTATTTTTTTGAATTGATTTGCCCACATCTAGCAAGCAAAAATATTTGTGACTGGGTATCTTATATGTCTAATTTTCCAGTTTTCTTAATGCAAGGCATTATCGGATGGTTTATTGTAGCATAGGAGAATGTCGATCATCACAGTTGGCCCCGCGGCTCTAAAATAAGAGACTAACTAAAATTATTGACTGTACTTGGGAGAATCCTCAGAGCTTGATGAGCTGGAATTGATGCAATAATTAGCAAAAATTGTTTTAATGGGTAAAGCTACAGCCGCTAAATCAGTATGTAAAGCAAAGCCATCAAATCATTACTGCTGTTCTCTTTGCAGTCAGTGCAATATTTTCCATAGGCTTTTCCAGGCAGACAATACTGGTAATGAGAGGGATAATGTAATGTATCGCCTACTACTTGTGGAACCAGGCCAATGTTTGTACTACGCCTGCTCTGGATGTACTTTCTTGACAGTGCACAGGGTTCCAGGGCAACGGTGCTACCGCCAGCAGAAGAAAAGATTAGCGGAAAGCACCACTGAGATAGTGTCAGAACTCCTATTTACCCACTTCATTGTGATTGGCAGTCTCAGGGGCTGTGTAGGTGCTAACTGATAGAATTGCCAATCAAAGGACACAGGGAAGGCAAGAAGGTAACAGCGAACACCATTATTCAGAGCCATTTGAGTGCACGTGCTATATTATCCAGGAGGATAACACACGTTTGTCTACCTGTATAATATATTTACCCGTATGTGTACCAGTGGTTCTATAACAAAAGCTATGCTGCAGAGTAGGGTAGCAGATGAGAATCCCATAGCTCCCAACTGTCCCTGATTTTGAGGGACTGTCCCTGATTTGGAACAATGTACCTCTGTCCCTCATTCCTCCTCATTTGTCCCTCATTTTGTTCTGATCTATATAGTTGTATATAAAATGCATTTTTTATCTATTAAAAAGTGTTTTCCAGCCCTAAAGCTTTCATCTGATTTCTAAATTGCTGCATTTGTAAATTCCAAAAGCCAACATTAAGAATAGTAGTGGTAAAAAAAGCACTTGTGGGTTTAACCTTGTTTTTTTTGTACAATTCTCCTTTAAGGGGGCGTGGCAAGGGGTGTGTCCTATGCCTGCATACTTTTGCTGATAGGTGTCCCTCATTCTCATCTCAAAAAGTTGGGAGGTATGGAATCCACACGGCCAAAATGAATAATAACTTGCACTTCCTGGCAGTTACGAATGTAAATAGACAGCAGTAAAAGTGACCCTTCAGAGATTTGCGGTTAAGCTAAGAGAAAACAAAGGTTTCTAATCCACTTTGATGATTTTCTTCCTACAGTGCTTGGACCAGTTAGGACCATTCACAACACCTTGTTGCAGTAATGTGCAGTAAAATGTGTGCAGTACTGCAGTGCACGCTGACACACCAAGCACGCTGTGGTGAAGAAAACCACCATAGCCTACAGCTGTTTCGTAAGTTTATTATGTGCATTATCAAGCCAGGTAATGCAAATAGTAAGCGTGTGAAACCGTTTACTATAGGTGATTTGAAGCCTAATAGAGATAACTTGTGATTGGTACTGAGTTTGGGACAAGCACTTTTCTGCTGCTACATATTAGTTGGATTCAAACCTGCCTTGGAAGTCTGCATCTAACTGAGAATATGCCAAACTGCGAGACATCAAACGCAACAACAAAAGAGTAATATACACAAAAGTGTAATATACTGCAGCTCTTCCGTTCTTATATGGTATGGTAGCTGCAATAGTTCTCTTTTTTCAGGATAAGTTCACTGGCTTACTGGCTACCTTTTACCAGAAGTTTTTTTTCCAAGCAAATACTCTTCTTTGGTAAAATAATACTTTTCATTTCCAATGTCTTTTCAAGTTTTCAAGACATGTGAACATGAAAGGAATATAACAAAATTCCATAAACATATATTGTGGTACAATGGGTATTGCAGGAAAAGTATACAGGAAGCTTCTAACTTGCACCCCTGAAACTGCTCGTCTCTCGACGTGCCACATGAAAATACGCTTTAAAATAACCATCAAAAAAAGTAAGAACAATTGTATTTTAGGTTTCCCCCATGCCCCTCCCAAAACTGTTGGGGGGATGGGCCAAATCAACTTGGTCATGAGGCCGAAGTCCCCATTCCCATTTCTTATGAAAACACAAATGGTCTATCTCCCTGGTAGTTCGTGAAGAGTGGAGAAAAAGAGATAACCGGAAGAAGGAAAGAGAGGAAAAAGGAAGAAAAGAGTAAGATAGAAAAGAAAGTGCATTCCGTAACTTTATAACTGTCTGATGACCGGTAAAATAATACTTTTGAGCATTACTCATGAACATTTCTCCTGCTAGTTTGAGGTCATATCCCTATGTTTTTGAAAATACTACCCTCCTATGTAATGGTTAGTCATGTGTTCCCTTTTCCTTCTTTGCTTGAGGCTGTATATATTAAAAGAGACGTATAGGATTTGTGAAAAAAAAATACTCACCTAGGTGAATGCAACATCGGTCCCCCACCAGCTCCAGACCGACAACTGAGCAATCAAACACAATTGAACGCTCAGCTCTCGGTCTTCAGGCTGCAGAGAGACTAACTGCTCTGCTCTTCCAGCTCTTACTGGAGCGCTGGGTTGTGGAGGGGGTGGGAATGGCTGGCTCAGCCTCTCTGTGGCTCGCTGTGAGTCTCAGCCAGCAGCCGGTCCAGGCATCTGGGTGGATCCTGACCATATGGTCGGGAAACAGATCACAGGAGTGCAAAACAAACTGTACTCCTGTAATACATAGGAGAACTAAAGCCAAAAAAGCTCTGGCTATACTTCTCCTTTAGGTTCCTCAAGTCTTTCATAATATGTTTATCCCTTAGACCTTGCACCATTTTTGTTGTCTGTTTCTTGTTCTATTTTTATCAATTTGTGATAACCAAAGTTCTGTATAGAGGAATCAGAGCCTCCTTTCTCCTGTTGGTGATCCCCCTAGTGATAGCCAAAGTTTTATACAAGGGAATCCAAACCTCCTTCCTCCTATTGGTGATCCCCTAGTGAAAACCAGAGTTCGATACAAGGGAATCCAAACCTCCTTCCTCCTATTGGTGATCCCCTAGTGAAAACCAGAGTTCTATACAAAGGAATCCGAACCTCCTTCCTCCTTTTGGTGATCCCCCTAGTGATAACCAGAGTTCTATACAAGGGAATCCGAACCTCCTTCCTCCTTTTGGTAATCCCCCTAGTGATAGCTAAAGTTATATACAAGGGAATCCGAACCTCCTTCCTTCTGTTGGTGATCCCTTTAGTGGTAACTCTTTCCCCTTATTCTTCATCAACCCCTACATTACTACTGCATACAGTAATAATATAGGGGCCAGTGAGAAAATGGAAAAAAATATTTATAGCTGCTATATAACTTTACTAAAACTTGCCATTTTAGGCTAACCTTACGTGGAGCGAACTTAGGACAGTTGCTGATGAACCTGTCTAAATTTTCTCCATGGTTGGCCCTGTTGACATGTTCTTGCCCAACATCCTTTAATTATAAAACGGAGCCAGGCAAAAAATTGTCAGCCTAACCGCCTGCTGACTGAACCAAGAAATGTGTATATGGCCAGCTTAACACAAACTAACCATTTTGTGGGACCACAACCCCCCAGGGGTCCTTAATAAAGGGGAGAATAAATTGGGAGGAAGTGTGGTTGACAGCTTTGCATGGTGATATAAGGAAGTATTTGTCTTTGCCAGAGCAACCAATCATATTCAAGTCGTCATTCCTCCAGTGCAAGTTCTCAAAAGTAAAAAGGAAATAAAAAGCATATTTGTTATACGTATATACACAGAGGGAGTGATATGCTTGCTTTTTGCACACTAATGTTTCCTAAATAAAGAAAACAATGCTGGTAATGTGCAGTGGGTGCACAATAAGTATGTAAGAGGTAACAACATTAAAGAATGTCTTTATCTTGCCTTAACACAAGCTTTATTCAAACAGAGTATAAGAACGTTTGAAGGTGCTTTGCATGCTGTGTGAGTTTGTTTCTTGTCTAATGTGTGTCCTCTTAGAAGCCACTCAGTCTTATTCTAATCACAAAAACGCACAGACAACTTTGTCAGTAGTGAAAGATTGTCTGTCTCTTGAGAGAAAGAAAATAAAGTCATTGATCTTTTGAGTAATTTTTACTTCTACTGATGTACAGGCATAACGTGACATTCCCAGCAGTTTATTTTGGTCACAGGGCAGTGACTAGCCATGCAGGGGTCCTTACAGTGTTGGGTAGCATGCATTTACCTAAATTGACTAGATAAAAAGCCGTGTGTGCATAGCAGCTGCACTGTATATTATAAATTGCTTCATAGGAGCACAGGTGTTTTATAGAGTATTTTGATAGGAACACTTTTTAAAAGAATACCGGCCTACAGTACAAAATACATTAGCAACATTCCATAAAAATAATGTATTTTTCTAACGCTGTTCTTGTATATTATAGTCTTCCTATAGGATAGTATTTGTACAATTTTTGTTTATATATCCATATAAAAGAGATCAGATTGATCATATAATATTATCAATGAGTGTTATATTGACTCTGTCACCATATTAGCATTGGGGTAAAAAAAAAAAAACGTGCAAAAGAAAATACTTAAAGCGGAGCTCCAGCCCCCTCCCTCCAAAAATTAAAAGTCAGCAGCTACAAATACTGCAGCTGCTGACTTTTAATATTAAAGCGGAGTTCTACCCAAAAAATGCAACTTTCGCTTTTCGGAATCCCCCCCCCCTCGTGTCACATTTGGCACCTTTCAGGGGGGAAGGGAGAGCAGATACCTGTCTAATACAGGTATTTTGCTCCCACTTCCAGGCATAGATGGCCGAGCCACCTGCGGGTATCTACGCCACTTCCGGCGCCTTCTGCGCCCCCCCCCCCCGCTGTCTTCTGGGAGACACACAGGTCCCAGAAGACAGCAGGGACCAGTGGGATTGCACAGCGCGAGTCACGCATGCGCAGTAGGGAACCAGGAAGTGAAGCCTTAAGGCTTCACTTCCTGATTCCCTTACCAAAGAGCCAAGGGACGGGTCGGCTTCGGGTGCTGACATTGCGGGCTCCCTGGACAGGTAAGTGTCCTTATTTTAAAAGTCAGCAGCTGCAGTATTTGTAGCTGCTGACTTTAAAAAAAAAAAATTAGGCGGAACGCCACTTTAAGACACTTACCTGTCCAGGGATCCGGCGATGTCGGCACCCCAGCCGATTTTTCTTTCGGCTCTCGGGTGCTGCCACTGCCATTCCTCGTAAGGGAAACCAACAGTGAAGCCTTGCGGCTCCACAGCTCGTTCCCTACTGCGCATGAGCGAATGGCCCGGCAGCTGTGGAAGGAGGAGGGGGGCCGAACTTCAGGGGGACCTTGCTACTGCGAGGTCCCCCAGAAATGTGGATGGGTACCTGTCAAAAACAGGTACCCACTCCCCACTCTGAAAGGTGCCAAATATGGCAGTGCAAGGGGGAGGAAGTAAACAGGCGGAGCTTCCCCTTTTGGGTGGAGCTCCGTTTTAAGTGGTCCTGGACTCAAGAAGTGAAGATTTGCTATCTTATAACTAATATCTACCTTTTTTCTGGAATTCCTCCTAAAAATGGCAGTGCACTTTCAGTGCCTAGACACACAAGAGCATTTCTCAACAAGCGTATTGTGTCCCAATAGAAAGGCTTAGGACAGGATGTATAACAGAATAAACAATATAGCTGCGCGATGCCACCTAATGGTAAAAAAATGTAGATATAAATTTGCTGCTGCTATCACCTATGTGTTCCCACAATAAAACAAAATCAAGTAAAAAATGTGATAGCGCTACTGGTAAACCAAATATATAGACTAAATCAACATTTCAACAGTTCAATTGGAGTCCATTTGTGAAAGGAATTTTCTAATCCAATGGGCTTCACTAAGACTCCACACCACTCTAAAGTGCTCCCATCACCGAGTGCAATGCACGCTCACCTCTTTGTTAGACCCTCAGGGGTCAAACACACCTTGCACGCAGTGCATTTCTCCTTTAAGAATGGCTGCACAGCAGTCATCAGAGATTCCTGGTATACCCTTTGAGTATCAGACACGCTCTGCACAAAGTGCAGTATCCTACCAATATGGCTACTTCAAAATTGGCTCCACATTACTCTCCGGCAGTTCCAAAGTGACATGAAAAACAAAAGTGTCTCTAATAGTGCAGTACCCAGGGTGTTAACCTCACCACCCCAGTTTAAGATACACTCACATTTATTAAAACTAATTAAAGCATATAAACAAATTTCATTTGGATCTCACTTGTAGCAAAAGGATTCCACCGCCAGGCTCCACCTCTACTAGTTGCGCCACCAACCTTGTGGCGTCATCTGGAGGAATGACTTGGTGACTAGGCCTTTGCCCTCTGCTTGCCTTTTTAGGCACTTTTCCCACAGTTCAGGTCCTCTTTAATACACGCCTGTCCCATCACCCAGTCCTCCTATCTTTTCTGTCTTGCAGAGCTATGACCTTTCAGCAAAATGTTATTATCCAACATGCTTCCCAGTGTGTTAAATCAGCCTTTTTTAACCAGGGTGCCTTTAGGTTCCTTCAGGGGTGTCTTGGGAAATTCCTAAAATGTGCCCAAATATTGTATACAAGCCAGAGGGTGGATGAAATCTGCCTTTTATTTATGCAAAGCCACAGGTTTTCATTGTGCACCATTACAACTTTCCAGCAGCCGGCATCCTAACAACCAATCACGTCATCGGTTGATAAGGAAGATGTCTGTTGCCTGCACAACATCCTTGTTTGCTCCTCTCCTGCCCCTCTCCTACAGCACTGGGGTCACATTAGCTGAGTGAGGGAGAAAAACTGAGGAAAGAGAGAAACCTTGGAATACCAGTCAGTACCTGTGTGCAAAGGTGTATTTGCTTTGGTAGAATAAATCACTTCTAATGTTGGCTGTTCTACATGTGTGGAGGTTGCTGCATTATATATAGCTGTTTGCTTAGCTTTTCACATTTTAGTATGGGGTGCATCATTTTCAAGGGTGCCTTGGCTGAAAATAGATTGAGAAACACTGTGTTAGACCACTAGCTGGGGTTCCATCAGCCAACCACTATGTTTTTTACAGAGCACAGTAGTGGTGCCTCTGCTTTTGTAAAAATGGTGACAGCGTTCCTTTATTCTTTTAAAAGCCATGCTTCTGTGTATATATTGTAATTATATGTGTGCCTGGAGGCAACCATATTTGTTTATTACAAACAAAGCTTTACTTCCTGCCCCGTTCTTATGGGGCTCCATCTCTGCTCTTTGCGATCAAGATTTTACAGCATATTTACCAATAAGAAAATAACTTCCTTTAGAAAGAACGGCAGCAAAATAGCCAGTGTTACATGGTCCTAGCATGTGCAAATTCAGGATTGCGGTGTGAAGGATTTCAATGGAGATGTAGATTCACTATACATTTCAAATAATTTATCTTCTAAAAACAGAACCAAAGGCAAGCCAGCGCCATCTACAGGATAACAGTAACTTCATAGAGGCATACCATCTCAACAGTGAGTGATATATACAAGGTGAGCTTGTCTTTGCAGAATTGGCCTTATATAGGTGCAGGGGGAAATGAAAAGCATAGACATAGGGCACCAAAAACAGCCTTTCTCAAATTTTTCAGCACAGAGGAACCCTTGAATCAACTTTCCGGTCTCAGGGAACCCCTACTAAAAGTCACTATATCTACAACTCATGAGCCATTAGTGTGATGGTTAGTGGGAAGAATGTTCCTTACATTTGTGGTCATTGGGAACTATTACCCCTTACAGATCGCTAAAAAGATTAATGGTGTCTGTGGAAACTTATCCAAGAGGTAGAAATTGCTCATTGCTCAAGGAACCACTAAGAACCTCTGGAGGAACCCTAGGATTCCATCAAACCCTGGTGGAGAAACCCTGGCCTAGAATATTGCCGCTGCCAGTTGTGCATGCATATAATTGTTTTTATTTAACTATCTTCTTATATTGCTCAGGGATTCAAGTGAGACCACCTTTGTATCGAGGTTCTCATATTTTTATTTTGCATGGTTGATGACAACTTGAATCACATGCTGACTTCTCATCTGACTTAATAACTCTAGTGATCTCTCAAATATATAAGAAATTAATACAATCAGTGTAACCCTCTGAGTAAACTAAAATAAATAAATACGCTAGATGAACACCTGGGGGGAATTCAAATGCCCATTGATAATCTTTAAATGCAAATAGGTGCAGCACATAAAAGAAAGTCCATATCCAAGGGTGAGTAGACAGATACAGCAGACAGATTCTTTGACCGAATCCTAGTGTTGGAAAGCCAGTATTATGCACCAGACTCCTTGTGAGAGATAAAGCACACCTCCAGTAATAGTAGTGCTTCCCTCACCTCAATGAATTGACCTCTGTCTTCACAGAACGGTCAAACAAGCGGTTTTCCCGCTCAAACAGGGGATGCAAAAAGGCAGAAAGTCCTTCAGATTATATTTGTTTTCCTGGTGGCATGAAACATAAAAACACAATCTAAGTGCTCTCCTTAAAAATTGCATAAAATGCGCTATTTATTAAATAAAACATACAAGCTCCATCATCTTGTATACAGCCTTTAAAACTTCCACTGAGCGGCTTTCTGTGGTACAACGATCCGGTCGGGTGGCAGCGGGTGATGTCAGCAGAACGTGGCTCCTCCTCCCGTACGCGTTACGTCCTACGGGACTTCGTCAGCGAGATTTCCCAACTGTCACAATCACTAGGGCTGATGCACATAGACATTGCATCGGAACTTATTTTCTTTCTATACAACTCTGTGGTTATGCAAAGCAAACTTAAAGCAACAAGAAAGAAACTCAGTTGCCTCTCAAATACACCTAAAAGCTTGCTATACTTTTTGTCTACGCAAACCCTTACCAAGGGAAATTGTGGAGTCCCACTCCTTGATGAGTTTTCCTCATTGTACAGTATACAAAGTTATGTAGAGAGCCTGCAAATTATTGAATTCAAGTGTTTATAGTTAGGGTTACTCTTGATGCTACAGCATACACTACAAAGACATTTTTGGCAATTGTCCATTTCCAATCTTGTGGCAACAGCTTGGTAAGCCCCAAGCCTGTGAATCTGGCTGCCTTTGCCCTGTTCACAAAGCCAGCTCCGTAAAGTCCATGGTTTGGCAAGTTTTATGTTGAGGAACTTAAGTGACCTGCACAGAATCTTCAACTCAATCCATATCGTGTATGAGAAGCCAATAGCTGATGAAGCCAATTGCTATCTTTACGAAAATTAAAATGGCAGTTTTGGGTGGCATTTCCATTTGAAATATCGGATTGAGCTAGCTGGGTTCTACACTTCTCTTAACATTTGTCAAATTGAATTACAAACGTCACGTATTACTGGTCACGTCCTTGGTTGCGTAAGACTTAAAGGCTCCTTTACACATTCTCGGATTCCTGCTGAGCATCATTCTGGGATCTCTGCAATCTGGGTCAAGATTTATAGGGGGGAGAAGTAAATAAGTGTTCTACTTCCCACCTATCCACAATATCACCACAATTATCTTATCATAGCACAAAAAAGGCAAACTGGTGACAGGGATGAAAATAAATATTTGAACTGATCTCTGTGTGTAAAGAGGAAAAAAAAAAAAAAATAAAAGAAGAAGAAGCTGAACTGCCTTCTCTGCCATGTAACTAATAGACGGATTGAATCATTTTCTTTTCCTCCCTAATGGCATGCGTAATTGCTCCAGGTTTTCAGGCGTCCTTCACCCGCACTTATTTCGATTAGTGACTGATGCATTTCCATGGTAACACACAGCAGAGAAAGAACTCGTTGCTAGAGTGTGGGCACACAGCGACGTGGTCCTTATTCCGAGCTTACAACTTGTGTAAAATAACACATTTCTTCTTCCTTGGCTTTTTTTCCCCCCACCCGGCCCCCCTCTTCCAAAAAAGCAAAAAAAAAACACACACAAAAAAAAAAAACCTCCGGCACCTCATGTTCTCTGCTGCATGGTTTTTATGGTTGTTTTTTCTTTTATTTTATATATTTTATTTTTCTTCTTTTACACAAAAGAGGATCAGAAGCTTGCTTTTTTTCTCTTCCCGTGCGGATGTTTCAGGACTTAAAAACTTTACCTCAAGATAATGGGGGACATAAGGATGTTGTAATGTGTGCTTCAAGGGACAGGACGTCTTTTCGAATGTTTGCCCTGGCCGGGTCCTTATGAGATGGTCACATCTAGGGTGGAAACTATGGCTGAGAGTTCGAAATTCAAGAAGAAAGTGCATTTCGGAGGTACTGTAGGCTGTGTGTCTGACTGTGGGCTCTGTATGGATGGCCGTGACTGATGCAAGAGGTTTAGCTTTGTACTTATTTGTATGTATATTCATAGATAACACAGGTGTTCCATACACATATATGCATTTACGTGTATAAAATATAAAGAGCGCTTTTTAAAAAAAAATTTATTAAGTATTTGATTATTATTTTATACAATGCCAACATATTATGTAGACTTGTATAACCTGAAAAAAGAAAAAAGGAAATATAAAAGGATAACAAAAAATGTAGATGCTCAATGCCCACAGTAGCTTACAATCTATAGAGAGAAGTTGTGGCATATCTGTATATTGACAGTATTAATGTATTTACAATGAAAAGATCAAATATTCTTTTATCCCCCCCATCTTTGTTTTCCTATTATTTTTTTTTTTTATTCCTCTGTTACTTTACTCTGCGACGTGTGTTTAGTGAAATGCCTAGAAATTTGCCTTTGTGATTGAAATGCGTTGTCGGTAGACAGACGGGCAGCTGTTATCAGCCCTGAGGTGAACGGTATTTTAAATGACCTGTGTGTGGCTGGCAGTACCCCATGACGGTGGTGAGAAGAAAAATCAGGTCACCGGGAGGACAACAGATTGGGTTACATAAGGATTGCTTTGGGGGGTTTTTGGTGGTGTTTGTCATTGTTGTTTTTTTTTTTTCTCTGTTCTTTAATGCAATTGAATTATTTTTTTAAATAGGAGTTTGTATGATGAGTTGGTTGTAGGGGACTAGAACTACACATCCCAGCATTCTCTGCTGGCGCTTGCAGTCTCGCTTTGCGTTTGTGTTAAAGGGACACACCTGGGCCCAGGCTGCCCCTGCTCGCCGTTTTTCTCTGCAGTTTGTGTGGGTCAGTCAAGGTCAGGAGAACAACTGTAATACCTCAATATTGAATAATGTGAAACTACCAGTCAGATTTAAAACATACTTTTCATCTACTACACTCAGCTAAAGAGTTCTGCTGAATGATATGTTTATTGTGTCTATGTCCTGTTTTGAATATAACCCAGAAATTTTGATAAAAAAATTCTGCCACATAAACAAGAATTTTGCAATGTGCAAATGTTTTAATTTGTTTTCAAACACCTAAAGACGACTATGTTTTAAAAGAGTCCTTTCTAGAACTTTTTTTTTTTTTTTATTCAGTTATGGGGGGCTACATAGATGTGTTATTGCACCCACTGGTGTTTCTTATCTTAAGCTAGCCATACATTATATTATACATTTTTCTTATTCAATTTCCTTCAGATTTACCTTCAGCTGTAGTGCAAGGAGTTGTAGAAAAAATGATCCGCACTCCGGTTGTTGCTCCTAAAATGTCTTTATTTTATTGAATAGCCACAGTGAACAAACACTGATTAAGTCAGTTGACGCGTTTCAGCCTATGAGGCCTTAGTCATAACCCAGTGCAAGGACCTGCCTGATTGCATACAAATTGAATGTTTAGGTTTGACCTCATATTATATGGTGTTGGTAAATATAAAGGAAAATTGTGTAATGTATGGCCAGCTTTAGTTTTCTAAATTTCCTACATTAGTTCTTTCCTACGCAGCCCCTAAAAATAAAGTGCGTTGATTTCCACCAAATTGATAGATTTGAATGGTCATTTTACCCAAAATAAGCAAGTCTTTGCTTCGGCCATTGCTTTTTATAACTCTCTAAACATCTAGCCTCTTTTTATGCATCTTCGAGACAATCTTCCAAGGCCGGGAGGAAGGGTGCATAGTAGGGGGGACCACTTTTTGGGGCTTCAGCTGGGTGCACAAAGGGCAAGACCTGTGACCCATACTGCTAAAGTCGTCCCACTTTATCACTTGATGTTATCTTATGGAGGAGAGATCAGTTTGGCCTTTTTGGCCTTAGACCCCATACACACTATTAGATTTTTGTCTTCAGATTTACCAAAACCATATAATATGAGGTCAAACCTTAAGAGTTTCAATTTGTATGCAGTCAGGCAGGCCCTTGCACTATATGGTTTTGGTAAATCTGAAAACAAAAATCTGCAGAAAATCTAATAGTGTGTATGCGACCTTAACCCTTGACACGCACAGTCAGATTATTGGACGAATTTTTGTCAGTTTTTTGCTAGTCTCAAATCGAAAGTGAAGAGGGTAATCACAGTCAGAAAATTTTCAGATGACAGAATTCAACGTCAGAAGTGTTGAATTGTTTTGTGTGTGTTCTTTCATTTCTGGGCATGCCTAGTCTTGCTCTTCAGATTTTTTTTTTTTTTGTCAGAAAACCGTACTAATGAAAAGAAAATCAGACGCTGTGGTCACATCAGACAAAAATTTTCAAGCCTGCACATCCAGTTTTTGTCTGCTGAAAATTCGTAATCGGCTGTGAAAAGCAGCATACTAACGATCAGAAAATCGGCAGATCGTTCATCGGACAAAATCTTCAGATTTTCTGACCGTGTGTAAGGGCCTTTTAGATGCTAAAGGACTTTGTCCTGGCACTGCACTCCTTCATTTGGTTTCTGCATAATAAAAACGGAAAATGCTTTGGACTCGGCATACTAATCCGTTTCGAAATGCTAAAAAGCCTTAATAATGGAAGAGGAGAGCAAGTCTGAGAATTCAAATATAAAGATCTCCTAGCTGGGATCCTAGATAGGTTAGAAAAACAGGTAACTGGTTTAATATCTATTACTAATAGGAAAAATCCGTTTTGGGTGGACCTATCATTTAGGCATGCTTAGGTAGCTTTCCAGCCGGGGTGCATTTACAGTGGGCATCCTGGGATTTGTTGTCCTGTAACAGCTGATGATGCAGTTACACGTGTCCTCTGCCTTTAAAAAAAAAAAAAGCCATGAATATTTTCTCAATGATTACAAACGTTTAAAAAAAAAATTAATAAAGCCACTCCTCTTTAGAATAATTCAAGAACTTGTATTGGCTAATGAAAATAATATGGATTTTCAGGCTGTTGGGTTTTTTTCTGCTATACATTAATTTTGTTTTTTATTTTTTTAGACGTCAGATTGTGTTCTATTTATTTTGTTGCATATGCCCATTGTTAGTGCATGTATGCCTTTAGTCAAAGAAGGGGCTGTGCCTTCATTTCCCAGCCTCATGCCCAGCATCCTGGGGATAATTAAAGGCTTTGGCATGTAATTATAGGCTGTGGAAAGACTGATGGCACACAGATGAACGTTCTGTAAAGATTTTTTTTTTTTTTTTTTAAAGGCCTTATCTGTTAAATTTGTAGCAGAAGGCCAATTACTGCTTTCTAATGCACCCTTTACATGGCTTACTATTCTGGTGCCCATCAATTGTCACTGATGTTACAGAGAGCTGTGTCACTGTGCATTTCTCTTTTCCACCATGAATGGCTTTAAGTAGATATAAACCCTAACTGAATGGCGCTTCTTTTGCCAAAGCATTCTGTATCACAAGCTTCCTCCATTTAGGTGTTTTAATAAAATACTAGTTTTCACTTTTTTTTAACCCTTTGTTGTACCGAAGTGTATCTGATCTCCCACAGCTTCTTTACAGCCACTTCCTGCCTACACTCACTCCAGTGATAGATGCATGGCATTTCTCAGGGCAGGTTTCCTGATAACTGTAGACCATGCCTGTATAGCAGTAGATCTCAACCCTCTCCTCAGGGCCCACTAACAGGCCAGTTTTTATGTATTACCTTGGGGAGATGCAGACTAGAATACTGCAATCACCGAGCAGCAAATTATATCACCTGTGATGTATTTCAGTTATCTTGCAAACCTGGCCTGTTAGTGGGCCCTGAGGACAGGGTTGATGACCACTGCTGTACAGGATGGGTTGAAACAACCACTTGTAGTCTCTGTCAGAATCCCACTGTCACGAGGGCCACGTACCTGATGTGAGACCGAAGAAGTGGGGAGGCCTCCCTTGCACCTCGGGTCTTTGAAGTCTCTGGAGATGGAGACAGAGACTTGGTGGACACCGAGTGGCACGGGTGCCTGGGGTGCGGAGCACCGCGCAAGCCTTAGTGCAAGATCCGAGCCGAGGTCAAGTCCAGTTTGGCAACGAAGTATAAAAGGGTTAATCAGAAGAAGAATGGTCGAGATCCAAGGCGGGGTCGGTTCCAGTCTGGCAACTGAGTACAAAAGAGGTAAAGAAGTAGAATGGTCAAGGTACAAATCCGAGGTCAATGGCAAGCAGCAATCAAGAGTAGTCAAATAGGTTTCCAGGTCATAACAAGTTCAGACAGATCACACACTAGCACAGGAACAAGGGGGGACTGAAGATAATCCAGCAATTTGGCAGTGCCTGGGCTGGGCTTATATAGGGAAGTTTGAGGTCACTTACTGTGCGCCTTCTGGGCATTTTCCCGCCTTTTTTCATCAGGTTGAGGTCACTTCCTGTGTGCCTCCTGGGCATTTTCCCGCCTTTTTCCATCAGGTTGAGGTCACATCCTGTGCACCTCTGAGGCATTTTTCTGCCTTTTTCCATCAGGTCTTCTGCGCAGGTGTGGGTTGGCGCACTGAGGCGTCTTTGGAGCATGGTCAGTTGGCACAGATTTCCTCTTGCGGCATTGTGCCATTGGTGCATGTGTAGTAAGCCCTTGACTCTTACACCCACATGAGAAGGTGACAAAGCATGAGCACGATTAGGAGGTTGATCATTGTTGCCCTGTAGCAGGAAGTGCCTGAGCAGGGGCCCTCATGGCAGGATTGCCAGGTACTATTCAATGGAAGCTGCAAGCTTAAAAATATAAAAAACGACTTCTGTGTGTTAACTCTTAGATTGGATTTTAGTGATTGGGTTTACATATACTTAAACTTATAAGGTTAGTTTGGCTCCAGTTTTTAGAAGTGATTTTGGCCATCTGTGTTCCTTTGCAGAAATTTCCCTTCACTTTCTGTCCCATAGCTAAACAGGAAGTGTGAGGAGATCCCCACAAATTAAGGGAATTCCTTGGGGTCCCACAATCACCAGAACTAGTGTCCCCATTAAAAGATTACTTTTCTGGGGACAACTCAAAATTTGGGATTTTCTTTTACTTTCACTTTCAATGATAATGTTGAACTGGACAAATAGAGAGGGTGAATCTCCTTAACCCAGTGATGGCGAACCTTGGCACCCCAGATGTTTTAGAACTACATTTCCCATGATGCCCATGCACTCTGCAGTGTAGATGAGCATCATGGGAAATGTAGTTCCAGAACATCTGGGGTGCCAAGGTTCGCCATCACTGCCTTAACCACTTCAGCCCCGGAAGATTTGGCTGCTCAATGACCAGCGCATTTTTTGCGATACGGCACTGCGTCGCTTTAACTGACAATTGCACGTTCGTGCGACGTCGTACCCAAACAAAATTGATGTCCTTTTTTTCCCACAAATAGAGCTTTCTTTTGGTGGTATTTGATCATCTCTGCGGTTTTTATTTTTTGATAAACACAAAAAGAGCAACAATTTTGAAAAAGCACAATATTTTATACTTTTTGCTATAATAAATATCCCCAATTTTTTTTTAAAAAAGCAAATTTTTTTCTCAGTTTAGGCCGATATGTATTCTTCTACATATTTTTGGTATGATTGGTTTGTGCAAAAGTTATATCGTCTACAAAATAGGGGATAGATTTATGGCATTTTTATTATTATTATTATTTTTTTTACTAGTAATGGCGGAAATCTGCGATTTTTATCGTGACTGTGACATTATGGCAGACACATCGGACACTTTTGACACATTTTTGGGACGATTGACAATTATACAGCAATCAGTGCTATAAAAATGCACTGATTACTGTATAAATGTCACTGGCAGGGAAGGGGTTAACACTAGGGGGCAATCAAGGGGTTAACTGTGTTCCCTGACTGTGTTCTAACTGTAGGGGGAGGGAACTGACTAGAGGGGGGTGACAGATCCTGGTTCCTAGCTATTACGAACTCACGATCTGTCTCTCCTCACAGAACAGATTTGTGTGTTTACACACACACGACCCAGTTCTGCCTCTCGTGCCCGCGATCGCTCGTGGCCCGTGGTCGTCGCGACCGTCGACCACGAGCATCGGCACCCCCGCAGTGCAGCAGGCCACGTGCGCGCGCACCTGCTAGCCTGCTTAAAGGAGCCGACGTATAACTACGATGGCTCGTGGGATCGTGCCGACCTGCCGCAGTATAATGACAGCAGCTGGTCGCCAAACGGTTAACAGAGGCACAGATGGCAATAAAAATTGTCAGCTGTTCTAATCCCTCTCTTCTCTGTCCAAAACTGAAAATGAAAGTTTTGCCTTTAGTTACACTTGAAGGCCTTCAACTCAGGTGAACCGGTATGTAGAGAGAGAAGGATGCGCAGGTACAAAAGGTGTAACATTCAAATGTTGGTGTTGCACAGTTCCCTGTATTCTAGGTTACATTGTCAGGAATATGGCCTTGTCAGGGATTTTACTGCCATATGGGGCTCCATTATCGAGAGATTTACTTTAAAGCGGGGTTCCACCCAAATTTTGAACAATATCTGTATGTATTCTCTTCCTTGCCTAGATGCTGACATGCCGTTTAAAAAAATTTAAATCGCCGTAATTACCTTTTATTTTTCTATTCTTCTTTGCACTTCCTGGTTCTCCTCCCATGGGAGTAGGCGTGTTTCTAGCCTCTCCCAGACTCCTGGGAGCTAGTCTCAGGCTTCCCAGGATGCCACTGAGCATGTGCGGGAATGAGCGGTGAATGCTGGGAGCACAGCATTCACCGCATCCAGGAAATAAATGCTTGTGGGCTTCAAATGCCCACAATGAAGATGGAAACTGCCTGCGGTGAATAATATAAGTTATTCTTTCTGACGAAATCTGACACAGGCGGACATATTACACACAATATGTGAGTATGTAATGCTGAGAAGAAAAGTTTGTGAATGAACTCAAAAAAAAAAAAAAACGATAGATAGGTGGACCCCCGCTTTAACTTCCAGTCAGTGTGCCAATGGGTTCTCAAAAAGGAAGTGAGGGAAGTTATGGAACCGAGATAAAAATAAAAATATCAGAAATTCATGTTAGGAGCACTGGGCCCAAAAGGGCAGATCTCATTTGATTTCCCACCTGGGGGAGGCAGGTCTCTGCTACACAAAGTGTGATAGGCGATCGCACCCCACATCCAGTAGAAGTTTATTATTCTTGATAAAAAAGTCGGGCGATAATCCAACACATTTCAAGAGCTCAACCGCACTGCTGATTATCTAACTTATGCTGTCCTGCCATAGCGTGTTCAATATAAACTTCTATTACATCCAGCACCCAAGCACTGATGAAGAGGGAGTTTTGAGCAACCAAAACGCATTGGAATTATTGTTTGGATTTTTATCAGGAATAATAAACTTCTTCTCGACCAATTACAAATATGTGGCACCCTCTTTTTTTCACACTGTGCTCAAGAATGAAAATCTGAATAGGGGTTCTGGCCATTCCTTTCTATACAAAAAAAATGTTTTTTTTCCCCGTTTCCTTTTACTTCCTAAATGTAAATTTTTGTTTTTTTGCCGTTTCCCTTTACTTCCTAAAAGTAAAAAAAAAAAAAATCTACATGGGTTCTAATCCTTCCACACTTTATGCAAAACGTTTGGGTGGGCATTCACTTTACACTCCAGACTTTCTTTATTCTAGTTTGTAAATGTTCCCTCTAGTGACTATAATTACAGTGCCTTGAAAAAGTATTCATAACCCTTGAAATTTTCCACATTTTGAGATGTTACAACCAAAAAATTAAATGTATTATATTGGGATTTTATGTGATAGACCAACACAAAGTGGCACATAATTGTGCAGTGGAAGGAAAATGATAAATGGTTTTCAATTTTTTTTTTTACAAAAAAATGTCTGAAAAGTGTGGCTTGCATTTGTATGCAGCCTACTTTACTCTGATACCCCTAACTAAAATCTAGTGGAACCCATTTCCTTCAGAAGTCACCTAATTAGTAAATAGAGTCCACCTGTGTGTAACTTAATCTCAGTATAAATACAGCTGTTCTGTGAAGCCCTCAGAGGTTTGTTAGAGAACCTTAGTGAACAAACAGCATCATGAAGGCCAAGAAACACACCAGACAGGTCAGGGACAAAGTTGTGGAAAAGTTTAAAGCAGAGTTAGGTTATAAAAAAATATCCCAAGCTTTGAACATCTCACAGAGCACTGTTCAATCCATCATCCGAAAATGGAAAGAGTATGGCACAACTGCAAACCTACCAAGACATGGCCGTCCACCTAAACTGACAGGCCGGGCAAGGAGAGCATTCATCAGAGAAGCAGCCAAGAGACCCATGGTAACTCTGGAGGAGCTGCAGAGATCCACAGCTCAGGTGGGAGAATCTGTCCACAGGACAACTATTAGTCGTGCTCTCCACAAATCTGACCTTTATGGAAGAGTGGCAAGAAAGAAAGCCATTGTTGAAATAAAGCCATAAGAAGTCCTGTTTACAGTTTGCGAGAAGCCATGTGGGGGACACAGCAAACATGTGGAAGAAGGTGCTCTAGTTAGATGAGACCAAAATTGAACTTTTTGGCTTAAAAGCAAAACGCTATGTGTGGCGAAACACTAACACTGCACATCACCCTAAACATACCATCCCCACTGTGAAACATGGTGGTGGCAGCATCATGTTGTGGGGATGGTTTTCTTCAGCAGGGACAGGGAAGCTGGTCAGAGTTGATGGGAAGGTGGATGGGGCCAAATAAAGGGCAATCTTAGAAAAAAACCTGTAATGCCGCGTACACACGGCCGGACTTTTCGGCTACAAAAGTCCAACAGCCTGTCCGACAGACTTTCGACGGACTTTTGTCGGACTTTTGGCGGACTTGCGGCAGACTTTCTTACGAACAGACTTGCCTACATACGATCACACAAAAGTCCGACGGATTCGTACGTGATGACGTACACCGGACTAAAATAAGGAAGTTGATAGCCAGTAGCCAATAGCTGCCCTAGCGTGGGTTTTTGCCCGTCGGACTAGCACACAGACGAGCGGATTTCTGGGTCCGGCGTAGTTACGACGTAAAGATTTGAAGCTAATCTAAAGTCCGTCAGATTTTGGGCTGGAAAAGTCCACTGAAAGTCCGGGGAAGCTCACACACGATCGGATTGTCAGCCAGCTTTAGTCCGTCGGCGTCCGTCGGACTTTTGTAGATGAAAAGTCCGACCGTGTGTACGCGGCATTAGAGTCTGCAAAAGACTTGAGGGGTGGAGATTCACCTTTCAAAAGGACAACAATCTTAAACATACAGCCAGAGCTACAATGGAATGGTTTAAATCAAAGCATATTCATGTGTTAGAATGGCCCAGTCAAAGTCCAGGCCTAAATCCAATTGAGAATCTGTGGCAAGACCTGAAAATTGCTGTTCACAGACGCTTTCCATCCAATCTGACAGAGCTTGAGCTACTTTGCATAAAGAATGGGCAAAAATATCACTCTCTAGATGTGCAAAGCTGAGACATCCCCAAGAAGACTTGCAGCTGTAATTGCAGTGAAAGGTGGTTCAACAAAGTATTGACTCAGGGGGGCTGAATATAAATGTACCCCACACTTTTCACATATTTATTTGTAAAAAATTTTGAAAACCATTTATCATTTTCCTTCCACTTCACAATTATGTGCCACTTTGTGTTGGTCTATCACAAAAAAACCCAATAAAATACAATTACGTAAACTCAATGTTTGGGCCAAACTTCCCCTCTCTGTTGCTGGTAGAATTAATCTAGTAAAGATGATTCTCTTGCCCAAATGCTTGTATGTGACGTCTCATTTGCCTATCTCAGTGCCTAAAGCATTTTTCAAAACCCTAGACAAGCTACTTATTTCCTTTATATTGGCTAATAGGCGGAAACTCAAATTTTCTACCCTACAGTGTCCCAAGGTGGATGCTGGCATGGCGTTACCGAATTTATACTATTTGTATTTATATTATTTTAATTTGTATTTATATTATTTGGCAGGACAGCTCCGCCACTTCACTGACTGGTTGACACCGGCTACGCCTGCAGTGGTCGAGTCGTACCTTGCTTATGTACTTAAAATCAAGCACTTGTTGCCTGGACTGAAGGCACCTTTGACGGCGCTGGGGGAAAGGCATATACCAATCTTGATTTTAGCACGGTGTGGAGGGAAGCCAAGGGAATCACAGATTTTAAGGGCACTAATGTGGCTCTTCTGCTTTGGCATTACCTGATGTTCCCTCATTTAATGCAATTTACAGATTACTATTTTTGGGAACGAAGGGGGTGATTGCTCTGGATGACATCTATGAGGCCAATGTTTTGATGACTTGCAGAGGAAGTATGAACTACCCCAAACCACCTTTTATAGGTATCTTCAACTTAGGCATCTCATCCAGTCTCAGTTCGGTATCCGTGACATCGACTTGTCTGATTACCCACTGATAGGGGTGCTGAGGTCTCAGGGCCCTAAGGGACTTATATAAACTCTGTATTTCCATTTGTTGTCTGCTACAACTGGCGGGGCTCTGCTGGTGGTCCGCATTAAATGGCAACAACTTATCACTGATTTATCTGACGAGGATTGGGAGGAGGCATACTCCTCCCATTTATCTGTGTCCCCGGCTGTTAATAATAAAGGAATCCATCTTTATATTTTGCATCAGTCATATCTGACCCCAGTTCGATTGCATGCAACGCATCTTGTACCTACCTCTACCTGCACTAAGTGTACCTGCCCACGTGCAGACTTCACACATGTTATGTGACTTTGCCCAGTCATCGCGAGGTACTGACAGCAGGTGACGGAGATATTGGCTGCAGTTTTGTCAATCCCTGTTCCATGTACCCCATTGGTGTGTTCATTGGGATCCCTAGATGAAGAGTTGTGGCTGAGGCATACTAGGGCCGTGTTAATGGAAACACTATTCATGGCTTGTAAAGCTGTGGCACTTAAATGGCTTCAGCCCACTCTTCCATCTATACGTACATGGCTTTGGTTAGTAAATCAGGTATTGCCTTATGAGAAGCTTAGCTTTGAACACAGAGGTTGCCCAGCTAAATATAACAAGGTGTGGGATGCGTGGTGTTCTTCCGATCTCACTGTAACCAATGCTTGAAGTAACGGTAATCAATAATTTTGCGTTTTGTTGTTATTAAACATGTATATCAGGATTGATTTGAAGAGTGCTGTATGATTATACTTATGCAAAATACCAATGCACTGTAAATGTACCTTATTGTTCTATGTGCTCACGTTGAGCGCATTGTTTATTGTCACTGTTTTATACCCTTTTCAATAAAAAGAATAAAAGAAAATAAAATACATTTACGCTTTTGGTTGTAACATGAAAAAAGGTGGAACATTTCAAGGGATATGAATACGTTTTCAAGGCACTGTATTTATCAGTCAGGGGTGTAGGTAAGGGATATATAGGGGGTTCAAACCCCACCCAGGACATTTGTGGTGCAGCAGCTAGCCCTGACATTAGCTTTGTAATTGAAGCTCCATACTGTCAGAACTCAAAGACAGCCAGCAGTGCCGAGTGAAGGAGGCTCTCTTTAGCTCTTTCTTACCTCCTGTCACTTGATATAGTCAAGGGAGGACTTGTTCTGTAATGCCTGGTCTGGAAAGTGAATTTCATGGAAGGGGTTGAGCTGTACTGGGGGAAGCTGTACTGGTGGATAGAGGGATCTATACTGGGTATGGGGAAATCTGTACATAGGAAGATCTGTATTGGGGGGGGGGGGGGGTACAGTTTTCTTTCTTGTGTTTTTTTGTTCAACCCAGCGGGTTGAGCGAAAAAAAAAAAAAGAGGGGCTTGGGAGGAGCTCGCTGTACTAACTATGTGATGTTAGTACAGCAATCTCCCCGTTGAGCTATTGTGGGGTGGTGGTGAGGACTGGGTTAGGTGGCAAAGCTTGGTGCCTGGATCAGTGACACTTACTTGCTGTCAGTGTCCACTTGGTTCCCCCTGCAATGCTCCGTGTCTCTCTTGGCTCCCTCCGCTCCACGTGTCTCCACTGACATCGGTTAGGAGATGGGGTCTCCTCACACAGCAATCGTAACCTCCTGCAGCTCCTCCCTTATCACTGTACTGGGTCAGCTGACTCTCTTTTCCCCGACGGCATGTCCCGTCATCAGCCTGCAGCTGCACAGACCCGGCGGAGAGACTATGTGGGAGGTCCGCTGTGCTGTGCAGTAAGTGTCCCTATTCCGACTGGAGTGTAACTAGAGAAGTCAGCGCCCCCTCACAGTGGCAGAACACCAGGGCCCAGTTGCAAGTGAGACTGCTGAGACCCTGGTAGTTCCACCACTGGGTTGTACATTAAAATTGTTACTAGTCTTGAGCTCTTTTAACACACTGTCATCCTGCGTTGAAACTCCCATAAAGTGCGATGGCATGAATGGGTCTTAGTGTGTAGCATTTTAAAGAAAAAAACAGGCTTATGAGATTTGTGAGGTGGTGCTCAGGGAACTGGGTCTTCTAAAAGGACCTCAGACAAACAACGAAATGTACACCTCAAAAACATAAATATATTCTCTACAAACGTTTTGTATTTCTGTGTAGCCACTTTTCTAACTTATACACCTCTTCCAGACAGCACAGGAGGGTGCCACTACTTTCTCTGCTAGAGTTAAAGCATATCTAACCCTAAAAACAAAAATTGTTAGTATTTCAGTTTAACTGTTATGCCGCGTACACACGGTCGGACTTTTCATCTACAAAAGTCCGACAGCCTGTCCGACAGACTTTCGGCGGACTTTCGGAGGACTTGCGGCAGACTTTCTAACGAACAGACTTGCCTACACACGACCACACAAAAGTCCGACGGATTCGTACGTGATGACGTACACCGGACTAAAATAAGGAAGTTGATAGCCAGTAGCCAATAGCTGCCCTAGCGTGGGTTTTTGTCCGTAGGACTAGCATACAGACGAGCGGACTTCGGGGTCCGTCGTAGTTACGACGTAAAGATTTGAAGCATGTTTCAAATCTAAAGTACGTCGGATTTGAGGCTAAAAAAGTACGTTGAAAGTCCGGAGAAGCCCACACACGATCGGATTACCAGCCAGCTTTAGTCCGTCAGCGTCCGTTGGACTTTTGTAGCTGAAAAGTCCGACCGTGTGTACGCGGCATTAGATGTGGTTGTATTTGTTTCTTTAGTTTTTTTTTTTTTTCTTTTATTTATTTTTACCTGGTAATCCTGCCATTACCACGTTTCCTGACCTAGAGGGACAACCATACTGAGCAGAGTTATCACCCAAGGACATAATACCTCCCACTATTATGGAGAAGAGAGGATAGCGGGGAACAATGCTAACTGATAACATCCTATGCTCTCTGCCTCTGGAATTTTATCAGCTCTGAAGATTTCCTGCTGGATGAACAGCTATTATTTTTTGCACTTGTTGAACAGATATACCAAAAACTTTCACTGGTATATTTAAAAAAAAGAATTCCAGGCATGGTATATTTTTACATACTGTGACGGTATGTTTCCCTGTCAATGGTGTACTTCCCCCAGGATTCTAAACTAGACAGGTTGAGGAGTGGTGATGGGCTCAGGCGTGCTTGGGATCATAGTCCCAACCCACCTGAGTAATCCCGCCAGGAAGCCGACACTGCACACCACCAATCATAGACAGTGAGGAATTTCCCGGTTTGCAGCTGCACAGTCCGGGAATGTCTCACTGACTGTGATTGGCGGTGTGCAGTGTCGGCTTCCTGGCGGGATTGCTCAGGTGGGTTGGGACTACGATTCCAAACTTGCCCGAGCCCATTACTATTGAGGAGCTCCAGGGTGCTTGTCTAATTTGGAGGAAACAGTTTTTTCAGTTTCCTCAATGATTGGTACAACTCTGTTTGGGATCTGAAACCCGGAGATTTCAAAGTGATCTGAGTGGGAGGAAATCTCCAATCCTGGAACCTTGGTTTTAGGAATAGCCAGGACACTGATTGTGCGGGTGGGTTCTGGGCTTGTTGTAGAGTAAGGACCAAGGTTCTGTGGTCCACCCTCCCAACGAGTCCATGTAGGTCAGGGGTGTCATACTGGTGGCCCTCCAGCTGTTGTGGAACAAGTAGTCCCATCATGCCCCTGCCTGTGGGAGTCATGCTTGTAACTGTCAGCCTTGCAATGCTTCATGGGAATTGTAGTTCCACAACAGCCCATTTGACACCTGCGATGTAGGTGTAAGGGAGCAGCCACAAGCGTGCATGTCTGACAGAGGGCCCAAGCAGCGGGAAGGCTGCCAAAGGGAGAGGCATTTGTACATAAAACCGGGGACACTGTTACACGGTCAGGAGGATCAAGGCACAAAGCCTGAGCAGTTGTGCTGCTAAAGAGAGCCAGGAGGCTGATCTGTGTGGGCAACTGTGTGTTTTGTTGGATATTTTCTTTTCTTTCTCTGCAATAGAAATGGGCCAACAAGCCCTTAAACAGCACAACTGGCATGGTCTTTACTCACTGGTGAGCTCCACGCTAAAGCTAAACAACCCCCAACATTACAATCTTTATATTAGACCAGCTTGGACCACTGTAACTATGTATATACCATACCTGGTCATCTTCCTGGAAATCACTGAAGTAGATACCCCTACTCCACTTGCATCCATGTCCAGTGCTGAGCGGCCGGCCTGATGCATTGTACAGGCATGAGTGTCATTCAGAGAATGGTTTGTATTTTCTAAATGAAATCAAAGGATTTTCTGATTGGACACGGTGAACAGGTGGGGCTGTTGTCACACTCTCCACATCACCCAATCAGAGACTGCTTTGCATTCATTCAGAAAATACAAAGGGGTTGATTTACTAAAAGGCAAATAGACTGTACACTTTGCAAGTGTAGTCTCTCCAGAGCTTAGTAAATGAGCAAAAGATCTGCTGACTTTCATCATCCAATCATGTCCAAGCAAAAGTGCATTTTTTTTTTAAGTTTCCTTGCACATGGTTGGGTGTTCTTTGCAAAGTGAGGCTTTACCCCATTTACTAAGCTTTGGAGCAACTGGAGCGCACAGTTTATTTCCCTTTAGTGTCGGTTCACACAGGGGCGACTTGTCAGGCGACCTAGTCGCCTGACAAGTCGCCTCCCGTTCTGTACAATGGAACCGTTCTAACAGGAGCGACGCAAGTCGCTCCGACTTAGAAAAAGGTTCCTGTACTTCTTTTGGGGCGACTTGCATAGACTTCTATACAGAAGTCGTTTTGCAAGTCGCCGTGGATGTCGTGTGCAGGTCGCCTCGGTGAGGCGACCTGCAAGTCGTGCCGCCCCTAGTAGGGTTGCCACCTGTCCAGGATTCACCCGGACAGTCCAGGTTTTGAATCATGGGTCAGGGTTTCAGTCCACCTGAAACCCGGACACATTATTTAGACAGGAATGTGGCTCAGAAAAGGGCTTGACAGGAGAGTGAGTGGGCACAATGTGCACCGCATTACTATTTTCTTTGAAGTGTCCAAAGGTGTCCCAGGTTTGTTACAATCCTACAGTGTATACAAAAAAAGAAATATTACTGTTCACCACTAAAGTGTTCGGGTTTGTTGTGAAGAATAAGTGGCAACCCTAGCCCCTAGTGTGAACCGAGCCTTAGTAAATCAACCTCAAAGTATTCTCATCAGGCTGGCCGCTCAGCGCGGAACCTGGAAGCAAATGTGGATAACTGGAGTTGTAGAGGTGTTTACGTCAGTGATTTCCAGCTTCCAGGGAAAACTGAACAGGTATAGTATATACATAAATACATTGGGCCAAGCTGGACCAATGTAACTATGTAACTATGTAAAAATATATCATACCCGGAATTCATCTGTTACAGACAACAATGTAACAAATCGGAGAAACTTATTATTAGAGTTTACATACACTTAAAGCGGACAATCGGTAATTTTTTCAACTTTCCATCTATGAAATCTTCTGCCCTTGTTGTTTTAACTTTGGATAGTAAAACATTTTTTTTCTGCCAGTAAATACCTTATACAGACCAGTTCCTGTTTTTTTGTCTGGTAAAAAGCCTAGGCTTATGACATCATGCACAACTCTCTCTCTCACTCTTGTGAGAGTTTGCCAGGAAAGGAGGGGGGATGAGTCGTAAGAGGGCCAATGAGAGCTGCAGGGATGCAGAGCTGGAGGTGTGCCTCTGTGTGTCTGTGTTAATCCAGGAAGTGAACAGGCAGCAGCTTCAGCTGCCCACACTTAAAATGATTGCAGCCAGACTCAGTGGAGGAATATTTCTGCAGCATATTTGGCAAGTACAGAATCACAGTATATAAAAACCAATTTGCAACCCCGATGGGTTTTACTTCCTCTTTTGCTCACCGCAAGGCCTGCAAATTAAAAGCATAATGGGCTACTATGCATCGCATACGAGCCCATTATATGACACTTACCTGCAAACAAAGCCTGCACTGTCCCCTGTGCAGGCCGCGTCCATCTTCGCCCCTCAGCTTTCCGGGGCCACAGACTCCAGGCCATGGGACGGCTCCCATGGCCGGAGCCGCATGGGAGCCGTCAGTCACGGCACACGCTGGGGGAAGAAACTGCACAGTGGTCCGTTTCTTCACAGCGCATGCGCCAATGATGACGTTGGCGCACTACAAGTGAAATATCTCCTAAACGGCGCACGTTTAGAAGATGTTTCCACTACCTATAGATAAGCCTTATTCTAGGCTTACCTATAGGTACAAAGTAAGACAAGGGTTTACAACCACTTTAAATAACTTTTTTTTAGGACTCCTTCACATGAGCTTTGAACTCTGAAGTGCAATCTGCATTTGGATCACTCTTCAGAGAGCATTTGACAAGCCATGAGGAGGTGTTGTATCACCTCCTCACTTTCTACTTTCTGCTTTAACCCCTGGATCCCAGCACTAGCATGCCACAACCATGTGGTTGCAGAATGCTTGCAGAGCCTCCCCATTCACCTGAATGGATCATGTTCGCTGGCCGCCATGCTTGCCAAAAGCAGCAGAGAGCATAATTCCTGCAAAAGTCACATAGCATTGCTGCAGCTGCATGTGTAAACCTCCGGCCATTACCTCGGCAGCTAAAAAGGGTAATGGTGGTGGTAAAAACTTAGCCTAAAGCTTAGCCTAAAGCCTAACTGTGGGGTTTTACTGCTCCTCCAACCTCACACATAAACAATTCATTATATAAATTCATCTTTATTTGTACCACATATAAAAAACATAAAAATGCAGCAGAGGAATATGCAGAGGTGTGGTGTAGCCCTAACTCTCATGAAGCTATTAACATTTCTAAAAATTATAAATAATGTAAAGAAACAGTAATAATATTTAATCCCTGCCCGACCAGCCGCCGCAGTTGTACTGCGGCAGGTTGGCTCCCCTGGGCAAAACAACGTTACCTTACATCGCTTCGCCTTTTAACCACTAGGGGGGGCACGCATGCCCGCGGATCGCCCCCGGAGCTGATGCGAGTTCACGGCGGGCGCAATGACCGCCGGGCACCCGCGATCGCTCATGACAAAGCGAGAACCGGAATCTGTGTGTGTAGACACACAGATCCCGGTTCTCTCAGGGGAGAGGAGGCAGATCATGTGTTCATACGAATTATGAACACCGATCTCTGTCTCCTCCTAGTCAGTCCCATCCCCCCTACAGTTAGAACACACACTAGGGAACACAACCCTTTGATCGCACCTTATAGTGTTAACCCCTTCCCTGCCAGTGACAATTATAAAGTAATCAGTGCATTTTTATAGTACTGATCGCTGTATAATTGTCAATGGTCACAAAAATGTTTCACAGTGTCCGCCGCAATATCGCAGTCCCGATAAAAAAACCGCCATTACTAGTAAAAAAAAATAAAATAATAATAATAAAATTGCCATAAATCTATCCCCTATTTTGTAGACGCTCTAACCTTTGTGCAAACCAATCAATACACGCTAAAGCCTCATACACACGATAGGACTTTGTATAAACTTACCCTAGGATTTTTGTACAAAGGGCGTTGGCCATAAGTTTGTATTGCATACACACGGCAGAAGTTTTTCAGCCAACTTTCACCAAATCACGTAGTTTTTCAGCTCTTTACCACCACCCTTTGGTCAACTTCTGTATTGTTGTCTGATATTGTGTCAATCTCGCCGCTTTTATCGGCGAGATTGACACCTTGCGAGCCAGGTTCACACTGGTGCGGGGATCCAAATTTTTTCCCTAGGTGACTGGGTAGGGGTACGATGTACCCCATACTCATTCACATAGGGTAGGGGGCCGGAATCTGGGGGCCCCCTTATTAAAGGGGGCTCCCGGATTCCGATAAGCCCCTCGCCCGCAGACCCCGACAACCGAGGGCCAGGGTTGTTGGGAAGATGCCCTTGTCCTCATCAACATGGGGACAAGGTGCTTTGGGGTGGGATTGGCAGGGCGCCCCCCTCCCCCAAAGCACACACCCCCCATGTTGAGGGCATGAGGCCCGGTACGGTTCGGGGGGGGCTCGCTCGTCCCCACCCCCTTTCCTGACTGGCTGGGCTGCGTGCTCGGATAAGGGTCTGGTAAGGATTTTGGGGGGCCCGTCTGGTCTGGTATGAAATCCATACCAGACCGAAGAGCCTGGTATTCCCCCAGAGGGGAATTCCATCTCACGCCTGCCGCAGTAGGAAAATGTGTTTTTCCTATTGCAGCCAGCGCGAGATGTACAGTACTCTGTCGCCGAGAACCAGATTCTCGCGGCTGCGTACTGTAGTTTGAACAAAAGTCCGATGGTTTTGTGTACACAGGATCGGACTTTGCTCCATCGGACTTTTGTTGCCGGAAAGTTTGTGCATTCGCACAGCCAACAAAAGTCCGATGGGAACAGAAAAAGTTTGTCTGATGGAGCGTACACACGGTCGATTTGTTGCTCCAAAACAGCTAATTTGCATGTTTGTTGTCAAAAAGTCCGATCGTGTGTACGGGCCTTTATTGCGATTTTTTTTTTTCACCAAAAATATGTAGAAGAATACATATTGGCCTAAACTGAGGAAATTTTTTTTTTCAATTTGGGATATTTAGTATAGCAAAAAGTAAAAGATATTGCAATTTTTTTTCAAAACTATCGGCCTTCTTTTGTTTATAGCGCAAAAAATAAAAACTGCAGAGGTGATAAAATACCATCATGACAAAGCTCTATTTATAGGGGAAAAAGGACGTCAATTTTTTTTGGGCTACAATGTTGAACGACCGCGCAATTGTCAGTTAAATCGACGCAGTGCCGTATCACAAAAAATGGCCTGGTCATTGAGCAGCCAAAACTTCCGGGGCTGAAGTGGTTAAAGAAAACAATTCTGAATTTTATCTCATGACTCCAATAACACCCATTCTAATGCCCCGTACACACGGTCGGATTTTCTGATGGAAAATGTGTGAAAGGACCTTGTTGTCAGAAATTCCGACCGTGTGTGGGCTCCATCACACATTTTCCATCGGATTTTCCAACACACAAAGTTTGAGAGCAGGATAAAAAAATTTTCCGACAACAAAATCCGTTGTCGGAAATTCCGATCGTGTGTACACAAATCCGACGGACAAAGTGCCACGCATGCTCAGAATGAATAAAGAGATGAAAGCTATTGGCCACTGCCCCGTTTATAGTCCCGACGTACGTGTTTTACGTCACCGCGTTCAGAACGATCGGATTTTCCGACAACTTTGTGTGACCGTGTGTATGCAAGACAAGTTTGAGCCAACATCCGTCGGAAAAAATCCTAGGATTTTGTTGTCGGAATGTCCGAACAAAGTCCGACCGTGTGTACGGGGCATAAGAATGCTGATGATTTTGACATCACTCTAGCCCTTTTTTCCGGCAGTAACAGCCACAGATCTGTAGTGTGACAGAAGACTGGACTGTGACAGATTTTAATTTTATCTGGCACTCAACTGAATGCAGACATTTAACACGCAAACTCGGGAGTACTCGGATTGGTAATTAATTTTTTGCTTGTTAATTAGCTCAAAGGTTTCCAGTATATTGTTTCCAGTTTGGCAAAGTGAGGCACTAAAGGAAATCAATGTGTCAGTTATGTCCTGGGTGTGGGATTAGATGAATCCTTTTAGAATATATGCAGTATTTAATTCTTTACATCGATTACCCATTAATGTTATAGGGCAAAGTAGGTACTAAATGTTAATTACTGCCACTATGGCTGAATAACCACAGTTCAATGTAGATTTTCCCATCTAAAGTTTACAATACAGGATATCACTGTTAGCTGTCAGTCATCTAAAGAGTGCCAAAATCTTTTGGGCCAGAATCCCTCTTTACCTCCTTCCTCAAAAGGCATGCTTTTCTTCTTTCCTCCACAATTGTCCCTTTAAAAGACGTCCACATATCTTTCAATGTGATTGATAATCTCATGGTTTTGGATATTTAGATCTCATCTTCTAGAAACGGACCTAAGGATTTTAATCACTTTTTGGTAATTCTGTTAAGATTGAGTTTTAAAAAAAAGCAATTTAACAAATGGGATCATTAATCCCTGTTTTGAGTGGGTTGCTTTGTGTGTGGCTGTACTGGAAAGTCAAAAGGACATTACAGTATATTCTGGTTTAAAAAAAAAAAACAAAAAACGATTCAAGTATGCATTCTTAACTCAAAACAGAAACAAACTATTGCTCTCAGCCCCCTTCTAATCTCCAAATTCCTGCACACAAATAGATGGTATTTAATCACTTCTGGGTTTTGTATTTTTTTCCTAAAAAAAAAAGGCTGAAAAAAAAATTAGAAATAAAAAAAAAAGTTTTTCTTAGTTTCTGTCAGTAAATTTTGTAAATAAGTAATTTTTCTCCTTCAGTGATGGGCACTGATGAGGCGGCACTTATGAGGAGGCACAAATATGCCGCACTTATGGGCACTGATAGGTGGCACTGATATGTGGCACTTATGGGTACTGATTAGGTGGCACTTATGGGCACTGATGAGGCAGCACATATGAGCACTGATTAGGTGGCACTGATGAGGAGGCACGAATATGTCACACTTATGGGCACTGATAGTTGGCACTGATATGTGGCACTGAGCACTGATAGGTGGCGCTGACGGGTGGCACTGGTGGGCACTTATAGGTGGCACTGATGGGCAGCAGTGATGGGCACTTATTGCTGGCACTGGTGGGCACTCATTGCTGGCACTGGTGGGCACTTATTGCTGGCACTGTGGGGGCTTTATTGTAATCAGGCACTGATGATCAGTGCCCTGATTACATACCTAAATGTCCCCTGTGAGGAGATGCCGCTGATCGGCTCTCCTCTCCTCACACTCTGTCAGTGTTGGGCGAGGAGCGCCAATTATTGCCATCTCTGTGTTTACATGTGACCGTCTGTGATTGGGCACAGCTGATTACATGGTTAAAGAGCCGCGGCTCTTTACAGAGATCAGGGTCGCGCGGGTGTGGGAGAGCTGCCGTTCTGGGACGCCGTCCCAAAACGAGAACCGCCCCGCCGTCATTTGACGGTGGGCGGGCGGCAAGTGGTTAAAGTAGAATTCCGGACAAAACTTTTTTTTCATTTTGGATAGTAATAGTAATGGAGGGTTATAAGCCCTGTCAGGTTTTTTTTGCCATCTTTGTCCCATTGGGGAGATTTACCTTCACATCCTTTCCAAGAACCAAAACAGGAAGTAAGAAGAAATCACTGCAAATTAAAGTGTATATTTGTGGATCTGCTGATCATTTTGGGATGCGTCCTTCCCTCTCTTGAGACTCCCTATTGGTTGTTTAGTGTGATCTCCTGATCCTACAAATGGGTTCATCAATGGAACAACCTCCAATGGCAGACATTCCCATTAATGGGCCTATATGTAGGCTCAGGAAATAGGTTACTGGGAAAAGTGAATGTATTACAGCAATAGTCAAGATTTGCATGTAACTTCAGCTGCTGGTTACAACATCTCGGGAAATGTGGCAGCTTGTCTGATTATATAGTGCAGTGGTCTTCAAACTGCGACCTTTCACTTAATTTTATCTGGCCCTTGGGGCATGGTTCCTGACACCGACAACGGGGTACTATTCCTTCCACTGACACCAATGATGGGGAACCATTTCTCCCACTGACACCAATGATGGGGTACTATTCCTCCCACTGACACCAATGATGGGGTACTATTCCTCCCACTGACACCAATGATGGGGCACTATTCCTCCCACTGACACCAATGATGGGGCACTATTCCTCCCTCTAATACCAAAGAGGGGACACTGTTTGCTCCCACTGACACCAGGACATTTTCTACTCCTGCTGGCCACAGTCCAGCTCCACTAAAGTTTGAAGGACAGTAAACTGGCCCCTTGTTTAGAAAGTTTGGAGACCCCTGGTATAGTGGTTAAACTTGTCACATGTGAAGGGATTTAGTAGGCTCCAAATTAATTGACATGTCATCAAGCTTAAAGTGGTTGTAAACCTCAGACATGAAATCTAAACAAAGCAAATTCCTCTGTAGTGTGTATTTATCTCAATCCAGAGCACTAAAGCCCCGTAAACACGATCCGAAAATCGTAATCGGAACGTTAGTACAGAGCTTTCGAGAGCCGATCAAGGACAGTTCATCCAATATTATTCTATCGGACATGCACGGAATTTTTTTTCGTACGATGCCAGATCGTACGATTTTCGTTTAATCAGTACACCTATCGTTCGAAAATGCAATACAAATGCATTACAACACATGACATCACTTCCGAATTTTTAAGCTGTTGTACGGGAATTTTCGTGACGTGAGATTAGCATGCAAAAAAGAACAGACGATCATTTGTCCTATAATCAAATCTTGTGTACTGGGCATAAGTCATTTATATCTGCTGCTTTGTTCCTCTGCTCTCAGCATGAGTCACTTCTGACAAGTTTTCCTGACACTAAGAGAAAAAAGGTGACAGAGGAGGGATCTCCAGCACACTGCCTGTAATTGACAACCTCAGCTCCATTCCTGTGTGAAGCGGGGTGTGTCCCTTCCCTCCAATCAGCTCTCACTGAGCTCTGCAGAGTGTAACTTCAGCTCCCCACCCCCTGCTTTTTAGAGCTGAGAGATCCTGTGTAAATTCTACAATTTGAATGGCTGTACAGGACAGATGGCTGCAGATAAACAAGTACAGCATATGTAGGACTGATTTAATCTCTGTGTGTCACTAAAGACCGGGGCGGACTGACCATTCGGGCACTCGGGCACTGCCCGAGGGCCCCATGCCACTAGGGGGCCCCATCAGGGTTGCCAGCCTCAATAAAACCAGGGACAGTATGTAAAAATCTGTGTTTTTTTAAAAATCCCAACATTATAGCTGCCCCGCCTCTCCAGTGCCTTTTCAGTGTGTGTATGTGTATTCTGTGTGTATACTTTGTGTGTATATTGTGTGTCTGTGTGTGTATACTGTATGTGTGTGTATACTGTGTGGCCCCATAATCTATTGCCTGGGGGCCCCATAATCTGCTATTGCCCGGGGGCCCCATGAGTTGTCAGTCCACCCCTGCTAAAGACCAGTCACTTCACTGGGTATGCAACTTTACAACCCTTTTAAAGCTGAACATAAAATGCACAAATTGCAGCTCTGCAATTAACACATCAAGAAATGTATTTATTTTTTGAATGCAAGTAGTGTAAGTTCCTGAATTTGACCTGGTATCAGTCTTTTGCAGTTTACTGTACAGCAGAGCTCAGAGAGGTGGAGGGAAAAGCAGCACAAGAAACCAGTCAGGTGTGTTGTAGTGCAGGGTGGTAGAAAATGAGCTGATCAGCTTTTTTCTCCTTTTACTGTCCGATCACAAGGTGGGGGTGCAATAATGATCTATAACCACAAGTACGACTACAACAGAGAATGATTAGGACCACTTCCTCCCAAGCAAAGCCGTACTGTGAGGCAGACCCTCGTAAACGTTAGAACTGAATAGACAGCAATACAAATCTTTTTTGAAACCGCTTCCATGTGTTTTTCATCGATGTCATTCGCTGTTGGCCTGGAGTTCAGCTTTGGGCCCGGTTCACACTGGTGCAACATGCGCTCCGACTTTAGAGGGCACGTTGCATGTTTCCCTATGAGAGCCGTCTTACTTGTCCGGCTTGTGTTGGTCGGACTTTGGAAAAGGTTCCTGCACTACTTTGGTCTGACTTCTGTCCGATTTTTAGCCCATAGAATTGAATGGAAGTCGCATCCAAGTTGGATCCTCATCTTAATTGGTGTGATTTGGATCCGACATCACAGAAAGATTTCACAGGCATTCCCTGAAGTTGCTTCAAAGTCGCGCCGCGGTCGCCTGGTAAAGTCGCGTGACTTTCAGGTTGCGGCAGTGTGAACCGAGCCTAAATGAGGAATAATTGATGCTCAGAAAATGTGTCACATGATTTGGTAAATCGGACGCTACGGAAAACAGTAGAGAAGCAGACAGGTCCACCATGACTGCTCAAACCAGTTTTAATGGTCTGTGATTTGGAGCTATCCTTTACTGTTTAATCTAAGTTTATTTTTTTCTCTTTTCTAGAAACACGCACAGATAGAACTAAAAAATTATTTAGACACTATACTGTTGGATCTTACGACAGCTTTGATGCTTCCAGGTAAGAATTATCAGATTGCAAGATGTCGATATTTCTTTAAAGATTTTTTTTTCTGCTTGTGTTCAAGCTGGCATTAAGGTCCCATTAGATGTAAAGTGCAACTCATGTAAAGCCAAGCTCCAAGAATATGAAAAATCCATCATTGCAGTGCGCAGTGACCCCCCATCACCATCCCCCCTCCGCCACATTGCAAGGGTTAAATGTTTGTTACGTCTAGGGCAGAGGTAGGCAACCTGGGGCCCTCCAGCTGTTGTGGAACTACATTTCCCATGAGGCATTGCAAAGCTGGCAGTTACATTTACTCCCAGATGCATGATGGGACTTGTAGTTCTGCAACAGCTGGAGGGCCCCAGGTTGCCTACTCCAGGTCTAGGGGTTCCAGAGTGAGATGTAAAGCAGGGTCCTTCCAGCACTGCAACTGATCCACCCAGCCTTCTCTGAAACTGATCCACCCAGCACCACTGAAGCCACGACTGCCAGTGGTCACACTCCCCCCCCCCCGCCCCCCATGTAAAACACAGGGTTGACATACCTCCCAACTTTTTGAGATGGGAGCGAGGGACACCTATTATAAAATGTATGTAGGCATAGGACACACCTCCTGCCACGCTCCCTTAAAGGAGAGTTATACAAAAAAAATATTCGTTAAACCCACAAGTGCTTTATTTTTACCACTACTATTCCTTTATATCGGCTTTTGAAGTTTACAAGTGTAGTAATTGGATGAAAGATTTAGCACAGGGAAACACTTTTTGAAAGATAAAAAGTGCATTTTATATACAATTATATAGATCAGAACAAAATGAGGGACAAATGAGGAGGAATGAGGGACAGAGGGACTTTGTTCCAAATCAAGGACAGTCCCTCGAAATTAGAGACAGTTGGGAGGTATGGGTTGATGTCCCTGTATTGTATTTAAAGTGGTTCTAAAGGGAGAAGATTTTTATGCATTCTATGCATTAAGATAAAAAACCTTCTGTGTGCAGCAGCCCCCCTCTACCCCCCTAATACTTACCTATACCCCATCTCGATCCAGCGATGTTGCACGAGTGACTCGGCTGTCCCTGTCGACTCTCCCTCCTGATGGGCTGAGGCACACAGCACACAGCAGGCACCCTTGGCTTCCACTGCTGTCAATCAAAGTCAGTGAGCCAATAAGGAGAGAGAGGGGGAGGGGCTGAGCTGCGGCTCCGTGTCTGAATGGACACACAGAGCAGTGGCTCGGCTCGGGTGCCCCCATAGCAAGTTGCTTGCTGTGGGAGGACTCAGCAGGAAGGAGGGGCCAGGAGCACCGGCAAGGGATCTGGGCTACTCTGTGCATAAACACTGCACAGAGCAGGTAAGTATGAAATGTTGGTTATTTTTAAACAAAAAAAAAAAAACAAGACTTTAGTATCACTTTAATGGCTTTGGGGAGAGGAAGAAAGCGCCGGAGCCCATTGATGTTGGGATATGGTAAGGAACCACTTCCCGTATAGTTCTCCCTAGATATAATGAGCCCTATTCCCCTCGTCCCGCCATGCAAGGGTGGATTTTTTGTATTCATGGATTTTGGTTAATAGCACCTTTGCTACTGATGATGAGCTTTGAATGTGTTCATGATCATTCACGGAGATTATTCACTAAGTTGAAAAATATTTTATCTTATTTAAAAGATACCTGTGAGTATTGGTATTAATGCCAAACGTAGGGTTTCTTGCTCCCCCCATGTCCATTGAAACCCTCTGCTTTTGTGGCCCCCACCAGTAGTGTGTGATTACTTTTTTTGTAAAATAACTTTCTTCTGATGTCCTATGGTCTGTCGCGTGATGCACTGGGTCCTCTTTGGTCTTTTTCTTGAGGTGGGAGGTCCTGTATGTAGAAAAATGGCACCGACGTCAGCTTCACTTTTGCATAAATATACTGTGAATACAGGGCGTCATGCTCATGGAGAGGGGCCATTAAACAGTGAAGGTGGGTCTTGTGACTTATGGTCACCTATATCCAGGGCTTTTTTTCTCAAACAATAGGTGCTGGCACTCAACCACGACCCCCCAAAACCCCTCCCCACACACACCCACCAAATCACAACAAATAGTGGGTGTGGTCATATTTAACAAACAGTAGAAGGGTCTTAAAGGGGCATTAAATACCAGGATTGCATTACATACAGAGTGCAGAGTTCATGGGGGTTACACACAGACTGCAGAGCTGTCACTTGTAAACACAGAAACCAGACTTTTGTGTTTACAAGTGATTGTGGTGAGCAGGCACCAAAGGGTCTGAGCCAGAGGTGGTGGAACTGAGTTCCACCAAGTTCCCCCTGAAAAAAAGCCCTGCCTATAGCAGCTGAGAGACAAAAAATGTGCAGCCCAGACAACATGCACTGTTGACTTGGCTCCATTGTAATAAGAGTGGACGGCACAGACAATGAGCTGGGAAGCTCAGGCTGGGAAGTGACATCCCCTGTGACTGGAACTATACAGTGGCCTGTGGGTCACTCATATTTTGTGTACACAAGCACTGTCCTTCTTACTACCTGAGTTTAGAAGGAGCATATACTGATGCACTGAACCCCCAATAAAACTTTTGTTTAATGTTGCAGCTAACAAGAAACGAAAGATCGCACAGGAATATTATATTTACATTCTGTTTTTAATTAGCACTTAATGGAAGTTTATACATTTTCTGGTTAAGATTTAGTGTCCCATTGTCAGACAAAAAAAAACAAAACATTTCTATAGCAAGGAAAAAACAAAAATTGGTACATTAGAGCAGAAGTTGCATTCATCCTGTGCCACATAAGTTCTACAATTAGGCAGGCCATACATGGGTGGAATTTCGAAAGAATTTTCTTTCACAGATATCTAAGAATTTTCGTTCGTATTTCGCTCCATTAGTGGGCTGCAGCAACAGCAGATGTTTGTGCGGCCATCGAATTTGAGTAATCGGACATGTTGGAAATGTTTTGAAAAACGAACGATTTTCTAATCAATGATGGGAGAATCGTGCGAGAAATGTAATCAAAAGAGAAATGCGCATGTGCAAGAAAAGAAAATTCCCGGAAAGAAAAGAAGATTCCCAGCCACGAAAATTCTTTTCTGTAGCAACATGAGGTGAAATTAATTGAAGGCTTGGTTGGCTAAATTTCGAAATTAATAGTGGCATCATCAGATCACAAAACGCACAAATTTTCTGATTTTCAAAAGAAATTTATTTCGAAATTCGACCCATGTATGGCCAGCCTTAGTTCTCAACCACCCTAGTGCAGTGACCCCTTGATAAAATTTCCAAAGTTGTGGAGACCCCCAACCGTAAAATTATTTTCATAGCATGGGTTGTCAGCACCCAGGGCAAGACAAGTAATTTGCGCCCCTAACCCACAGACATTTAGCACTCCCTGAGTCCCTAACACTCATACAATATTAAAACTCCTTATGGTACATTTTAGGATGTACCACTCTTTCTCTTTGTTCTCCTTTCTTTCCCTTTTATCTCTCTATCCTAATTTCTTGTTTTTTTCCCCCATCCCTCTTTCTAGCCATCTTTCTTGTTCTTTCTCTTATTCTTTCTCTCCCTTTTACTTTGTTCCTCCCCCTCTTTTTCTCTCCCTTCCATGTATTCTCTATTTGTATTCCTTCTCTTTCTTCTTGGTGGGGGGGTGGGGGGAATGGGATAAGTGGCAGTGCTGGCGGGGAGTTCTGATCAGCCAACTAAGGTGCTCTTGATCAAGGTCATCTGCTGATCTGAGAACTGTAGTGGGGACCTTTAATGGCAACTATAATCACAGGTAGTGTTACTCAATGTGTCTCCGACTTTGTGGTGTCTCGTAGCAGTGACACCTATGCCAAAATCAGGAGATAAGGTCTCCTCCAGCCCCTCCCACTTCAAATTGCTCACCAGTCAGCTGACCTCTAGTCTCTGCCCCCCAGTCATGCCGTGAACTGAATGGGCGGCTGCAAAGAGACTGAGAGGGCAGCTGCGGGCTCCAGGGACAGCCCTGCTGGGCGGCCGCAAAAAGGCTGGGAGAGCGGTGTGGGCTTCAGAGACAGCCAAGGATTTGGTGACCCCTGGCAAATCATCATTTGACCCCCGAGGGGGTCCCGACCCCAGGTTGAGGACCACTGGTTTATAGTTTTTGCAGAAACTTTCAGTAAATTGTATTTAGAAGGGGCCTTTAAATCTCAGCTCCACGCTCAGCTTCTTTTTTAAATGCATCTTTTTTTTTTTTTTGTCTTCTTGCCAGTCACATGGCATACTGGGTCCTCTTCCTCTTTAGTCTTAACACAATGGTGACTAGTCCTAAATGATGCAGAGAGCAGTGCTGTCATGTTGCTCAGTGAATGCATGAAGTCATGGCACTACCCCCTGAGGGGACAGGCCCATGACTCACACTTTGTTCTTGGTCTTCTGGGTTGAATGACGCTGAGCGAAAAGAAAGTACTGTAGGGGGGCAGCTATGAATTGAAGGTGAGTATTGCAGCCTGAGCCTCCTTTTTTTTTTTTTTTTTTTTTTTTTATATACACTGACATTTTAGACCCTAGAGCAACAACATACCAACATTTTAGGACCCATTTGTAAGCAGGTGTCTACTTGAAGATTGTACTTGTTTTTATGTTACTTTTAAGTGAATATATATGTCATTTTACCTTCTCAATATATTAGCAGTAGCCATTGGGATTTACTAAAGGCAGAAAGACTGTGCACTTTGCAAGTGCAGTTGCATGCATTTTACCCAGAGCTTAGTGAATGTGGTGAAGCTTCACTTTGTAAGGAATACCCAGTCAGATACAAGAGGAAAGTAAAAAAATAAAATAAAGCATTTTTGCCTGCACGCAATTGGATGATTGATATCAGTAGAGCTTTAGCACGTTGACTAATCTCTGGGGAAAATGAGTGCAACTACACTTGCTGAGTGTACAGTCTACTTGCCTTTAGTAAATCAGCCCCTTTGTGGTCTTTTTTTATTTTTGCCTTTTTTTATTTTCCAAAATGCTCTGAAATTTCCTGCTTGTCCTATCACCACCGCTTTCTTACTTAATGGCTGTTAGCAACAAATGAGAAATCATGATAGCCATATATTTGCTAGCATGTCATGTTAAACTGTTCAAATTTGTTTTTTTACATACCGTTCTATTTAGTAAGTTGCTGTTAGGGGGGAATTGTTTCCCAGTTGTGAGAATACATTAGCGGCTGCTTTACCAACGTTTTTCTTTTTTCTGGACCAACAGACTCAGATGGTGCTTTTTGTAGGCTGGTGTTTTTCAACCTTGATTGTGTTTTATCTCCAACTTATAAATGTATTTTTCAGGCTTGTTTTATATCAAACAGGAAGCCAGTCAGCATGGTTTAGCTCTGTGTTCATGTTCACGCGTTCCACTGATAATGACAGATCTTGTCTATGACTAGTGCACATCTCGTTTTGTTCTTTGACTGATTGAGGCTTATAAGTTTGGTGCTTCCACATCTATCTATAATCTATAATTTAGGAAGGATAATCACCTGCCTGCCATGGAAATTCATTTCAAAAACAATTGAAATGGTGGGAGGTGTCTGATTTCCAGGGATGCAAATAAACATCTCTAGTGAGCATATATTTTGATGTGATACCTCTCTTCTCTGAATGAAGCAATCTGCAGATACACAGCAGCACCCAACATGGTCAAAATTGTCCAATATATTCGGACAACATTGGTGTACAAGCTTGCTAAATTTATGCACAAAACAGCTCAAAATTACATCCAGAGAGCCCCAAACCTCTTGGCAGAGGAGCAAACCAATACAATCCTGGAAACAACCTTGAGTTCTAAGGCTTCATTGCCCATGGGTTGGGCAACATTGAAAGGGGGAAAACTGACCCTGAGGCTGTGAGTACCTGCTGGAGGTGTAAAAAGGAAGATGGCACCATCCTTCATGTCTTCTGGTTTTGTAAGAAATTAGATTTTGGTCTCAAGTCAGGGAGACTACCAAACTACTCTCTGACTTTGAACTACAAACTGATCTAGGCAAAAATATAATGCACCACTCTCGAGGAAAAGATATACAATTTCTATGCTGGTCCACCTGTTAAATGCAGCCAAGGCCTGTATGCCAGCACTATGGAAGTAGGAATTCACCCCATGCTTTCTTTAGGGTTTACTAAAATAGCAGAAATCCACACTATGGAAGGTAACATAGCCTCGGTGCAAGACAAAGAGGAGAAATTCAGATGCAAGCGGTTATGCTGGTCCTTGTTTCCCTGCTCAGGAGAATAAGGCTACACCATGACAATGCAGGGCTGAGTCCCCCCCCCCCCTTTTTTTTTCTCTACCCTTGCTATATCTTCTTCTCTCTATTTCTCCCCTACCCTTGACAGCCCTTCCTATTTCAGACGACATCTGGGTTCTCTATAATGTCTGTTTGAAAACTCAGATGGGATGTGCTCTTGGTTCTGCAGCCATATATGTCGGTGCAGAGGGTGGTCATTATTTTGTGCAGCTGTTGATGGACTCTGTGAGGGAAAGCAATCCCTCATGCACACAGACTGTCCCAAACTCACATTGCGCATTATCCCTCTTGCATGCACAACTGGCTGTTTCCTCCACACTACTTTTGCTGTATTACTACAGGAGTCTGTGCCTATTATGGACTTTAATTTCTCCACCTCTGTAGTTCCCCTCAAAACAAATGAAATGGCCTGGTTCATAAATTAGAGGAATCCACAAGTTTCAATCCAGGAAAATGTGGTTGGGGTAATTATGAAAATTGTTTGCATTTTGTATCCTTTTTCCTTTTATAGGTTCTATTAATCCCCCATCTATATTTATTTTTTATTTAGGGCAGGGGTCTCCAAACTCTCTAAACGAAGGGCCAGTTTACTGTCCTTCAGACTTTAGGGGGGGGGCGACCTGTGGCTATCGGGAGTAGAAAATGTCCCAACATCAGTTGGAGTAAACAATGCCCCATCTTTGGTGTTCGTGGGAGGAATAGTGTCCTATCTTTGGTGACAGTGGGAGGAATTGTGCCCCATCATTGTTGTCTCTTGTAGGAATAGTGCCCTATCATTGGTGTTATTGGTAGGTATAGTTCCCCCATCGTTGGTGTCATTGGGAGGAATTGTGCCCCATCGTTCGTGTCATTGGGCCTATTTTTGGTATTATTGGGAGGAAATGTGCCCCATCATTGGGAGGTACTGTGTCCCCTTCATTAGTGTCATTGGGAGGAATTGTGCCCCTTAGTTTATGTCAGTGAATGAAATACTGCCCCAAGGGCCAGATAAAAGCAATCAAAGGGCCACAGTTTGGAGACTGTGACAGACTCACCCGGGACAGAGGCTTTTGGAGGGGACTAAATGCTAGCTTCTTGCCTACCGACTATGGGCCCTGGAACTTGAGAGAGCTACAACCATTTAGGAAGATATTCTGTTATGTAATGCAAAAGGACATTATTAAGGAGGCCATGATGGACTCTGCCAGCTTGGGACTCAGTGGACAGATGTATGTGAAAGGAATGCTGATTAATGAGATCTGGAAAGCCTGGGTCTTTCACCCAATAGTTTATTGTGCTCATTAACACACCTTTGTCTCCTAGCAAACTATTGGGGGATGTGTTTCTACTTATGTGTATTGTAAGTTGTGAGTGAGGAGATGGCAAGTCTACCCTGAAAGGTCATATCTCTGAGTCACCTAGTCTGGGTAAATGATTAGATAACTAGCTCATGTTAATTAGGTTTCTGGTTACAGTTTGTATTGTCAGCCTGCTGTATATATTTGTGTGTTATCTCAAATAAAACAATCCGTGTTCCGCAACGAGTACTGTCTTGTTTTGAGGTTGTTAGAGGTTGGAATATCTGATATCTATATTCAGACTGTATATGACGAAAGTACTCAAGCAGAGTGTGGGACGTTTTGTTACATCGGTGGCAAGCAGTGAGATGCTTCCTGCAGTTTGGACATCCAAACCTCCACCTGGATCCAAGGTCCGGATAGCAGGAGAGGAGAGGTACAGATACCAGCCGCCATGGAAGAGGAATTTGGAAGGAGATTGCGAGAGATACAGATACAGCACAGAGGACCAGTATCAGAGCAGGTCCTGCTGGGATGGTATGATTCTATCCGCTTTGAACTCCGGAAGGAAATGCTAGCCTGTGAGCAGCGCCACAAGGAAAAAATTCTACCCTCCATCCAGGAAAGGTACTTTTTGCAGTATGGATTGCGGATGCTGTTTTTGTGAGAAAAAAAACACACAAGGAGCAGGCAGCTGAGTTAAGCAGGCTGGTCTGGGCAGAGATGTGGCTGGATGAGAGTTACATAGCCTTTGGTAGCATGTATCCCAATCATGCCCTTGGATAGCGGATGACAACGGTGGCCTGGGACTGTTGTATGTGAAGCTGACAGGGGACCCTAACTTTGGGAGTGATTTGGAGGGGCATGGTTTTTAGAGAAGAGATACTAAACGTTTCAGAAGTGCACTGGGCACTGGAAGATATAGTTTCTGGCCGTTCAAGAATGGGAGCTCGAGATCGCCTACAGACGGCTGCTAGACTCTGCTCAGCACCAGGGCTGGGCTTCCCTTTGCCTGGGACTATCAGGAAATACCAACAGACAGCTGTGAATTCCTGCCTGAAGAGTCGACAAGGTGGCATAGTAACAGTGTGCTTTGCCAACCTGCCCCCCGCACAAATGGACGCAAAGGTCTTATGGCGGATGCAGCCAGTGCTGACTGACCTTGACGAACTTGTTTCTGCACAAGAAGAGGTTGGATGGAGGAATGTGCCTGTCCAGCAGCATGCCAGGGAATCGGCGGTGGAAAATCTGGAGATTGCCATCCCCAAAGCTGAAGTGCTGACAACAGGGCAGAGCTCTGCTAACCTCTGCCCAGCACCGATAGCATCTTCTGGGTTCCACGGACAGGGGATGGTGAACCTCTATCCCCAGACACTAATTGCAGAGACAGGGGATTTGATAGACTTTTCTGCTTCTATGTATTTAGTAGATCTTCAGTCCTAATCAACTAGACATCATTGATTACTTTGGCGAGTTTTCTGAATGTAAAGTTAACTGTAGGAAAACTATAAATTTCCCAAATGATGATATTGCTCATTACCCATCCAGTGTGTCCTTAAGAATTGAAATATATGGGCATAGAATTTCAACTTCCCATCTCTTGGTACCTTGGCAAAACTCCTGGTCAATTTGATGGGAAAAACAATTTTTTTTTAAATGGTATACAGTACCTGCTTATTTTTTTATATGGCCTTGAAATTCCTCAGTGCAAAGAATACACTATTGAATATTCTTCAAGAATTGGATTCCCCAATACTGTCACGCATATGGGACAAACTACACCTAATTTGTTTCTCACTTTACTTGGTAATTGCTGGTTGGCCTTTCCAAACCTACATCTATATTATACAGTTTTTTTAATTGGCATATGTTAAGTGGTAGATGAATGAAGACCTGAATGTAGCCTCTACCATGTTGGAGATTGCAGTCTTGTGCTCTTATGAATCTCTGAGTAATCATATCCATCGGTAAACATTTTTTACATAGAAAATGTATTTTATGGACCTACAACCTGCAATTCTTGCTGTGCTTCAGGAAGTTTGGTCAGGCAAAATTAGTTGGTATCCCAGATAGTGATGCTGGTATTTCTAGCAGTCAAAATATTGCATAAGTTGAAATTAAACAAGGACATGATGCTTGCAGCTGTCCAAGTTTGTCTAACTTAGTGTAGTTTTTCAACTGAATGTTGCTGCCCAGCCTAGCTGCCACTGTGCCATCTTCTTTTGCCCATTTATTCCATGTAAAGCATCCCTCGTTATTCTTGGCTTGGTTTCTCACTCATTGAATTAAGCTATTTTTTTTCTCCCAATCCCCCCCATCATTCCCTCCTCCTCCGTTGTTGTCACCAGCCTGAATGCTGCACTGATTTCTCCCTGTACCGTTATGCATAATTACTCATAATTAGCAGTGTGGGCTGACTGACTATTGATCTTACAAGAGTTTAGCATCTGCTCTGCAGACACTGCACTTCAACAGAACACAGCGTAATCTGTTCAAGGCTGTACCTGTCTTGTGTTCTGCTACCTGCTGACCTTGATGTCAGTCTGCACAGCTCATCTCTATTTGAAGATCCTTTTCCATTTTTCTTAGTTGATTTGTCTGCGATGCTTTTACGTGTGGATATAAAATGTTTTTTTTTTGAGGATTTGCATCATTTAATTTACAGAACATGCCCACAACTTTGAAGATTTTTTTTTATTGTGAAGCAAACAACAAATAGGACAAAATAACAGAAAAAGTGCATAACTATTCACCCCCCTAAAGCCAATACTTTGTAGAGCAACCTTTTGCGGTTATTACAGCTCCGAGTCGCTTTGGATAAGTCTCTATGAGCTTGCCACATCTTACCACTGGGATTTTTGCCCATTCCTCCTTGCAAAACTGCTCCAGCTCCTTCAAGTTGGATGGTTTGCACTTGTGAACAGCAATCTTTAAGTCTGACCACAGATTTTCTATTGGATTGAGGTCTGGGCTTTGACTAGGAAATTCCAACATTCCAACACATTTACATGTTTCCCCTTAAACCACTCAAGTGTTGCAGTGTGTTTGGGGTGATTGTCCTGCTGGAAGGTGAACCTCCATCCTAGCCTCAAATCACACACAGAGTGGTACAGGTTTTACTCAAGAATATCCCTGTATTTAGCACCATCTTTCCCTCAACCCTGACCAGTTTCCCAGTCACGACTGCTGAAAAACATCCCCACAGCATGATGCTGCCACCACCATGTTTCACTGTGGGGATGGTGTTCTTTGGGTGATGTGATGTGTTGGGTTTGCGTCAGACATAGCATTTTCTTTGATGGCCAAAAAGTTCAGTTTTAGTCTCATTAGACCAGAGCACCTTCCTCCATACATTTTGGGAGTCTCCCACATGCCTTTTGGTAAACTCAAAACGTGCCATTTTGTTTTTTGCTGAAATTAATGGGCACTCTGCCATAAAGCCCATTTCTGTGGAGCGTACGGCTTATTGTCGTCCTATGTACAGATACTCCAGTCTCTGCTGTGGAACTCTGCAGCTCCTCCAGGGTTACCTTAGGTCTCTGTGCTGCCTCCCTGATTAATGCCCTCCTTGCCCGGTCTGTGAGTTTTGGTGTGAGGCCGTCTCTTGGCAGGTTTGCTGTTGTGCCACGTTCTTTTTTTATTCGGTTATGATAGATTTGATGGTGCTTCTAAGGATCATCAAAAATTTGGATTTTTTTTATAATTTAACCCTGATTTGTACTTCTCAACAACATTGTCCCTTACTTGTATGGAGAGTTCCTTGGTCTCCGTGGCAGTGTTTGGTTAGTGGTGCCTCTTGCTTAGGTGTTGCAGCCTCTGGGGCCTTTTAAAAAAGCTGCGTATATGTAATGACAGATCATGTGACACTTAGATTGCACACAGGTGGTCATCATTTCACTAATTATGTGACTTCTGAAGGTAATTGGTTGCACCGGAGCTTTTTATGGGCTTCATAACAAAGGGGGTGAATACATACGCACATGCCAATTATAATTTTTTTACTTCTGAAAAATAATTTTATGTATATATTTTTCTAATTTTACTTCACCAACTTATGCTCTGTACACACGACCGGCTTTCCCGCCGGAATAAACTCTGAAGGTTTTTCTGACGGAGTTCCGACGGAATTCCGCTCAAGCTGTCTTGCATACATACGGGTCACACCAAATTCCGACCATCCAGAACGCGGTGATGTACAGCACATACGACGGGACTAGAAAACGGAAGTTCAATAGTCAGTAGCCAATAGCTTCTGTCTCGTACTTGCTTCAGAGCATGCGTTGTTTTTGGTACGTCGGAACAGCATACAGACAAGCGGTTTTCCTGATAGGAATTGGTTCCGACGGAAAAATTTAGAACATGTTCTCTTTCTAGGTCCGTCAGAATTTTCAACGTCAAAAGTCTGATGGGGTATACACACGATCGGAATATACCATGAAAGGCTCCCGTCTGACTTTTTCTGTCGGACATTCCGCTCGTGTGTACACGGAATTAAACTATTGTGTTCTGATCCCTCACATATAATTCAGATTAAAAAAACATTGAACTACAGGCTGTAATGTAACAAAATAGGTAAAAAACCAAGGGGGCGAATACTTTTGCAAAGCACTGTATCTTCAGTTCACCCTTTCAGATATCAGCAAAGTGAGTCTACAGGAACCTAAATATTTAAACTGCTGGGGGGAATTAAACACCATGATAAGGGGTTGCGGAGGAGGAGGGGCTTGAGATATTTAGGAGTTCCTGAGAGAACCTCAAATTGATCTTTTTGCCTGCACTTTATATGTTTGGTTTCTACGTTGTCAGGAAGTTCTGTTTGGACATTAGATGAAAGAACATAAAAAAAAAAAAAAAATGCAATGAGCTTTTTTGTTTACAAAAACCACTTGAAGACCAGGCTTTTTCGGCCACTTTTTGTTTACAAATTGAAATCAGTATTTTTTGCTCGAAAATTACTTATTACCCCAAACATTATACTTTTTTTTTTTTAGCAGAGACCCTGGGAAATAAAATGGCAATCATTGCAATTTTTTTATGTCACACAGTATTTGCGCAGCGGTTTTGCAAACGCAATTTTTTGAGAAAAAATACACTTTAATGAATTAAAAAAAAAAAAACACAATAGTTACCCAAATTTTTTTGTAAAATGTGAAAGATGATGTTATGCCGAGTAAATAGATACCCAACATGCCACGCTTTAAAACTGTACATGCTTGTGAAATGGTGAAAAACTACGATACTTAAAAAATTTCCATAGGAGACCCTTTAACTGTCTTTACAGGTTACCTGTTTAGTGTTAGAGAGGAGGTTTAGAATGATTGCTCTCGCTCTAACGTTCACAGCGATACCTCACATGTGTGGTTCGAATACGGTTTACATATGCGTTCACTTCTGCGCACGAGCACTAAGGGATTGGGGGGGGGGGCCTTTACTTTTTTTTTTTTTTTAAGGTATTATTTATTTTATTTTTTATTGTTACACTGTCCTTTTAATTTTCTCTTTTTAATCGCTTTTATTTCTATTACAAGGAATGTAAACATCCTTTGTAATAGAAATAAGGATGAGGGGTTCTCTTTATTGCGAGATTGGGGATCAAAAAGACCCCAAAAACCTTCTTTACCTTTTAAAAGCAAAAGATCAAAAAAAAAAAAAAAGAATTGTTTTGATCAAGTCGCTTTAAAAAAAAAAAAATATATATACTTTCAACCAGGAAGTGATGTCATGACATCGCTCTTGTCGTCCAATGCCATAGAGTCGATCAAAGAGTATTAACTCTTTGATCCCCTATAGAAGCAGGCGGCCGCACCGTCTGATAGTTTCTCGGGCGAACTGGCAGAATGGTAAGCCCCAGAAACACCGGCGAGCGTTGGTGGGGGGCGCTCATAAGCAGCTCGGACTGGTTTCATGAGAAAGACTTTTTCTGTCCTGAAAAAAAAAAAACTATCTTCAGCCATAAGCCAGGTAAACCATTTGCAAACTGCAATGTATAGATACATATTGCAGTCGACAAGTGGTTAAACCAGAAATAAAAAAAGGGGCACCAAGGATTATCTCATCTGTCCCAATATGAAAATACGGACTTCAGCTAGGAAGTCGATGCTGAAGCCCACCCTGCTGGCTTCTGCATATTGTTACTGTTCAGTAAGACAGCCAATCATACTGTATTTAGTAGACATTACTAAGGGGGCTGCTGGCTGATGTTGGTATTAGTATACTATTGAGCACATGAGTTCAGTGTAGATAGATGCCTGCTATCCTGTGGGCAGCTTAGTAAGATTTGAGTTAGGGCCACACTGACTTGCACTAAAATGCATGTACAATTCCATCCATAATAGTCACATTTTAATGCGCGCTGACGTCCGTTGACATACAATTTGACGTCCGTTGACATACGTTTATATATTTTGACGTCCGTTGACATATAATTATATATTATGACGTCCGTTGACATACATTTATATATTTTGACGTCCGTTGACATACATTTATATATTTTGACGTCCGTTGACATACATTTATATATTTTGAAGTCCGTTGACATACATTTATATATTTTGACGTCCGTTGACATACATTTATATATTTTGACGTCCGTTGACATACATTTTGCATTTTAGCGCAGCCCAACGCAACGTTGTGGTGTGAATAGGACACATGCCGCCATGGTTGGCCTTTTTTTTTAGTGCTACCTACCTGGCAGTCTTTTGGCTTTGCTAATTTCTAAAACACTGTTCTGAAATTAGATTGCAACAAGTGACATCAAAAGTCTTGCATATTCCACGGCGCCTTTATTAGGCATTAGTAATGTCCAGGGGCCTCGCCATAGAAAGACTGCCAACTCCAGTCAAGAGGCCCCTCCATAGAGAGACTGCCACTTTCAGTCCAGGGGCCTCTCCATAGTGAAATTGCCATCCAGGGTGCTCTCCATGGAGACTGCCACTTCATTCCCTGGGGCCCCTCCATGGGATAGATATTATATCTTCCAGTCTAGGGGTCTCTCACGTTAATTAAGCAGATAGAACAGGGGTCTCCAAACGTTCTAAACAAAGGGTCAGTTTACTGAACCTCAGACTTTAAGGGGGCCGGACTGTGCCCAGTGGGAATAAACAATCCCCATCATTGATATTAGTGGGATAAATAGTTGGGAGGAATAGTGCCCCATGATTGGTGTCAGTGGAAGGAATAGTGCCCCATGATTGGTGTCAGTGGAAGGAATAGTGCCCCATTATTGGTGTCAGTGGAAGGAATAGTGCCCCATGATTGGTGTCAGTGGAAGGAATAGTGCCCCATGATTGGTGTCAGTGGAAGGAATAGTGCCCCATGATTGGTGTCAGTGGAAGGAATAGTGCCCCATGATTGGTGTCAGTGGAAGGAATAGTGCCCCATGATTGGTGTCAGTGGAAGGAATAGTGCCCCATGATTGGTGTCAGTGGAAGGAATAGTGCCCCATCATTGGTGTCAGTGGAAGGAATAGTGCTGCATCATTAGTGTGAGTGGGTGAAATAATGCCCCATCATTGGTGTCTGTGGCAGGAATATTGCCTCAAGGGCCGGATAAAGGCAAGCAAAGGGCCGCATCCAGCCCCCGGGCCACAGTTTGGACACCACTGAGCTAGAGGAAGGTGGTCAGGGAGCGTTTCTATTTAATTCTCCTCTTTTAAGCCACTGCCACTGTTCAATCCGGTCATGCCCATTGCTCTCCGTGGCATGTAGAGTAGAAATCATTTTTCAACTGTATCCCAGATGGCTGATAATTTGTGATGCTGTGTTGACTTTTTAAGTGTAAACAAGGCAAATTACTTGTTATGGGTATTGTCAGTGTTTACATATCCTGTTTATAATGTTAAAATATTGATTGTCTATTAGTTTCTAATAGACTTTCTGTTATTTTTCAGGTTGTCAGTAAAAAAAAAAAAAAAAAAGTGTTCTGTCAGTAAATTTTCCATGTTTTGTCAGTAAAAAAAAAAATGCAAGAAGTTGGCAACCCTCCCTTCACCCAAATGCCTGGTAGGTAATTGGCTCCATATGTGCCAAATGCTAAATTATGGAAGGAAGAGGTGAGGGCAGTGGCGTCGCAGTCTCTGCAGGGGTCCCCAAGGGGAGGTGAGGCTCTCTGGGGACCCTGATGTAAGTGGGGGGCTCTCTGGGGACCCTGATGTAAGTGGGGGGCTCTCTGGGGACCCTGATTTAAGGGGGAGGCTCTCCGGGGGCCCTGATTTAAGGGGGAGGATTAATGGGGACCCTGATTTAAGGGGGAGGCTCTCTGGGGACCCTAATGTAAGAGGGGCTCTCTGGGGACCCTGATGCAAGGGGGAGGCTTTCTGGGGATATATACACACACACATGTATATTATATACATGTGTATGCCCGCCCAAGCGTATGACTTTCTTTACTACGCTGCTATGGGCTCTAGCCCCAGATCTTTTGTAGACCTAGCAACACCCCTGGGTGAGGGTTCCCCTTTCAGTTTCTTCTAGAGAGGCAGCAGGCACCAGCTTGTGGTGTCATTTTTTTTAAACCACAAATGTTAATTTTTAGTTTATATAGCACAAAAATAAAAAACACAGTGGTGATAAAATAACCACCAAAGGAAAGTTCTTTTTGTCTTATAGAATGAAAAAAATTCAATTGGGTACAGTGCTGCATGACCAAGTAATTGGCTTTTAACCTCCCTGACGGTATGATTATTTCGGATTTTAGGTGCTGAAAGCGGTACAATTATTTTGCATGGAAATTTGGCGTTTTATATTGTAGGTCTGTAATTCTTAACAATAACACACTTAAATCTGTCCAAACAAGAGTCTAGTAGATATCCCGGGTATGATAAAGTTTGAAACACAAAAACATAAATTATAATATAATAAATAAAAATAAATAATTAAAAAAAATAAAAATAAATAGTAATAAAATAAATTTCCCCACGATTCACTATCGCTCAATTCTGCAAGTGTTCTAATTTACTATCGCTGTTTTCTAGCTGGTCTAAAACCACTTTTGACGTAAAGGGACACTTTTTGGTTGCTATGGACAATCTCCAGTTTCCAGGCAGAAAGAACAGTATATATAATATAAAACTGCATGCAGGGCATGGGCCAAAGCACTGGGGACAAAAGGGATGTGAAATAATTTCATACAGTACTGTAATCTGTAAGATTACAGTACTGTATGTGTTATGATTTTTGCATTTTTTTGAATTTGCCGCCAGGCTCCTCCCCCGTGCGTCGCGACCCTCGCAGGGAACGGAGCATGGCACGGAGAGGCTTCGGAGGAGGACGGAGCCCGCGGACACTGCGGGGGACATCGCAGGATCCCGGGGACAAGGTAAGTAAGGCCACACCAGGATCCTGCGATGTAATCCCGAGTGTGGCTCGGGGTTACCGCTAATGGTCCTGAATTTTAACCCCGAGCCACACTCGGTAAAACCGCCAGGGAGGCTACAGTATGACAGCACTGAAAGCTGAAAATTGGCCTGGGCAGGAAGGGGGTGAAAGTGTCCGGTATTGAAGTGGTTAAAAATTGGATCTCAAGTAGATAATGCAACAATTGTTGAAAATGTATAACGACTGAAAAGATTCTATAGCTTCTCTCACAGGACTGTGTACAGGCGATGTAGATTGCTAGGCACCTCCACAAACTGTAGCTCTAGCACACACTGTTTTCCTTTATCACATTTACACCCACACACCACTCTGGAACATTACACACGGCATTACTGTACTCCATCCTGAGAGACCCATGAGATCATTTGCCTTGGGCCACCTGGAGTAGTCACATTCCAGGTCGCCTGTCTGCCTGTGCGGAAAAAAGCAGCCCAGCTCCATTCATGAATCGCCTTGCGTCCACGTCTGTCTGAGGCAGATGACAAATTGCATGTGAAGACAGAGCTTTTATGGGACGCCATGCTTCAAATTGATTAATATCTTAACTGAAAGGCACATTGGTGATTCAGAAGTATTTACCTTAAAACACTCGCCGTTAATGTGTTCCTTGCAGCCGTGTGTGTATCGAGAGCGGAGATACCCAGTTTTAATTAAACCCCGATGCATAATTTAGAATGGTCCATTTGTGTGGGTTTGACTCATATGCACTGCTGGCATTTTAACGCTTTCATTCAGGGAAAAGTCAGATATAAAGTGCTTCTAATAAGAGATTTTAAAGGCTTCAGATGTAGTTTCTAAGTGGAGAACATATACAATATTAATTCAATGCTCTGAAGCAGGGGTGTCCAAGCTACGGCCCACGTTGCCACATCCAGAAGTTTGTATCTGGCCTGCAGATAGGTTCAGTGATGTTTCCTCAGACTCGGTGCACAGACTGAGGATTCAGATCAGTTGGTCTCCACTTCTTCTAAAGGGGACCCTGATGTACGAGGGCTTTTATGGAGACCCTGATGTAAGGGGGTACTCTGATGGGGACCCTGATACATGGGGAACCCTGATAGAGACCCTGATGTATGGGGGAACTCTGATGGGAACCCAGATATGTGGTGAACTCTGATAGAGACCCTGATGTATGGGGGGACTCTGATAGAGACCCTGATGTAAGGGGGAACTCTGATGGGAACCCAGATGTATGGTGAACTCTGTTAGAGACCCTGATGTATGGGGGAACTCTGATAGAGACCCTGATGTATGGGGGAACTCTGATAGAGACCCTGATGTATGGGGGAACTCTGATAGAGACCCTGATGTAAGGGGGGACTGATGGGAACCCAGATGTATGGTGAACTCTGATAGAGAACCTGATGTAAGGGGTAATCTGATGGGGACCCAGATGTTTGGTGAACTCTGATAGAGACCCTGATGTATGGGGGAACTCTGATACAGACCCTGATGTATAGGGGAACTCTGATAGAGAACCTGATGTAAGGGGGTACTCTGATGGAAACCCTGATATATGGGGAACTCTGATGGGAACCCTGATGTATGGGGAACTCTGATAGAGACCCTGATGTACAGGGGAACACTGATAGAGACCCTGATGTAAGGGGGTACTCTGAAAGGAACCCTGATGTATGGGGAACTCTGATAGAGACCTTGATGTAAGGGGGAACTTTGATAGGGACCCTGATGTAAGGGGGTACTCTGATGGGAACCCTGATATATGGGGAACGCTGATAGAAACCCTGATGTAAGGGGGTACTCTGATGGGAACCCTGATGTACGGGTAACTCTGATAGAGACCCTGATATAAGGGGGAACAATGATGGAAACACTGATGTAAGGGGGTACTCTGATGGAAACCCTGATGTATGGGGAACTCTGATAGAGACCCTGATGTAAGAGGGAACTCTGATAGAGATCATGATGTAAGGGGGAACTCTGATGGGGACCAGGGGTGGATCCAGGGGGGGTGCAACAGGGCAATTGCCCCTCCCCCAGAGAAATTAGTTGCCAGTGAGTGGGTCAGTGAGAGAGCGGGCTACTCCGCGGGCGGGCCGGGCAGCTGAATGGCTCGGCAGGTGGGTGAGAGAGCGGGCAGCTCCGTGGGCGGTTGAGATGGCGGCTGGCCAATCAGTGAGCCGGCGGGCGGGGGAGCAGAGAGATGACATCATCTCTCACCACCTGCCCTGCATACCTGCAGTCCCGCCCTCACTGTGCAGGCAGCCGCGGGCAGCCGAGAGATTACATCATCTCTCTGCTGCCTGACACTGGGACACAGCAAGAGACAATCCCCACCTTAGCAGGAAAGTGACACAGCAAGTGACAATTGTAGCAGGCAAGTGAAAATCAGCAACGAGTGACAGGCGACGTGGCAAGTGACAGTCCGCAAACTGTGGCAGGTGATGTGGCAAGTGACAATCCGCAACGTGTGGCAAGTGACAATCCGCAACTTGTGACAGGCGACGTGGCAAGTGACAGTCCGCAACATGTGACAGGTGATGTGGCAAGTGACAGTCTGCAACTTGTGGTAGGTGACGTGGCAAGTGACAATCCACAACGTGTGGCAGGTGACGTGGCAAGTGACAATCCGCATCTGGTGGCAGGCGACGTAGCAGGTGACACCCTCAGGGCTCCCACTGAATTTGCATTATGGTGAGTTGAACCATTTCATTTCATGTAACAATGTAATAATAGAAATAATGAGCTTCAATCATCCTGACACCATATCAACCATGGTGCCAGGATGATTGAAGCGCCAACACCAGCCATTTCCCCGATAAATTGCCTGCAAAAAAAGTATTTTCTGGCAGTGCCCCTCCCGAGACTAGACTCTGGATCTGCCCCTGATGAGGACCCTGATGTATGGGGAACTGTGATAGGGACCCTGGTGTAAGGTGGGCTTCTGATGTGAAAGGGGGATATGATATAATGGGGAAACTTATTATGTGAAGGGGAGACTTCTGATCTGAAGTTATTTCTTGGAGTGTGTTCATTCATTTACACTTAAAGGGGTTGTAAAGGTGTTTTTTTTTTTTTTTTAAAATAACAAACATGTCATACTTACCTTCACTGTGCAGCTCGTTCTGCACAGAGTGGCCCCGAACCTGGTCTTCTGGGGTCCCTCGGCGGCTGTCTCAGCTCCTCCCCGCAAGCATTTACCACCTTCATGCGAGCTCTCTCGCACGGTGGTGAGTGCTTGCGGGCGCGCTCCCGTGATACAGCCGGCGGCTATAGCCGCTCGCTGTATCACTCGGCCCCGCCCCCCGGCGCGCCGCGTCATCGGATGTGATTGACAGCAGCGCGAGCCAATGGCTGCGCTGCTTTCAATCCATCCACTGCAGCCAATCAGCGGCCAGGGTGAGCGGAGGAACAGATGTCGGGAACGCGAAGCTGACTTTCGAGGCGTCAGGTAAGTAAAACGGGGGGGCTGGGGGCGGCGGTTCTGTCAGAAGTTTTTTCACCTTAATGCATAGAATGCATTAAGGTGAAAAAACTTTTACCTTTACAACCCCTTTAATTAAAGCGGTATTAAACCCAAAACCAAAAATGTAATATATTGCAGCTTACGAATCATTTGATGTGGTGGCTGCATTTGTTTTCTTTTTTTTTTTTAGATTCTTTTCCCCTTTTTTTTCACCTGGTGATCTGGTCAGTAACACACTTCCTGTATTAGCGAGACACAACTCTGGAGGGTTGAGCACAGGAAGTAGCAGCATAGTCAGTCTGGAGGGTAGAGCAGTGTATATATATATTAACAGATTTAGATACACTAGGAAATTGAAGCCAAACTTCCGACTACAATCAGTTGCAGCAAACATTTATTTTTTTTCCTTTTGAGATGAAGGTTTTGAATAAACCAATGCAGCTCCAGAAGATTTTACCCGCTTTATGACCAGGCCATTTATTTGCTATTCAGCACTGCACTACTTAACTGGCGATTGCGTGGTCATGCAACTCTGTACCCAAACGAACGTTAAATCTTTTTTTTTTTCACACATATAGAGCTTTCTTTTGGCGGTATTTGATCACCACTGGGTTTTTTATTTTTTGCGATTTAAATAAAAAAAGACTGAACATTTTGAAAAAAAAAAACATAATTTTTTACTTTTTGCTATAAAACATCCAATAAAAAAAATCTAATTTCTTCATAAATTTTGCCCAAAATGTATCCTGCTTCATGTTTTTGATAAGACAAATTCCCAATAAGTGTATATTGATTGGTTTGCAGGAAAGATAGCGCCTACGAACTATGGTGTGTATATACTGGATTTAAATGTTTATTTTTTTTTATACTACTAATGGTGGCGATCAACAACTTATAATGTGACTGCGATGTAGTCTGACACTGATTCCGTGGGGGGGGGGGGGGGGGGCACTGACTAACTGCTACTGGCATCACCAGTGACATTAATACAATAATCAGTGATAATATTATACACTGTCACTGTACTAATGACACTGGCTGGGAAGGAGTTAATATCTAGGGCGATCAAGGGGTTAAACATGTGCCCAACTCTGTGAAATATGTGTAAAGCGTGCTGCTTTTATGAACTGATCTTTCAGTTTCTTATCCCTGCAAAGATACTGGCATATTGCTCACTTCATACAGAGCTGTGTGTTGTTTACCAACACACGATAAGCTGATCCATAGTGTGCAATCCCAGTGGGGGGGGGGGGGGGCACACATGCACGTGCCCTCTAAACCCAGAAGTAGGCAGCGAGGTACAGGTACGTCGCTTTGCCTACAGCAGTCGTTCGCCCGCAGTACTTTGCGAGCCAGCGCTCACTAAGTGGTTAATCACCCCTGTCAGTGTTGAGTGGTTTGTCTCATCCATGTGAACTAATCATTTCTGCTGGAGAGCTTGTGCTTTTGAAAAGCAACACACTTGCTAGCTGAATCACCAGATGAAAATAGAAGTAAGAAAGCCTAAAAAAGAAAATGAATGCAGCCATCACATCTAAGAATTGGTAAGCTGCAATATAATGAATGTTTGCTTTTGGGTTTAATACTTCTTTAATTTACTTATAAGACTGATTTTTTATGCAAAATATGCAGTGTGGCCATCCTCCTGAAAAGTTTGGAGACCCCGATCTAAAATATGTCTGAATCTCTGATAAAATTGTAGTCACAGAAATTAAATGAATCCATACTAATGGAGAACCATGGCAACAGGCCCTAAAAGTGATGCAGCATTTGGGTCTTTTTGAGAATCATCAGTTTGGGAGAATTGAGAACGAACGAGCTTCTCCTACCTCCTGCAACCATCTGTTGCTCTTTTAGAATAGTGGACAGCCTCAGCAACCAATGATGCATTGCAAAAGATGAAGGCATGACACCTTTTATTCCCCGAACCAAAATTTGCATATTAAAGCATTCCAGGATTTAGGGCACCTGGAGGTGCTTGAGAAGCTAGGTTATGGTGCATGGAGGGTGCTTTCATGTCAGTTTTAACCGCTTGCCGACCGCTGCACACAGACGGCAGAATGGCACAGGCAGGCAAATGGGCATACAGGTACGTCCCTTTAAATTTGCCGCCTTTCGGACGGGAGCTCAACGTTCTCCAGCAACCCGTGATTGCAGTGTGGAGAGGTGGAACGAGGAGATGCCTATGTAAACAAGGCATTTCCCCGTTCTGCCTTGTGTCATGACAGGGATCTACTGCTCCCTGTGATCGCTGTCATGTCTTATGTAGCCCCTCCCCCACCACAGTTAGAATCACTCCCTAGGACACACTTAACCCCTTCATCGCCCCCCTAGTGGTTGATCCCTTCCCTGCCAGTGTCATTTACACAGTAATCAGTGCATTTTTATAGCACCGATCGCTGTATAAATGACAATGGTCCCAAAATAGTGTCAAAAGTGTCCGATGTGTCTCTAATAATGTCGCAGTCATGATAAAAATCACAGATCACCGCCATTACTAATAAAAAAAATGAATAATAAAAATGCCAAAAAACTATCCCCTATTTTGTAGATGCTATAACTTTTGCACAAACCAATCAATATACGCTTGTTGCGATTTTTTTTTACCAAAAATATGCAGAAGAATACGTATCGGCCTAAACTAAGGAAAAAAAAAAGTTTTTTTATATATTTTTGGGGGATATTTATTATAGTAAAAAGTAAAAAATAATGCGTTTTTTTTCATAATTGTCGCTCTTTTTTTGTTTATAGCGTAAAAAATAAAAACCGCAGAAGTGATCAAATACCACCAAAAGAAAGCTCTATTTGTGGGAAAAAAAGGACGTCAATTTTGTTTGGGTGCAACGCTGCACGACCGCGCAATTGTCAGTTAAAGCGACGCAGTGCCGAATCACAGAAAGTGCTCTGGTCAGAAAGGGGAAGATCTTCCAGGGCTGAAGTGGTTAAAGTAACACTAAACAATACCCTTCTCCAAAAAAAAGAAAAAAAAAAAAAGATCCACATTTATCCATTATTTATTGGCTTTGTTTTCCCCTTCACTTCCATTTGTTTGGAACAAGCAGTGCATGGTAATTGAGATTATGTGATTTACTCTACACACGCTACACATGACATAATCCATCACGGGAAAGAACAAGGGAGGGCGGTTACATTCATACCATGGAGATAGAATGTAGCCCCATCTAACAAAGTCAGAAAACAGCCGCAGAAAAAAAAAAGTGATTTGGAAATATATAGAGGAGGTTGAGAGCAATAGAAGGGACTTTTTGGGTTGAAAATACATACCTGAATATTATATTTTAAAAGTGAGTTTAGCGTCACTTTAAAGACAGTTTTCAAAATAGATAACTGCACAATAGATACAAAATAAAGCTGTAATAATCAACCTCTAACTGTAATGTACCAATGTTAGAGACTGCTGGGCTGTATGGGCTGTACATACTGTACATGTGGATGTTGCAGCCTTTTCATCCTTCAAATGCTTTTACTGTAGTTAGAAGAGATGTACAGAATACTTTGGGAGGTTACTGGGGGGCATGTTCTGTCATGCTGGACATTATCTATATTAGGCCAGCCTGTCATAGCTGTATTTTCCTACAGAGTACATTGCCTGCAACCTCTAATAGAGGAGTTAAAGAAAAGGTAAGTTTGTGTTGGCACCCCATACAGCTAAAATATCATTGTTTTACAAGGTACATGGCTTTTGTTTGAAATGTTGGTCTTAATGTAGGGGGGGGGACTCTAATGTAAGAGAAGACTCTCATGGGGACATTTGATGAAAAGGAACACTCTCGTGGGTCATTTGATGTAAGGGGGGACTCTGATGGGGACATTTGATGTAAAGGGGGACTCCAATGGGGACATTTGATGTAAAGGAACACTCTCATGGGGCATTTGATGTAAGGAGGGACACGGATGGGGACATTTGATGTAAGGAGGGACACTGATGGGGACATTTGATGTAAAGGAACACTCTCATGTGTCATTTGATGTAAGTGTGGGACTCTGATGGGACATTTGATGTAAGGAGGGACACTGATGGGACATTTGATGTAAGGAGGGACACTGATGGGGACATTTGATGTAAGGGGGGACTCTGATGGGACATTTGATGTAAGGGGGGACTCTGATGGGACATTTGATGTAAGGGGGGACTCTGATGGGACATTTGATGTAAGGGGGGACTCTGATGGGGACATTTGATGTAAAGGAACACTCTGATGTGGATATTTGATGTAAGGGAAGACTCTGATGGGGACATTTGATGTAAGTGGGGGACTCTGATGAGGCAATTGTTGTAAGGGGGGACTCTGATGGGGATATTTGATGTAAGGGAAGACTCAGATGGGGATATTTGATGTAAGGGAAGACTCAGATAGGGATATTTGATAAAGGAACACTCTGATGGGGACATTCGATGTAAGGGAGTACTCTGATGAAGATACAGTATTTGATGCAAGGGGGGGGGTCCTATAGAGGCAAATGATATAAGGGGGGACTCTGATGGGGGCAAATGATGTAAGTAGAGACTCTGATGTAAACAGTTTTATGTAAGGAAACACTGATACAGATAGTTAATGTAATGGGGCACCTTGATGAGGGAAAACTGTTGTAAGGGGGGACTCTGATATGGACCTTGATGTAAGGGGATGCTCTGTTATGGACCTTGATGTAAGGGGGGACTCTGATATGGACCTTGAAGTAAGGGGGTACTCTGATATGGACCTTGATGTAAGGGGGTACTCTGATATGGACCTTGATGTAAGTGGGTACTCTGATATGGACCTTGATGTAAGGGGGTACTCTGATATGGACCTTGATGTAAGTGGGTACTCTGATATGGACCTTGATGTAAGTGGGTACTCTGATATGGACCTTGATGTAAGTGGGTACTCTGATATGGACCTTGATGTAAGGGGAGACTCTGATATGGACCTTGATGTAAGGGGAGACTCTGACATGGACCTTGATGTAAGGGGAGACTCTGATATGGACCTTGATGTAAGGGGGTACTCTGATATGGACCTTGATGTAAGGGGAGACTCTGATATGGACCTTGATGTAAGGGGAGACTCTGATATGGACCTTGATGTAAGGGGAGACTCTGATATGGACCTTGATGTAAGGGGAGACTCTGATATGGACCTTGATGTAAGGGGAGACTCTGATATGGACCTTGATGTAAGGGGATACTCTGATATGGACCTTGATGTAAGGGGGTACTCTGATATGGACCTTGATGTAAGGGGATACTCTGATATGGACCTTGATGTAAGGGGGTACTCTGATATGGACCTTGATGTAAGGGGGTACTCTGATATGGACCTTGATGTAAGGGGAGACTCTGATATGGACCTTGATGTAAGGGGATACTCTGATATGGACCTTGATGTAAGGGGGTACTCTGATATGGACCTTGATGTAAGGGGATACTCTGATATGGACCTTGATGTAAGGGGAGACTCTGATATGGACCTTGATGTAAGGGGGTACTCTGATATGGACCTTGATGTAAGGGGATACTCTGATATGGACCTTGATGTAAGGGGGTACTCTGATATGGACCTTGATGTAAGGGGAGACTCTGATATGGACCTTGATGTAAGGGGGTACTCTGATATGGACCTTGATGTAAGAGGGTACTCTGATATGGACCTTGATGTAAGGGGGTACTCTGATATGGACATTGATGTAAGGGGATACTCTGATATGGACCTTGATGTAAGGGGGTACTCTGATATGGACCTTGATGTAAGGGGGTACTCTGATATGGACCTTGATGTAAGGGGAGACTCTGATATGGACCTTGATGTAAGGGGGTACTCTGATATGGACATTGATGTAAGGGGATACTCTGATATGGACCTTGATGTAAGGGGGTACTCTGATATGGACCTTGATGTAAGGGGGTACTCTGATATGGACCTTGATGTAAGGGGAGACTCTGATGAGGGCTCTTCTTAACTAACAGTCAATTAGTAGAAATTCTTTCACATGTAACTTGTTTTTTCTTTTAATGTCCTAACAGCAGACAAACTTAATAAAAAAAGCACACCAAGGTTTTTCAATGTGTGTATGCCGGTACTTTCCTTTTTTGTAAACCTTTTACTTATTTTCTTTCTGTGTGGTTTGCATGTACCAAGTTGTAGTCATGTTGAAGCAAAGAGAATTGTATAGACTGCAGTCCCCATCACTGAGTATTCTCTTTATTTTGGAGCAAAGTATCATAGGAGTTTCCGGTAACAGTCACAATTCTGGATGAACAATGCACAATGCTATACACAAAGCAGGGATTTTTATTTCACATACGTTGCAAGCCATGTTTAAGCCGACCAACTGCGTCAAAGTAATCCCTCTCTGGTCAGTCCCTACTCTACTCTGCAACATGCAAACTACTTGATTGTAGCATACTTCAGTGGATCTAGGGGGGGATTTACTAAAATGCACTCAGAATCTGATGCAACTGTGTATGGTAGCCAATCAGCTTCTAACTTCAGCTTGTTCAATGAAGCTTTGGCAATAAAACCTGGAAGCTGATTGGTTTCTATGTAAAGCTGAAGCTTTGGTAACTAAGCCCCATAGTGTCAATATGGAACAGATATAGGAGAGCTACAGGTTCAGGTCTGGTCACTGACTCGCACTACACCATAGAAACGAGATATACCTGTGCTCAAATCCCAGTAGCTTGTACACATACAGTATCTCACAAAAGTGAGTACACCCCTCACATTTTTGTAAATATTTTCTTCTATCTTTTCATGTGACAACACTGAAGAAATGACACTTTTCTACAATGTAAAGTAGTGAGTGTACAGCTTGTATAACAGTGTAAATTTGCTGTCCCCTCAAAATAACTCAACACACAGCCATTAATGTCTAAACCGCTGGCAACAAAAGTGAGTACAGGCATACCCCACTGTTAAGTACACAATGGGGTTTATTTACTGAAGCTAGAAAGGGCAAAATCAGGCTCACTTCTGCATAGAAACCAATAAGCTTCTAACCCCAGTTTGTTCAATTAAGCTTTGGTAATAAAACCTGGAAGCTCATTGGTTTCTATGCAGAAGTGAGCCTGGTTTTGCACTTTCTAGCTTCAGTAAATAAACCCCATTGTGTACTTAAAAGTGGGGTATGCCTGTACACCCCTAAGTGAAAACGTCTGCTTGTTTTCAGCAAACTGTTTGTGGGCTTTCTTGTGCATCATCTTTAGAAGAGGCTTCCTTCCGTGATGACAACCATGCAGACCAATTTGATGCAGTGTGTGGCGTATGGTCGGAGCACTGACAGGCTGACCCCCCACCCCTTCAACCTCTGCATCATTGCTGGCAGCACTCATACGTCTATTTCCCAAAGACAACCTCTGGATATGACACTGAACACATGCACTCAACTTCTTTGGTCGACCATGGCGAGGCCTGTTCTGAGTGGTACCTATCCTGTTAAACCGCTGTATGGTCTTGGCCACCGTGCTGCAGCTCAGTTTCATGGTCTTGGCAATCTTCTTATAGCCTAGGCCATCTTTATGTAGAGCAACAATTCTTTTTTTCATATCCTCAGAGAGTTCTTTGCCATGTGGTGCCATGTTAAACTTCCAGTGACCAGTATGAGAGAGTGAGAGCGATAACACCAAATTTAACAAACTTGCTCCCCATTCACACCTGAGGCCTTGTAACACTAAAGAGTCACATGACACCGGGGGGGGAAAATGGCTAATTGGGCCCAATTTGGACATTTTCACTTAGGGGTGTACTCACTTTTTTTGCCAGTGGTTTAGACATTAATGGCTGTGTGTTGCGTTATTTTGAGGGGACAGCAAATTTACACTGTTATACAAGCTGTATATTCACTACTTTACATTGTAGCAAAGTGTCATTTCTTCAGTGTTGTCACATGCAAAGATATAATAAAGTATTTACAAAAATGTGAGGGTGTACTCACTTTTGTGAGATACTGTATATTGTTATTAGCACCCCAAACACAGATTGCAAACGCAGTGCTGCAGTACCATGTGGTTTTGGTGCAGTGCATGTTTGCACAATCCAGTGCATTATTTTTTGAGTGGTCTGTTGCATTTTGCATCCCATTCAAATGAATGGACCATCACAAGAATCACAGGGGAACCCATACATTCTCATGAAATCCTGTGAGAACAAGTCCTACACTATTATAGCAATGTAGACCAATTTGATGCAGTGTGCGGAGTATGATCTGAGCACTGACAGGCTGACCCCCCACCCCTTCCACCTCTGCAGCAATGCTGGCAGCACTCATACGTCTATTTCCCAAAGACAACCTCTGGATAGGACGCTGAACAAGTGCACTCAACTTCTTTGGTTGACCATGGCGAGGCCTGTTCTGAGTGGAACCTGTCCTGTTAAACCGCTGTATGGTCTTGGCCACCGTGCTGCACCTGAGACCTTGTAACACTAAGGAGTCACATGACACCGAGGAGGGAAAATAGCTAATTGGGCCCAATTTGGACATTTTCACTTAGGGGTGTACTCACTTTTGTTGCGAGCGGTTTAGACATTAATGGCTGTGTGTTGAGTTATTTTGAGAGGACAGCAAATTTACACTGTTATACAAGCTGTACACTCACTACTTTACATTGTAGCAAAGTGTCATTTCTTCAGTGTTGTCACATGAAAATATATAATAAAAAATGTACAAAAATGTGAGGGGTGTACTCACTTTTGTGAGATACTGTGTGTGTATATATATATATATATATATATATATATATATATATATATATATATATATATATATATATATATACACACACACATATACATACACAGTGGATATGATATCTAAAGTCTACACACCCCTGTTAAGCTGTCAGGTTTCTGTGATGTAAAAAAATGAGACAAAGATAAGTCTTTTCAGAACTTTTTCCACCTTTTAATGTGACTTATAAACTATACAACTCAGTTGAACAACAAACTGAAATCTTTTAGGTGGAGGGAAGTAAAAGTTAAAAAAAATAATATGGTTGCATAAGTGTGCATACCCTTAAACTAATACACATTTTGATTTTTATTATAGCGCTCAGTCTTTTTGGGTGTGAGTCTATCACATCTTGACTTAGCAATATTTGGCCACTCTTCTTTGCAAAAACATTCCAAATCTGTCACATTCTGTTTTGGAATGTGAGGGCATCTCCTGTGCACAGCCCTCTTCAGATCACCCCACAGATTTTCAATCAGATTCAGGTCTGGGCTCTGCCTGGGCCATTCCAAAACTTTAATCTTCTTCTGGGAAAGTCATTCCTTTGTGGATGTGGATGTATGCTTTGGGTCTTTGTCATGCTGAAAGATTAAGTTCCTCTTCGTGTTTAGCTTTCTAGCAGAAGCCTAAAGGTTTTGTGCTAATATTGACTGGTATTTGGAACTGTCCATAATTCCCTCTTCCTTGATTAAGGCCCCTGTTCCAGCTGAAGACAAACAGCCCCAAAGCATGATGCTGCCACCACCATGCTTCACAGTGGGTATGGTGTTCTTTTGGTGATGTGCAGTGTTGTTTTTGTACCAAACATATCTTTTGGAATTATGGCCAAAAAGTTCAACCTTGGTTTCCTCAGACCATAACACATTTTCCCACATGCTTTTGGGAGACTTCAGATGTGTTTTTGCTAAATTTAGCCGGGCTTGGATGTTTTTCTTGTAAGAAAAGGCTTCCATCTCACCACTCTACCCCATAGCCCAGACATATGGAGAATACAGGAGATTGTTGTGACATGTACCACACAGCCAGTACTTGCCAGATATTCCTGCAGCTCCTTTAATGTTGCTGTAGGCCTCTTGGCAACCTCCCTGACCAGTTTTCTTCTCGTCTTTTCATCAATTTTGGAGGGACGTCTAGTTCTAGGTAATGTCACTGTTGTGCCATATTTTCTCCACTTGATGATGATTGTCTTCACTGTGTTCCATGGTATATCTAATGCCTTGGAAATTCTTTTGTACCCTTCTCCTGCCTGATACCTTTTAACCATGAGATCCCTCTGATGCTTTTAAGCTCTGTGCGGACCATGGCTTTTGCTGTAGGATGCAACTAAGAAAATGTCAGGAAAGACCTACTAGAACAGCTGAACTTTATTTGGGGTTAATCAGAAAATGATGGTAAGTGTGTACTGAGTGCTATTTACCATGAGTTTGAATGTGATTGCTTAATTCTGAACAAGAGCTACATCCCCAGTTATAAAAGGGTGTGCACACTTATGCAACCATATCATTTTCGTTTTTTATCTTTACTCCCCACCCCCTAAAAGATTTCAGTTTGTTTTTCAATTGAGTTTATAGGTCACATTAAAGGTGGGAAAAGTTCTGAAATGATTTATCTTTTGTCTCATTTTTTTACATCACAGAAACCTGACATTTTAACAGGGTTGTGTAGACTTTTTATATCCACTGTATATATATATAATTTTTTTTTTTTTAATCATTTAATTGTAGCTAACTTTTTATTTCCCCTAGGGGGACTTATTCAAAATATGTTTATATAATGGATCTATGAGTGCCAATTTAAAACAGTGATCTATTTACAGTGACATAAATAGGCTCTCTATTTTGTTTCCTGAATTGCATTGGACAAGCGGTATCTTAAATCAAAAACATTTAATTGCATCTTATTAACATTTAATCACCTTTTTTGATATGTATTGTAGCAGACAGGAAATAACTCCTTATGTAAATGTATTGATGTGCTTGTGCACTGTGCATTTTTTGGAGCTCGTCAGAGTCTGCTGCCCTTTGGCTTGTAACATTCTGTACCACCGCTTTGTCTGGCTGTGCAGACCAGTGGCGTCATTATGTTACTGCTCTCAGCCATACGTGACTTATCAAGCACGCGTGCTGAGAGCTGAGAGTATGAAGACCCTCAGAGACAGAGAATCCTGCCAAAGATTAGATGGATTCAGTATTGGGAAACCATATAGGAACCGTTTTCGCTTGGTGATTGCTCAAATTAGTTCTGTTACGCACATTTTGCATCATGCAGCAGTGTGTTCAAAAGCCTTTACTAATGGCTTTATTCTAGCAGCAACAGGTTCTGCCTGTGTCTTTAGCGATGTCATGTACAGAGTGACCAGTGGTGGCTGGTGCTCAAAATTTTTGGGAGGGGGCAAAAAAATTTTGAAAAAAAATCATCAATTGCAGCCACTGTGCCCTCAAATGCTGCCACTGTGCCCATCAATTGCTGCCACTGTGCCCATCAATTGCTGCCACTGTGACCATCAAACGCTGCCATTGTGCCCATCAAACGCTGCCAGTGTGCCCATCAAACGCTGCCAGTGTGCCCATCAAACGCTGCCAGTGTGCCCATCAAACGCTGCCAGTGTGCCCATCAAATGCTGCCAGTTTGCCCTTGAATGCCCCCAGTGTGATGACCCCCGCCCGCTCGCTGTCTGCCCGCAACTTACCCTGTCTTGGTGGGGCAGCGGGTAACGGCGATGAGCGGGGTCCTTTGCACGTCTTCTGCCGTACTCATCTCCCATCCTCTCCTCCTGATAGGCGTCCAATGGCGGTGCCTGTTGTTTCAGCCATTCAGATGACAGGTAACAGACCTGAGCACCTGATTGGCGGGGAGGCAATTTAGTGTTAGGAAAGCGAATATTCATTCGCTTTTCTAACACACAGCTGAGTGACCTGTGAGCGCCCATTATGGCGCTCGCAGGTCACCTTTTGTGATGCCCATTAGAGCATATGGCTCTAATGAGGTACTTCAAAAACACCCCCCGCTGCTGTAATTCAGGCGCCCTGCGTCCGAAAAAGGGCCAGGCGCCTGAACAGGGGGTGGCAGCAGCGGCCATAGATAGATTCATGCAATCCATGAATCTATCTATCTATTGGTTATAGATGGGATGACAGGAGAGAGGGGGCGACGCCCGTGCGCCCTTAATGCACGGGCCACCACTGAGAGTGACTGAAATTGCCTAGCACCAAAAACCCTGAAAAAGAAGAATACATAAAAGGCCATTCATAAAGTCCAAATCTAATATTTCTGCATTGTATGGTTGGTGGCTGGTGAAATCATGTGCTTGCTATTTTGTAGAAATTGAATAACACGCTGGTCTGATTATGTTTTTGGTATTGGGTATGTCCAAATTTGTTTATAGTGGTAGTATCCACCCTACATACAAAATACATCTAGTGGCAGTGCCTCTGACTACAGCTTGCAACATAGTTACACATTAGGTTTTATTGGAAACATAATATTTACAATCATCTGTCTGGATACATTATTTAAAGGTTCTTTCAGTATTAGAGCTGATTTGATACATGTTGCATCATCTATTGCAGGGGTAGGCAACCTTTTGAGCATAGCGTGCCAAAAAATGTTTTCAAGGGAATTGTGCGTGCCAGCTACATAACAATAAATGTCAATTTTACAAACTCAATTCCGAAAAGGAATTTGTATAAAGAAAATGCTGTTGTAAACTACATGAATAATAATTGTGCTAAATGGCCAATCACAGCGGCCATTTAGCACTTGATCGGCGTGTCCAATGAGAGATGATCTCAAATGTAAACATTTGAGATCATCTCTCATTGCTGGCTCTCCCTCCTCACACAGAGACCGCGTGTGAGGAGGGAGAGCTTCTGTGCTGCAGCGTGAGTGAACACTGAATAAAAAACAGTGCCACAGTCCCTATCCCCAGTGCCATGTCAGTGCCATCTGTCCCCAGTGCCACCTGTCAGTGCCATCTGTCATCAGTGCCACCTGTCAGTGTCACGTGCCATCTGTCATCAGTGCCACATCAGTGTCACTTGTCATTAGTGCATCTGTCATCAGTGTCACGTGTCAGTGCCACGTATTAGTGCCATCTGTGCCATCTGTCATCAGTGCCACATCAGTGTCACGAGCCGTCGATGCCACATATTAGTGCCATCTGTCATCAGTGCCACATCATTGTCACGTGTCATTGTCCTGGTGCTCCAGGGCCTTCAAAAGTGTAATAGGTAGTCAACAAGTTAGATGTGTAATTTATGCTCCTAGAACACGTGATGGCGCTCCCTGCATGTTGGGCCTCCCTATGTGGTCAGGCTGTGAAAAAGTCTCATACATGTGGTATCGCCATACTTAGAAGGAGTAGCAGAATGTATTTTGGGGCGTCATTTGTGGTATATACATGCCATGTGAGAGAAATAACCTATTATAATGACAATTTTGTGGAAAAAAAAAATCTTCATTTTGCAAAGAATTGTGGGAAAAAATGACAACATCAAAAACCTCACCATGCATCTTACTAAATACCTTGGAATGTCTACTTTCAAAAAAAGGGGTCATTTGGGGGGTATTTGTACTTTCCTGGCTTGTTCGGGTAGCAAGAAATGAGGCCACCAGTTCATCAGGTGTGATCATTTTTTTATGATTTGCACCACAGCTTGTAGACTCTCTAACTTTCACACAGACCAAATAATATCCACTAACTTGGGTTATTTTTACCAAAGATATGTAGCAGTATACATTGTTGCCAAAATTTATGAAGAAAAATTAATAATTTGCAAAATTTTATCACAGAAACTAAGAAAAATTCTTTTTTTTTTTCAAAATTTTCGGTCTTTTTTCATTTATAGCGCAAAAAAATAAAAAACCCAGAGGTGATCAAATACCACCAAAAGAAAGCTCTATTTGTATGAAAAAAAGTACAAAAAAATCATTTGGGTACAGTATTACATGACTGAGTAATTGTCATTCAAAGTGTGAGAGCACTGAAAGCTGAAAATTGGCTGGGCAGGAGGGGGGGTTTAGGTGCCCAATAGGCAAGGGGTTAATACTACTTTGATTTAGTTGTTAGCGCTACCTTCTTAAAGCGATAGTAAACCATCTGCGATTTTTTTTTTCTAACCTGCAAGGCAAAGTTCTAATGTGCTAGTATGCATTGCATAGAACGAAGCCCTTCCAGCGGCAAGCTGTCACCACTGACAGGGCTTCCATCTTCACCCGGTCTTCATTCTGGGTTTGCGGACTCCGGCTGTTGGAGTGGCCGGAGCCACGATGACAACATCATGCTCTCGGGAGCTGCCGTTTACGGCACAGGACTTTAAAGGAACAGCCCGGGTGGTCGTCTCTTCAGTGCACATGCACCGATGATGTCATCGGTTGCATGTATGATAAACATCTCCTCAATGGTGCACATTTAGGAGCTATTTACAGTACCTATAGGTAATCCTTATTATAGGTACAATTCCCCTGTAATAGGAGGGCACAATTATTTGAGCGCAGCTGCATGAGGTTGCCTCTGCTTTCCCCCCAGGTGTTAGCTGATTAGGATGGTCAGATTATTCAGGTAACCAAAGGAAGTTTGGCCCTTCCTGCTCACCTGGGGCAGGTAGGAATGGGCCAATGAGAGTGGAAGGAACTCTCTGGAAGAAGTGGGGCTCATTATATAAAGGACCCACTGTCCCATGAGTTTTGCTGACAGGCTGAAGGTCTGGTAAAGAAGAAATACCTCCCCCCCCCCCTCCCGTCTTGTGCACTTTATGTGGTATGTCACCTTACATATAAGGAGGACTGGTTATTATAAAGTTGAGGAAATATAATTTGCTTGAGTCATCAAGGCTAAGCCATTTTGAGAATGATAATTTGATTTGAGTTAGAATTGTGATATGGTTATGAAAAGTGATGGATTTATTTGTAAACCAATAAAGGTGCCGCACCCAAGTTATGCCAATATTTGAGTGTTATGTCCACTATTTGGTAAGTTTTTTTTGGAGATGGGGGGGGGTGCAGACTGCAATCCCATGTAAAGAGAAAATCTTTCATGGCAACATACCTGAGTGCTGGAGGCTGCTATTTTCTGACTCCCAGAAGCAGGAGTAGTTCCAGGGCAGCCATATTACTGTAACTGAAGCTGTACTTGTATGGTTTGCCGTAGAACCAACCCGGCTACTTGGGAGCAAGGTAATAGCAGCCTCCAGCAATGGATGTGAGCCTTGGCTTTAACAGACAGCGGCCGTCCTAACAGGTCCCCATTACATGAGTGGGGTCATATGAGGTGAAGAAGCTTTTTTCATCAAAAGCCCAACCAAAACCTGGCGCTGACTTCCAGGATGAAGCATCTCCTGCAGACAAAGCCTTTTGTTTCTTGAGATTTTGTTTAGGATTGCATGTCCCTCTGTTTATCCCCCGACTGTCCCTTTTGAGTTGGATGATCGCAGCTGCCTCCCATTAAACAAAAAGCTGCAGGGGATTCTTTCCCCCCCAGCCTCTGTCAGTGTCTAGCACTTTGATTGCAGACAGTAGATCATGCAGACATGCACCCTCTACCAGTAGAACACCTTTCCATGCAGGTTTTGCTCCTAGACCTTCTTGCATATGAGGGGTTAATTATGCTGCTAGGGTGGCTTTAAAGTCATCTTTGATGGAAGCGAGACAATCTGAGACGTGTAAGGCTCATCGCGGACCAGTAATTGAGGTTTTCATTTTCGGACTATTACCGTGGCATGTGCCTGCATCCTCCTGAGACTAGAGTCTGCCCTGAAACTACTGAGATGATGCAGTCTTCTTAATGCTGTGGAAATTTGCACAGGATGACGCGGAGCTACACGTTGCTGGCATTCTAGGCAGTCACGTGACCATGTGGGATCCTTGCAGCATGCAACATTCACCAGGGCTGGAAATGGGGTTTTGATACAAAGCTCTGATTTTTTCTTTTTTTTTTTTTTTTGTATTATTATTATTATTTTTTTTTTTTCCTGACTTAATGTGTGCCTTTAGCTGGCTCGGACAAGAAGCAGAACAAAACCCTGGCAGCTTCATGATGCCACCTGATTCCTCTTCTGTTTGGCTGTGTGTTTTCATTTGGGAGAAGACCCTGGTGGATCTATAGCTTACAGAGTTTTAAGGGATCCTTATTAAATGCACTTCTCTCTGGTAGTTTCGTCTGGCACACAGCTGACATGATCGCTTGCTCCCCCAGCCATTTGTACATCGCAAGGATCATCATGTCGAGTGCCTACCTCTGTTTTCTGCAGTCTCTCCTCCTCCAGTCACATCTCTCGCATTCTGCCATGTAGTACTGATCCTGCCGGCTATTTGTTTTTTTTTTTGTTTGTTTTTTTGTTTTTTGTTTTTTTTTTTATGTTTAATGTTTTGATTTATTTTAAACACCTTTTGATTTTCTTAAATCTTTCATATTGGCACCTGCAATGCTGTGTGATTAATTGGTGATCATGATAAACATGTATTCTCGAAGAGCAACTGCAGCGGTGATGACAAGGGGATGTAATAATGGTCGTTATGCTCGAAATTCTCCCTACAGTGACTGCATTATTGAAGAGAAGACTGTGGTCCTACAGAAAAAGGATAATGAAGGCTTTGGATTTGTTCTCCGAGGGGCAAAAGGTAAGCGCCTGTGCATGCCATCATCAGGTAATGTGTGTTGTGGTTTTCTTTTTTTTTTTTATGTTCATGCCTAAAATTAAACAGGAATTATTCCTAATACTCTCAGTTGCTAGACAACACAGTTCTCCCCCTGCTTCGTCACTCCTTGCGATTGTATCATGCTCGCATTCTGCATTCCAAGTGGTCAGGGGCACCTGATTAACACAATCAAGATGCAAAAACTTTCTAAGCAGAAGGCTTAAACATCAAAGAGCTTGACTGGGAGGGGTAACAAAAAGCCGCAGGCATCTCTTTCCATGCAAGGGTTAACACAGCTTGCAGACATTGCTTGGTCGACGTACAAATATCTAATGCTATGGTATTTTCACTGTGCTTCTTGCACAGCGACACAGAGAGAAGGGAGATGATGATAGAGATGTCTTAGAGCAGGCATTCACCACCAGTGCCAGGCAAATAGAAGCTGTCCCAAAGGCCTGCAATTTGTAGTTCTTTAACAGCCCCATTGCCACAGGTTGTCTGTACCCAAGTGTAGTCAAGCTTTTAAAAAAGGAGGGGCCTGATGAAGCTGGGTGCACCATGTTGTAATTTATAACTGTGTGCAAGTTATAGGACTCTCCTGGCAAGTTGCCTCTTGAGTTTTTATATCAGTTATGTTAACCTGTAAACATGTAGCACATCATTAGGCAGGATTTTACCTTCACAGCATGAGAGCAGTTTGACATGCGAAAGAATGTTTAAGGTCCTCTTTCAAATACAGCTGCCTACTGCAACTCTTTTAAACCTTATTTCGCAAGGCAGAGCAGAACATAAGGCCAATAAATTGACAACTCATAACAACCAATCCCTGATCAGCTTTCATAAGTCTGATAGCAAAAACCTGATGAAAAATGCTACCTCATTGGTTGCCTTGGATACAGCTTCCCTTTAGCACTGCTATTGAACAATACCTTTAATTTCCATTCCAGAGTCCCTCTGGTGCCGCTGGCTGCCGTCATGTGGAAGCCACTCCAACAATGACAGGACCTTGGGATGCTGGAATGTTGGGCCCTAGGCTTTGCATATGATTGAATACTAATGAACGTGGTTATTGTGGTCTGATCATGTGCAAGTCTGCATTTACCTGCAGGTTTTGTATAGAAAATTATATCAGCCTTAAAGCGGTTGTATACCTGCACATAAAAAAAAAAAACATGCAGGGCATACTAGCTCATTATGAAATTCTTACCTCAGAACGAAGCTCCTGTATCGGAGCCCGGTCCACGCCGAGGGAGCTGACATCTTGCCCTCGGCATGGGAGTTTTCTTCCCGGCAAGGTCCGGCAGCGTCTGCATTCAGAGCGGATGCGCCACTGACGTCAGCGGCTCCATGCAAAGGGAATATCTCCTAAACTGTACAGGTTTAGGAGATATTAATTTTACCTACAGGTAAGCCTTATTACAGGCATACCCCACTTTTAAGTACACAATGGGGTTTATTTACTAAAGCTGGAAAGTTCAAAATCAGGCTCACTTCTGCATAGAAACCAATGAGCTTCCAGGTTTTATTACCAAAGCTTAATTGAACAATCTGGGGTTAGAAGCTCTTTGGTTTCTATGCAGAAGGAAGCCTGATTTTGAACTTTCCAAGTTTAGTAAATAAACCCCATTGTGTACTTAAAAGTGGGGTATGCCTGTATAGGCTTACCTGTAGGTAAAAATGTCAAATTTGGGTATACAACCACTTTAAAGCGGAAGTAAATCCATCCATAAAACAGTTTCATTTACAGCAAGTGCCGGAAATGTAACACTCCCATTTGTTGTGCTCTCAATTAAACTGTCAAACCATCAAATGGCTGGTGTCATAACTGATCATATGTGCAGCATCATGGCAGTTGTAGATTAAACAGAGGCAAAGATGGCAGCTGCCTTGGCTGAAAATGATAGGGGGGGTTTATTTACACTTTAACCTGGTCAGACCCTTAGTTCAGATTGCAAAGTGTTTTGTTGAGGCCACAATGTGTTTCTACCAACTAGAATAGTTTTGTAATTTCTAGGCAGATGTACTTATTTATAGCCCAGAAAACATAAATATGAGGGGTCTTCAAAAAGTTTACGCACTTTTTAAAAATGTTTTATTAAGAATTTCAAAAACACATGACATCACTTTTCTACATAGTCACCTTCCTTTGCGATGCATTTTTCCCAGCGTTGTACCAACTTTTTAATGCCATCAGCAAAAAATGTTTTTGGTTGGGCGTTTAGCCTCTGATGCACCGCTGCTTTCACATCATCATCATCACATGAAAATCTTCTTCCCCTTAAAGCTTCTTTGAGCGGTCCAAAAAGGTGGAAATCAGATGGCGCTAAATCTGGACTATAAGCTGGGTGTTCCATAACCTCCCACTCATAAATGACACTACAAGAGAGAACTTTATCCCCATACTAAGCACACATTCATAAATGAATTTGTGCTCCTGGCACACCTTTTACCCACAAAAAGCGTATGACAGAATGTGACAACTCTTATACTAAACTTGCAAGGTCAGCCATTTGCCAGACAGACTAGTCACATGACACTCTGACAGGACCAATTACTACTCCTCCCGCCCTCAACGTTTCCAATGAAAATATAAAAGTGTGAAAACGTTTAGAAGACCCCTCGTATATAAGGTGGAAGTCTGTATAAATCCAAAACAAGTATAGAGGCACTCACGGATTTTGCAGCAGAGATAAATCGGAGCAACAGCGTTTTTATTGTCAATGTTTCGATGGAACTCGGTCTATTTTTCTCAAGACTTGAGAACAAGAAAGTCTTGAGAATGATGGACTGAACTCCATCAAAACTGCAACAATAAAAATACTGTTGTTCTGATTTATCTTTGCTGCAAGACTTGTGATTGCCTCTTTACCTGTTTTGGGTTTTTATGGATTTCTTTGTGGGTGAGCACCTGGGTATTCATCTCACACCTAGAGTGCGGCGGCGGGAAATTAATGTTTTGTGAGCTCCAAAACTAATGGTAAACTCTTAATATCAACATAGAGTTTACACTTAAAGTAGTTCTAAAGGCAACAGTTTTTTTTTTTTTAATCTTAATGCATTCTATGCATTAAGATAAAAAAAAACCTTCAGCCCAGGTTCACATTGGTCCGATTTGCCGGCAATGGCACCATCCGAATTGGTGCAGTGCCGACTTTGCGGCGCCGCACTGATTTCCAACAGTAGTTCCTGTACTACTTTTGGTGACTTCAGGGGGGCGATTTATATAGACATCTGTGCAGGAGCCCACACACATGTCTGTCAAATCGCCCCTGAAGTCTGACTGCATTGCCGGGTTGAATTTTTTTTTTGAAAATTTCTAACTTGCAGCAATGTGAACCTAGGCTTAGTGTGCACCAGCCCCCCTAATACTTACCTGAGCCCCATCTCTATCCTGTGATATTGCACGAGAGCCTCCGCTGTCCACAATCTCCCTCCTGATTGGCTGAGACACAGAAGCGGGCGACATTGGCTCCCTCTGCTGTCAATCACAATCAGTGAGCCAATGAGAAGAGAGAGGGGGCAGGGCTGAGCCACATGTCTATGAATGGACACAGAGCAGCAGCTCAGCTCGGGTGCCCCCATATTAAGCTGCTTGCTGTGGGGGCACTTGGCAGCAGGAAAGGGCCAGGAGCGCCGGCGAGGGACCCGAGAAGAGGAGGATGCAAAAACCACTGCATAGGGCAGGTAAGTATGACATTTTTGGTATTTTTAAACAATAAAAACAAGACTTTAATAGCACTTTAAGGCCTACTCAGATCATCAGGTATTTCACTGGTTAGTGATTTAAACGGTGTGGATACTTTACATGAATAACAATTTTAGAAGGTTCAGATTTTCCAATGCTAGAATTCCAGCTAGGTTTTTTTCATGGCTCTGAAATTCTCTTTTTCATTTGCTCGCTACTTGTACAAGTAACGATTGTCATCTGCAATCAAATGAAAGATCATTCTGGCCTGCTCACAGCATGAATATAGCAAAATGTTTGTATTGGTCCAAATAAACTTCAGTCAGATTCAAACTTCCGGGTTCCAATTATCATTTTCGAGGGCCTGCGTGAATGTGATTGGTGACTAATCATACACACTAGGATTACCCCCTTTAGCACGGCTGAGCATGCATGTTAAGCAAAAAAAAAAGTAGGATAACAGGAAAACATGTACACCAGTCTCAGATTAAACAATAGCAATTTGCAGGGTTGTTAAACCCATCTGATTGATACATCCCCATGAAATTGTTTTCTCATCCATTGAATAATCGCACACCTATGGCCAGCTTTAAATCTGCGTTACCTGAGCCAAATTCACTACCGAAACCAAAAATAATATAGGGTCAATTTACTAAAACATAAAAGATTTGGAGTATTCATTAATATGTGATATTTTAAGATCAAAATTGTTTTAAATTCACTTATTTTATCACATACAATGTTTACTGCGTACTATACTTTGTTGTTATTCTGAATTTGTGGAGACTCGTTGCATGTAAAATGCAAACTCTTGCATAGTCTCACCCCTAAAATACTACCCGCTTCTCACTGACACTATGAAGTGTCTGTTGTTGAGGATTGAACATTTGAAGTAGAGATAAAATGAGTTAATAGAATTGCCAATACATGAAAAATAAATTAATATTGTATTTGAAAAGATAAATCTACACCTCTTTTCAATCATCATATATGCAAACTTTTGATAAGAACATCATCATTTGATAAAATAACACACAGTTAAAAAAAAAAACGGAAGCAGCTTAGTGAATTAGTGAGCTTAGTGAATTGACACTTAAAGATGAACTCCAGACAGGCAGTTAATACACAGCTGAAATCCATATAGTTTACTTTTCAAGATTCTCTATTTCTGTCCACCCATTCCTGAGATTTACTTTGCACTCTCAGGCAGCACAGCCGGGTCATTGACCTGACTTTTCTCTGCTGAAGGTAAGGCATGCAGCCTGGTCACCATTCTGCCCCTAGCTTGTCACTGGACAGTAGAGGAGAAGCAGGAGTCATCCCTCTGCTGTCTCCATCTGTCAGCGTGTTCCTCATTAGCAGGTTGTCATGTAGCACACTTGATTGGTTCATAGTGCTGCCCCTCCCTCTCCCAGTCCAAGTGCCGTTGTACAGGAATCTACAGGAGGCTAATCTAGCTGCCTTTAAAATTATATTATATATATGCATGGAGTTCTGCCTTTAAATGTCATGAAACTAGGAAAAAAATGTGTTTTAGTATAAAAATAACCTTGAGATGTTGTTTTTGTTTTATACATTAAAGTGATACTAAAGCTTTCTTTAAAAAATAAAAAAATAAATAAAAAAACAAACATATACTTACCTACACTGTGCAGCTCGTTTTGCACAGAGTGGCCCCGAACCTCGTCTTGTATGAACCTCGAATGTATGACTTGGCCCCGCCCCCTGGTGCCTGGGTCATTGGATTTGATTGACAGCAGCGGGAGCCAATGGCTGCGCTGCTATCAATCTATCCAATCAAAGCCCGGACTCCGTGGAGAGAGGGACGGCACATCCCCGCTGAAGAAGATGAAAGGGCTCAGGTAAGTAAAACGGGGGGGGCTGGGGGGCCGGTGACTGCCAGGTGTTTTTTCACCTTAATGCATATGCATTAAGATGAAAAAAACACAAACCTTAACAACCCCTTTAAGGCTCCATGCACACTGGATGTTAAAATAATGTTATAAAAACACCAATAGCGGTTTTTTTATAATTATTTTTATTTTTTTTCAATGGATCAAAATCGTTAAACACTGGTGAGCCACGTTTTTGAGCGTTTATCTGCGTTTATCAGCGTTTATGAGCGTTTGGTGTTTTTTGTGGTCAGAAAAATGACTCCTGAACGCGGGTTTTATGGCGTTCAGTTAACGGCCCAGAAACTCCACTGCTGATAAACGTCCAAAAACACATGGACACATAGGATAACATAGAGGGGAGTTTATGGGCTGTTAAAAAAAAAAAAAAAAAAACAATGTCCAAACTCCCAAAAACGGCTGTTTATGAGCTTCAGTGTGCATGGAGCCTTATTGCAGTGGATGGCAGCGTACAAGCTTGAAAGCCTCCGGTTCAGTTTTTTTTGGGTCAGTAGTATTTTAATGATGTGAAATAATGCGACTCAGCAGGAATGTGGGACCTGTACGTGAGCAGATGCCAGAGGGATACACACACAGGTGTTGCTGATGTCTTCTAGGATCCAGCAGCAGTGCGCGGGTACGTGGGGTGGAGGCACGGGCAGGTTTATTATTGACTTTTCTAGAACACGTCAATTGATCCCTCAGCCCAGCATTTGCCAGCCCTCTGGGTCTTTACGAGACTTCATTTCCAGCAGGCTGCTGTTTACTGCTTATAAAACATTCAGAGGGCCACTTTGTGTCATAAAGTAAATTGGCTAGCGCTGACCTAGGGGATGTCAAACGACGCTGACGCCTGTCATGAAGTGAAGCCATTATTCCAGCACACAGGCTCGCAAATCAGGCAGCATAACTCAAGCAGTGTGAAGTGTCCAGTGTATTCTCTATGCAGACGTCAATTTGTAGGTATTAACTACACTATTGAGAATAGCTAAAAGGAAGCTGAAAACAAGGAGGGGAAACGATCTGCGTTCCCTTTTTGGCTGTATAGTTTGGGAAGAAAAATAAAGCCCTGGAAGGTTTTTGGATTTGTGGATATGAAGGCTTAAAGTGCTGCATCTCTTTTGTAGGCATTATCTTGTATGTAGTTTGATTCACCAGTCATCTCCCTATACATGAAACACCTGCAGCTCAGGTATTGCCGCAGCTAGAGTTGCCACCTCATCCCTTTAAAACCGAACACGTATTAATTACACAGGTTCTGTGGCTCATTAAGGTGGTAATTAAACTCACTTGGTGCCTTATCTGAATTAAATTAGCCTCAGAACCTGTGTAATTCATATGTGTTTCGGGCTTTAGGCCCATTTCACACGATCGGACCGTTCAGGTTCGCCTGTCAGTTTTGACGGCGGACCTGAACGGGCGCTCCATGTTAGCCTATGGAGCGACGGATGTCAGCGGGGACATGTCCGCTGACATCCGACCCGGTCCGATCCGCTAAAAGCAGAAGGATGGCCCTACGTCCAGGTCCGTCGCTGGCGGATCGGATGAGATCTGATGAAAATGGACAAACTGTCCGTTTTCATCCGATCCCTCCATAGGCGGCAGCGGCGCCTGACAAGCCCCTCCCCGCTCAGTGAGCAGAGAGGGACCTGTCATCCGCCGGCTCAGTGGAGATCAACGGACTGATCTCCCGCTGAGCCGGCGGAACCGAGGCGGGCTCCGTGGAAACGGAGTCCGCCTCGTGTGAAAGGGGCCTAAAGGGATGAGGTGGCAACCCTAGCCGCAGCTCAATTTCAAGAAAAGGGCGCTTTGTTGGTGCATGATCTAACCGCATAAAATGACACCAGTACAGTTTCAGATAGACAACAACCCCCTTTTGTGGAAGACGCTTATGTCGCATACACACCGTCGGAATTTCGGCCCACAAAAGACCGATGAGATTTTTTCGTCGGAAAATGCGACCGTGTGTATGCTCCATCGGTCTTTTGCTGGTGGAATTCCAGCCAGCAAAAGATTGAGAGCATGCTCTCAATTTTTCGGGCGGGAAAAGTTCCTATCCGAAAATGCGATCGTCTGTGGCAATTCCGACGCGCAAAATCCCTACGCATGCTCGGAAACAATTCGACGCATGCTCGGAAGCATTGAACGTCATTTTCTCGTCGTAGTGTTGTATGTCACCGCGTTCTTGACGGTCCTAATTTCAGCGAACTTTTGCGTGACCGTGTGTATGCAAGGCAAACTTGAGCGGAATCCCGCCGGAAAAGCCGTCATATCTTTTTCCGACGAAAAAAGCGATCGTGTGTACGCGGCATTAGGCTCTGTTTCCACTACTGTGAGTTGTTGTGCGACTTGACACATGTGAATTTCGCATGACAAGTCGAAATCCATATATTTCAATGGTCCCCGATCTAATTGGTGCGACTCAAGTAGCAGCGACTCCAAAAAAGATTTTTGTGCTACTTTGTTATGAGTTCGGTGCAACTTGTTCTCCCATGGTTCTCACCAGTCGCATGACATTGCATCAAAAATCACATTGCAAATTCGCACTGTAAGCCACGTGACTTTGGGGGTCGCAATAGTGGAAACCGAGCCTTACTGTTTTTTATGTCTCCCTGTCTTATAATATTTAGGCCCATGTGGAAAGATTAAAATAGGACCTGTGTATTTCCCTTCTTCCCTTGCATCTTATAGTTGAGCTGGTATGCAGAAGGACAAAAAAAAAAAACCTCCTGTGATGGAATAGGAATATCCCCAGGTCTACGCTGAGTAAGTGGTGCTGTCATTCAACATGATGTATTACATTGGGGGCACATTTAGAATTTATAAGGGTATGTAGAACCACAACTACTATTCCCTTGAAAGCAGAGGCAGTAATAGAAGTCATTAGTTGTGTTTAGAGATTTAAACAGTTTCCTACCATGTACCAACAGAACCATGTTTTTGTTTTTAAGGTTCGTGGATGGGAAGCTGACATGGGTCATTCCCCTTAGTTAGTAAGCACTGACATTTACCCCTGTGTTGTAGACAAATGAATCTCAACCACCAGGCCGTGGCCCACTGCTGGGCTATGGCCACTCCTCTCCTTGGGCCTCAAACCAGCTGCAGATCTCTTAGCCTCCCACAGTGCCTCCCCGTCCCCATAGGGCCCCCAACCTCCCTTAGTGGTCAACAGTGCCCCCTGCCCCCCTCAGAGTCCATGTGCCACACAGTCTTTCAAAATGCCCCCTAGCTTGTTGCAGAGCCTTCAGCCCTCCATAGTATCCATAGTGTCCCACAGTGCCCCCAATCTCCCTAGTGCTTCTGAGCCCCCTTTGGAAACCTACTCACTTTTCAACCCCCATCCTCCCCACAGTGACACCCAGCCCCATCCAGAGCCTTCCAGCATTTAAGTCCATGTTCCTACAATCCCATGCTTTTGTTGTGTGCGTATAAACTTTATTCTTTACTGTTGAGGCAGGGAAGGCTTTGGGAGAATTTACCAGGCCCTGGTCTGAAAAGGGTTGAAAACCACTGTTTTAGTACATAGAACCACTGTCATGGGTCTGTGACCACTGGGCATATACACAAACTTATCTTGGCGTAAAGCTTAATGGTATGTTTTTGGCTTGTGGGAGGAAGTCTGAGCTCCTAGATGAAAGTTGTATGTAGGTCAGATATTCCTGTGCTTTTTGTAAGAGTAGAATGTAGGACCCTAGGTCTGCAAAGACCTAGAGATAAATACTAGACTACTGTTCTGCCCATGAGTTGGCACTATAGGAGTTGAGGTGACCAGTTATATATATATATATATATATATATATTAGGAGCACTGCACACCATTGTAAGCATGTAGATGTATGATTGATATCACTAGTCTTTATAGACAGATTCACAGATTTTACTACATTTGACCATGCTTGTTTCAACCTCTGTACAATTCCCTTTAGAGTGTCCACAGAGCTAGATAAAATGAGAACATATCTAGACTATCCATTGAATTCAGGCAGGCCCCCGTACTACGTATTAGTTGGTAGACTGTACAGTCAGATTATAATGTATGTGGTGGGCTTACAGCTTTATGAAGAGGAAGCTAATAGAACTCTGATCATCCTACCAGAGGATTAAGCAGTTGCACCTTCACAGCAGGCTCCCCATGCCCTCTTTTTATAATAGGCTGTTGTTAAAAATTATTATGCATACACTGCAGGATAAAGAAAACTCCTTTTCTGGTTCCCCTCAGGCCACAAGCACCCAGCAGCCTACTGGTTTACTTACTCCTAATGCAATGTATGTCAAAGAGATGTGGAAGTACTCGCACCAGTGACCTACATACAGGAGGCCCCTATTCTATGGGAGCAATGCATATTCAGAAAAATGAAGGTTGACAGCTCACTAGGAATTCTTGACGTTACTGTAGCACCACAGGATATGGTTTGTGTCCCCTAGTGAGCTCATATGCTGTATGTTCAGCCAATAAAAAAGAGATTAGTTTTGTAGCTATGAATATTTTACTTTGACCATTGCACTCTGATGTGAAGGAATATTATACAGTATATATATATATATATATATACATGTAGGAATAACTCCTTAATTATTAGTAGATTGGGCAGAAAATGTTGTTCAATAAGCATAGCTTCATCGAAGAAGAAATCTAACTAAAAAGCAGAATTTTGTTTTAAGCTGCCGAATACACTAAACACGACCAGTCAACTGCCTATTCTGCTCTTACTACGAGAAAGACTAGTAAGCCATATCATTACATACCATCTTAAGGAATCCATAAATCCTATTATTCTTTTTACTTGTTTGCTTTATTTAAATCTTGTTTTGACAAAATGGGGACGCAGATCTATAATAAACACACTGAAAACCTTATATCATTAGAGGGAGATTCAGGAAATGAGATTGAACAAATGGATTCACCATGCGGAAGGAGAGAGAACAAATGATTCTAGTGGTCTAGTAAGCTGACATGGGGTGTTTGCCAGCTGCACCATCAAGTTGTAGTGTGAAAATGCTTAGAATAGAACATGAAGGAGGAAAGAGAACAAGGATGCCAAAAAAAAAAGAATAGAGAGGAGAAGCATGACCAGGAAACGGCATAATGACTTAAAAGTGCAAACCTTTTTTTTTTTTTAGTTTTCATAGAGTGGTAAGAAGTAGGAACCCCTAACTAGGTCCCATTAGGGGGATTCACTTTCTGTGTTTGCACTGGTGACCACTGTCATCCAAAGGTTTTCGAATTGTCACCAGAATAGGAGTAGAGTGAAAATCTTCTAATAGGGAGAGACGTTTCAATGGCAACAATCTAAGTGGATTCCTCGCATTTCTTGTTGCGCCTACATCAGTGTTTCGCACCCTTTAAAATTCTGCACAATCTTGAGGCACCCTATTCTAAAATGTAACAAGAATTAAACAAATAGTTTTGTATAATGCAGCAACATCCACACATGTAGGACACCCAGCGTTAGAGGTGATTTAGGCTTAATGTACACGGGACGTTTTTACAACCTCTCCTGAACGATTTAACTTGACAGATAGTAACCCACGTTTAAAATGTCAGTTTTTGCTGCATTTACATGCTGCGTTTAGTGGCATTTTGTCATTTAGAAGTGTTTGAAAAAATGTATTTATTTATTTTTTTCCAAAATAGCCAAAAAAGGAAAAACTCCTGTAAACTAAACATGGCTAAACGCGAGTTACCGCGTTTAGCTGCGTTTAGAAGCGTTTGGCGCTTGAAATGCTTCTAAACTCAGCGTCTGAACTAATTTTTTTGCTTTCCAAAAAAGACCTCTAAACTCAACTGCCTAGAAACCACTATAAATGACCCTGTGTACATGTACTGATAAGATAACAGAGGAGAGTTCAGGGGCATTTGAAAAAAAAAGCCCAACTGTTCCTAAACATCCGTTTAGAAGCAGCAGTGTACATGAGGCCTTATTCTTCCAAAAGCAAATACACCTTTTGCACACAGGTACTGACTGGTATTCCAAGGTTTTTCTCTTCCGTCAGTTTCTCTCCCTAAGCTAATGTGACCCCAATGCTGATGAAGAGGGGGAGGGGCAAACGAGGATGCTTTGCATGCACTAGACGTTCCCCCTATCAACCGATGGTGTCATTGGCTGTTCGGACACCAACAGCTGGAAGGTTGTAATGAAAACCTGTGGTCTGTGTAATTAATCACATATACTGCAGCAGGGCGGCTCTATTGTACGAAACAATGTACCTGTACGACGTTTGATGCAATAGATACTGTGGGCGCGTGCGTGCGCGCGCCAAGTGGACTCAATGTCCGCCGGCCACCTGCGATCGCTGTACAGAGAGGCAGAACAGGGATCTACATATGTAAAAAAGGAGGATCCCCGTTCTGACAGGGGACAACGTGGAGATCTGCTGTTCCTGGGGATCAGGAACAGCGATCTCTGTGTTGTCCCAGGGAGCCCAGCCCCCACACAGTTAGGACACACCCAGGGAACACAGTTAACCCCTTCATCATCCCCTAGTGTTAACGCCTTCCTTGCCAGTGTCATTTATACATTGAACAGTGCATTTTTTTTAGCATTGATCACTGTAATACTGTAATGTCACTGGCCCCCAAAAAGTGTCACTCGGGGTCAGATTTGTCTGACGCAATTTCGCAGTCCCGCTAAGAATAGCAGATCGCCGCCATTACCAGTAAAAACATAAAAAAAAAATATATAAAAGTCCATAAATCTATCCCCTATTTTCTAGACGCTATAACTTTTGCGCAAACCAATCAATATACGCTTATTGCGATTTTTTTTTTTTTTTTCTTTTTTACCAAAAATATGTAGAAACTGATTGATACATTTTTTTTTGGATACATATTACAGCAGAAAGTAAATAATATTGTTTGTTTGTTTTTTTCAAAATTGTCTGTCTTTTTTTGTTTATATAGCAAAAAATAAAAACCTCAGAGGTGATCAAATACCACCAAAAGAAATCTCTATTTGTGGGGGAAAAGGACATCAATTTTTATTCACCTACTGGCTTGTAAACAATTTTTTGGGAAATTTTTAGGCATTTTGCCAAGGCAACCATGAAGAAACCTGAGGGTACCCCAGGGTGCCTGGGCACCCTGGTTGAAAAAGGCTGGTCTACAGGACAGGAAATGAAAAGAAATCTTTTCAATGACACTAAAGAAACCTGAAAGGGTATTGAACATTTCCCTAATTTATCCTAAACTTTATATATAGTACTTTAAATATCTGAAAATGAAGGTGTTCTAATACCCAAGTGCTAAATATTAGATGCAGTTAACTAGTATAGCCATTCAGAAGACATCTGTACTACTCTGACATAAGCACAGTTGAATCTAATTGGTTCCTTTTAGGTTACTGCTCTTAAGAACTAGTACCTTTTCTGCAAAAAGGCAATATGTGTCTCTTAGGAAGTGAAACCACTTTAAAGGCGTGTTTTACATGGGCTTCATCCTGTATAGGAGCACTGTGAACAGCAAGCTTTGACAAAGCCTTTGCGGAGCTTTCAGCAAGCTTTGTTGAAGCTTGTACCAATTATCATTCAGCTCCAGTTTGTAAATGTTAAACACAGATCTTAATGGGATTGTTGATTGCCACTTTAAACAAGCTGCTGGCAGGCTTCAACAAGCTTCAAGAAGTTCTGTGTATAACAGGCCTTAAAGTGTATGTCCAGCCAGAACTTAGTTTTGTCTGTTTAGGAAAGAGTACTGTTATTATCTGAAAACCCAACACGAGTGCTATTCCTTCCCTACGTTATCCAAAACCAGAAAGAAGTTTTTAGCTTGACCTACACATTACTTGAAATTTCTGAGGCTGTTGCCCAAAGTTATGTACTAGCTCCAGGGCTCTTTTTCTTGTCTTTTCTCTACTCCTCAATAAGTCACAGACCTGGAACAAGCACACAGTCAGTGAAGTCAGATCCATATCTTTGTTCCCACCTCCTATCAAATAACAAACAGTAAGTAGGCTTTTTTTTCAGGTTCAGACCTGCTTATGATATGACATGTTCATAGGAAGGGGGTGACCACACATGGGACTAAGGTTCGGCCCGAGCATGAGTTCAGGCCAAACATTGGCCTTTGAATTTTCAGGGTGTCCGGCAGGTGTTAGCCCTGTCGAACACCCTGCAATGCACTGCACACTGCACAGTGCATTCTGCGCCCTGATTGGGTAAAGTTTTTGCCCAATCAGGGCACAGTAAAAGCTGGTTGTTAAGGCCGAGAAGCCAGCCGTGGTGTCTTTACCAACTTATGAGCCATCAGCTTGTAATGAGATTCCCAGCTGACCGCTAAATAAATAAAAAAAATTGTTGGTAAAAAAAAATAGTAAAAAAAAAAAACAGTCCATACCACACCATTTTTTTTTTAAATTGCGTGGGGTCCCCCTTAGAATCCATACCAGACCCTTATCCGAGCATGCAGCCAGGCAGGTCAGGAAAGAGGAAGGGACGAGCGAGCATCACCCCCCCTCCTCCTGAACCATACCAGGCCCCCTTCCCCTTAACATGGGGGGGGTGGGTGCTTAGAGGTGAGGGGGTGGGGGGATCTGCCCTCCCCCACCCCAAAGCACCTTGTCCCCATGTTGATGGGGTCAAGGGTCTTTCCCCCACAACCCTGGGCTGTGGCTGTGGGGGTCTGTGGGCAGGGGGCTTATTGGAATCTGAAAGTCCTCCTCTAAAGTGGTTGTAAAATCCTTTTTGGATAATTGTACCTATAGGTAAGCCTATAATAAGGCTTACCTATTAGTACTGTAAATATATTCTAAACATGCACTGTTTAGGAGATATTTACTGTATATGCAGCTAATGACGTCATTGGCGCATGCGCTGTGAAAGAACGGCCGCCCGTGTCGTTCCTACAGAGCCCTGTGCCGTGACCGGCGGCTTCCTGCACGCATGCACAGGAGCGACGTCACGCGGCTCCGGCCAGTCACACAGCCAGAGCCCACGGATCTGGAAGGAAGACGGATGAAGATGGATGCAGTCTCCAGTGGTGACAACGCATCATTGGAGGGCTTCGTTTGCAGGCAAGTTTCACATATTTATATGAGATGCATACTAGAACAATTATGCCTTTACTTTGCAGGTCAGAAAAAAATAAAAATAAAAGCCAGCGGTTTACTTCCTTTTTAAGAAAGGGGCCCCCCAGATCCCACCCCACCCCTTATGTAAATGAGTATGGGGTACATAGTACCTCTACACATTCACCAAGAAAGTGTCGAAAAAAAAAACAGAGAGAGTTTTTGACAATTCCTTTATTAAAAACAGTGTTCCCCCCCACCGTCGGAAGCCGAAATAGAAAAGAAAAAAAAGAAACCGGTCCGCACTCGTTGACGGCTGACTGCAGAATGCCTCCTCAGTTCTTATATAATTAAGGGTGAGGCCACCTGGCGACATCACCCAGCATGCACCGGTCTGTGACGTCACAAGAGGGGCAGTGCCACCACGTGATGTTACCTATATAAGAACTGCCAAACGGTGGAGGAGGCATTCGGTGGTCAGCCGTCAACGAGTGCGGAGCAATTTTTTTTAAATAGCTGGGTCCCGGCAATTGCAACTGCAAGTCAATTTAAATGTGATTTGACTCGTTTTTAGAAATGTCATTTTTGCTGCAGCATGTTCTAAACGTGCCACACCACTTTACAAGCAGACTAAGGGGCTACAGAGCACTTTTCCCACCAGTCTGTCACGTCTTCCTATTCTAAAACGAATTCTCTGGAGTTTTGAGGCTTAAGTAATTTTTTTTTTTCCCCCTTTTAGCGGACACTCCTATTGAGGAATTTAACCCAACACCGGCCTTCCCTGCTCTGCAGTACCTGGAATCAGTGGATGAGGATGGGGTGGCATGGCAAGCCGGCCTGAGGACCGGAGACTTCCTTATAGAGGTAGGCAACGTGGGTTTCTGTTTTAAGTTCTGCAAAATCACAAAATGGCCATTACAAATCTACCCTCTCTTAGCTGCTGAAAGCTGATTAGTTGCTGTGGGTAACTGCTACTTTCATTGTGATACTAAAAGATGTCAGTCATCTCTAAGAGGGTTCCTGGACATGGAGTAGATTCTTCACAAGGCTTCACAAGGCTACATTAATAAGGTAACATGTTGTCTCTGAGGCTGTCATTGTCCAAATGATTGTGACAATATAGTATGAATACCTCTCTGAGCACAAGCTACGTTTTAGCTGCACCAGCCAAGCACAAAGCAATGTCCGAAGTTCCTGCCTTCATGCAGGTGTCTCCTATGAGGTCACAGATTTGCATAAAAGGTACCGAACTGCAGATTTTCAGCAAAAATCTGTAAAAAAAAAAAAAGCAGTTTCTAAATATTTTAGCTTGCCTTTGCCATGCTTGATCTTGCTTCGAATGTGACAGATTTGCATTAAATGAGCCCAGATTTGTTGTAATACTTCTGTATATCAAAGCTTGTGTTCAGCATGCAATTTTGGATGTTATTCATTGATTTCTCTAGCGATCCGTGTGTTGAAGCTGATTTGTTGGAAGAAGATCATGTAAATTTGCTTGCTTTACTGAAGCTTGACGCTTTGTTCAGTGTGTTGTGGAGCTGTATGGCAGTGTTGTGTAGATCCTAAAAACGATAAGTGACGGTGGAGTGATTTGCAACCTCAATGGACTAAATATGGCATTGAAGCATTTAAAATGTTTGCAGGCTGTGCATAGTATACACTGAAAAAAAAAGTGCTTGATCGGTGGCTGTGGTGTCCTTGCACAGTCATAGTTTGGTGTTTTGTACCATGTTTGTGTTCAAGGGAAACAAGGTTGGTTTACTTTTGATAAGTTTAATATTGGCAAGGTAATATGACAAAGGTATGCTTGAGTGCTGGATGCTTGCTTGATGAACTGGGATTTAAGTGCACTGATGTTTTGCAGTACCAAACTGTGAAGAGTTTGACACTTTTCTAAAAAAAAAATTATTTTTGTGAGCTGATGGTAAAACGAAAAAAACAAAATAAATCATGAGTTAAAGCCTGTATACTTGTTCCTGCCATGATTAAAGTATATGTAAAGCCAAAATGTTATTTCTTAAAGTTTTGCATGGAGTAGGGAAGTGTTCAAAACCTTATCAAGTTATTTATTGTTGCTTTTTCCCACCGAGGAGATTCACCTTAATAATATGTCCTGGTGACTATTGTCTCTGGGACAGAAAGTAATGGGAAATCTAAAATCTTACAGTTTTCACGAGAACAGGAGAAATCTTCAGGTGGAGAGACCTATTCTGGTGCCAACTATCCAAGAGTGGATTCACTGTTGGGTCCTTGGGATAGAGTTGCCACCTCATCCCTTTAAACCCGAACATCTTTGAATTACACAGGTTCTGAGGCTAATTAAATGCAGATAAGGCACCAAGTGGGTTTAATTACCACCTTAATCAGCCACAGAATCTGTGTAATTAATATGTGTTTGAGTTTAAGTGCTGGTTCACACTACAACGACTTGGGATCCGACTTGTCAGACCTCAAGTTGCCCCAAGTCGCGGGACATAAGAAATTCCATTGAAATGAATGAGAGCTGTCTTAATGTACACAACTGAACTCGCTCCGACTTCAGAAAAGGTTCCTGTACTACTTCAAGGCGACTTCTAGGCAACTTGTACTCATAGATTTCAATGGAAGTCGCCTCCAAGTCGGATCTCCATCTATATTGAAGCGACTTTACAGGAAAAGAAATTAGTTTGCCCAGACAAACCCCTCCCTCCCAGAGAGCTGATTATTCTGTAATTGGCCACAGCCAAAGTCGCCTGTCCTGGAGGCAACTTTAAGTCATGTTGTAAGTTGCTTAAAGTCGCGCTGAAGTCACCTCCAAATCGCCTTGCAAAGTCATGCTGTAAGTCGGGTTGCCCCTGTGTGAAGCGAGCCTTAAGGGATGAGGTGGCAACCATACCCTGGGACAAGAAGTGAAGTAAAATCAGCCCCCACACACACACACAAGGGTTTCAACCCTTCTCTATCCAAAACCTAAAAAAAAATAAAAAACAACTTTTTTTCAGCCTATAGATTTTTTTCAACTGCTGTAAACTAGATTATATTCATCTTCTATCTTCTATTCTTCTATCTTATCATCAATCTTATAACCAGCTGTTTACTGAAGTCACTTGGTAAACCTTTTGTGTCTTTACATGTGGTGAGCTGTCACTGGTCATTGCAGATATGAAAAAAAGGCTGCTCAAGCCTCTTGGGAGCATCAAAATCTCAAAATCTCTCTCATGTCAGTCGGCCACTCATCGCTTTTCTGTGGTTATGTCGTTTTATCTCCTGGTGAGAGCTTAATAGGTTTAAAGGCAAACAGTGTTACTTTTAATGTGTTTGTGTGTGTTCTATGATAAATATAATTGCTTTGGTTAATTAATACATTTTGTCTTTGTTCTATCACTGATAGATTTTCTCACATGTCCCATATTGCTTGGGAATCGGCCTTTTCTTTTTTTTCATATTTTTCTCCTAATAAAATTACAGATGGGATTTCCGTGAATGGCTTTTCTCCTTGGTGTGTAGGCCACATGACCACACTTCCATTTCCCCTCTCCCTCTCTTTTAGCATGGCACCACCTGTCCCTAAAATGACGCATTTATGCGCTTGACAGGTACTGAAGCAATGCATTGTGAGAGGCAATGTGAGGAGCAGCTTAGCCTGTAATACACCATATGAGAGGGTGTAGACTGGGGTATTTAAAGATAACAGTAATAAGTAATAGTGACTGTATAATCTGGAAGTCACATAATTAGTCTGAGCTCTTCAATATAATATGAAGTTTTTGGTTTTTTTTGCTTTGTTTAGTTTTGTTTTTAGTGGGAATGATTGATTGCTTGAGTTTTGTTGTCAATTGTAAAAAAAAAAAATGTTTTCAATACAAATTATCTGTTTTAAAAAGAAAAAAAAAAGATAACAGAATTGTGCAAGTTGTTTTGTAACGCGTAAAAGATGGCTTATGTAGGGTGAAATGTCTAGACCAGGTATGTCTCCTTTTCTGTAATACAATTTGACTTGATCAGTAGAGACAAAGAGTATAGTAAACAAACAGAATTTGACTTTCACTAATATGACTTCAGTAAACTGAAATGTAATTGGTTTCTATATGCTATAGGTTTATAGATCGTAGGTTAGGGGGAACCAGTCATGATTGGGTTATATGGAATAATCCTAAGTGACATTAAAGCTTTGTTTTTTTTAATTATTATTATTATTATTATTAAAAAAACAAAAATGGAAAGTATGGTTTGCACAGAGCAGCCCTGATCCTCTTCTTCTGGGGTCCCCCACCAGCGCTCCAGACACATCCTCTTCAGCAAGTGCCCCCATGGAAAGCCGCTTTCCATGGGGGCACCTGTGCAGGCTCGCTCCCGCGCTTCTCTGTCTGCATCTATTGACATAGAGCGGGCAGCTCAGCTCCGCCCACCCCCCCTCCGCTCACTTGGCACAGCATTTGATTGACAGCATCAGGAGCCAATGGCTATCAATCTGCCCCGGTATTAGGGAGATAGCAGCAAGAGCTGATCAGGCTCTGGTAAGTATAACAAGGCTGGGGAAATGCACAGAAGGTTTTTCACCTTAATGCATAGAATGTATTAAAGGAGAAGTGCAGGTTTAAAAAAAAAATAAAATCATACTCACCTAAGTGAGTGCAGCATCCACAACAGATGATTGCTCGGTTCTCAGTCTTCAGTGACTGACAGTCACCTGTTTCTGCTCTGCCCCTCCAGTGCTCACTGGAATGCCAGGCTATGGAGGGAACGGGAGCGGCAGGCTCACAGTCGGAATCTCTGCAGAGTATGGACTGGCTCTGTGATGCCAGCCGACAGCGGACTTTAGCCTGCTGTTGGCTGAATCTGGGTCACAGGAGTGTAGAACTAAGTGCACTCCTGTTACCCACAGTAAAAGTATAGCCAAAAAAGCTTTGGACACACTTCTCCTTTAAGGTGAAAAACCTTAAAGTGTTACTAAACTCACAACAGTAAAATCAGTCAGTCTATGCAGTAAAGCAAACTTGTTATTCTCACTGTGGAACCTAAGGGGTTAATCCTCTGCATTGTGCAAAAAGGCTGTTTGATCCTGTCTTCTTTGATCCTCCCCTTCTTCCACAGTACCCGATCTATCTGCTAATAGAACAGAGGCTAGGGAGCAAGCTACACATGCTCAGTTTGGTGTGTATTGCTAGAGAGATTTTTTTCTTGGGAGAGTGCATGTGATCAGCAAAGGACCAATCGGCACTGTCCAGACTAAGGATCAGGGGTACTGTAGCTTCATAGGACAGTCAGAGTAGAATGAAAACTCCTCCTGCAAGCTTTAACAAAACACTGATAGAAGTCACAAGACTGCTATATACTGCTGATGAGAAAAGGTATTTAGCAGTTTATATTTACTAAAATAATTGCATTTACATGTTCTGTGTACTGTGGGAGACCAGATCTAGTGAATGCAGAGTCCTGGGTTTAGTAACACTTTAAGGCCCCTTTCACACGGGGCGGATCCGCTCAGCGGGAGATCGCTCCATTGATCTTCGCTGAGCAGGCGGATGACAGGGCCATCTCTGCTCACTGTGCAGGGACGGACCTGTCAGAGCCCCGCTGTTCTCTATGGGAAGATCAGATGAAAACGGACAGCATATCTGTTTTCACCTGATCCGCCGGACGGATGTCGAACGTATTGCCATTTGTCTGTTTTCAGCAGATCTTATCAGATGGCAGGCGGGTGTCAGCGGACACATCTCCACTGACATCCGCCTGCTCATACAAGTCAATGGGTGGCCCGCTCAGATCCGCCTGAAAAACAGATAGGCAGATCTTTGGGGACCAATAGTGTGAAAGGGGCCTAAGGCTTTAGAACCACTCTAATTATTATAAATGTACAAAATATTTATACTTGGCCACTTACAGTATATACTCGAGTATAAGCCGAGTTTTTCGGCACATTTTCTTGTGCTGAAAAAGCCCCTCTCAGCTTATACTCGAGTCTCCCTGCCTCACTGTGCCCATCTGCAGCCTCATGCACCTGATCTCCTGGCGCTGTGACATGCAGTCTAGTCGGCGGCCGTCCAGTGTAACAAAGCCTTCTCCTTGTCCTCGTCTGTGATAGGCGGAACACTGACTCACTGCTGAGAAACTGAATCAGTGTTTCGTCTTGGACGAGGACGAAGAGGAGGCGGGGCTTTGTTACACTGGACGGCCGCCGACTTGACTGCATGTCACAGCGTTGGTGTTCTGGAGATCAGGTACATGAGGCATGCAGATGGGCACAGTGAGGCTGCAAATGGGCACAGTGAGGCTGCAAATGGGCACAGTGAGGCATGCAGATGGGCACAGTTAGGCTGCAAATGGGCACAGTGAGGCTGCAAATGGGCACAGTGAGGCTGCAAATGGGCACAGTGAGGCACTGTGAGGCTGCAAATGGGCACAGTGAGGCTGCAGATGGGCATTGTTGACCCTGTTTTCCACTTACAGTAGCTGCTGCATTTCTCACCCTAGGCTTATACAAAAGTCAAGTTTTCCCAATTTTTTGTGGTAAAATTAGGTGCCTCGGCTTATATTCGGGTCGGCTTATACTTGAGTATATAGGGTACTTATTTTGTTAGTACCTGAGAGCTCAGTGTGTCAGGAGGTGAAAAGTCAACTGAAGTCAAGTGAGAGGGCAGCAACTGTCGAACACACCCCAGTCTGACTCTCAAGCTACAGAGTCAGACAAACCAAGTAAAGCTAAATACTAAGGCAAATATATTTGTCATAAGCAACTATAATTAAGATTCTTACAGCCACAACTGGTTCTCCTAAAGGCCTTCTGTAGCATACGCTATGTATTTCAGTGGCAATAGATGTTTCTTTAATTAAAGGTTGACTTTATTCTTCATATCATAATATCCAGGAATCAGATAACAGAATTTTCTTTCTATCGACTTATGCACATCTAACATAGAACTACACAATGCTTCATGATTCCATGATTTGTGATCAAAACAGGTTACATTGTTCGTGTACAACAGAAATCCATTCCACCAGCATCCAATTAGTAAGTGATTATATGGCTAATAGGAAAATGGGCAGACAAGATGGGCCATGTGGTCCTGCACCATCCAGTGTTCTCATACAATTAACTAGCGTGAGCATTCCAACATGGCTGCCCTTGTGGTGGAAGTGACGGGGCTTGGGTTGCCATGGAGACAGGAACAGTAGTCCTGGGTGCTGAATTTAGCTGTTTGATACGGAGCTAAGGAAGTGGTTGATATGCAGCACGCCAGATAGAAATGAAGGTTAAGAGATGGTTGGCATTTTGCTGTTTGTTTGTGCACACAGGAGATGGGAGTGTATGAATGTTGTGGTATACAGCTGATCGTCATCCATCACTATTTGTACCATAATGGCTCTTTAGATCCAGCAGTGAAAACAATGTATCTGTATTATATCACTGAGAATTTTCAGTAGTCAGGCTTTGTTAAGGCAGTGCAAAGAGCATTCGATCGATGTGAAGGATGCTAACTCAGCAACCAGATACATTTTGGTTTGCAGTCAGACCAGTGCAAGCTGATTGGTTGCTATGAGTTACTATACTTTTTACATTGCTTGTTGCCTTACTAAAAGCGTCTTGTGATGCTTACATAAGGTCAAAGAGGAACTAACGTACCATACCTTGTGGTCAGGCCCAGACTGGCCATAGGGCAGATCAGGCATTTGCCCGGTGGGCCGGGGCCGCCCGCTCCGTGGCCTGTTGATGATCAGGCCGCACAGCGGGAGGTGAGCAGCGCCTGCGGCCTGGACAGGGCTAACACAGGCCGCGGCCGCCGCTCACCCACCGCTATGCGGCCGTGCCTGCTTGTGGTCACTGTGTCTCTGTATAGAGACGGCCATCTTGGTAGAGGCAGGGTTTTACTTCCTCATGTCACAGTCTCCAGTATAGATGACAGTGAGCAGCACAGTAGTGACATGACCAAATCTCATTCCAAATCTCCTGAGGCTAGCAGGCAATTCTGCAGTACCTTGGATCACGCACTGCAGATACACAGCTATGAGGCTGTAGGAAAAAGAGTGCCTAGACACCCTCACATATTAGGGAGCATTCTGCTATTTTTCAGAAGGAATTCAGGACATAGGGTACTTTTTTCAGGGTACTGTGTAAGCACACTTACCATTGTATTAGGGATGCACCGATACCAGTTTTTTAAGACCAGGTACCGATACTTTTTCTCAAGTGTTTGCCCATAAAAATTACTGATACCTATTATTAGTGTCATGTGACAGTTTCTTTAGGGCTTGTTTACACCATACATGCATAAAAACTGATGGGAAAACAAAGATTTCACTTGCAAAGAAATCAGTTTCAGATCAGTTTTCATGTGCATTTCAGTGATTTTTTTACAGCCTGTTTGCAGTGCGATTTGAAAAAGAGTCCTGTGCAATTTCAGTCCTGTTCAGGTGCGATTTCTAATCTCATACACTACATTTTGCATTGGAACCTGAACCACACCTAAAATCGCAATTCAAAGCGGCTTGGAAAGTAGCATATACACAAGTACATGTATTCGTGCAAATGCTTAGCATTGGCACCGATAACAGTATCGATCTGTGCAACCCTACATTGTACAGATATTTCCAATTTTTACTTATTGAGTTCAGTTTTACTTTGAAGCCCAACTCTGAGCAAAAACCCCCTTTAACACACATTGCCGGATATTTTTTCTACTTGGAGAAGCAAATTATACTCACCCCAGTCTCCCCCCATACAGGGCCGCAGATGTGGCAGAACTTGGCATTCCCATTCAGTCCGATCGGGCTGGTGCCAGTCCTCTTTTTGAATCTTGAGGGAACTCCTCCATTGGACAGCCAAAGGGAACTGTCCATGTCTTGCAGGCAGTGTTATCACAGAGTTGGGCTTTAAGCAATAGACATCTGCCTTCTTACAATGCAATGACCAAAACTGTACTCCATATGTAAGACCTACAATAAATATACAGGCAAATGTTATATACTCACATCACATGCTTTCAATCTCCATTTTTTTTACACCCCAAGTTTATACGTGCTTTTGTATCTGTCACATGGCATGCGGTGAAGGTCCTCCTTCAGCACGGTCTTCCTCATCCGTATTCTAATTATTGTACGGGGGGTAATGTTATCAGTACAGTCTAGGTGCAGAATCCTACATCAATCATCACCAAGCTTCATTTGTCATGTAAGAGACCATTTTGTACAGATCCTTCTCTATTAGGCCACTATGCTGCAGAGTTTTAGTAACTCTACGTAGCTTTTTGACATCAGCAAAAACGGCAACATTGCTTTCCTCTTCATACATCGGGTTATTAAATAAAGCGAAGGAAGACTTTTTGATGTCAGCATTCGCTTTCCTGGATTAGCAGCTCACAAGATTTTTTTTTTTTTGCCTGGAGACGCTGTTCAAAAATAAACACACTGCAAAACTAGAAATGGTCTACAAGAGGGAAAGCCAATATTTCATCTTAGCTGGGGTGAAAAGTTATTAGCTGTTGCGTATTAGCAGAGCCTGTATTTGTGAAACAGAAGACTGTGTTTTGCTATGGAGAGGTGAGCAGTATACAATGTGACCTGGGTGTTCAGTGTTAAGACCATTAACAGTAAGCCTCTATTTTCACCCTCCAAGCTATTCACACAATTGAATGGTGAGAAAGCCGCCTTCCTTGCGTAGAGCTCTTTTTGTGTTCCTGTTTGGTTAGCTCTGGAAGACTTCACCGAGGATGGCTATAGCTAGATAAATTCTTTTACAGGTAAACATTGTATATACTGTATATTTTACTCTTGCTCTGTTAAAGAATAATTCCAGGTATGAATATTTTACAGTACATTAGTCCAGCTTGGCCCAATATAGCTATGTATATACCATACCTGGCTGATGCTCCTGGAAGCTGGAAATCACTGAAGTAGACACAGCTACTCCATTGATCTCCACTTGCTTCTGGGTCACACGCTGAGCGGCTGCACTTTCTTTACTACCTTACTTAAAGAGGAACTAAACCCTGATGGGGTTTTACTGCCTCTTTATTTCCCTGCAAAGGTAAAGCATAATGAGCTACTATGCATCGCATAGTAGCCCATTATGTGTCACTTACCTGAAACCGAAGCCTGCGATGTCACCGCTGTCCCCACTAGCAGCGAGCGTCCATCTTCACCCCTCTTCCTTCCGGGGCCGCAAACTCCGGCTCAGTGACTGGCCAGAGTCTTGTGACGTCACTCCCGCGGACGTACGCGAGAGCCGTCAGTCACGGCATGACCCCTTTAGAAATGGCACAATCTGCCCTTTCTAAAGTGCCCATGCACCGTAGACATCAGAGCACGGCTTTATTGTAAATATGTCCTCAACCGTGGAGGTTTAGGAGATATTTCCAGCACCTACAGGTAAGCCTTAATATAGGCTCACCTGTAGGTAAAAGTGGTTGTTTTACAGGGTGTACAACCACTTTAACACAGGACATTGACCACTCATCATGAGCGCCATTTAGAGATTGCGTTGCAATTTCTGAATGAATGCAAAGTGTTCTCTGATTGGATAGCTTTAAGAGGCTGGGCAGTTATGTCACGTTTTCCACCCTGTCTGATCAAAGAATGCTTTGCATTCAGTCAAAATGCAAAGCCTTCTCTGAATGGCGCCTATGCAGCCAATGGCTAACCTTCAGTGTTCAGTAAGCAGGAATGAAGTTGCTCACAGGACCAGGAAGCAGGAGGAGATCACTGGAGTAATGGTGTCTACTTGATGGTGTCACTGATTTCCAGCCTCCAGGGGCATTGGTCAGGTATGATATATACAGAGTTACATTGATTCAAGCTGGATCAATGTAACTATGTATAAAATACCTATACCTGGAACTCTTCTTCAAGTTCCTTATCAACACAATGCAGAAGACTTCAAGAGCGAGAGTTCTAAAATACAGCAAATCTATTGGAGAAACAAAGCTGTAGGGTTGTTTTAAAAGTTTATACAGGGTTTTGTAGGTGAGGAACATTTTTTCATAATTTGCTACCCATTTTATGATGATCATCAGCAAAAGATAGGTAAGTTGTTTCTGTGTATCGGAGTAATATATACAGTAAGATAATACACTAATAGATTTATTTCATTCATCCCACTGTCCCATGAACTATAACAGGCATGTCCGAAGTCCGGCCCACATTCCGGTTTGATACGGCCCCCCTGGTAATTTGGATATATATATATATCTTTTGTGGCCCCCAAGACCGTACCATATTTATCTGAGGGGACAGGGAGGGGGCGGGATGAGTGCCATCAGATTACATACAGGAGAATCTCCTGTTTACTCGGCGGCGTCATTAATAGGAAGTCCCGTTTCCTGGGCTGGCATTGGATGACTGTTCTGTCTATCATAGGAGGCTGGACTTTGTATTAAAGAGGTAAACAGGAGATTCCCCTGTATGTAATCTATCAGCGCTTGTCCCGCCCCCCTCCCTGTCCCCTCTGAGGCTGCACTGATGGCAATGATAAGGCTGCACTGATGGCAATGATAAGACTGCACTGATGGCAATAAGACTGCACTGATGGCAATAAGACTGCACTGATGGCAATGGTGAGGCTGCATTCATGGCAATGGTAAGGCTGCATTCATGGCATTGGTGAGGTTGTGTTCATGGCACTGGTAAGGCTGCATTCATGGCAATGGTGAGGTTGCATTTATGGCAATGGTGAGGTTGCATTTATGGCAATGGTGAGGTTGCATTCATGGCAATGGTGAGGCTTCATTCATGACAATGGTGAGGCTTCATTCATGGCAATGGTGAGGCTTCATTCATGGCAATGGTGAGGCTGCATTCATGGCAATGGTAAGGCTGCATTCATGGCAATGGTAAGGCTGCATTCATGGAAATGGTAAGGCTGGACACCCCTGGACCATAGACTATGGGATTCGTAGAGGCAGAAAAACACAGTAAAAAATTATTTGATGGAAAATAGATCACATGACCATTAAGTAATGGATGTTAATGGATTATATTTGGAGAATAAGAACATTGTTTATTGCTTTTTAAGGGTCTGTTCATATTTCATTAAAATGCTTAAAAGTGCTTGAAATGCATTGCCTTCCATGGACGTGTGTTGAGATGCAATTTTGCAGGTTATTTTCCTTGTACATCACATCCTTTTCCTGTTTGTTGGCTGAGAGGAGGAGTGAGAGAGAGAGAGAGGAAGAAAAAACAGAGAGACTTATGTCCGGTGCACACGATCCAAAAATCGGACGACAGATTGTCCGACTTTTTTCGCTTACTAGTCGCAAGTAGAAATTGAATAGGTTACTAAAGTCACGAAAATTTTCGTACGACAGAGAAAAAAGCCAGAAGTTATGTCATGTGTTGTAGTGTATTTGTATTGTATTTTCGGACCACAACTCTACTGACTAAAGGAAAATCATATGATCTGGTATCATACGAGGAAAAGTTTCATGCTTGTTCGATCGAATAACTGTTGTGATGGGCTCTTGAAAAGGTTGATTTTCGGCTTGTGTGGTGAACAGGATGTCTAACATAACATCCTGCACATGGCTTACAAACTCATCTATTTCTTTAAACCTTGCCATTGAAACACCTCATTAGCTCATTAACTTTCCATTACAGCACACGCTCTCTACTTCCCCTCTGTATGGGTCCTTGTAGTGGACAAAATAATGAAAAGCTTTTTTTTTTTCCCCTCAATTGGACACAGCTCGAGTTTGGCAGCTGATTTCAGCCCTTGATTTTGGCTGAAGTCAGCTGGTCGGCTGTGCCCAATCATTTTTACAAATTTTTCAAATTTACAAAACCACAGAACTCTGCGTACAGGAAACTGACTTTTGGCTATTTCTTCTCTTTACAAAGCATTGTTAGGCACACCGTTAACCCCATGATTGCCCCTAAATGTTAACCCCTTCCCAACCTGTGTGTTTAGGATAGTGTACAGTATTATCCAGGATCTCTGTATTCATGTCACTAGCAATGCCAGTGTCAATTAGTGCCCCTCCCAGATAGTGTCTGTTAGTGCCGGATCGCTCGCTATTCTATCACAAGCCCACTATAAATCGCTGATCAATGCCATTACAGTATAGCATCTATAGCTGCATTTAAATTTTAGCATATATAACATAGTTTGCAGATGCTATAAACAATTTAATATACACTTATTGGGATTTTTTTTTTTACCAAAAACATTGTTTTTTTTTTTTTTTGTATTTAAAAAATGTTGGCCTTTTTTTTGTTTGTAAAAAAAATAAAAAACCTAGAGGTGATCAAACACCACCAAACAAAAGCTCTATTTGTGTGAAAAAAATGATAAAGATTTCATTTGTGTATAGCGTTACATGACCAAGCAAATGCCAGTTAAAGTAGAGCAGTGCCAAATAGCACAAATGGTCTGGTCATGAAGGGGATAAAACCTTCCAGGGGTCAAGTGGTTAAAGGGGGGCGTTCCGGCCGCAATTTTTTTTTTAAAGTCAGCAGCTACAAACACTGTAGCTGCTGACTTTTAATAAGGACACTTACCTGTCCAGCGAGCCCGCAATGTCGGCCCCCCGAGGCCGATCCGTCCAACGGATCGGCCGCCAGCGCCTCCATCCTAACTAAGGGAAACGGGCAGTGGAGCCTTGCGGCTTCACTGCCCGTTTCCCACTGCGCATGGGCGAGTCTCGCGGCGCTTTGTGAATGGCCCCGTTGTTTCCTGGGGGACACACAATTCCCAGAAGGCAACGGGGCCACTCACTGAAGAGGAGGAAGCGCCGCGGAGTAGGAAGAGGCAGATTAGGAAGACTGCCTAGCAACATGGGTTTCAGGTAAGTTAAAAATGTGTTTTGTTTTTTTTTTTTTCAAATGTTTTTTTTTTTTTTTTTTTAGAATTTTAATGCTATTTTTTATATTAGGGTGGCACTCCATTTTAAAATGCATACTTGTAGCATTCTAAAGCAATGCACTGCACATGACACCAGCGTTCTGGTGTGAACAGGACACAGAGAAAACAACTGTTTTCTCTGTGTCCTCACAGTGACCTGCATTGTTCCAGTGCAGTAAAACGCAGGTCAGTGCAGTATATGTGAATAGGTCCTAAGTTTTTCTTGTTCAGATAGCTCTGTGGTTATTAACCACTTCTTTGTACCACAAAAATTGAAATAACACAACTTAAGCCACGTCTGTATAAACTTGATTGGAGGAGAGAAAGGGTAAAGGGCCACAGGGCCCTAATTCGGACTTTACAGGCAAGATGGACAATCATATAGTACAAAAATATATTTTATTAGCAAGTCATAGCAAACAGATCAAATAAAAAATAATTAAAAACATACGATAGGCATATAATAGTAATGAGTATCTAGTGTAAACAAGAGTTGACAACAAATAAACGACAGTGAGCCCCTGGGCGTCAACGCGTTTCGCTGTTTTGCTTCGTCAGGACACACTTGGGGGTAGTTGGGAGGAACGGGTCTCACTTGCCTGCATGGAAATATCTCCACATGGAGAGCTCCCAGATAATCACCCAGGAATCACCGTGTAAAGCAGGAGGCAGTTACCTATTAATACCAGCGACCGTGTATAGGGCTGATGACTTAATGATATATAGATATAAATATAAACTCATATGGTTCACTGGGGAGGAAGGAGATACACCGTAAGTATCCAGGTAATTAAAGGGGGGAGTAATAGAGAAGAGAAGGTTGGAACAAAACACCCCTTCACTTGTTTTCAGTCCATAGAAACAGGGGCTTCAACAATAATCCATATGGACAGATATATATTCCTTCCAAACTGGATATATCGAGCGCTCCTATACCTGCCCACAGTCAGTATAACTATATAGGCCCCATAGGTATATTTAAACAGGCCATAGTAGCATGCGGTTCAGTGTCTCCCCCAGGAACAAACAAAAACCACTTCTTTGTACATATTAGTTTCATGTTTAATGAACCAGTACAAGCGAGATCACAATACAGCGAATGCCCAGGGACAGCTCGGTTGGCACAGCTCAGTCCAGGAGCCACAGATAATTGATATTCATTGTTTTTCTGGTTGTACTGTTTGCGGCGGCGCTTGTTGCAGTCCTCCTTAGGTGTTAACACGAAGCATGCTATTATTGCAGGCGATACTAGATGATAGCCCGTCCTCTGTAACCTGGAACTAGCCGTGTGGAACATCTTGTACTGCTAGTGAATTTCTCACCTCCCTTCCTCCCCCTCGCACGCGGAGTGTTGTGCTGGTTCTCTGCCCACTGCATCCTACTATTCATATAATGACACGGGCTCACAGACATTGATCACCACTATGTTCCAGGCCTAGAGAGAGATTTCATTGGAAGAGAAGGTGCAGAAGAAAAAGTGGACTTGTTTTTTTTTTTTTTAACAACCAACATGTTTGATTTAAAGGTAATCCCGCCCTGGGAGAATTATAGATGCTATCATTGCTGACATCGCTTCTGAAAATGCAGGTTGCCTGGCATTCTCTGATGTCACAACTTTGTTTTACTGACCCCAGCTATGCAGATCAGAAATCAAAAGTGAGTCAGAGCTTTTAATCTGTCCACTTATTCCAGGTCAGCAATTCAAAGAAGTGAAGCTATTGGATCATCATTACAGCCATACAACTATTTTTTTTTTTTTTTTTAGGTATTGATATTTTTCCAAATACAAGTTTTCTTTGAACTGAAGAAAAAAAAAGAAATTGGTCCTTATGTGGCCACTCCTACCTAGCATGCTATACCTCTGCATGCATGTATCAATTAGGACAGCATATTGACCCCATTTCTTCTCCTTCTGCTCCTTCACTTACCAATCACAGGCTGAGGTGGGTCCTACAGCAATACTCCTGCACATACGTGAATAGGCCCAACAGTGACTGTTCCACCATGCCTGTGTGGATGTTCATTGGTAGCCTTGCTGCCCTCTAGGAATGGGGTTGTCCTTACAGCACTGCAGAAATGAATAAAAGAAAGAGGGTGCACTGGCCTAGTGCATTATCTAACTATTTTTAAATAAATATTTGTTGAACGATTCAAATCTACTCGCAAACAGAGGTGGTAAAGTGTGCTCATCAAGCCACAACATGTGGCTGAAAACTCCCAGACTGCCTGGAACCACCAGTGTGAGGGGGGGAAACCTAGCCTTGGTTCCTGCTGGTTGACGCGTTTCGAAGGGAAGTCCTTCTTCAGAGCCAAACTGCCAATGGTTCTTTGGCTATATTTATACCTTAGCTAGCAAGGCAGACACACCCACAGCGTGAGAGCCGAGTCCCGTCCCTGAGGAAGGGTGAAAAGAAGGGGCGGGAATGAAAAAGGGACCCCTAAATGAAGAAATGCGAGTGTGGTGCCTCCAAACTGACATCAACACAGCCTGGAGGCACCACACTCACATTTCTTCATTTAGGGGTCCCTTTTTTATTCCCGCCTCGGCTCTCATGCTATGGGTGTGTCTGCCTTGCTAGCTAAGGTATAAATATCAGTGATGGGTGTCTGCTGTGCTTAGCTACAATTCAGAACAATAAACTCAATAAAGTAATTAAATGAATCCCTCGAGCAGCCAGCACAATATTGATGAAGAACAACAAAACAATTAGTAGGTGCAGCGCATAAAGGTATTTTCCATAGATCAATTAAATCTCAAAGATATTTGGAGACCGCACACTTGATACGATATACTTTCAATGTGGTCAGGAAAGGAAAACCACCAACAGCACCCAAACAAACTGTCTCTTACCCCCCTCTTTGGACCCTTATTACAGGGGTCAAATGGGCATTGAGTATGGTGAAATTGCTCGATCTCGGCACACCACGATCAATCAGGTATAGCAGGATGGATACAGGTATCCTGGTCTCCACACTCCGTTCTCAATATCCACAGCACTAGATCCACACAGGTAATAATCTCACAAGACATAAACAAATAAACCCCATGGTGCAGTAATCCTTGATAAGGCTTTATTCGTAAAATGTGAAAATATTGCACTTACATGATCCAAGTTTAAAAACGATTGCCACTGAATACAGACTCTCAGCTCTTAGCTCATACCACCAACAAAATGGATGCCATGTCCCGGCATACACTCTCGTCACATCACAAGCTCCTCCCTACGCATTTCGTCATGAATTGACGCCTCTGACTACGTCAATTCATGAGGAAACAATTCAGGAGGAGCTTGTGATTTGACGAGATTGTATGCTGGGACACGGCGGCCATTTTGTTGGTTTCTTAGCTACAGTAAAGTTTTAAAGCCCAGCCCCGGGCAACACAAATATGATCCCTTGCAGTCCTTGCAGTGGGGCTGTGTCTGCACTGCAATGGTTAGAAGCTTGTTTTGTCTAGGAGAGAAACAGTCAACCTGATCCTTCACTCCCCCCCCCCCCCCCCGCAGATGACAATTACCCACGCTCCAGCAGTGGACTGTCTCTCAGCATCATCATGTTCAATGCAGAGCTGTGGACCCTGTTTGGGCTTGACTTCAGGATATTATGATGGCTGGAGAGTGGGGGAGAAGATGCTGTGCGGATGGGTTGAGCTGTGGGGAGGAGTGGAAGATTCAGTAAGAATACCTTTTTTTTTTTTCCCTGCACAGCCCCATTGTAAAGGATAATTTTTTAGTTACTACTGACTGTACTAAAATACAATGAGTTTACATGAGAGCTGCTTCCTGAATCTCAGCCAGTGACACAAATACAATGCTTCCTGATTTATATCATTCATATGGCTTCTTCAAAGGACTTGTCTCTATTGCAAGATGCAATTTTAACTAAAACACATAAAAACTGTGTTACTTACAATAGTAAAAAAAAAAACATTACAGCGGACCTTCAGTTCTTTTTTCATCTTTCCATCTATTAAATCTTCTGCCCTTGTTTTTAACTTTGGATAGTAAAACATTTTTTTCTGCCAGGAAATACCTTATACAGCCCACTTCCTGTTCCTTGTCTGGTAAAAAGCCTAGGCTTATGACATCATGCACAGCTCTCACTCTCTCTCTCTCTCTCTGAGAGTTCACCAGGAAGGGAGGGGGGATGAGTCATAAGAGGGCCAATGAGAGCTGCAGGGCTGCAGAGCTGGAGGTGTGCCTCTGTGTGTCTATATAAATCCAGGAAGTGAACAGGCAGTAGCTGCAGATGCCCACAGTTAAAATGGTTGCAGCCAGACTCAGTGGAGGGAGATTTCTGCAGCATATTTGGCAAGTACAGAATCACAGTATATATGAAATAATATGCAAAGTGGTTAGAGGGAAGCTTCAGAAGGGCAAAGATGTTTTTATTACAAACTATGTGAGCAGACTGCAGTTCCTCTTTAAGTAATGTATTGTATGTAAAATCTCCAGCCTCGTGAACATTTCGACCATGTTTTAATTGCTACATTGAAGGCATTTAAAGAAAGCAGGGGAGGCTGCAGGGGATCTTTTCCCTGCGTCTGCTGTCACAATTCAAAAGAAACTTGAATGACTTACTTCCTGAATGACATCTCGGTATGGATGTCACACCACTTTCTCAAATTCAATCTTTCTAAAACTGAGCTTGTAATACTTCCTCCTTCCCAGTCCCCCCTCCCCATGACTTGACCATTAAGTTTAACAGCACAACCATTGGTCCCTCCACACATGCCAGGGTCCTGGGTGTAATCCTTGACTCTGACCTCTCCTTCAGCCCCCACATCCAATCACTGGCTAAATCCTGCCGCCTTAACCTCCACATATCTCTAGAATTCGACCCTTCCTGAGTAATGACACCACAAAGCAACTTCTTCACTCCTTGATTATTTCCCGCCTTGACTACTGCAACTCTCTTCTTAATGGCCTACCCTTACACAGGCTGTCCCCCCTTCAGTCTATTATGAATGCTGCTGCTAGACTAATACACCTCACTAATCGATCTGTGACTGCTGCCCCTCTCTGCCAATCCCTTCACTGGCTTCCCCTACAACACCGTATAAAATTCAAAATGATAACCGCAACATACAAGGCCATCCACAACATCGCCCCCAGCTACATCACCAATCTCATCTGCAGATATCGCCCTAATCGTCCCCTCCGCTCCTCCCAGGACCTCCTGCCCTCTAGCTCCCTTGTTACCTCCTCTCATGCTCGTCTTCAGGACTTCTTCAGAGCCTCTCCCATCCTCTGGAACTCCCTGCCCTGGTATATCCGATCAGCCCCTAACCTGTCCACCTTTAGGAGATCCCTGAAAACTCATTTATTCAGGGAAGCCTATCCCACACCCACCTAACAACTGTCCCCGAGCCACCCCCATCAAATCATTCCCCCCATCTATTACCTTTTGTACCACCAACCCCTCCCTTTAGAATGTAAGCTCTATGAGCAGGGCCCTCCTGTCCCTTCTGTATTGAACTGTACTGTAATTGTGCTGTCCTCCCTCAACATTGTAAAGCGCTGCGTAAACTGTTGGCGCTATATAAATCGTTAATAATAATAATTGGTCATGTGTGGCTCCGCCCACCCAACCGTGTCATTCATTCACAGAGTTCTGTAAATAGAAAACTAAAAGGTCCAGCAGCCCTTGTAGCTGTCGGTTTGTAGTTTTTAATGAACTACCACGGCACTGTTGAGCACTATGGTGGTTCGTTGAGCTTCCTGTTAGTGTGTAACTGCTTGGCTGTACGATGTATGGCCAAACAGATTACACACAGAGTCTGCAAGAGCCCTGCATTGCACCCACAATCTGCTTATCATGGGTGCAGTGCTTTCCAGGCATGTGCATTTATTTTATTTTTTTTTTATAGGTAAACTTATCCTTTAGGCTCTGGCACACAAAAAAATGGAAGTTGATTGGCATCTGCGCAGAAACTGCACCAGTTTTTGCACTCTCCAGTCTTAGTAAAATCAAGCCCAGCGTGTAGGCAAAGAACATGTCCTGCCACGACTCCGATTAAATGGACCACAAAAGATGTAGAAAATGGTTGGCTAATCCAGTGGTCATCAACCCTGTCCTCAGGGCCCACCAACAAGCCAGGTTTGCAAGATAACTGAAATACATCACAGGTGATATCATTTGGTGCTCAGTGATTGCAGTATTCTAGTCTACATCTCCCCAAGGTAATACATAAAACCTGGCCTGTTAGTGGGCCCTGAGGACAGGGTTGATGACCACTGGGCTAATCTACACAACTGCCTATCTTTTTATTTTTTTGACTTTTTAAATAACAAATAGATAAAATAATTAGTGCAACGTAATACTTTTGGTAGTAAAACAGTACATTTTGTCTAGGGATGTACAAATCAGACTAAAAGACGGACAACTAAGTCTGCACACGGGACAGAGGGATTTGGTCTCAAATGAGGGACAGCTTGGAGCTATGCTGAAACACGTGCTTTAGTGATGTAAACGAAATTTGAGAACCTACTAGCAAACATTTGTTGTCGGAAAGTCAGACAGCAAGTTTTCGATGGAGCATACACGCGGTCGGACTTTCCAACAACAAGCTCACATCCAACATTTCCCGTCGGAAAATCCGACTATGTGTACGCGCCATTACAGTTGCTTGTGCTCTCAACTGAACTGTCAGGCTATGAAATGGCTAATGTCCTAACCGATTACAAGTGCAGCACCATGGAACTGCATATCAAACCACAGCTAAGATGGCAGCTTCCTTGGCAGTCAGGTGACAAAGGTCTTTTTACTGAAAAAAAACTAAGAAATTGCAAAGATGGACTTTATAGGCGCACACATAGGGTAAAAGGTTTTGAAATTTTAATTGGATAAAGGTAAAAAGTTATCCAATGAAAATTTCAAAACCTTTTACCCTATGTGTGCGCCTATAAAGTCCACCTTTGCAATTTCTTCGTTTTTTCCAATCAATATTGGGACGTTGGCACATTGTTACTAGTGCATCCACAGTGTCACCCTGTGATAAGGCACGTTAAATTCCATTTTGTGACAAAGGTCTTTTTATGCTTTATTTTTATTTTATTTATTTCAGAGACTTCTATAGTGCTGTCAATTTAGGCAGCACTTTACATGTATATATATTCACATCAGTCCTTGCCCTCAAGGAGCTTACAATCTAGGTCCCTAATTCACATTCATATATAATAGGGCCAATTTAGACTGGATCCAATTAACCTACCAACATGTCTTTGGAGTGTGGGAGGAAACCAGAGTACCCGGAGGAAACCCACACTGGCACAGGGAGAACATGCAAACTCTATATATGCTGTTCTCTCTCTCTCTCTCTCTCTCTCTCTCTCTCTCTCTCTCTCTCTCTCTCTGTGCAGCTTGTTGTTCACTGTTATTCCATTTACTACATTTTGATGAAGTATACACAAGAGATGCAGATGGTGACCCTATTGGGAATAGAACCCACAATTCTAGTGCTGTAAAGCCACAATGCTAACCATCAAGCTAGCACAACGCCCTTATGAAGAATCCATTTGTGGTGAATTAATACACAGCAAATTCATGAATATTTATTCAGCCCACAATATGGCTGCCTCCTTGATGTGTAGGCGATATACCAAAGTATAGAAGACTGTGAATAATACTAAAGTGTAAAAATAATTTATTCCCGCGGCCTTGTGTTTGTGGATCTAATCCATATGAGTAGGACATTAGTATTCTCTCTGCTCTCATCCAGCCGTCATGAAACCCCATTATACAGCACATCATCCTGATTTTCTGCATGCCTGCACACTGCACATATTATATTCTATAATGACAGGAATATCCCAGCTCTTGTCTCTCAAAGAAGATGTCAAAATTAAGGAATAGATGGTATAGGATCTGTTTGGGAACAGGTCTGCCACAATGCTCACGCCTTCTGTAAACTCGGAAATTCCCAAATAAATTTTTCTTTTGCATAAATTAAACTAATATTTTAGCTCTGGGTATATACTGGATCATTGGCTGGCTTATGCTTCCCGGAGAAACTGAAAAATTGAAGATTTCTGCACGATTGTTTGAGTCTCTTCCCTCCAAAACAAGGTCAAAACACAGGTGTTCCCTTTTTGTGGTTATATACAGTATATTACATTGTAAAAAAATCTCTCAGAGTGTGATATCTTTATTTGACTTATGGCAGCTGCGCTTGGACAGATCTTTAAAGCTGGCCATACACTAGTCTATATTCAAAGGAACGTTGGTACAAACAGTCAGGCGAAAATTCTGTGTACACCTGATAGTTCACAAGCAAACGCCCTACACCCTGTGACACCTCCACTCCGTTTCTGAATAAGTGAAAAAAGTATAATTTAAATAAACTGTAGCTGCCACTTAATATGTTAATATGTAACAAATACGTGACTGAATTTAAACCTCTAGAGATAAGTGGAATCCCATGAATAAGTCGGTTGTGACGAAACATGTTGGGGCGTGGCTATACAGCAAGCATCTGAAGCGTGACGCAGGATGTTGTGACGTGACACACTGCATCAAATGGTGGAGGCTTGAGACTAGGAGTGGGTGAGACTGCACAGCTAGACACACTATCCTGGGTCCGCCGCGACCGCTATAGATTGCTTTACCAGTGCATGGAGTTTATGTTACGATTTCCTTTGGAGTGTTTTTTTGGCCTGCTTTGGTTTTTACACATGTGAGTGCAATGGTGTGCGATGGTTTGAATTTTTAATAAATTTGTTGTACTTAATCACACTATTTGGAGCATTCTTTTATTTTCATGTGGAGCAATCCTTTCTTGAGGAAAAAAATTGAGGATAATCAGTCTCCTGATTATCAGCGCCGATGTCCCTTTTAACACAAGCTGCTTATGTTTACTTCCATGATCAGCTGTCATTGGACACAGCTGATCACGTGGTAAAGGGCCGTTGTGATTGGCCTTTTACCCTGATCTGTGATCAGCGCAATCTCGGGAGGACGTCCATGGACACCCTCCTGGCAAAGTGAGCCTGCGCTGTAGCCATCTTTTGGCTATAGCGCGGGCGTGAAGTGGTTAAAGTGGACCCAATGCTCAAAAAGTGCAGATTTACTATGCTACAGGATTTATTAGGAAATGTTAACTGTGCCTAAGCAATAAGTAACCTTTTGTCTTTAATTTGTGCTCACAAATATCAGTGCACATCCTGGTAGGTTAGGGTCCCAAGTAGTCTTGTGCCCACAGCCTCATTGGTATATATCTGCAGTGTGGGATCCAAGGCACTGTTGCCTCTGGCTGCTAGTCTCATCAGATTTGGAGGAAATTCTGTGATAGCACTATTCTAATCTGTGCTGCTCAGTGTTCTCCTTGTGTCAGAAACCATGAAATCAGACCAAGACAGAAGTACAGTTAAATCACACTTGTTTATTAATAAAAGCAAGTAGATCAAACTTAGTCAAAACATAGCCAGAGTTCAGGAACCAGAATGGATAGTCAGACAAGCCAAACGTCAGGGAGCCGGAGATGAGCGTAGTAAAACAGCGAGCAGGATCTGAGATGTCAGCCAAGCAAGTCTTTTAACAGGAGAGCATCTCTAAAGTTGACTAAGGCGAAGGCAGGGATCCTCTAGGCTGGACAGCTTAAGTGGGCAGGACTGACGAGCAGGATATCATCAACAGGTGAGTAACTGTGGAGAGATAGGAGCTGGCAATTAGCCGACAGCTGAATGGCCAGCTTAGAGAAGGAAGTGCTGAGCCCAGCCCTGACACCTTGCTAATGTGTGGAAGCAAACCCCCATCTCTACATAGATGGCCACCTTCACAAAAGTTGCACGATTTTACTGCAATTTTGCCACCATTTCAGGGGATGCCTGTGTAAACTTGAGATCTATGGCCGTCAACTCGCATGAAAGTCGGAGCCAAAGTAGTACAGGGACTACTTTGAAGTCGGTACGACTTGAAGCCGCACATATATGAATGGTTATCATTGGAAATCATGGGGGACGACTTGTCATGCGACTGTGCAGTCCAGTAGACCCCACCCACTACAGGCTGCCTGCAGAAAATGATTGGAGGGGGCGGAGACAAGACCAGTTCCCCTGCACAAGGACCGAAAGCAGCAATGGCCGGTCTTTATTACAGGAAGCTCCTGCACTCTGGATTACTTGCACAGATCTGGAATAAATACACAAATCACACCAAAATTCAAGTACCAATACACATGTCTCTTGTATTTAGACAATATGTGGTAATCCAAGAGATCAGCTCTTTGACTCTCCAGCATATGCAAAAAAAGTTTTTTCGGGAAATTGACTCCTTAATAAATCTCCTCCTTGCCCTCCTTACCCAGGATGCCTTGCTGGGAGGACTTAATGTCATAAAGAAATGAAGAAATGCAAAGTGATTTTGTGATGTACAGTACACAGCGCCCTAAATCACGGCAGTGAGTCAGATTTCATCGCTGGTAAATGGGGTTAACTGGAAACTGATTGCCTATTACTTGTACATACTCTCTTCAGCCTCCTATACAAAATAATCTTGCCTAGAGAGTAACCCACAATTGTCTTGTACAACTGCTCTGTGAAGATCGGATTAATATACAGAGGATGGAGCAAGTGATGTCACAAGAGCTCATATGACCGCAATCTTGGCTTTTTCAGCTGGAACAGATCCCATTAGGATGCTGTCCTAGAGATGTAGTAGGAGCTTCAGATGGGAGGTAATCCTTGATAACAGAAATTCAGTGGAATATTTGGCAGCACCAACAGACATAATTAACCCCTTACATGTACATATTTCCATTCAAGAGCATGTTGGTGATTTTGGCAAACATGAATAAAAAACAGGCAGCGCTTGCTATTGCATAAACTTAATATTTTAATATACAATAGTGAATATTTTGAATACCACTATAAGAGCCCCTTCACACTGAGCCGCCCCGGGGCGTCAGCGGTAAAGCAGCGCTATTTTTAGTGCTTTACTGTTGTTTTAGCGGCGCTATTCGCCCGCTAGCGGGGCGGTTTTAACTTAGCGTCCGAAAAGGGGTTAAATCCGTCCGCAAAATGCCGATGTAGCAGCGCTGCCCCATTGTTTTCAATGGGCAGGGGCGCTTCAGGAGCGGTGAGTTCACCGCTCCTAATGCACTGCAAAGAAGCTGCTTGCAGAACTTTTTCTGACGCCCTGCCAGAGCAGCTCCCCAGTGTGAAAGCACTCGGGCTTTCACTCTGGTTTTGCAGCTGAGGCTTCTTTCAGGCGCTTTACAGGCGATATTTTTAGCGCTAAAGCGCCTGAAAAACGCCTCAGTGTGAAAGGGGTCTAATGGTGATGTCAAACAATATGCAAATACAGTCTTCATATGTGGGACCTATCCCACTGTCCCTGATGTTCTCTGGTGACTCCCCCAGGTCCAGACTCCTTCCTGTTGCGATCCCAGAGGCTCTTCCAAAATGTTATTATGCAGGTAAAAAGTGAATGCAGAGACAGCCTCTCATAGTATAAAATCCTTAAGTTTTATTCATATAAAAATTACAGCAGTTGCAGTGTATAAAACGGTAAATAAAAAACCGCCACTTTACCGTTAAACTGCCTTCTGTATGTGTAGAAATATGAACGCCACCTACTTCCCGACGTGCGTTTCACTCTCTGGCCCGGAAAGCTGCCTTTGATAACATCGCCCATTGAAGACGAAACGCGGCAAGCTGATTCTCCCGTGCGTCACTTCCGACCCAGAGAGTGGAATGCATGCCGGGAAGTAGGTAGCATCCATCTCTCTACACATACAGGGACATTTTTTATAACTGTAAAGTGGCGTTTTTTTGATCATTGTATACACTGCAACTGCTGTAATTTTTATATGAATAGACCTAAAGGATTTTATACTATGAGAGGCTGTCTCTGCATTCCCTTTTTACCTGCATAATAACGTTTCGGAAGAGCCTCTGGTATCGCAACAGGAAGGAGTCTGGACCTGAGGGAGTCACCAGAGGACATCGGGGACAGTGGGATAGGTCCCCCTCAATAAGACCTACAAGCCTAGTTGACTTTTCTTGCTATATAGCGAGGGAGTCACCAACATCTGGTGAGTGCGGAGTGAAGACACCTTTGCACGTGTTGGAAACACAGGGGGTACCCTGGGAACAAGGCACGAAGCACTTTATATTGCACAAAAAGACTTTGCACAATGTCACTCTTTTTATTTATGAAGAATGTATTGGAAAATTGATTGACATCACCATTATAGTGGTATTCATAGTATTCACTATAATATTTTAAAATATTAAGTTTATGCACTAGCAAATGCTGCCTGTTTTTTATTCATGTTTGTCAATCCGGTTGGATAGTATAGACAGCGGTTGCTTATATCACTATTATTAATTTTGGATATCTTCGGTAGTTCACCTAGGCGCGGGTATCTTTTATTTTTAAGTTGGAGATGTTATTTGTAATTAGTACCCTTTTTTATTCTTAACCAGCTCATTGCTCCAATCACCTTACATTCTATATGTCCCACTGCTGTGTACTTATGGGGCTATAACAGTTGGAAAATTGCACTGTAATAGGATTTCCAGCAGGGCAGTTGGCTTCTCCTGCCACTCGTAGACCCTTGTAATAAAAATAAAAAGTTAAAGCAGTCCTGTGGCTCATGTAGGCATTGTTAATAAATACTGCCTTTAAGCCCCGCTCACATCACATGCCAAATCGCAGCCTATTGCTGGCAACGGCACTATTCCAATCGGTGCCACGCCGACTTTGCGGCGCCGCACCAATTTCCAAAAGTAGTTCCCGTACTACATTTGGTGACTTCTGGGGTGATTTCAATAGACATCTCTGCATGAACCCGCACAGATGTCTTTCAAATCGCCCCCGTACTCGCACTGGGTTTGAAATCGCGCAAGTTCAATTTCAAACCCGCTTTCAGTGTGAACGAGGGCTTAGGGTCTGTTCACAATATGGCTCTATATTTTAAGGCAGCGCATTTATATAAATGAGCTGTTTTTAATGCACCAAATAGCATTAATAAAAAGCGTATTACATTTTCAGCAGCACACCACAACTCATGTGAATGTGCTGCCACATGTGGTGCTGCAATGCAAATCCATTGGCAAGGTACATTGGGGTGCCATTGATACTGAATAGTACCACATCGTACTAGTGTGCATTACTATCTGACTGCGCACTGTAGCTTTAGACCCCTTTCACACTGGGGCGTTTTTCAGGAGCTTTTGCGTTAAAAAAAGCGCCTGTAAAGCGCCTGAAAGAAGCCTCATCTGCAATCCCAATGTGAAAGCCCGAGCCCTTTCACACTGCCAGCGCCTGAAAAACGCTGGTAAAGCACCGCTTGTAACCCCTTTCACACTGGGGCATTTTTCGGGCGCTGGCAGTGTGAAAGGGCTCGGGCCATCGCCGCACCCAGCCCGGTGGCAAAAACAGGAAAGCGCTGCAAAGAAGCTGCTTGCAGGACTTTTTTTGAGGCCCTGCCAGTGCAGCGCCCCACATTGGGATTGCAGATGAGGCTTCTTTCAGGCGCTCTTTTAATGCTAAAGCGCCTGAAAAACGCCCCAGTGTGAAAGGGGTCTCAGTGTGAAAGCACTCGGGCTTTCACATTGGGATTGCAGATGAGGCTTCTTTCAGGCGCTTTACAGGTGCTTTTTTTAACACTAAAGCGCCTGAAAAACGCCCCAGTGTGAAAGGGCTCTCAGTGTGAAAGCACTCGGGCTTTCACATTGGGATTGCAGATGAGGCTTCTTTCAGGCGCTTTTTTTAACACTAAAGCACCTGAAAAATGCCCCAGTGTGAAAGGGGTCTGACTGCTATGGTGCAGGCCAGCTGTACGGAATCACGTGTATATATACAGTATACACGATTATGCTTTTCCGGGTAAGGGGCACGAGCCCAATGGCCCCGCTGTGCTGTGATTTGTCACAGCACATGACGATCACCGGGTCCCAGGCCAATGATTGACCGCCGAAACCCGGTGATCTGCTCTGATCTTCTCCTGAACACAGCTCTGCGAGTGTAAACAGCACAGAGCTGTGTTCAGTGACAGGAGATCCCGTTGCTTTTTCATTCCCTGCTCAGCAAGGAATGAAAACAACTAGATCCCCAGTAAAAGCAGCACATACCCTGTTTCCCCGAAAATAAGACCTAGCGTGATTGTCGGTGATGGCTGCAATATAAGCCCTACCACCCAAATAAGCCCTACCCTGTTTCCCCAAAAATAAGACCTAGCGTGATTGTCGGTGATGGCTGCAATATAAGCCCTACCACCCAAATAAGCCCTACCCTGTTTCCCCGAAAATAAGCCCTACCCTGAAAATAAGACCTACAAGGACTTTAACTAGGGCTTATTTGGGGGGTAGGGCTTATATTGCAGCCATCACCGACAATCGCACTAGGTCTTATTTTTGGGGAGACAGGATAGTACACACATAAACACGCCTTAGGCACCTATTTAACCCCTTGATAGCCCTAGATATTAACCCCTTCCTGCCCAGTGTCATTAGTACATTTCCACATGTGTTGGAGAACTTGTCAGAAGTGACTTTGCTGATAACAGAGGAATGGAGCAGCAGAAAGAAACAGCACTTAGAGCTTTGGAGAGAGATAAGTAAACACTACAGATATATGTGCCTTAGTAAAATTTCATGAATGGGGCTTACAACCACTTTGATTGAACAAGCTGAAGTTAGAAGCTGATTGGCTACCATGTACAGCTACACCAGATTTTTGCACTCTCCAGTCTTAGTAAATCAACCCCACCGTTTATCTGGGACAGCCTTCTATAAGCAGAGACATTCCCCAAAAACTAGAGATGTCCGGTTACCCTGCTATAGTGTGCTGAACCTTTTACAGCTTGTTTAAGGTGATAAATTGCTGTTGCCTTATTTACTAACGGCCTTGGTACAGACACTGATTTTGTGTCCAAAAAAAAAAAAAAATAATAACTTCACTTTGCCAGCTTGTCTTTTTAATACGTTTTCAATCACAGACGCCATTGATTTCAGTCACACCGCGTCCCCGGAGATTCTGAGAGGTTTGTGCAGCTCTGAAGATTAGTTGTTTTTTGATTGTTTGCACAATAAAAGTGAAAGTAATGGCAGCTCATTGTGGCAGCACATAACTCAAAAGATGATTGGTTACTTTGATACAGCAAGTTTTAATTATGGCTCTTGAATAACAAATAAATACAAAGAAAGCACTCCAATGCTCGACTCGTCTTCATTGCGGTCAGTGGATTTATTATGATTTCATAGTGATGAATGATGTCTACTGCTATTAAATATTCCTTTAACCGATTGCCGACCGCCGCGTGTACATTTACGTCGGCAGAATGGCACAGCAGCGCAAATGGGCATAGCCGTACGTCCCTTTGAATATGCCGCCGCGCGCCCCCGACGCGTGCTACATGAGCGTGGTCCACCCAAAAAAAAAAAACCTTTAAAAGCTGCCCCTATGCAGTTTTTAAAGTGAAACATTAGTTAAAGCTTAACTCGATAAACATATCGAGATAAAATGATAAACATATAATTACAATTGAAATACACATATAGGAGCATTATTACCTGCCAAAGAATTTGTATTTGACTCCATTCAGTCCTGAGGTTTACACAGCTCTGCCACACAGTACACTCCTGTCTGGCTGCAGTTTCATTTTCACTTACAGGCCCTCTCCCCAGCTTGACTGGACAGTAGAGCTGCACGATTCTGGCCGAAATGAGAATCACAATTTTTTTTGGTTAGCATAAAGATCACGATTCTCGCAGCGTAACATCATCTTCCACATTATACAAAAAAGTTGGGCTAACGTTACTGTTTCGTTTTTTTTAAATTAATTAAAGTGTATTTTTTTTCCAAAAAAATAGCATTTGAAAAACCGCTGCGCAAATAGATTGTGACATAAAATATTCCAACAACCACCATTTTATTCTCTAGGGTCTCTGCTAAATAAAAATATATAATGTTTGGGGGTTCTAAGTAATTTTCTAGCAAAAAATAATGATTTTAACTTGAAACCAAGTGTCAGAAAAAGGTTTAGGCCTGTTTTTGTTTTTTTGACAGCTGTCGGCTTCAGCAGAGAATTCTCTGCATAGAAAGAATCGTTCAGGGGTTAAAAGGGTTTAATTCAAATCAAATTCACTTACACAGGTTTAAAGCGGTAGTAAGCAGCATACTAGCACATTATGTGAAGCTTACCTTAAAACCAATCCCTCCAGTCACCGCTGACAGGGCCTCCATTTTCACCCGGTCTTCCTTCCTGGTTGGCGGGCTCCAGTCCTTTTAAATGGATGAGCCGCGATGACGTCAGTCCCGCACGTGCCTGCGAAAGCCGCTGTTCACAGAACAGGGCTCTGAAGGAATGGCACGATATGCCATTTCTTTAGAGTGCATGCGCCGTGACGTCACCGGCCTTATAGCCTTACTATAGGTTTGCCTATAAGTAAAAATTGTCCCTAGACAGCTGTAGCCTGAGTAGAAAAGTCTGTTCCCCTGCTAGCATGCTCCAGAGAGGAACGATCGTTGTCGGTGTGGAAGCAGTGGTCTTTCTGCAGAGGTCACATCCCCTGCTGAATCTGAGCTAGACCTTTCCTATCAGTAGAGAGCATGAGCTGTGCTGATAGCATAGCTCCCAACTGTCCCTGATTTGGAGCAATGTCCCTCATTCTTTCTCATTTGTCCCTCATTTTGATCTGATCTATGTAGTTGTATATAAAATGCACTTTTTATCTTTCAAAAAGTGTGTCCCAGTGTTAAACCTTTCATCCCATTTCTAAATTGCTGCGTTTGTATATTTTAAAAGCCAATATCAAGGAATAGTAGTGGTAAAAAAAAAAGACCTTTGTGGAAAAGTAACCTTTTTTTTTGGTTAATTCTCCTTTAAGGGGGTGTGGCAGGGGGCGTGTCCTATGCTTACATACATTTGTTAGTAGGTCTCCCTCATTAATATCTCAAAATGTTGGAAGGTATGTGATAGTAGAGCTCCTCAGCAGGGGGGGGGGGGGGAGCGAGTCAGACCTCTGCAGAGAGACCGCTGCTCTGACATAACGAATGGACTTGCCTACATACGATCACACCAAAGTCCGATGGATTCGTACGTGATGACATACACCGGACTAAAATAAGGAAGTTGATAGCCAGTAGCCAATAGCTGCCCTAGCGTGGGTTTTTGTCCGTCGGACTAGCATACAGACGAGCGGATTTCTGGGTCCGGCGGAGTTACGACGTAAAGATTTGAAGCATGTTCCAAATCTAAAGTCCGTCAGATTTGCGACTGGAAAAGTCTGCTGAAGGTCCGGTGAAGTCCACACACAATCGCATTGTCCGCTGGATTTGGTCCATCTGCGTCCATCGGACAAGTCCGGTCGAAAAGTCTGACCGTGTGCACGCGGCATTAGGCTTTGCACACGTTTTGTAAACTACGTTCAGTTGGGTTTTAAATATTCAGCATGCAACTATAAGAAATCAGGGGCAAAAGGGGCTCATTCACACTGCACTTTTTATTGGCAAATGGCAAAATCTTTGCAGCGCGCTTGGCAGAGGCTTAAACTGGCTACTAACACCAGCTGTAAAAGGGGTTCCATGAGCCGTATGGCTTCATTTACACTTCATGGCCGCGGTGGCTGGACGTTTCCTTCTGTAGAATTCAGACCACAGCTGGCTGTTGTTTTCTATGGGAACGATTGAACCGCAGGCAGACAACTGCCCTAGAAAGAAACCGTTCTATAGATGCTCTTCTGCATCCATCACAGTATAAAACAAATCCTTACCGGGAAGAGATTTCCGAAAAACGAAACTTCAGACTTCAAAATGCGCAGCTGTCCCGGGAAACCTCATACACCGGGGAGGGCAGCTATGGGCACACAACACCGGCATGTCCCACACCCTTCTCCCCAGTTCCCCGGTCACAGCAGTCCTCATCATCATCATCGGTAATGCTGACTTCTGGTTTACAAAATCCTTCCTGCTGGTCACAAAACAATAATGATGCTGGTGTAACATTTGTTCCCTCAGTAACCTTGTCAAGAGTTGCCCTTTAGTGCATACAAAATACTGTGGAAATTGGGTCAGGCTGATTGTAGCCTTTAGAGTTTTATTTTAGATTGCAGAGAACCGTGTTCTGAACAGCTCCGTCTGCTGAGAGGCTGCAGGCTTGAAAATATAAGATCTCAGGGCCACAGGCTGACATGTTAAACATAAAGTTCAGGGCCCACGTTCCACTCGCTGCCTCCTCTCTTGTGGCAGCTAAGAGGACCTCTGCTGTAACCAGCCTAAATCCTCCACTTTGAAAGGACTTAAAGTGGTATTGAACCCAAAACCAACAATTGTATTATATTGCAGCTTACCAATCATTAGGTGTGGTGGCTGCATTAGTTTTCATTTTTAGGCTTTTTTTCCCCTCCTTTTTCACCTGGTGATCTGGCCTGTAACACACCTCCTGTACTAGAGTGCCCCCTCTCTGGATGAATGAGCACAGGGACACCTTTGGACAGCAGCACTGTTGTGGGGCCCATGGTTTATTAGTGTGCCGCTCAGGCTCAGTCACTGTGGGTACACAGAGAAAAAAGTTGGCGCTTGCACCAGCCACAGTGAAGATCCACCTGGCTGTTGTATACCTCAAAGTGAAGGGGACTTTAAAAAATAATTAAAAGTAAGTGACTGTAAAAGTCCATATTAGTCCATGGTATTAGCAACTCGAAGGCAGCCCAGTGGAGATGAGAAGCAAATCTTGGAAGGCTGATAAAAGGATAAAAGAAGCATGTCAAGAGTAGGTAAATAAACGCCCGGGAGGGAGTCCATCCATGGCTGTGCACTGGTGAAGTGGAGCAGGTTGCGCCAGTTGCCATCGTTTCCTGGATCTCGAGCAAACAGGAAGCCGGGTGATGATGTCACTTCTGGTTGGGACGGTGGACCAATAGGCGACGCGATTACGGAGCATGCGCTCCTTTTTCAGGCATGCGCTCCTTTTTCTCTTGACATGCTTCTTTTATCCTACTCTTGTGAAAAAATCAACGTTTACTGCACTTAGAGTGGCGCCTCTGTGCTTTCTCCCTCAGTCACTGTACATTGTGCAGTCCATACAGTTAGGCCAAAGGGTGGAAAGGTGGTACAGTGGGGATAGTAATTGAAAATATTTAGTAGTAGATTCATTGTGGAGTGTGCATGGGTCTAGGACAGAAAGTAGGAAAGGTATGCTGGCACTGCCCAGGGTCTAACTATAAACAAGTGGAGGAGGAGGAGAACAAGAGGATTGTTCACTGGGACAGGTATAAAGATTCAGGGTAGAAGACACGTAAAGGGAATGGGTGACGGGGGGTGAAGGGCAGGGGGTGGGACCCCGGCACAACAGGGAGTCAGAGAATGTGATGGTTGATAGAAAATAAATGATCCATGGGGACCAGCTGTTGTCAAATATATTCATAGTGTTGTTTTGTTGTACAGTAAGTTTTTCTATAAATGTCACATGATGCACGAAAAGATCAAGGCGAAACTGATAAAATGGATAAATTACTGGCCATTTGACAGCCAAAGAGCTCTAGGTTTCTTCCCAGAGGGTTTGGCCTAGGCCTCTTGACACTCTAGAGCAGTCATATGTTGACATATAGAGCATCCATATGTTGCCTGAGCACGCAGGCAAGTATTTACAACAGACACACTACCCTCTAGAGCAGTGATGGCGAACCTTGGCACCCACAGATTTTTTGGAACTACATTTCCCATGATGCTCATGCACTCTGCAGTGGAGTTGAGCATCATGGGAAATCTAGTTCCAAAACATCTGTGGGTGCCAAGGTTGGCCATCACTGCTCTAGAGGGTAGTGTGTCTGTTGTAAATACTTACCTGCGTGCTCAGGCAACATATGGATGTATGGCGGTATTCTCAGACAGGAGTGTACACAAAAGGATGGCTACGGTGGGGCTCCATTGGACCCTGCAAGGAAATGTAACTACCAGAGACCTTACAAGGCAACAAAGCCACCCTACAAAAGAAAACAAAGAATAGAGGATTTTACCAACCATAATACAAAGAAATGATAGGAAGCCATATGTTAACATGGTGAGGTGCTGAGGTCAGTAGCACTATATGTTTTGTTACATAATGGGGTTTAATGACAGTTTAAAGAAGAACTCCGGGATAAGCAAAAAAAAATAAAAAATCATCCATTAGTACACGCCCCTACACAAAACACTAAACTTAATAACATTTTGAAAATACCATTGAGGAGAAAAGTCTAATTGAATTTACAAGACATCATCTTTGTAATTCAAAGGATAACATCTGCCCAGCCGAGGAGGAGGTGTAACAGCAGGGATTGCATCATATTCTCTACTCTCTTAATAAAATTAGACTACAGTTCCCATCAACCACAGGGGATTGTAGTGAAAGTGTGCGGTTAGTTGTATGTGTACTCACCCACATCAACATAAACCACGTCCCTTCATTCTTAAGCTGCCGGCCACTATAGAAGATAAACGAATCAGCGTGACATGCTGTTTTTAACCCTCTGCCGACTGCTCACAGTAAATATACTGTGAGAGGGTGACGGGTACAGGCACAGTCACATACACGTATGTGGCTGGCCTTCTTCGGGGCGGCTGGTGCTCAAAATATTTTTAAAAAAATCATCAATTGCGCCCATCAAACGCTGCCACTGTGCCCACCAAACGCAGTCACTGTGCCCTCAAATGCTGCCAATGTGCCATCAATTGCAGCCACTGTGCCCATCAAATGCTGCCACTGTGCCCATTAATCACTGCCACTGTGCCATCATATGCTGCCAGTGTGCCATCAAATGCTGTCAGTGTGCCCATCATATGCTGCCAGTGTGCCCATCAAATGCTGCCAGTGTGCCATCAAATGCTGCCAGTGTACCCATCATATGCTGCCAGTGTGCCCATCAAATGCTGCCAGTGTGCCCATCATATGCTGCCAGTGTGCCCATCAAATGCTGCCAGTGTGCCCATCACATGCTGCCAGTGTGCCCATCACATGCTGCCAGTGTGCCCATCATATGCTGCCAGTGTGTCCATGAAATGCTGCCAGTGTGCCCATCATATGCTGCCAGTGTGTCCATCACATGCTGCTCATCATATGCTGACACCCCGCTCACACCCCCTAAATCCCCCCCACCCCCGTGGATGAATCGCAGGAAACCCCACTACCTGTCTACAAACACACAGAACTCTGTGAACATAGGAACAGTGATCTGGCTGTTTCGTCTCCCTGAAAAGCAGGGAGAAAAAACAGTCATCAATTGCGCCCATCAAACGCTGCCACTGTGCCCATCAAACGCAGTCACTGTGCCCTCAAATGCTGCCAATGTGCCATCAATTGCAGCCACTGTGCCCATCAAATGCTGCCACTGTGCCCATCAAACGCTGCCACTGTGCCCATCATATGCTGCCAGTGTGCCCATCATATACTGCCAGTGTGCCCATCATATACTGCCAGTGTGCCATCAAATGCTGCCAGTGTGCCCATCATATGCTGCCAGTGTGCCCATTAAATGCTGCCAGTGTGCCCATCATATGCTGCCAGTGTGCCATCAAATGCTGCCAGTGTGCCCATCAAATGCTGCCAGTGTGTCCATGAAATGCTGCCAGTGTGCCCATCATATGCTGCCAGTGTGTCCATCACATGCTGCTCATCATATGCTGACACCCCGCTCACACCCCCTAAATCCCCCCCACCCCCACGGATGGATCGCAGGAAACCCCACTACCTGTCTACAAACACACAGAACTCTGTGAACATAGGAACAGTGATCTGGCTGTTTCGTCTCCCTGAAAAGCAGGGAGAAAAAACAGTCATCAATTGCGCCCATCAAACGCTACCACTGTGCCCACTGTGTGATTAGTAAGTAAAAGCAGCACACATTACACTTGTTAGGCACACAGTTAACCCCTTGATTGTACCTAGATGTTAACCCCTTCCCAGCCATTGTCATTAGTACAGTGTCAGTGTACAGTATTATCGCTGTAATAGTGTCACTAGCAACGTCAGTGTCATTTAATGGTCCTCCCAGCCAGTGTCTGTTAGCGCCAGATTGCCCACCACCCTATCACAGTCCCACGACAAGTCGCTGATCACCGCCATTACAGTAAAGCATCTATAGCTGCGTAAATTCCAATATATAAACCCTAGTCTGTAGTGGCTATAACTTTCACACCAACCAATTAATATACACCTATTGGGATTTTTGTTTACCAAAGGCTTGTAGCAGGATACATTTTGACTTCAATTTATGAAGATTTTTTTTTTTTAATTGGGTATGTTTTATAATAGAAAATAAAAAATATTGTTTTTTTGTTTTTTTTTTCATTTTTAAATTTTCAGTCTTTTTTCATTTACTAAAACATAAAAACCCAGTGGTGATCAAATACCACCCATAGAAAGCTCTATTTTTGTGAAAAACAATTATAAATGTCATTTTCATACAGTGTTGCATGACTGCGCAATTGCCAGTTAAAGTAGCCTTGCTGAATAGCAAAAAAATGCCCTGGTCATGAAGGGAGTAAAACTACAGGAGGTGAAGTGGTTAATCACTAACTAACTATAGACACATGCCTATAATGAAATATTTTATCCACAGTATATCAATATTCTAATTGAAGGAAGATCGGGAAGGCTTTGTTTAATGCCAATGAGAACTATAGTCCTTACACATTTTTTAGATCATAGTGTAAATTAGGTAGGTAATATGACAGCAGCACCTACACCTGGCTTTTTACGGACACTTATTTTTTTTTTATGAAACCAATGCTTAGCATTACTTATATTGGATGCATGCTGTCTCTGTAGTTAATGGCGAAGACCCTTTTTTTTTCCTCCTGTGCCAGGCTGAAGTTGAAAAGCTTTAATCCTCGAAGGCGGCTGGTTATCTCTCAGCTCAGGCTCAAAGTCTTATGAAAACTTGAAAATAGAGTTCCTTGGATTCTAAAAAAAATCCAATACCTTTTTATAAGCTGTTATCTGGAAAGTTGGTACCAAGCACATTATCAGTCAGCAAACATCTGCCAGTCCAAACAATGACCACCAGCCACCAGGCCTCATCCAGATGTGGGCATGTTTTACTGGAGGACACTTTGCACCAGTTACCCACTCGGGAATGAAGGGCACATTACCAGACACGTGTCTCATGGTGTTCTACAAATTCCACTGAAGATGTATTTGAACTAATTGTAAGTCTGGAGTTTGCAGTTTATGTGATAACTCATGACTTTGAATTCTAGCACTTCTGAGCTTTAAATAAAAATGCCCTTAATGTTTCCTGAATTAATGGGAAACGTTGGAAAGCTTCTAAATTCTGATACTTACAATTGATTTTTTTTATTTTGTCTGATATTAAGTAGTTCTCCAATACAGTAGATGCCAAATGTTCCAGTTTTGGCCTTGAACGTGAAACTGTACTTTACCCATGTCACCTTGTTTTCCACATTGCCACTTATAGTGTGTAGAGCCAGGCTTCCTGTACCAAGCCCCATCAGTTTATCCGAGGGCTTGGAGGCAGAGAGGGAACTCTTTAATACCCTTTGGGCACTTGCACGGTAATCCCCTCGGGTCATGGCTTTCAGTGGTCAAACTTATGCCCCGTACACACGATCGGACTTTCAACAACAAAACCGTGGATTTTTGTTCGAAGGTTGTTGGCTCCAACTTGTCTTGGATACACACGGTCACACAAACGTTGGCCAACAATCACAAACGTGAGAACGCGGTGACGTACAAGACGTACGACGAGCCGAGAAAAGGGAAGTTCAATAGCCAGTGCGGCTCCTTCTGCTCGATTCCGAGCATGCGTGAACTTTTGTTCGACAGACTTGTGTACACACAATCGGAAATTCCGACAATAACGTTTTGTTGGCGGAAAATTTGAGAACCTGCTAGCCAACATTTGTTGGCGGAAAGTCCGAAACAAATGTTTAATGGAGCATACACACAGTCGGACTTTCAGCCAACAAGCTCACATCTAACATTTCCTGTCGGAAATTCCGACCGTGTGTACGCGGCGTAAGAGTTCCCGGGCCCCATCATTTCAGCAGAGAGAGAGGGGACTATTTAATCATCTTCCAGAGCAGGCAGAGTAATCCTCTGTGACGTAGGAGCCATTACATTAAAGTTCCAGCCTCTTCTTCTACATCAATCCACCAGATCAGGCCAGAGATTCAGTTGTCAGGAGCTGCCTAATCCTGAAAATAGTAAATAGTCCCTCTCTATCTCTGGCCCCTGCTGTACCGATGGGGCCCAGGGAACTTGTATTTATTTGAATGGAATTGTGGCTGGCGGAATTACTGTGCATGCACAATAAGGTATTTAAAGTGCCTTCTTTGTGTGGGGCAGCCCTAGCAGGCAGACTTTATGGGGCGCTTCAATTTCTAATGGCGGCCCTGGTTTTGACACCAGGAGCTAAGAAAAAATATCTGGCACTGCCAGGTTTAGATACAGTGTAATTCACAGCACTTTTGCTTAGCAATTGGCTGCTCGGGTTTAAAGCGTTTGTTACCCCCAACACTTCATATTCCTGATATGTGCCTGCTGTACCATGTACTCGTACGAGAAAGTATCCTGTTCTCTTTGTATTGCTTCCTTTGTGTGAAATCCCTGGTGTTCCTTTCAGTCCCTCTGCTTTCCTAATAAAAACTGACCACACTAAGCAGGGGAGCACATCATGGTCAGTTCTCGTAGCTATTCTGGGAACTCAGTGTGCTCTCCTCCAATGATCAGACTTGTCCTGACACGCCTCCGCTTCACAGCCATTCACTAGCAAGCTGCTGCTTCTCCTCCCTCCAGCTATTATGCAGCTGAGAACAGAGGGAATGTGATCACTTATAAAAAAAGGTATTTAAAATGTTTTTATATCTATACAAAAATGTTTTGCCTTTCATTTCTATTTTAAACTGAATGGGTTGTTCTACAAGGTGATTGTTTACAATCACTTTAAGCCTCGTACACATGATGAGAATATCAGACAAATGATTTTCATTCTTTTTTTTTTTTTTTGCATACTAGTCTCCTATAGATATGTATTGTATTCTTACGTTTCTAAGCATGCGTGGTCTTGGTCACACAATTTTTTTCAGACAAATACTGTACCGATTAAACAAGAATCGTTCGTTCTGTTATCATACTATACTTTGTGTCTTGCCCCTGCAGATAATTTTAACATGAGCTGTCGTGATCGGCTCTCAAAAGCTTTGTACTAACAATCAGTGTATCATATGAAAGCTTCGAAAGCAGCGTTTTCCATCTGACTTTCTGATACTGTGTACTAGATATTAATACACTGTCACATGAAGGTGGAAGAACGTCCTCAGTCCTGTATAAGCTCCATTTCATGATTTAGTAGGAGAACAGGGCTTCAAGCTTGGCTGGAGAGCGAAAGATTGATGAGTAAGCGCAGCTAGTGGGGCGCCCACTAAATCGCTTTACCCTGCATGGCCAAAGCACTGGTTCCCCTTATAAAGTAAACCTGTACAATTCAGACTGAGTATATTCTGGACACATGCATAAGAAGAACCTCCCTGGACTAAAACAATGATCACTGGATCAAGAATAAAAGGAACTTAAGTTCTATCTAAATCTCAACTCTTTTGGTAGAAGTCAAGCTTGGCACTGGATGCTTCCATGCCTTCCTGTAGGTCCTTTAGACCCCTTTCACACTGGGGCAATTTTCAGGTGCTAAAGGGCTAAAAATAGCGTCTGTAAAGTGCGTGAAAAATACCTCCCCTGCATCCCCAGTGTGAGAGCCCGAGTGCTTTCACACTGGAGTGGGCCGCTTGCAGGACGTTAGAAAAAGTCCTGCAAGCAGCATTTTTGGAGCAGTTTAGGATACACCGCTCCTCCACCGCCCCTGCCCATTGAAATGAATGGGCACCACTGCCGAAGCGCCGCTTTTCGGGCACAGTCAACCCTTTCTTCGGGCTGCTAGTGGGGGTTAAAAGCGCCCCGCTAGCGGCCGAAAAGTGCGCTAAAACATTAGCGACGCTTTACCGGTAATGTAGACCGCTGGCAGTGTGAAAGGGGTCTAAATGTGATGGGTATCTTCAATGTCCAAGCCTTGGAAGAGTGGGGCCAAGCTCTATCTCCAGATCAACTAAATGCCAAAAAGGGTGTATTGTACTGATGCAGGTTTTCATTGTATACCAGAATAATGAAGCAGTGGAACCGGATCTGATTTATGCATTGACAAATTGTTGGCACGCTTCTTTTTTCCATTGAGTGATTCTTAATGGAAAGTCCCGGTGCCTGGAAGCTTTGTCTCGATAGTATCAGACATTGTTGCTTGTACAGTGTATTTACTGTATATTTCAGTTTTCTCTGTAGTGGAAGCCATTTGTGTTTATGGAACAGTTGTCAGTACAAAACGCATATCGCCAAGAGCAGGGGTGGGCAATTAATTTTCCCAAGATTCCACATGAGACAATTGGGACTGTTGTCTAGGGCCGAATATAATTCTACTCTATTTTAATTTTGGACATGGGAAGGTCCATAAGTTTGTAAACCTAGAAAACAAAGGCCTGTCCCTAGAGATGTTGGGTACAACTGCTCATGAAATGTCTCTTTTAGATGAACGATTGGGGGGGGTTTGTTTTGATATTCTGACTGAATCTAGCAATTATCAGTTGTTCTTTTCTTTCAACCATTTTTGTGGGAATGCAAAGATGAAAGCTATAGGATGGTTTTGTAAAATACAGACCTTGTGGCATATGAAGTAATGATTACATTTTCATACAATCACTTTAGGATCTTCCCTACTTTTCCATAATTTGACTTAGTATGTGATCAGATTTTAGCAGGCTAATTTTTGTTATTTATGGAACAATATTTAGGACATCCATTGTTTTAAAACAATTAAGCCAACTGGTCAGTTGCATGAAAATTCTTAGTATGTCATATGTTGTTTTAATTCGAGACCTGACTCCAGCCAAAACCTTTGTTTTGTTTTTTTAGAGAGAGAAATGGAAATATCAAAAGCCAACTTTAAATTTTGCTTCTTCTCACTTCCTGTTCTGTCGGACAAACATTACCTGGACAGGAAGTGATAGGAAATCTCTCCTAAAGGAAAAGGAAGTATTTCCTCAGTCTCCACCCTCCCAAAAAATAATGTTGTCCTTCTGGAAAGAGATGAAATAATTTTTTTTTGAGGGGAGTATTGTGATCTCTTTCAGAAGTAATAAATACCTGGAAGTGTTACACTTAAACATAAGCATGCATGTACATAACATGAGGAAATACAGGATATCTGGCGATGACTCCACTTAAAAGATGAATTCCAGACTTGGTATATTTTTATAGCTTTGACCAGTGTAACTATGTATATACCATACCTGGCCGATGCATCTGGAAGTTGAAAATCACTGAAGTAGACACCACTACTCCAGTGATCTCCACTTGCTTCTGGCCTGCTGCATTTTTAACACAGGAGGTCGGACGCTTGGCACAGGTGCCATTTAGAGAATGCTTTGTATTTTCTCAGTGTATTCAAAGATTTCTTTATTTGGATGAGGTAGGTATCTTCCAGACGCGTTTCTTGCAAAAGCACGTTCTCAAGGGATTGTGCTTGAAAAAGGTGCTTGTGCACGAAACTTGTCGGGAAGGGCCTACGCACTGACGCCTTTACCACCGAGCCCCTGCGCACAGGGGTGGCGGTTATTATCTTTGTAAATTTTGGCTTTTTTTTTATTGTTTTTATGCTGCAGCAGAATTTTTACTACACTATATAAGCTTTTTTTTGGCTCCTCTGCATAAGCTTTTTTCACCTAATGCTGGCTCTCTATGATGCCCTTCCTGTCTGTCCTCTATTCTGGATGACACTTCACTAAACTTCAGGATACTGATACAAGGCTTCTAAAGGTATAATTTCAGGTGAGGGCATAATTATGGTGAAGGGTTGTTGTCACTAAAGAAGACTGTGGGTCAATTTGGAGTTTAAGACTCACTTTCTGGTGAGTGTTTTGACACACCTTACTGTCTTCACTGATGTTTGGAAGTTCAGTAGAGATATCCTCGCTTGTCTGATTGACATGGGACTTTATATTTATGGACTTTTGTTATAAATCTTTTCTTGTTGTTAGCGCTGCACTTTTTTGTTTATTATGGTATATACATAGTGACGTTGGTCCAAGCTGCACCAATGTAAATATGTATAATATATCCATACCTGGAATTCTTCTTTAGGATGGGATTTTTGCTGACTGGCTAAGGAAGGAATTGAAAGGGCAAGCCATCCATTAGGCTGCTTTCACACTGGGGCGGTAGGGGGCGTCGGCGGTAAAACAGCGCTGCTTTACCGCGGTATTCGGCAGCTAGCGGTGCGGTTTTAACCCCCCCACTGGCGGCCGAAAAAGGGTTAAAACCGCTCGTATTGCGCGGCTATTGCCGCGGTATAGCCGCGCTGTCCCATTGATTTCAATGGGCAGGAGCGGTGAATACACCGCTCCTTCGCCGCTCCAAAGATGCGGCTTGCAGAAGTTTTTTTCTTCTCCTGCCAGCGCACCGCTTCAGTGTGAAAGCCCTTGGGCTTTCACACTGAACAAACAGCAGCGGCTGTTTTGGGTCGGTTTGCAGGCGCTATTTTTAGAGCAATAACGCCTGCAAACCGCCCCAGTGTGAAAGGGGTCTAAGTGTTTTTTTTTTCGTTCTCCCACCTCATCCAGTTAGAGAACAATTTGCATTCATAGAGAAAATGCAAAGTTAGCTCTGAATGGTGCTGGTGCCACGCAGCTGATTAAAATGCAGCAGGCCGGCTGCTCAGCACAGGACCCAAAAGCAAGTGGAGATCACTGGAGTAGGGGGGTTTACAGTGATTTCCATCGGTAGATCTACTTCTGTTCAACCGTAGTGCCCACACATGGATCATAATTCAGCTGGTCCTTGCTGAGCCGACCAAATTCAAACCACGGATGGGCAGCTGTAACCTCATCAGTGTACTGCTGGTTATTTGTACAGACTGGCCTGCTGCCCCATTTCTGGTCCCTACTTATTGGATAATGGGAACCTCCCATCATGCTCAATACCCTGTACCTAGGTAGAGAAGGGGGTGAGCCAGCCATTGACTTATTGTCAGGGCTGGGCTCAGCCCTTCCTTCACTGAGCTGGCTGCTCAGCTGTCGGCTAATTGCCAGCTCCCATCTTTCCACAGTTACTCAGCTGTTGATGATATCCTGCTCATCAGTCCTGCCTAATTAAGCCGTCCAGTCGAAAGGAGCTCTGCCTTCACCTTGGTCAACATCACAGAAACCATCGCCTGCGATCCTGTTCAAGACTTACTGTGCTGACATCCCTTCTGGCTGCAGATCCTGCTTGTTGTTCCACTACATTGATCCCTGACTTCTAGCTTGGCTGACTTTCCTTTCCCGTTACTGAACTTTGGCTACGTTTTGACTACGTTTGTTCTTTTTACTTTTATTGTTAAGCAAGTGTGATTTAACTGTACTTCTGTCTCGGCCTGATTTCATGGTTTCTGACACTTTTGAAATATTTGTATATCAGAGTGCCCCGGGTTTCAGCAGCTCCTGGTTGCTTGAAAGCACAATGACAGTTACCCGCAGGCACTTAGGGGTGATTGCTTTACATTGCTATTGCTTCCTAGCGCTATTTAACGGGAAGGTTTGCTTTAAGACAAACTAATGATATGAATGCAGCAAAAGGCAATTCACATAACAAAGGATTCTGATCTGAGTTGCACCCCCCCTCCCCTCCACGCACACCAGCGACTTATGCCGTTAGGAGGTTACAATGTAACTCTTGGACGTTTGGTTCTTGCTACTGTCAGACGTTACAATATTGTATTTACTTATTAAAACCATTGCCTAGTGACAGGGTGTTGCTAAGTAACTGCTGAATGGTACATAGCACGCCACCATCCTTTTGCTAAATCCATCTTCCTGTGTTCCTCCTCCCGGCATCCTGTGCAGTTTATATCCATTTGCCTCTTGTTGTTCACTGGTAATCATTCAGCAGCAAAGTGCTGGCGGTGGGCATCTCTCATCCGCGTGCCAGCCTGATCACCGCTCTGAATTATCAGCCTTGTGGTTCCCTGCTAGCTGTAGGCAGCACTTGCTGGGATCTGTAGTTCCATGACAGCTGCAGCACCGCAGGTTGACAAGAGCATGCTGTTTGACTTGTAGACACAGCACAGCAGTTCTGATGATATGCAAAGTACAGCTGTGCCCGTTATGTAACACACACAGAGCTCTGAGCATGTGCAGCACACAAGTATTCTGTAGCATGCATTGGCCTTCATTTAAAGGGCATTTCCACCCAAAACTGAGCATTCAGATTTGAATAGCTTTTTTTGTAGGCTTCATTGTCAAGGTCTCTGCACCTTCGTTCTCATGTCTGCCCTTTTGCAACAATCATTACATAGGCGATCTCAGTTAACATAGGTAAATTATTGTAAGGTAAACTCAAATTTCTTGGTATCGGCCCCTTGCAAGGGGCTGTCCCTCCATTTAAACATTTTAGTGCATTTTAGATCTTCAGATCTTTAGTGTTTTAGGTCTTCTGCATTCCTGACTTTTGTCCCTGAACGCAGCCATCCAGCTGGAACCTGCCATAGACTAGATTGCCTGCGGTGGGGCTGGATGCTGCACCCATCTCTCCCAGGTAGGGGCGTTGCTAGGTCTACAAGATCTGGGGCTAGAGCCCATAGCAGCATAGTAAAGAAAGTCATACGCTTGGGCGGGCATACACATGTATATACAGTAATATACGTGTGTGTGTGTGTATATATATCCCCAGAGAGCCCCCCCTTATATCAGGGTCCCCAGAAAGCTTTCTCACATCAGAGTCCCCAGAGAGCCTCCCCCTTGCATCAGGGTCTCCAGAGAGCCCCCCTTACATTAGGGTCCCCAGAGAGCCTCCCCCTTAAATCATGGTCCCCAGAGAGCCTCCCCTCCCCTTGGGGACCCCTGCAGAGACTCGGGGCCATGGGCACCAGATTCAGGGATATGGCCCCAAAAGCCACCCCCTAGCTACGCCACTGCTCCCGGGTTCACTAAAACCCTGTGAGGGACAGACTGCAGTTGGACGGTCCTGTGAACAAGGGACCTGAAAGTCATAGAAATAGATATTCCCAGACAGTGTCATTACCACTGTCACCGTTAAAGCAGAAGTTAAAGCTCTTGTAAAGGAAAGACATTTTTCACCTTAATGCATTCCCTGCATTAAAGTAAAAAATGTCCCAGCATTTGTATTACCCCCTCATCCCCCTAAATATTTGCCTGAGTCCTCAGTTGATGCAGCACTATGCAGTCTGTAGTGGCTCTCTCCTCTCTTGCTGCATTCACAGGACACAGAGGCAACAGCAGGAGCTACTGGCTCCTGCTGCTGTCAATCAGATCCTGTGAGAAAAAAGTAGGGGACAGGGCTGAGCCGCGCTGTGTGTGTCGATGGATGCACACAGCCCAGTTCAGGAGTGAGCCTGCACATGCGCCGCCATAGCAAGTGGCTTGCTATAGCTGCGCATGCAGAAGAGGAGGTGCCTAGAGTGCTGGTAGGGGACCCCAGCAGAGGAAGTTCCTGCCCGCTTTGTGCAATACCATTGCACAGAGCAGGTAAGTATGATATGTTTGTTATTTAAAAAATATTTTAGCCTTTATATCTATCTATATCTATCTATCTATAAGCCTTTTAACTGAAAAAACAAAAACAAAATTGCGAGCAGGCAGGCTATTTATTGCAGAAGAAATGTGCTAAAACTCTTCTGCTCTAAGGCTGGGTTCACACTATCTTCGCATGCGGCTCACAACACTGGTCCAGTGTGTCCCCATTCACCGTTTCAGGTCCCATTTCAGTCAGAATTTTTGGCTGAATTTGGATCTGAAACGGACCAAAAGACACGCAGGGCTTCTGTGCAAATTCGCACCGGAGCCGCAGCGGAGATATGTGAATTGGCTCCATAGAGAGCCAGTCAAAATATCGTGCTATTTGCGAATTGGATGCGGAGAACCCACATTGAATGGCTCAAAATCCCACACCCAAAAGAAGACCTGGTGAAGATGTCGACACCGCCTAGGGGAGCTGATTTACATCTGCTTTAGGCTGGATGAAAAGCCTATCTTATTTTTATATTTTTTTGGATTCATTGTGAAAGTATTAATGCCCATGTCTTATTTATATTGCTATGTATACATGCTGGGGAAATACACTCTCTCTATATTTGTCCTGCTTACTAATGTCACTGGTACAGAAAGGAAGAAATTCAAAACGTTGGAGTTGTAATGACGGAACCAGTTTATTAACACAGAACACATAGCTCCCAACTGTCCCTGATTTGGAGCAATGTCCCTCTGTCCTTCATTCCTCCTCATTTGTCCCTCATTTTGGTCTGATCTATATAGTTGTATAAAAAAAATCACTTTTTATCTTTCAAAAAGTGTTTCCCAGTGCTAAACATTTCATCCAAATTCTAAATTGCTGCATTTGTAAATTTTAAAAGCCAATATAAAGGAATAGTAGCGGTAAGAAAAGCACTTGTGGATTTAATTAACCTTTTTTTTTTGGTTAATTCTTCTTTAAGGGGGCGTGACAGGGGGGGTGTGTGCTATGCCTACATACATTTCCTAGTAGGTGTCCCTCATTCTCATCTCAAAATGTTGGGAGATATGCAGTACATACCTCCCAACTCTTTCAGAAGGGATTGAGGGACACCTATTAGCAAAATGATGTAGGCATAGGACACGCCCCCTGTCACGCCCCCTTTAAGGAGAATTATACAAAAAAAATTATTAGTTAATCCCACATATGCTTTTTTTTTACCACTACTACTCCTTTTCAAATATGCAAATCCAGCAATTTAGAAATCGAATGAAAAGTTTAGAACTGGGAAACACTTTTTGAAAGATAAAAAGTGCATTTTATATACATCTATATAGATCAGACCAAAATGAGGGACAAATGAGGAGGAAAGAGGGACATTGCTCCAAATCAGAGACAGTCCCTTGAAATCAGGGACAGTTGGACGCTATGCACAGTATAGTCCTAAATAGAAGGAATTCACACGTCTTATTCCATCACATACCCCAGAGCAGTGACAAGAATAGAGGGGGGCGTCCTTCAATGGTTCTATCTGCTTCAGAGAGAAGTGTCCCCGATCATTTCTCTATGCTCCTGCTGTCATTCATTTTTCCTTTCCCTCACTTTGAAAAAAAAAATCCTCCTACTTCCTGTATATCTGGGACCATAAATGAAGGGAAATCTCCCTGACAGATGCAGACACCAAAAAACAAACAAACGTAGATCTACAGAGCTTGGTTAAGCTGTGCTCTCCTATGTACACAATGTGTCAGTGTGGTGCTCCGCATTGTAAACCCCTTTGTAAGCTTCTTTATATGATAATCCACTAGTATAGATGTGGCTTTAATTACCTTTCCCTCTTAATCTTGACTACTCTTGGGGGTTTGGAGATAACATGGTATTGGATTGTCGTTCAGTATGTGAATTATGACATAATCTGACCTTCCATGGGGATCAGAGAAGCCCTTGAAGAATGTGCTGCCTTATAAAACATCAGGATAAAGAGACACAATATATATATATATATATATATATATATATATATATATATATATATAATAATTATTATATATATATATATATATATATAAATAATAATAATATATATATATATAAAATATAATATAAAAGAAAAAAGAAAACTTTTTATGGCATGTTTGGCTGGAGCACTCATTGAATACAATTTAAAGGAAAATGGTCTCCTACAAAACGGTGCTTAGCCATGCAGCAATTCCATATTGAAGAACTTGGTTAACATATTTCGGCCTTTAACAATGTTACTATGCCACTAATTTCAATCTGAGCACTTCAGCATACCTCCCAACATTTTGAGATGGGAATGAGGGACACCTACTAGCAAACGCATGTAGGCAAAGGACAAGCCCCCCCTGCCACACCCCCTTAAAGGAGAATTAACCAAAAAACATCTTTACCACTACTATTCCTTTATATTGGCTTTTAAAATTTACAAATGCAGCAATTTAGAATTTGGAGGAAAGGTTTAGCACTGGGAACACTTTTTGATAGATAAAAAGTGCATTTTATATACATCTATATAGATCAGACCAAAATAAGGGACAAATGAGGGGAAAAGAGGGACAAGAGGGACATTGCTCCAAATCAGGGACAGTCCCTCGAAATCAGGGACAGTTGGAAGCTATGCTTCCATATTACTTAATGCTGATGTGTGTAGAGATCTGATCATTGCAGCTTACGGGATGTTTTCTTTAAAATGTATTTGTCTAACCACTTAACCCCCGAAAGATTTACCCCCCTTCATGACCAGGCCATTTCTTGCGATACGGCACTACGTTACTTTAACTGACAATTGCACGGTCGTGCGACGCTGTACCCCAAAAAAATGTATGTCCTTTTTTTTTCTCACAAATAGAGCTTTCTTTTGGTGGTATATGATCACCCCTGCGGTTTTTATTTTTTTGCGCTATAGACATAAAAAGACAAAAGAATTTTGAGGAAAAAAAACCAATTATTTTTACTTTCTGCTATAAATATATTCAATAAAAAAATGTACAAAATCGAATATATTTCATCAATTTCGGCCAATAGGTATTCTGCTACATATTTTTGGTATAAATAGTCACAATAAGTGTATATTGATTGGTTTGCAGTTTCCAATCACAGCGGGAGCAGGTCGCTGGCGGTGCGCCCCAGACCCAGTGCACAAAATCATATACAGGTACGTGATTTTGCGCAGGAGGGCCACCCTGCTACAGTAAATCTGCGTGGAGCAGTACATAAGAGGTAATAAATATACAAGGCGACATAACTGCTAATTTTTCACAGCTAATGTCTCGTCAATCTCTGCACTACTTTGGAAACCAAGCACGAAAAAGTGTGAGGATCCTAAAGAGGCAAGAAATACCAGGAGTGCATTATTTGCGAAGTTCAGGAATGAGCTATGCACAGGGCGTGGAGTTCAGGTGTGCCCTATGCACAGAGAACAGGAGACATACAGAGTTCAGTATTTAGGGGTGTGCTATGCACAGTGTGAAAGGTTCAGCTTTGTTTCACAGGCTGCCTACTTCTTCCTTCCACCCAGTGGCGTAGCGTGGGTTGTCAGCACCCGGGGCAAGGCAAGTAATTTGCGCCCCCCCCCAACCTGCGGACTTTTAGCTATCCCTGAGTCCCTTCAAATACAATAGTACTGACCTACCTGATTCCTACACTGTTCACCATACTACACTACACTGTCCACCATACTACACTACACTGACCACCATACTACACTGACCACCATACTACACTGACCTCCATACTAAACTACACTATACTGACCACTATACTAACCAGTATACTATACTACACTAACCACTATACTGACCACCATACTACACTAACCACTATACTACACTACACTGTCCACTACACTAACCACCATACTAACCACTATACTGCACTACACTGACCTCCATACTAAACTACACTATACTGACCACTATACTATACTACACTAACCACTATACTACACTATACTGTCCACTACACTGCCCCCCATAGTGACCACTACACTGACCCCCATAGTGACCACTACACTGACCTCCATACTATACTACACTACACTGTCCTGCCTACAGTCTCTCTCGCCCCCCCCCCCTCCCAGTAACAAGACTCACTCACCTTCTTATCCTGGCTGCATCAATCCGGAGATGGAGAGGACAGCGGCGGCTCACATTCTTCTCTCCCCTGCGCTCTGCCTGCTGCCATGTTCAGTGTCCAGCGCCCTGTGATTGGGCGTATAGGGGGTCATGTGCTGAGGCGGGACTTCAGGAGCGATCGAGGACAGGCCAGCCCTACACCTCACATGACCCCCATACACTCAATCACAGGGGGCCAGACACTTAACATGGCGGCCGGAGCCCGGGGACACAGAATTAGAAATTAGGAGGAGGCAGCCAGTGACACATACTGGCGCCCCCCTAAATATCGCGCCCGGGGCCACGGCACCCCCTGCACCCCCCACGCTACGCCACTGCTTTCACCCCTTCTCAGCTCTGACCTCACCACTCTTCCCCATCCCTCATCTCACAACCCTCATCTCTCTCATGGCATTGCAGGCCGGATTCAGGCCCTGGGCCTTGTGTTTGACACGTGGTTTAAAGTAAAACTGTACGGACTAAAGGTTTTGAAGCATGCACTCTAAGGTGTCAGCATTTACCTTTATTATCCTCCCCTGCCATCCCCTATCAACAGCCTTATGACCCTGAAAATCCCATACAAATACTGACTTCATGAAAATGAAGTTTGCTCCCATGTGATAACAATGCACAAAGGGAGGAAAAAATTGGGACTTCAAGTGCTGAAAGCTCCTCTTAGAATAGCTAGTCATACACCATATAGATATAAAACATTATTTTTTTATCACAATCCTTTTAAAATATGTCTCATAGACAGACTCTATATGAAAGACATATTGTACCAACATCATACTACTGAACCCCATACATTCCCCCCTTATCTCCAATAGGTGGTATGCCCTCTGAGAACTAGTAATGTAAAGTATTGATCAAATTCAAACTATACAAAATATCATCTAATGAGGGAATGCACAACCCAAGGGACACACACAACCCAACGTGTTTTGCCTTGTCGGCTTCTTCAGTTTTTTTTTTGGAGGGGAATAAGTTTAGTAGAGATGCTGTAAGAGAAATAAACATACATAATATACATTCATAAATAAATCTAAATATACAATCCATTTAAATGTCATAATGGTATACAAATGGTAAGAACACTTACATTTAATATTCAATATATATTGGTTTTGGGATACCCTCTGGGGGTATCCCATTTGATAACACTTAGACCTGAAAACTGAGCATTAGGTACTAATTCCAGAAATATGGGTGACAGGGGAGAGGCATATGTTCTACATACCCAGAAGTATAGGTAGATGTAGTCAGCAGGGGAGTACAATAAGGGCCTAGGTCAACTGGCTTTGCGCTTATGTTGGGACAAGTGCAACTTGTATATAGGTGCCTTTTGCTTGCATTTGAAATCAGTTTGAAATGCTTCTGAGATCCTGTCCATTATTGAGAGATGTGTGTCCCTCAGGTTCTTCTTCGGACATGCACTTGACCTCCTTCTAAGCGATATCAACCTGCTTTAAACTGCTTTTGTGTTCCTATGAACTTATATGGGAGGCAAAACAGTTCTGAAGCTAACTGTAGCTGAATTCGAGGAAAACAAAAACTCCTACCTTGCAGAGGGGCTGCACCCACAAGGGTTAACTGCCCATTTAGGACTAGGCCTCTAGAGGATTTGTAAAATCACATTTTACACACTATGTCTTCTGCTCCTGCCAGCTTCTCCACGCTGCTAGACTGGTCCCAGTAGCATCTTCTACCCTGCACCTTGGCAGCCTAAGATCCCCTGACATCGTCAGGACTGATGCAGGATCTAAAGCGTTTCACTGGACATGAGGACACCTCTGGAGCATGGAGGAATGCCATCTGCTGGAGTGGAGGATCAGGTAAGTAAAGTAGTTTTACCATTCCCTAGACAGCAAAGAGCAGCTAACTCTTGCAGTGTAGGGAAGACCCACTGCTAGGGAGGAGTTTTAGTGTTACTGAAGTTGGGCTTTAAGCCATAAGGCTTGGTTCAGACCTGTGTGGCTGCGTTCTGCGTGTTGGACCACCCATTCATTTCCATGGGCTGCCCCACCCACGGAAATGCTGGGAAAGAAGCCCAGACAGAGAGCTGTGGTATGGTACAGAAAAAGGTGGAAGCTTGAAACATGTCACAAGGAGGCCAACTGCAGGTCAGATGTACCTGTTAATGAATTTTGACTGATCTTAGAAGCATCTTGAACTGATGCCAATAAAAAAAATCCCAGAGCCCATGGACACAGGGATGCTTATCATCATTCCAACTCTTTGCATTGGGTATTACTACAGCCTTGTAGGGTTTAACTCCAGAAATGGTACGGTAATCACTTCTCTTGCTACACCACAGCTAGCCTACTTGAGTTATGTGATCATAATTAAGGTTTGTCTTTAATAATTGTATTGTGCACTCCTTTTAAAGGAAACCTAGTGAGGAACTACTGTGGAGTGGAAGTGGCAAGATGGAGCAATGTGGCAGACATAACCAATGTGTTGCTCTAATAGCAAATTATTATGCACTGGGATATTGGGAAGAGATCCATGCTGGCAACTGTGTCTTTGGGAACCAGAGTTTCCTGTTTGATACATACAGATGGAATCACATTCCTCCCAATTAACATAGCCCAAGTAGTCTTGGATTTAATTAACCCTTCAAAGCAACAGCTTGGGTTCCTGTGGGATGAACACAGCTCTAGATGTACATGGAATTAAACACATATTTTTAAGCAATGCAAGGATGAGATTGTTGAGTACAGCAACATTCTGACATTATGAGGACTCTGAGCATTAGTTAATAGGAAAGCAGCAGGGGCAAAATAATTGCTGGTAATTGTAAAGCTGTCTTTCAGGTAATCAGTTTTATTCCCGATTCTGTTTTCTGCTTAATTTTCGGTTATATCTCGGTAATTTTTACGTTACTGCAGAGCACTGATGCCTGCTGTGGATTGGTTGCGCATTTTCAACCCCTATTCCAAAAAAATTGTGTTATATCTACATAAAAGCAGAATGCAATGGTTTTCAAATCTTAGAAACCTATATTTTATTCACAATAGAAAACATCAAATGTTTAAACTGACAAAATGAATCATTTTAAGAAAAAAAAAAAAGGTAATTTTGAAATTGATGGCAGCAACATGTCTCTAAAAAGTTGGAACAGGACAACAAACAGCTGGCAAAGTAAGTGATACTAACAAGGAAGAGCTGGAAGAACATTTTGCTACTAATTAGAGTAATTGGCAACAGATCAGTAACATGATTGGGTATAAAAAGAGCATCTTAGACCCCTTTCACACCGAAGACTCTTTTCAGGCGTTTTAGCACTAAAAATAGCGCCTACCATGCCTCCCCAGTAAGAAATCTCAAGTGCTTTCACACTGGGGCGGTGCACTTGTGGGATGGGAAAAAAATGTCCTGCAAGCAGCACCCTTGGGGCGGTTTGGGAGCGGTGTATACACCACTCCCAAAACGCCCTTCCCATTGAAATGAATAGGCAGAACTGCCGAAGCGCCTTCAAAGCGCTTTTAACCCTTTGTTCAGCTAGTAGCAGGGGTTAATAGCGCCCCGCGATCGGCTGAAAAAGCACCACTAAAATGACGGTAATGCGGCGCTGCCGCAGTGTGAATGGGGTCTTAGAGAGCCAGAGTCTCAGAAGTAAAGATGGGCAAAGGTTCACCAATCTGTGAATAGCTGCGTCTAAAAATTGTTGAACAATTCCAGAATAATGTTCAACATAAAATTGCAAAAGCTTTTCATAGGTCATCATCTACAGTACATAATATCATCAGAAGATTCTAAGAATCTGGAGAAACCTCTGTCTGACTCAGACAAGGCCGAAACGCAATATTGGATGTCCATGATCTTCTGGCCCTCAGATGGCACTGCATTAAAAACAGGCATGATTGTGTGATGGACATCACTGCATGGGCTCAGGAATACTTCCAAAAAAAAACAGTTTGCCGTGCCATTCAAAAATTCAGGGTAAAGCTCTATCATGCAAAGAAGAAGCCATATCTGAACATGAGCCACAAAAACTGCCATCTTCTCTGGGACAAAACTCATTTAAAATGGTCTTTTGCAAAGTTGAGAACTGTTCTGTAGTCAGACAAATCGAAATTAGATTTTTTTTTCTTCTCAACCATGGGTGCTGCGTCCTCCAGACTAAAGAGGAGAGGGATCTCTTGGCTTGGCTATCAGCGTAGTTTAAAAGTCTGCATCTCTGATGGTAAGGGGGTGCCTTACTGCATATGGAATGGGCACCTTGTACATCTGGGAAGGCACCATCAATGCTGAAAGTTATATCCAGGTTTTAGAGCAGCATAAGCTCCCATCCAGACAATGTACTTTTCAGGGAAGGCCTTGCATATTTCAGTAGGATGATGCTAAACAGCATACTGCATCTATGTCAACAGCATGGCTTTGTAGTAGAAGAGTCCATGTGCCTAATTGACCTGCCTGCAGTCCAGACCTTTCACCAATTGAAAATATTTGGCAAATCATGAAACAAAAATAAGACAAAGAAGACAAAGGATTCTTGAGCAGTTAGAATCCTATGTCAGACAAGAATGGGACAAGATTCCTCACCCAAAACTCCAGCAACTAGTCTCCTCAGTTCCCTGAAGTTTCTTGTTAAAAGAAGAGGGAATGCCACACCATAGTAAACATGGCCCTGTCCCAATTTTTTGGAGACGTGCTGCTGCCATCAATTTAGTAGTGGGTTGGATTTGGCCCATGGTCCATCCGTAGTTTGGAGACCCCTTCTATAGAGAAGTAGGGTTGTCAGCATAGGACAGGATGTGTGATAGGACTCTCTGCAACCCCATAACAAGGGGGAGTTGTTCTGCAGTCCGGCTGATAACACTACTTCAAATTTTGGTGCAGCAACATCACTGTGTCAACTCACTACTGGAAGCGTTCAGTTTGCTGGATTTCGGCAGGGTCAAGACATATTTTGTGCATGTATCAAGCAGATAAAAAAGATTTTAATGTTATATTTGACAATCCAAAAGTGAGCAAATAAGTGTTTACATACATGTATTCTGTGCTTTTACTTTTTTGTACTTTAGTACTGGCAAAAGAGTGCCCATTCCAGAATGGGCATCACTGGGGAAATTACAAACACTGACCACCAAACAGCTAAAGAAGTGTCTTAAAGTTATTGTAAAGCTTCTTTTTTTAAAATAACAAACATGTCTTACTTACCTGCTCTGGGCAATGGTTTTGCACAGAGCGGCCCTGATCCGTCTCTCCTGGCTCCACCCAAATGTATGTAATGCCTAAATCTGCCATGTTTGGCATCATGCCTTACTGTACTATTTTTTTGTTAGCCTGATGTGTGCTCACTTTCAGCTTGCCATTGGACTGCTCTAAGGTCTTCATATGTCCCCTGCAGACCTAATAGGCAGCCGAGTGAGCATGGCAGGCCGACAACGCTGTTGCTAATTGCAAAGCAGTGGCTTGGTGTTGTCAGCCTGCAACAGGGAGTGCTGTTAATGGTAGGCTCTCCAAGAAAGAAACTTTGTAACAAATTCACAAAAAATTATTTGTTCAAGCAAAATGCATATTGTGAGGCATAATGTAAAAATGATCAAAAATGAACTTAATTTACACAAGTCTTATCGTCACTTGTCCCTGCTTATGCCGGATTATGAATTTGCAGCCCACTTATAGCTGCACAACCACTGTTGTAAAGTCTTTGAGGCAGGCATGCCCAAAAAATGCCCATTCATTCCTATAGAGAGGCCATCTATTATACATCCCAATGGTGGAACGCTTCTCAGTAGAAAAGTTCAGGAGGCAGAGTAGCCAGGCTGAGAGACTGTAAAGCAGCAGATATCCAGTTGCCAGCAGACTGTGAAGATGGGGCAGGAGCAAGGGCAGGTAGGAATAAAGCCTCGTACACACAATCGGATTGTTGGCCAACAAAACCGTGGACTTTTGTCCGTAGGGCGTTGGCCCAAACTTGTCTTGCATACACACGGCCACACAATTGTTGGCCAACAATTACGAACGTAGTGACGTACTACGTTGTTTTTCAGCTCTTTAGCGCCACCCTTTGGGCTCCTTCTGCTAATTTTGTGTTAGTAGAAGTTTGGCGAGTGTTGATTCGCGCTTTTCATTTTGCACTTTTCATTTTGCACTTTTCATTTTGCACTTTTCATTTCGCACTTTTCACTTCACACTTTTCAGTTCTTTTCTGAGCGGCCGTTCGTCAACCAGACATGTTGCGGAATCGGAGGAGATAACGTGTTATTTATTATTGGCCTTGGAGTTATTGCTTTGCCATTATATTTTTGGTTGAATAATGATTTGATTTGGTATATTTTCTATATTTTTGGATGCATAGAATGCACTTTTTGGTTAAGTTCTATTGGCAGATAGCATGTCTAATTTTATTTGTTTTCTTTTTTTAATGTACAATAAAAAAAATTGTGGAGAATAATACTTGGCTATGTGTTTTACTTCAAATGACAGTTTGGGAGGAGGCAGTTACATTTAAAAAAATACAATGTAAAATTGACAAGGGACACCAACATAGTTGTATCTTTGATCTTAAAAACTGCGGGATAATGGTGTTGTGGTAACTTGCCCAAATGAAAAAAAAAAACATAATAATATTATTCTTGATATCACTAGAAAAAAAAAGCCTTTGAAAATTTGTTTGCAATAACTCCATCAGTATCACCAGCAAAGCAGCTTCATTATTATCCCATTAAAGAAGAAGAGAATTGTGCGCTGCATTTCGAGATATCATAATTTGCCACGTCACGAATGTTAATTCTCCATTACGAACGCTAGTTTACAAGACCGACCGCTTCTGGCTCGTCCTTGCTTCTGAGCATGCGTGTTTGTACTTTGGACTTTTGTCCGACGGACTTGTGTACACACGCTCGGAAAATCCGACAACAGACATTTGTCCGCAGTAAATTTGAAAACCTGCCATCCAACATTTGTCCTCGGAAAATCTGACAATTGTCCGATGGAGCGTACACAAGATCGGATTTACCGCCAACAGCCTGTCATCGAACATTTCCCGGCGGAAAGTCCGATCGTGTGTACGCGGCTTAAGACAAATAAGAAACGTACATTCATCCCTTCATTATGGTCAGACAGACCTGCCTTCCTCTGACTGATGGCCTGTCCGAACCTGTTACTACAACCCACACAAGCCAATTACCACTCCAGCATGTGTTCAGTCCATGAAAGGAAACTAGAACATGAAGCCCTCTATACATTAACTGAATATAAAACTCCACACATCTCTGGGTGAGAATAGGCACTGGTAATAATTCCCTCGTTCATGTTTAATTCGTGTCATTGCTTCTCCTATATAATCACATGGAAATGAATCTAGTAACAGCGCGTTCTACATAGACAAATAACACTAGAGAGCAGATGTGAAATATTAATCAGAGCCAGGCGGCACGCTGTGAGCATCAACAAGCATATCTAGCCTAGCAGAGGATGAATTGCCTGACCGAAATAAGTGAATTCTAGGTTAAAGAATGAGCAATGCTAGCCGGGGAGAGAAATCGGACTAGACCGCGCTCTTCTACGTCTCCGGTTGAGCTGTATCTCTTGGCAACTGTATCCTAGCAACAAACCTCACGCCGTGTCACTAGCAGGGGTATAAAATACAAAGAGACGGCTCCTGTGGCCTGTAATCATGGGCATGCAGTGTACAGGATAAAGACAAATGTTTGCTGGGAAAAGGGAGGCTGCGTGTGCCGGGCGATAACATCAGATCCCAATTACATTCAGAGGATGGGAACTGTCGGAATATGTTTTAAAAGGAATTCCAGAATTTTTCCTTCTGTCTTCCAGCTACTGCGTTTGGTATGCTGAACCTTGAACTACACTCGGGGCAATATGATGGAAAGAATTTTGCAGCAGCAACAGAATCGCTCTCCTTAACGCTCCTGTTGCTAAGAAACATTGAACTGCAGTCATTGACTACAAGGTCTGTTTTGCAGCAATTTGCAGCTCTGATGCTAAGCGACTGACTGATCCTAGGTGTACACATACAGCAGTGCTTGCGCCCCATCTGAAAAGCGATTTTGGGTTGGTTCACTTATCAGGGGCGTTTGGCACGCAATGAGGAGGCATTATGTTACCTGCTCACTGCCCGTTTTAAGCCTGTAAATGTCGCACCACCATGTTGCAGCAGCGTGTGTTGCAGAGAGTCCCCCCCATTCACTTGAAAATAGAGAGAGGGAGAGAAAGTGTGTGTATAGGGAATATTGATGGGCTCGGGTGTGTTCGGATCGTACCCACCAGGAAGCCGTCACTGCACACCGCCAATCATAGGCAGTGAGGCATCTCCCGGCCCGCAGCTGCACATACACACGCTGCCTATGATTGGCGGTGTGCAGGGACGGCTTCCTCACAAGTATGATCCAAACACGCCTGAGCCCATCGTTATAAGGGAATGGTCTACGTTCCATTGGGGAAATTTCCCTTCATTTTCTGTCCAGTAGACACAACAGGAAGTCAGAGGAAATCACTTCAAACTAATGCCGCATAAGTACACACTGTCCGATTTTCTGACGGGAAATGTTCCATGTGAGCTTGTTGTCGGAAAGTCCGACCTCGTGTATGCTCCATCGAACATATACTGTCGGATTTTCCGCCCACAAATGTTTGATAGCAGGTTCTTAAATTTTCTGCCAACAAAACTTGTCGGAAAGTCCGATCCTGTGTACACAAGTCCGCGCACAAAAGTTCACGCATGCTCGCAATCCAGTACGAGCCAGAAGCGCTCGGTCTTGTAAAACTAGCGTTCTGTAATGGAGATATCACATGACTATTGAACTTCCTTTTTATCGGCTCTATGTACGTTTTGTACGTCACCGCGTTCCCACGCTCGTAATTGTTTTGTGTGACCGTGTGTATGCAAGACAAGTTAGAGCCAACAACCTTCAGGCAAATAATCCACGGTTTTGTTGTCGGAAAGTCCGATCGTGTGTACGGGGCATAAGAGTAATGCCCTGTACACGCGGTCGGACATTGATCGGACATTCCGACAACAAAATCCTAGGATTTTTTCTAACGGATGTTGGCTCAAACTTGTCTTGCATACACACGGTCACACAAAGTTGTCGGAAAATCCGATCGTTCTGAACGCGGTGACGTAAAACACGTACGTCGGGACTATAAACGGGGCAGTAGCCAATAGCTTTCGTTTCTTAATTTATTCTGAGCATGCGTGGCACTTTGTGCGTCGAATTTGTGTACACACGATCGGAATTTTTCGACAACGGATTTTTTTGTCGGAAAATTTTATATCCTGCTCTCCAACTTTGTGTGTCGGAAAATCCGATGGAAAATGTGTGATGGAGCCCACACACGGTCAGAATTTCCGACAACAAGGTCCTATCACACATTTTCCATCGGAAAATCCTATCGTGTGTACGGGGCATAAGACTTTCCTTAAAGTGGGTCCTACAGGTATATGCCATAATGTGCTAGTATGCACCTCATACTAGCTCATTATGACACACTTACCTGTCAAACGCAGCCCTCCAGTGATTGTTTTCAAATGCTGCATTTTTTAATACATTACAACTAAGGCATCCTAAAAGTCTACTTATTATTACCGGTACTTAGTATTTAATCATATATTGATTAGGTACTGACCCTTTCTAGATGGGCTTTATAGCCCATATACTAAATACGAATGTATTCATACATATACTAATATTCTGAATGCTAATAACCAATACTGAATATTAATGTTTGACGCACTTAAAAGACTATTTAAAAAAGCTCCATTTGGGAATGGCTTTATATACAAGGTTGTACCATATTGGTGAAGGGGGAGGTCCAGGGGGTTCTGAGATCAGTGGTCACAGATTGTTAATGTTATGTGTCATTAATAAAGACAGTAAGACTATTAAATAGGAATTGTAGTATTTTTTTAATAGGTAAAAGAGTTAGTCTTAATGTAAATTATCTTATCAGTGCATGTTGTATTAAAAATCCTATTTCTATGCATATAGTTAATTATATTTCTATTTGGTGCTGGCCTTAATTGCTTATTATATATGGAGACTCTGCTTCCTGCTCTGTAGTAATACACTGGGGGAGGTTTATCAATACTAACTTAATCATTGCGTTTGCTTTTATATCGCAAGTTAGGCACGGAATTATTATCCGTACGCAAGTTGCATAATCAATTACTGTAGAAGGAGTAAATATATCTGCTGCAGTTTAAAAGTGCTCCTTAGTACTTCTTAGTTCTGTGACAGATGTGAAGATAAATTAACTTGCAAAAGAGGTGCTCACAGTTGCAGCAGAAGAAAGAAAACAGGCTGACATTCGCTATTTGGCTGCATGATCAAGAAGAACTAAATCTGGCACTTTGGCCGCGGAGCACAAATGTAATGAGCATTCTTCCCAATATAAGAGGCCATTCTCCCACTGACTTCCAATGTAAGGGCCATTCACCCACTGACTTCCAATGTAAGGGCCATTCTCCCACTGACTTCCAATGTAAGGTCCATTCTCCCACTGACTTCCAATGTAAGGGCCATTCTCCCACTGACTTCCAATGTAAGGGCCATTCTCCCACTGACTTCCACTGTAAGGATCATTCTCCTACTGACTTCCACTGTAAGGGCTATTCTCCCACTGACTTCCACGGTAAGGGCCATTCTCCCACTGACTTCTGCTGTAAGGGCCATTCTCCCACTGACTTCCGCTGTAAGGGCCATTCTCCCACTGACTTCTGCTGTAAGGGCCATTCTCCCACTGACTTCCGCTGTAAGGGCCATTCTCCCACTGACTTCCACTGTAAGGACCATTCTCCCCCTGACCTCCAATGTAAGGGCCAGTCTCCCACTGACTTCCACTGTAAGGGCCATTCTCCCACTGACTTCCACTGTAAGGGCTATTCTCCTACTGGCTTCCACTGTAAGGGCCATTCTCCCACTGACTTCTGCTGTAAGGGCCATTCACCCACTGACTTCCACTGTAAGGGCCATTCTCCCACTGACTTCTGCTGTAAGGGCCATTCTCCCACTGACTTCCGCTGTAAGGACCATTCTCCCACTGACCTCCAATGTAAGGGCCATTCACCCACTGACTTCCACTGTAAGGGCCATTCTCCCACTGACTTCCACGGTAAGGGCCAATCACCCACTGACTTCCACTGTAAGGGCCATTCTTCCACTGACTTCCACTGTAAGGGCCATTCTCCCACTGACTTCCGCTGTAAGGGCCATTCACCCACTGACTTCCGCTGTAAGGGCCATTCACCCACTGACTTCCGCTGTAAGGACCATTCTCCCACTGACTTCCACTGTAAGGGCCATTCTCCCACTGTCCTCCAATGTAAGGACCATTCACCTACTGACTTTCACTGTAAGGGCCATTCTGCCAATGACTTCCACTGTATAGGCCATTCTCCCACTGACCACCAATGTATGAGGGCGGTTCTCCCAATAACCACCAACATCAGGGTCTTTTCCATTGACCATCGGTGTAAGTGGGCATTACCCCCTTAATACCCCCATATCAATGAAAAGAAACATGGAGGTAAATTGTGTTGCATGCCTTAGTATTGTGTCTAAAGCAATTCAGCAACAGATTCATATACACCTTACCGACAGTTATGTGAATCTATTTGTGCAAGGTGCACCATTTGTCACACTGACGGGACACGGGTTTCTAATGAGTGAATTCTTTATGAATTCCAGGGGGGGGGGGGTGTCATAAACAATTGGCGTTTTTTTTCTTAACGGTATTTGCAGTATTTTGTTTTTCAGCTATTAAGGCTGCACTGATGGGCACTGATATGCTGCACTGATGGGCACTGATGAGGTGGCACTGATGGGCATTGATATGCTGCAATGATGAGGCGGCACTGATGGGCATTGATAGGCTGCACTAATGGGCACTGATGAGGCGGCACTGGTGGGCACTGATGAGGAGGCTCAGATGAGGCGGCACTGGTAGGTGGCACTAATTGGCAGCACTGGTGGGCACAGATTGGTGGCAACTGTTGGGACTGCACTGGTAATCAGCACACTGATAATCAGCGCTGATGTCCCTTTTACAGAAACTGGTTATTGCCTCTCTTCTCCCTTCCTCACGATGTCAGCGTGAGGAAAGGAGTGCCGATAACCGGCTTCTGTTTACATCTGTGATCAGCTGTAATTGGACACAGCTGATCACGTGGTAAAGAGATGCTGATTGGCCCTTTACCTCAGTCTATGAGCAGCAGTATTCAGAGGAACTGGAACTATACTTTGAACCGCACATATAGACTTTGGCATATTTACTCTGGGTCAGGTGCTCTGTAAATATTAGCAAGAGATTTGATCGATCAATTATCTACTGGTTGTGCCACATCCTAAATTCAAGTTTAGAGCAAAGAGAGATTCCCCTGGCGGACTTTAAAGGCACAGTTTTATAAGGAAAGTATTTAAAAGGTATATAGAGTAAATAACAGTTTATTCGTTACAAAAAAAATATAATAATGTCAAGTAAATTACATAATTACATAGTTAAAAACAAGGAATGCAGTTCCATACATATAAAGGTTTTAGTGATACCAATACATATGCACCCGACGCGTTTCGGAGTTTCTTATGCCTCCTTCTTCAGGGGTGATTGTAGGGTTTGCAACAAGGATTTTCTAAATGGGAAATAGTATGTATAGCATATGCATAGTAAGTACACAGTAAAAGATCATAGATATAAAACCTATAGTTGTATGAATCTATATATGCACACATATATTTTTATGTTTACACTTACATTGGTATCTATGGATATAAGTTATGCATTCCAAGATGGATTAAAAAGAACATAGATATGTTGATGCACTGCCCATCGGACACGCTCCCTGGTTGTGATGCGTAGAGCTTTAGTAAAGTATAACGGAAATATTCATAGAGCCACTGTCGAGGTGGAGGTAAGGAGGTGTGAGTACATAGGGTGATTTTATTCTTCCCTCCAATAGGAAGAAAGGCCCATAGTTGACGGGCGTACAACAGTTTTGGATCTGAGATCGCACTGAGGCCAAATGTGTGTCCTGTAAATCATGAAGATATAGATATATGTAAGAATGTGTATACATATGTATGGCCAAAATAGTACATGGAAAATCCAAAGGCTATATCCTACCTGGTCCGTCTACAATGATAGAGGACAGTGGCTGGTGGTAAGTATGGATCGGATGTGGTCCAAAGAGCTGGAGAGTTAACATGAAAATGAGGGGTATGTTAGAATCCTGGTTGGTGAGAAGAAGTGGGGGGGGGGAGGGGGGGGGGGGGGGGGAGAAAGGGGAGGAAAAGGGGGGGGGGGGGGGAGGGGGGGGGGCGGGAATGAGGGGGGGAAGGGGAGAAGGGGGGGGGGGGGGAAAGGGCGGGGGATGGGGAAGGGGAGGGGGAAGAGGGAGAAGGGGGGGGGGGCGGGAAGGGGGGGGGGGGGAGGGGAAAAAAGGGCAGTGCGGAAAGGAGAGGAAGGAAAGGGAAAAAGAGGGAAGGGAAGGGGAGGGACAGGGGAGGAAGGGGAAGGGAGGAAAGACATAGTAGTGGGTAAGAAGGCATGAAGAAAAGATGTGGGGCGTCCGGGTAGCGTAAGTAGCTAGTAGTTTCAGTGAGGGAAGATGGATCATTAAAGATGTAATAAAAGAAAGGGACGTCCCAGAATATAATAGGTGATAGGTAGGGCAAGTATAACATGTTAAACAGCAAGTAAGGTTCACAGCCAGTGATTCCAACATAGAGATCCATTACTGACCGTGTATCACAGCATCTCACACCAAGAGCGTCCTGTCTGCAGCAGATGACGCCTGGTGTGAGCTGGATCCGGGTATATAAAGCCCTCCCCACCTATCAGCTGTTGATAGGAAAGTTCCAACAGCTGATTATGGTGAGGGAGGGGCGGACACACTTAGACTGGCCCCCCGGGTGGAGCGCGCGCCGCCAGGCACCCACAGCGCATGCGGACGCAGACGTCGCGGGGCGTGGCCACGCCCACTACACCCGCCGGCACGTCTAGCTTCCCCGACGGACTGCGCATGTCCGTTGGGGTCGCAAGATGGAGGACAGATAGATCTGTACCTCACACAGCGCCACCATGAGTCCAAGTTTCGCTCAGGCGGCTCTTTTCGTGCCGGGCGGATCACAGATCACAGTGTGAAGCTACTAAAGAATAAATAAGGCATAAATTGATGCGGTTTAGACAAAGAAAGTAGTGTCAGAATTTTTTACTATCCCAGGAGAGCAGGATCGATGGACAGTGCAGTACGGGTTAGGAATGTGGTTCAATGGAGGGAAAACATTTCAGACAAGGCAAAGTAGTAATCACATACAGATATTAAAGGTACAATTCGAGGGCATGTTATATATGTAGGATGACATCAGGTATGTATACATATAATCCAAATATCAATAGCCTCGAATGTTATGCAGTATACAGCATTAAGAACAACATTACAATATATAACCCAAGGTGGCATAATGTATAATATGAAGACTATATACCCCTCTGTATGGGGGGGGGGGGGGGGGGGGGGGGGTTGGGGGGGGGGGGGAAAGGATGTGATTAGCTGGTTTGTAGTATCGCCCCAAACATATAGTTGTCTATGGGGTGGTCTGTAAATATTACACTGCTGACCTCCTGAAAATTGTAGGGGTTTGGTTATTATTTCAGCCATAATAACCAAACCCCTACAATTTTCAGGAGGTCAGCAGTGGCTACTTCCATATTTCTCTTATGACAGGTTTACCCTAATGCCCCGTACACACGATCGGACTTTCCGCCAACAAAACCGTGGATTTTTTTCCGAAGGTTGTTGGCTCAAACTTGTCTTGCATACACAAGGTCACGCAAATGTTGGCCCAAAATTCCGAACGTCAAGAACGCGGTGACGTACAACGCGTACGACGAGCCGAGAAAAAGTACGTTCAATAGCCAGTGCGGCTCCTTCTGCTTGATTTCGAGCGTGCGTGGACTTTTGTGCGTCGGGCTTGTGTACACACGATCGGACTTTCCGACAACAAGTTTTGTTGTTGGAAAATTTGAGAACCTGCTCTCAAACATTTGTGTGCGGAAATTCCGACAGCAAATGGAGCATACATACGGTCGGACTCTCACATCCAACATTTCCCGTCGGAAAGCCCGACCGTGTGTACGCGGAATTAGCCTCCATCTTCTTTAAGGGAATGAAATTTACACGATTGTTTCTGGATTGCAGAAAGAGTGGTGTTATGTATATTATAAATGTCATCATTATATTACACAAGTGCGCACAGTGTGTATGTAAGTGGATGCACCTTCATTGCTGTAGCGGGGGGGGGGGGGGGGTTGGGGCTTCTGTTGGGTATTTTTAGCCCAGTGACGCCTCCCTCTCCCCCAGCTGCGCCTCTAAAACTATGATTAGTTTGTTCTGCAAGCAGATTTTTTTTTCTTCCCTTGTATAATATTTTTACTCTAATATCAGCAGCTTCAGACCCTCCCATAGCCGGGTAGAACGGTTCACGCTACAAAGGGTTTTTTTATTTTTATTTTTCTATTTACCAGTAGAGCAATTTCAGACAATTTCCACCATTAACAAAAGGCGTTCTGCAAAATAACTATTTGTGTTTATGAAGAAAACCCTCATTGCTGCTCTTGTTAAAATCTTAATAGCTGTCAAGGTTTTTCCCATCAGGAGAGCCGGGAGGATAATTAACCCTGCGTGCGCCACATGTGCAGTTCATTAGCTGGAAGACACCCGCTAACCAGGATTCCGTACATTGGTGCTACAGCTGCCAGTTGTTTTTAGATAAAAATTTGTTTGGTTGGCTAATCATTTTCTCCCCTCTTTGTCAGTCATGTGACCCTGAAGTTGACTTCTTATTAATATGTTATTTAGATAAACCATTTTAATGTAAGGCTTAGTTATCAGCAGTTTGCTTCCTTTTAGATCAACAGTAAAGCATGTACTGCCATTAGGACAGGTGGGCGGACAACTTTTATTGCCAGTTTAGGTAAATAATGTACATTCCAGTTTAAAACTGAATATTTTGTTTTAGGCCTCATTTACACCAGATGCAACCGAATGCATATTCAGGAAAATAAAGGTATTTCCGTGAGCCCAGTTGCACTATTGCAAAGCTTTCACATGCATTAAAGAAAAAAAAAATTCTGCTTTTTCTCTTGTAAACTTACCAGAACACATTTAAATACACCACAAAAGCATTTAAATGCAACACAGTACAAAACGAACAAACTGTGAAACAAAAACACATTAGAAATTTGTGTAAACATGCGGAACTGAAGAGTGAACATGGAGATTGCAACGTGCCCTTTTTTTTTTTTTTTTTTAATCTGCTTGATTAGTGTTTCTGTTTTTCTATTCAATTCCACCAAACTCCATTTGGTCTGTAATGTGGTGATTTGGGAACCCTATTTGCTTATCTTTTTGTAATGTAAGAGAGGTAATCCATCCTGGGCTTTCCTTCATCAAGCATTTATTTTTCAGATTGTGGCCAGCAGGGGCAGAAAATGTCACAGGCTCCTCGGCATGAGAATAAATTTGGCCTCAGGGTTGGTGGTCAATAGAAGTAGGAGTAGTGCCCCTATTAGTAGAAGGAAAAGTATCCCATCATTGGTATCGGTGGAAGAAATAGTGGCCCATTGTTGGTGTCAGTGGGAGGAATAGTGCCTCATATCAGTGGGAGGAATAGTGCCCCAAGGGCCGGATAAAGGCTAGCAAAGGGCCACAGTTTGGAGACCCCTGCAATATAGGCTATTTCCAGTTATGCTATGGAGCAATAGTCCTTTATTATACCTTAACATGTTACTTTCTGGTACTGCTTTTGAACTTATCTTTGTGATTTGTTAAACTTTAATAAACAAATTTGACAAGGAAAAAAATGTGCTTTTCTCTCCTAAGTCAACATTCAATGTAAGGTGGTAGTGGTGGCAAAAAAAAGGAAAGTGACAAGATATACATTGGTGGCGTGAAAGTAGATTCCAATTTTTAAACCCCCTCTGGCAAATTCATATATCTTTTTTCTTGGGCTCTTTTAGCAGGTCACATAATGACCTTGGTTCTTCAGCCTCTTCTCTCGTTGGTGGCAGTGGGCAGTCTACAATAATGCAGAAAGCAGTGCTGAAGTTAAACTTTAAGCACAGCTTTTAAAAGTCTTATATTGTGAGCCTGGACCTACATGGCACTTTTAGGGAGGTGTGTCTGTGACTGCCTGGGCACACAGGAGGCCGGCAGAATGACACTGGTTGTCATACATGTACATGCGTGCTTTAACACGCATTAACATGCAAAAAGAAAAAAACAGGCTAAACAGTCTCCAAAAAACTGGAGCGAACAGTTGTGCATGCCAATCAGCTTTTATCTCTCATTTTCTAAGCTTAACTGAACAAGCTCGTGAGAGAAGCTGGTTACTATGCACATCTGCTCAAGTTTTGGTAGATTCCCCTCTGTATTTCTTGTTTAGGTAAATGCAGCTAGATTGAATGCAGCTGGACCCTGCTGAATGTCTAGGTGTGCATTCAGCCATGGAAAAAGCACTACTTGCTTCCAGATGCATTTAGGCCCCATTCACACTTCGCATAGTGGGAACCTGCGTTCCCTCTCGTGATTTTGCGTGGGCGATTTTCACGTGACTCCACGTGTCATATATAGGGCATAACTTCAATGGGCTGCCCTATGCGGGTTTTGTCACCCAAAAGAAGCTCCTGCTCCATTTCGGGTGACAAGTTTCACTCGTTTTGCAGTGATTACCACACGATTTGGTGTCACAAGCTGAATCACGGCGATTTTGAATCATGTGAATGGGGCCTTATAGATGAGCTCCAAATGCATTTAAATGCATGTATTTTGACACCAGTGTGCATGAACATTGGATTACTGGTTAGCACTTCTGTCTTGTAGCTTGCCATCTCCAGTTCTAATGGCAGTCAGGACACTATCTGCATGAAGTTTGCATGTTCTTCCTGTGCTTGCATGGGTTTCTTCCCACAGTCCAAAGAAATGCTACTAGGTTTATTGGCAACTTTCCCAATTGGCCTTATTATGTGTATACATGCATATGAAATTGGAACCTCGGATTTTAAAGTGATACTTAAAGGTACCAAAACATGTTATACTTGCCTGCTCTGTACAATGGTTTTGCACAGAGCAGTCCCGATCCTCTTCTTCTGGGATCCCCCACCACTGGTGAGTGCCCCCCCATAGCAAGCTGCTTGCTCTGGGGGCTCTTGTGCATGCTCGCTCCGTAGCTGCCTCTTTGTGTATTGGCCCCGCCCCCACCTCACTGGCTGTGATTGACAGCAGTGGGAGCAAATGGCTCTGGCTGCTGTGTCTCACCCAATGAGGTGGAAGAGACCCGGGAGAGCTTCTGCTCTCATGTACATCGCTGGATCAGGATGGGGCTCAGGGGGAGTTGCGCACTGAAGTTTTTTTCCTTCATGAATAGAATGCATGAAGGTAAAAAACCTTCAGCCTTTACAACCACTTTAAGCTCCCTGAGGGCAGGTACTGATGTCAATGTACATGTACAGCATGGAAAGTGCTGTATAAATTGTTGGCGCTATATACAGTAAATACCCGTAGGAAATAGAAAAATAAAAAAAGAGGCCTAAACATTTTGGAGATTGCTTTTACTCATTCAGAGTCTTGGTACTAAAGCTCACCTTAGGTCAAATGGTGATATGTACAAAGCAAAAACAACCTTGCTTACTCTTTGTATCTATTGCCAGTTGTGCATAAATATCCTCCCCGAACTTCCAAATTTTTATATGTTACATGGAATTCCAGGTCAGTTTCATGACCCAGAGGGGAAGAATTAGGGGGTCAGTGTCTGGAAAGATCTTGCCATCTCCCCTTCTCGTCCTTCTTCACCCCTCATCCCCTCTACATTGTAAACATCATACCAACGTTCTGTAATTTTAAAAAGCATCAGGGAACGCAGAGGCATCCTTTGTCTTTCCAAAGGTTTTCCCTACCTGCAAGGTTGATGTAGAGCAGGGATATGCAATAAGCGGACCTCCAGCTGTTGCAAAACTACAAGTCCCATCATGCCTCTGCCTCTGGGTGTCATGCTTGTGGCTGTCGGAGTCTTGCTATGCCTCATGGGAATTGTAGTTCTGCAACAGCTGGAGGTCCGCTAATTGCATATCCCTGATGCAGAGAGTATTTGGAAAACATAATCCTTGGAATTCATAAAGACTGACATAAATAGATGTTGCAAAAAGTTTCTTGCGTGCATTCTAAAAGTGGTGCAGTGTGCGCCAAATTCATATACCTGTCTAGAACGTATACTTGAAAACGGGTCACAGGAGTGCAAAACGATATGCACTCCTGTGACCAATAGGAGAAGCCCGGCCTAAAAAGCTCAGGCTGGACTTCTCCTTTAACTACCTGAGTTGGGCTCATGAGTCAGAACCAAAAGTGTTGCATATGCTTCATGAATTTGACACATCACATTAACAAGAGGGATGAACGCCTGAAAAGTGGTGCAGCAGCTGTACTGAAAGCTGCTGGCTTTTGATTTGCCAAAACTGCAAATCACATTGGAGTATAAAGTGCTCCTTGGGAGTTCTCCTTCACCCTGCAGGAGGGGAGAAAGCTTTCACAGAGACTACCTCTCATCCTACTGGATGCTTACCAAGGATCCAGGGCAGGCCTGTACTGGCCATCGGGACTACAGGGAGTTTCCCGGTGGGCCGATGGCTCAGTGGGCTGGTTTCAGTGACAGCCTGTCAAAGTAATGGCTTTCTTGGTTCGCCCTCAACTTCACACAGTGATGTGAGAAAGATGAGAAAAATACAGAGGAGAATAAGTGAAATAGTAAAAGAGGTTAGTGAGGACTCCTTATGTTATGCTACTTATGTTTTTTTGCACAATTGCGTATAGTTTATATACTGTTTTTGTGCTTGTTTGCACAAATAAAGTGGGCCGGTCTGGATGAAGTCCAGGGCCAAATTTTTATCCCAGTCCAGCCCTGATCCAGGGTGGCGGGGCAGCACAATACAGATATGGGGAAGAGAGGGAGGTGGTTAGGGATCAAGGACTTTGAATGGATAAATAGTGCTGTGCAGGCTGCAGATAGATATGGCCAGATTTGCTTCATACAGCATCTTATATGGTAGTCAGAGAAGCTGCTTTGTATTAATCAGATTTCGTCTTGCCAGATTAGTGTTTTGCAGAGGCTCCTTACACCTCGGTCACACTGAATCAGACTTTGAAATCGTGCGATTCGCTTGAAGTTGCACGACTTCAAAGTCGCATGTCGGTGCGACTTGGAAGACATCTGTGCAACTTCATGCACAGGTGTCTATGCAAGTCGCACCTCAACTTGCAAAAAAGTAGCGCAGGAACAACTTTCAAAATCGGACCGCTTCCATTGCGGACAACAGGGTGCAACTATCAAATCACATGACAAGTTGCACCGGTGTGACCGGGGGGACTTAGTGTTGAGCTTGTGTGCTGGAACTGTGCACACTACCAACCTGACCAACCAATTACCATAACTTTATATCTGTATCAGGAATTGGTTACATGGTCAGTGATATGATATTAATACAATTATTAACACGGATTCTCAATAGATATACCTTTGAAGTGGAAGTCCAGTCAGATCCTAACCATACTTAAACCTACTCCCACCCACATTCTAAGCCTATTATAACTACCTTGTAAAGGAAAGATGTCTATACTTACCTATGTTGAGGGCACTTTGGTCCAGTCACATGATTGGCTCCCAGCGCCGGCTTCAGTGCAGAGAAGGGACAGCTGACAACGGATGCCCCATAGTAAGCCTATGGGTGACGTCACTGCATATGCATTACAGCCCTTGTTGGCGATTTCGCCTTCTCACGGAAGACGGCTGCTGGAAAGATCATGTGATCAGACTGGAGCGGCCTCAGCATAGGTAAGTATAGACACCTTTCCTTCATAGGGTAGCGTGACATTTAGTTTGTTCGAGCTCTGTGTATCCTAAAGAGGAATTTCAGCAGTGGCGGTGCGTCCATAAAGGGCGCAGGAGCGCCGCCCCCTCTCTCCTGGTACCGCTCTATCACCATAGATAGATTCATGCACTGCATGAATCTATCTATGGTCGCTGCCGAGACCCGATATTCAAATGTCCGGCCCCTTTTCGGGCACCTGAATTGCAGTGGCGGGCGTTCTTTTTTGGAAGCACCCGATTAGAGCCGTAGGCTCTAATAGACGCCCAAAAAGGTGAACAGCGGGCGCAATGCCCCTGCTGGCCACAATCTGGCCCTCCTAAAGTCTGAAGGACAATAAACTGGCCCTTTGTTTGAAAAGTTTGGAGACCCCTGCTATATTGCATAGTCTGTTCTAGGATTAGTGATGGAAATAGAAACTGGAACCGAAAATGGATAATAAAGGTATAACAAAGCCTCAGATAAGTAATAAGTTACAACTTATCAAAAATATTCATCAGAAAAGAGTGATAAGGGATTGTCACTGTTATCAAACATCTAGGGGCTTATGTCTATGATTTTATGAAACCAAGAAGAGTACAGAAAAGTATTGCTGTTTGAACCTGAAGAAAAGAAGGAAAAATAGATAGAAAAAAAAGGTATAATGAAGAGGAAGGTAGAAAGAAGAGAAAAGGGAGAAGAAGAAACGATAGGAGGAATCCCCGGGGGTGAGTGTGATATTAATCATATGAAAAAGCACTTTTTTTTTTAAAGACTGGATGGTTGTCATTTCCCTCTTTCATTCACACAGCTAGAGCTCTTGGCTTGCTGTACGGAGTGTGTAATATAAACCGTGTTGACCTCAGAAAACAATCAATTTTGTCTTCTAATCTGAAGCAGAAAAAAGACAGCTCTATTCTGACCTGCAGGGGTGAAAAGCAAAAATGCTTTCACTTCAGGAAATACCAGGATATACAGTATAAAAAAACAATACGACTTTTAGGGGGCTAGATGTAAAGGAGAAATAATGGATGATAAATGTAATAAATATTCAACATCAATAGTTTACAAATACTATAAATCAATGCTGTATATAATGTAGCTCTACCAAAATCCCACAGTTGCTCATTTGTTACCAAGTCTAAGTGTAGCCCAGCCTTTTTCAGCCAGGTGCCTTGAGGTTTCACCAGGGGTAAAATGCCTAAAAAATGATCAAAAATTGTATACAAGCCAGCAGGTGGATCAAGCCATGGGTTTTCATTATGCACCATTATGACTTTCTAGACACTGGCATCCTAACAACCAATGTTGTCATCAGTTGATAAGGAGGATGTTTGTTGCCTCCACAGCATCCTTGTTTGACCCTCCTCTGCCCCTCTCCCTAAGCACTGGGGTCACATTAGCTGATTGATGGAGAGAAATTGAGGGAGAAGAAAAACATAGGAATAATTTGCTTCTGAAGAATAAATCACCTCTAATGTTGGGTGTTCTATGTGTGGATGTTAGTAAAGTTTTTTACATTTTAGAATGGGCTGCCTCGAGACTATCCATAATTTTAAAGGGTGGTGACTTAACTGAAAACACATAGAAACATAGAAACGGGACGGCAGAAAAAGACTCCATCGAGCGTGCCAATTTTTTTTTCCATTAACCTTGTTGTCTGACTATAGATCTATGTTTATCCCAGGCATGTTTGAAGCCATTTACTGTTGACTATCTCACTACCTCTGTTGGTAGTTTTTTCCAATCAACTATTACCCTTTCAGTAAAATAATACTTTCTAAAATTAGTTTTGAACTTTCCTCCAGTTAGTTTGAGATCATGTCCCCATGTTCTTTATTTTTGGTTTCTTATGGGAAAAACTGCCTTCCTGAACCTTATTAACCCCCTTGATGTATTTAAAGGTTTCAGTCATGTCTCTCCTTTCCCTTCTTTCCTCCATACTTGTTCATATTACGTTTCTGAAGTCGTTCTCGATATGTTTTATCCCCCAGACCTTTCACCATTTTTGTTACCCGTCTCTGGACTCATTCCATCTTATCAATATCTTTCTGTAAGTGAGGTCTCCAGAACTGGACACAGTATTCTAAATGAGGTCTAACTAAAGATCTATCTAGGGGAATCAGGACCTCCTTCCTCCTGCTGGTGATTCCTCTAGTGATGCATCCTAGTTTTCTATTCACGTTTCCCACTTCCTGGTCACACTGTTTGGTCATTTTACAATCATCTGAAATAAGCACCCCCAAATCTTTTTCTTTTGTAGTGTTGGCTAACACTGTCCCCCCAATGTTGTACTCTCTCAGGGGATTCTTTTTCCCTAGGTGCATTATTTTACAGTTAGAAATATTGAACTGAAGTTTCCACTGCTTTGACCAATTTTCCAGCAATGCCAAATCATGTTCCATGTTACAGAGACCTCCAGGGATATCAACCCCATTACACACCTTTGTGTCATCAGCAAAAAAACATACCTTGCCCAACAAACCTTTAGTTATATCACTTGCATATAGATTAAATAGAACAGGACCCAGTACAGAGCCTTGTGGTAGCCCACTAGTGACTGGTTCCTGTTCTGAGTGAACCCCATTTACAAGCACACTCTGGTATGTATCCTTTAGCCAACTGAATATCCACTGAACCACCCAAGGGTTAAGCTTGTACAAGTTTTGTATAAGATCCTTATGTGGCACTGTATCAAATGCCTTGCTGAAATCAAGATATGCAATGTCCACAGCACCACCCTGGTCCAGAACTCTGGTAAAATATTCAAAAAATGTAGTCAAATATGTCTGACATGATCTGCCCTCAGTAAAGTCATGCTGTTTTGGGTCCAGCAAGTTGTGTATTTTTAGGTGACCAATGATCCTTCTTTTCAGGAGTGATTCCATTATCTTGGCTGCAATTGATGTTAAACTCACTGGCCTGTAATTGCCAGCTTCTACCTTGCTGCCCCTCTTGTGGATAGGTACAATATTAGCTGTCCGCCAGTCATAGAAATAGTCTCCTGTTAGAAGAGATTGATTAAAAATAGATGTTAATGGCCCAACAACTATATCTCGAAGTTCTCTTGGAACTCTGGGATGAATATCATCAAGGCCAATTGCTTTATTAAGCTTTAACCGAGCCAGTTCCTCTGCTACCTCTGTCTCCAGAAATGCTAGAAAGGAACCGTCATTACTAGAACCAATATGATTCTCCAACTTGTTAATATGATTCCCCAACCCAAAAGGTTGAGAAAAACTGGTCTAGCCACCCTGCGGTGTTGGGTATCTTCAGCCATGGTTTCTGACTATCTGGCAGCGAGAGTTGGACCTCATCTAGTCAGACACACTCTTGGCCCCTGGAGATGTGGGGTGTAAGTACAAAATACACAAACTGGCCTGGAATAACATAGAAGCTAGCAAGAATTGTTTGGGATATACTATATTCCTGACTAAGTTCTTAGCTAAGGGGTTAGTGTACCCAAAACGGTTATATAATTTTTGATGTTCTCCTAGTGACACTGGCATAGACCGGTCATGTTCACCAATGTGTATCAAGTCACTACTGGTAAAGTACAACTGGTTGTGTTCAGGTCAAATTCCTTAGTGGCTTTGTAGGTCACTGGATTTTAGGCATAGACTGTGCTTAGAGCTTTGACTTCTCCTAAAGTCAGGATTAGGCCCTCACTTTCCACTGTCAAATGCAAGAACTTCTGCTGATTACAGGAAAAATTGGGAATTAGTCTTAATTTGAAGCGAGGTTGAGGCACAAAGAAAATGCTTCAAAGACAAACTGTCACCTTTGCCCATTCAGGGCTAGGTGACAATGAGTTTGTAAAGGGCTCCCCCTTCCCCAGTTATACTCACCTTACCAGCATTCTCATGCTACGCCTGCCTCTGTTGCAGCTAGTAACAAGACTCAGCACTGTGACCTACTCCCATGTGATGGTGCTCTGGGGACTAGCAGCCAATTGCTAGGCCTGAGAACTGTAACGTGGCCGAGGGAATTACATCACCACTTCCTTTAGTGCCCAACACCAGCCAACACTTTGGATTTCAGTGTCAGCTGCAGCAGAGGCAAATGCTACAGGGGTTTGTTGGTAAGGTGAGTAGAGGACCCCTTTCATACTGGAGGCGTTTTTCAGGCGCTTTAGCACTAAAAATAGCACCTGTATAGTGCCTGAAAAAAAGCCTCATCTGCAATCCCAGTGTGAAAGCCCGAGTGCTTTCACACTGGGACGCTGCACTGGCAGGACGCCCAAAAAAGTCCTGCAAGCAGCTTCTTTGAGGCGCTTTAGGAGGAGTGTATACACTCCTCCTAAAGCACCCCTGCCCATTGCAATCACTTTAAAACTTTTTTACAGGTTACCAGTTTAGAGTTGCTAAAGTGGTCTAGAGCTAGAATTATTGCTCTCGCTATGTTTGTGGCGATACCTCACATGTGTGGTGTGAACACTGTTTACATAAGCATTCACAACCTACGTATGTGTTCGCCTCTGTGTGCGTGCACGGGGGGGATGGGGTGCTTTAAATATTTTTTTTATTCTATTTTCAAAAAAATATTTTTACACTGTTCCTTTAATTTTTTGGATCACTTTTATTGCTATCACAAGAAATGTAAACATCCCTTGTAATGCTTCAGTTTGCTTTACTGCGCATGTGCAGTTGACGTTGGCACATGCAAATACAAGGGATATCTCCTAAACCGTGCAGGTCTCATGTTGTAAAGCTCTGCGCAAACTGTTGGCGCTATATAAATCCTTTACAATAATATCCAGTGTAGCTACAGGTAAGCCTAATTAATTTAAGCCTGTAAGAAAAAGGGGTTGTAAAGGGTTTACAACCACTTTAAATCACACTGATGAGGGTCCAGCACAGTAATCATAGAGAGAAGCAAAACAATTATTCACTATAATGACCTACTGACAACTGAAGTGAAAGCAGAGAACCTACACAATGGGGCTGATTTATTAAAGATATATAGACTGTTTGCTTTGCAAGGGAAGTTTCACTTTGCAAGGGATTTTTCCCCAGAACTTAGTAAATGAGGTGAAGCTCAGCTGGCATCCATTATCTAATCATTTGCAAGCAAAAAAAATCTTTTTTTTTTTTGTATTTTCCTTGCACAAGATTGGGTATTCTTTGCAAAGTGAAATTTCACCACATTTACTAAGCTCTAGGGCTAATTCCCTTGCAAAGTACAACTTGCCTTACAAAGCAAACAGCCTGCTTGCCCCTAGTAAATCAACCCCTGTGCGTCATATATATATATATATAATAAATATAAATAGAAAAATACTGTAGTTACTTATTCTACTTTCTTAAGACTTGGTCCACACTTGTGCGGGTAATTGCTGCACCTGCAATGACCTGCTGCAAAATGTGCTGATCTTTTATAGACTTCAGGGCTGCCATTCATTCCTAATGGCACCCCCATGCATCCAAACATGCAGTGTGTTGTGGGTGAAAGTACTTGGTGCAAAAGCACCATGCAACTTCCCTTCGGCTGCAGTTTTAAAAAGGCGCAGAGGCCCTTTTCCTGCGTTTCCCGCAGGAACAGCAGCCCTTTCAAGTGAATAGGCTGCTGTGCCTGTGCAAACGTGGGCTGCACCAATAGATGTGATTCTAGCCTAAAATCTGACTCTGTAGCTTCAGTGTCGAGGTTAGAGGTCAGCTGACATCTGCCTGACCTCACATGCTGCTTCCCAGCTCCTCAGAATACATAACAGTAATAAATAAGATAGGGCAGGGATGTAAATGACTGCAAGGTTCAAATATTTGATTCTTGCTGGATCTGAGTCTTGCTAATGGTACCTGCTGAGGTTCTACAGTTATAATTAGCTAGCTCACATTCAGGCATGAGTAATTTAGAAAACCAGAGTAGCTCAGTTACAGTCTGTTGTCATTAGTATTGAAGATCACATCAATATTGCTGTTTTCCTTTGATGTGTTTTGATACCAGGATTACTTTTCATTGTGTAGCAGACAATTTTCTTCTTTTGCTTGCAAGATCAGGCTGTAGACTGAGCTCTACAAATCTCTCTGGCCTCAGTGGAGATTGGTTGTGTTGGCTGATTCAGCCTGCGTGTTCTTTTCTGTCCTGATATATTGTGTGACAGTGTGCCATGGCAGCATGTGCGCGCTCTGACCTGGAAGACAAGATTACAGATCTCTTATTGAAAGCTTTAGCGAAACATCTTGTCGTAGACCTCAGCCATGTCTCAGTAGGGTTTTCCTTCTTTTTTTTTTCCCATGTGGGATTATTAAATGGATGTAATCCTCCAGGCCAGCTGTGAAGCAGTCGCCGGCCTCCCCTGTACCAGGAAAAAAGCACTGTATGGATTTTGCGGTCTGGACAGCTGGCGTGTAGCCTCATCTGCAAGGGAAATCTCCGTGTTTATCCAGTCTTGCTGCTCTCTGCAGACACTTCCATCCGCCATTGGAAATCAATCAAACAGCACTGGACTGTTAAGTAATATTTGGCATTGTAAATTGCAAGCTGTTTGCCATGTAATTAATTCCCCACTAATGGCCAGGCGAACAATGGTTTCAGAAGCTGCCTTAATGGTAGCTGAAAAATGAAATGTCAATAGAATATTATTCAGCTTGGGGCAGAACTGGTTACGGAATGTGTCGGAATCCAGACTTGCAGACCTGTTGCAATTGCAGATCATTTTTCTGTTTGGAAGGCATTATATATACTATATATATATATATATATATATATATATATATATATATATATATATATATATATATACTGTATATGGTTAAAGTATGATAATATGGAGTTAGTAAAGTGCCACTTACCTTGTACAGCAAATCAATCAAATATTCATATGGGTCAAAGAATTGGGACTTTTGAGGCACAACATCTTCATGCGTAGAATGTTTATTAATTTAAAAAAAATTAAAAGAAATTACATAAAAAACATTTTCATATTGCAATACATTGTTCAGACATCGATCAACATTTAACAGTAGATTTTATCTTTGTCCATATCTGGTAATCCTAAAGGCTCTACGCGTTTCCTGGACATGGTTCACTTCCTCAGGAGCCAATGAAAACCGTTTTTATACAGCGTACAATCTAGATGAAATGATAATTTATTCATTAATTAAACATAGCTTTTGCAAATTTAATTTTAACACCACGCCCACTCTAAAAAATCTTCAAAGGTGTGTCCCAACAATTGGGGGAACAAAAAAGGGGGTGAATAGGGGTAGATCCTCCCTGGGGCAACCAAGGGGGAAGCCTCGGCCCGCTCATGCCTGTCAGCCAACTCTCTCAGCCCCCCGCCCATCCCAATTAAAGGGAAGTACACAGAGAATAAACACTCATCTGTTTCAACATCACTTCCAACAGAAACTCATTTCTTTCAGGTATGTATGGACATATTACCTTGGTGGTATATTTTATTTGATTGATTTTTTTATATATATATTTATATGTATTCACAAATCACACACACACACACACACACACACACACTGCTTTGTCATTGATCATTGTCAATGTATTTAGTTAATGGCGAGAAATATATATTTCTGAGCACTTTTTAGGCTGGGTGCGTGTCTGTTCACCGTTTCAGGTGCGATTCAGGCCCGGTTTTTTGCCTGAATTCGCACCTGAACTGGACCCAAACACTTACAGGACCCTTTTTCAATCCGGACCACGTCTGCCCCGGACATGTGTGAACCGGCTCCATTGAGAGCCGATCACACTTGCCTGCCATGCGAATTGCATGCGGGGAAACCTGCATTCCAATTCGCCTATGTGTGAACCCAGCCTCAAATTTTACTACTCACAGAACTTTTATTGTATCTTTTGTTTTTAGGTTAGTCTTGTTTGTTGGCACCCTGTACATAACCGACTAAACCTGGGGGTTCTGTCTTAGCAGGAGAAGAAGGTAGTGATTTTGTTAACTACTCATCTTTTGCTATCTTTCTCAGTATATTTGAATACTGTGAAAGATAGCTGTTACGAAACTACAAAACTACGAAACTACAAGTCCCATGAGGCATTGCAAGGCTGACAGTTACAAGCATGACTCCCACAGGGAGAGGCATGATGGGACTTGTAGTTCCACAACAGCTGGAGGGCCGCCAGTTTGAGACCCCTGCTTTAAAGGCTTCAACAAGCTGAACCAATCTTTGCCTTGTAGAAGCTGAAGCCTTTGTGTACAAGAACTTAGGCTCTAATCACACCTGTGTGTTTTATGTCAATTTTAGGCACAGGGTGAAAAAAAAAAGGACTTTCATCCAATTGTGTGTTCTTTAGAGTCCAATGGTAGTGCACCTAAAACACACCTAAATTACAACGCACCGCACAGATGCAACCTGACCCTAATATTTAGGCGTCGGATCTGTTTTCCGAATATTCCATTTCCATAACAGATCAAGCACATCCCACCTGGCTTATAGCAAAATGACGGCCGGGCGGTGGCCCTCTCGTTCTGACTGGACTTCATACGAAATCCAGCATAACAAGCCACTTGTGCACGCCCCCAGGGCCATGCAGCGCACCTATCGTTAGTGCGGTGTGTCACTCCAACACACTGTGTCTCCAATCATGGTAAAGAGCCTATGACAGCTGATTGATCACAGCGTTACTAGGAAGTGCCAGTTATCGGCTTTCCTCTATTCCACTGGCAGGGTGTGAGTAGAGAAGAGCTGGTAAGCCACTCTCCTGACAGAGGGGGATCTGCACTGATACTCAGTGCAATGATTATCAGTGCAGCCCCACCTGTGATGCCAATCAGTGCCCATCTGTAATGCTAATCAGTGCCCATCAGGGATGCCAATCAGTGCCCATCAGTAATGCCTGTCAGTGCCTCCTCTTTAGTGATGCCTCTCAATGCCATCTATCAGTGCTGCCCATCAGAACCACCTTACAATGCCCATCAGTGCTGCATACTCATCAGTGCCACCTTATCAGTGCCCATCAGGGATGCCAATCAGTGCCCATCAGTAATGCCTGTCAGTGCCTCCTCTTCAGTGATGCCTCTCAATGCCATCTATCAGTGCTGCCCATCAGAACCACCTTACAGTGCCCATCAGTGCTGCATACTCATCAGTGCCACCTTATCAGTGCCCATCAGTACAGCCTCATCAGTGCCCATCAGTGAAGGAGAACTCTTACTTGCCGTATTTACAATATTTTATAACAGAAATTAAAAAAAACTTTTTTTTTTTTTTTATGTTTGGTCTTTTTTCAAAAGATAAACCCAGAGGTGATCAAATACCACCAAAAGAATGCTCTATTTGTGGGGAAAAAATTCATCTGAGCACGGTGTTGCATGACGGCGCAATTGTCATTCAAAGTGCGACATCGCTGAAAGCTGAAAATTGGCTTGGGCAGGAAGGGGGTGAAAGTGCCCAGTATTGAAGTGGTTAAAGTATGCTCTGCCCATATACATATATACAGTCATTCATACTATGCAGTGTATAGAAGCAATTAGGGTTAATTTACTAAAACTGAAAAATCTGCATAGTAGCCAATCAGCTTCTAACTTCAGTTTGTTCAATGAAGCTTTGACAATAAAACCTGGAAGCTGATTGGTTTCTATGTAGAACTGCACCAGATTTTGCACTCTCCAGTTCTAGTAAATCAACCCCAATACATCAAGCTGATTTTTATTCTATTGCAAGTGGGAAGCTGGTACTACTATCCCCAGCTTATAATGGCTGTGAAGGAATACTGTGTATAGTCATCCAGCATCGGTGGAAGTGATTTCTGTGTATTGAGTGTGTCGGGATATTCGGGATAAGCTGCACCTGTGGTTGTGTGCATCCAAGCAGGGCGGAATGTGATTGTAGTGGGAGGGAGGCCCGAGAGGTGGAAACAGACTGCAGAAAACCAATATCAAAAGAGAGTGCGAGGAGTTCATGGTAATGATGGGTTACTATGGCAACAAAGTATTTCCCCCCCATTTCACTTCAGTCCTCTATCAACCTTTTTTTGATGTTCCCAGCGTTCAGAGGGAAACATCAGACAGACGCGTGTGTGTGCCATTTCTTAAGATGCTAAATTGTGCTTCCACCGCGTGACAAGGCACAACGCGAGGCTGACATCATCTTTTCTCATGTCAGGAGAAGTGGACCTATGGGCGAGAGCTCAGAAGTGGGAGGTGGCGATGGGGCATCTGCTAGAGGATGCAAGGTTCACTCCAGCCCAGAATTAATTTGTCAGCTCCTTTGGCGTAGCAGCATTGTTCTTCATTCCTCCATGTACCGCTAGGCGTTTACTAGTAGCAATGACGTCTCCAGCTGGGGATCAGTGCGAGTATTCCAGAGATTAGGTCTGAAACCGCATGCTTCCATCTACATTATTCCATCTTCTGACATCTAACGCTGTCTGTAGATAATATCGAATGATGATCATGCATTTGGGGACAAATACTGAAAAGGATTTTTAGTATGACAGAGCACCCAAGTGCATGGTTATCTATACTGAGGACGCTTATCTAAGGCAAGGGCTAATGTCTGTAAAACTCCCACCTAGCTGGTAGCCTTTTGTCCCAGTATACTTTGCAGGACTGCCCGCTGGAGCCCTACCTCCAGCATGGAAAAACCCAACAGAAATTAAATTCTGTACAAGCTACAGCTGTTGGACACTGATCTTTTATATAATGATCCTCTAAATCAGGAGTTTTTTAAACTTTTTAGGTTTACAGACTCCCAGTGGATTGCCCAATATGTCCTTATACCCCCACCATCGGACTGTCGTATTCTATAGGTACCAGTACGTCTTCCAAATATGTCAATAGAATAGATGGCTAGGACAGGACATCTACATGAAAATCATGAGGCTTTGTTATATTTATTTATACACACACATAAATATATATAATATAGTGTGTGTGGCCCTGCCACGGTTTAGCAAATTGGTATAGAGATGGCAAAAGACTCTCAAAGATCCAGCTTGAGAAGCTCCAGCAGGTGGTTTGTGAGCAGAGAAAATTGCGTCTTAAGTTGGGATTTCGTGGTTCCGAATCAGGACCTAGAACTTGGTTCCGAAGTGTCTTGGGTGGAAAGGAACCTTCAGTCCTATGTCCAGGCTTTCCTAGTTAGTGCACAGGTGTGCATGATCATCATAAGCCAGATCTAAGCATAGCTCAGTGCAGTTGCTGCCGTTTAGGCCGGGTTCACTCTGGTACGACAAACGCTCCGACATTGGGAGCTCATGTCGTATGACGTGTGAAAATCAATGTTTCTCTATGGAAGCCGTCTTAACTGGTCCGACACAAGTCGGTCCGACTTTGAAAATTCTCCCTGCCCTACTTTGATCTGACTTTGATCCTACTTCAGCTCATTGAATATCACTGAAGTCGGATCGCCGTCTTAACTGTTCCGACTTTGGCATGGGACTTGTGCTCTGATGATCTTGAAGGGGAGCTCCACACTAAATTTAAAATAAAAACTGGCATGGGTTCCCCCTCCAAGAGCAAACCAGGCCCTTCGGTCTGATATGGATGTTAAGGGGAACCCCCCACGCCGACAAACGGTATGGGGGTCCCTCCCTAAAATCCACACCAGACCCTTATCTGAGCAGTGGGGACGAGCTTTGAAAATTCTCCCTGCCCTACTTTGATCTGACTTTGATCCTACTTCAGCCCATTGAATATCACTGAAGTCGGATCGCCGTCTTAACTGATCCGACTTTGGCATGGGACTTGTGCTCTGATGATCTTGAAGGGGAGCTCCACACTAAATTTAAAATAAAAACTGGCATGGGTTCCCCCTCCAAGAGCAAACCAGGCCCTTCGGTCTGATATGGATGTTAAGGGGAACCCCCCACGCCGAAAAACGGTATGGGGGTCCCTCCCTGAAATCCACACCAGACCCTTATCTGAGCAGTGGGGACGAGCGAGCGCCCACCCCCCCCCCCCACGAACCGTACCAAGCAGCATGCTCTCAACATGGGGGGGAGGGGGGTGGTGCTTTGGGACCCCAAACACCTTGCCCCCATATTGATAGGGACAAGGGCCTCTTCCCGACATTGAAGTCGCTAGCACGTCAGACTTCAAGTCGCAGGGCAAAGTTGGATCCAAAGTGGTATGACTGTCATGTCATACTAGGGTGAACCCGGCCTTAGAGACAGTCTTGTCAGGAGATCTGGTTGTTCCTATCAGAGGCTGCATCCCTTGTGTGGAGGACCCAAAGGACTGGGAAAGTTGAGACAGCTCCATGGGCCTGGGAGACAGAGAGGGTCTGGGAGGCCGAGACAGCTAAGGTGGCTAGTGGGTCCTGGAGGAAGTCTGTGAAAGAGTGGGCAAAACCCAGGGGGGGCTCGGGCATGTGCAGTGAGGTGCTGCGACTGGCAGAGGCTGAAGTGAGCCTAAGAGCCAGATGGCTTGGTATTTTTGTTATTTGTGTTTGCTGAAGAAGAACCCCTGTGTGGGAAATGTTGTAAGTACTTTCAGACAACAACTGTTTGGGAGCAGGTTCTCAAATTTTCCGACAACAAGACTTGTTGTTGGAAATTCCGAGCGTGTGTACACAATTCCGACGCACAAAAGTCCACGCATGCTCGGAATCGAGCAGAAGAGCCGCACTGCCTATTGAACTTCATTTTTCTCGGCTCGTCGTACGTGTTGTACGCCACCGCGTTCTTGACGTTCGGAATTTCCGACAACATTTGTGTGATCGTGTGTATGCAAGACAAGTTTGATTCAACATCCGTCGTAAAAAAAAATCCACGGTTTGGTTGTCGGAAATTCCGATTGTCTGTACGCGGCATTAGGGTTTTTTTTAACATTCTATGCATTAAAGAGGAAGTAAACCCTGATTTCCCTACAAAGGTAAAGCATAATGGGCTTTTACCTTTGCAGGGAGCAGCAGAAAGACATGGAACATAGGGCTTTGGAGAGAGATAAGAAAACACTGCAGATATACATGCTTAGGTCAAATTTCATGAATCAGGTTTACATCCAATTTAAGGTAAAATAACCTTCTGTACTGTAGGATCCCCCCCAGTCTTATCCAAGCCTGATGCCAATTCAGCGATTTGCTCTTGCTGCTGTCTCCCTCCTGACTAGGCAGATTGATAGCAGTGGTAGCCATTGGCTCAGCCAATGGCTACCGCTGTAACAACTTGCCTATGGGGGCACTCGCTGAAGAGGAGGTGCCAGGAGCGCTGGCAGGGAGCCAAGAAAAAGATCAGGCCTGCACAGAGCTGGTAAGTATATCATGTTTGTTATTGTAATAAAAAAAAAAAAAACAAGATTTAATGTCACTTTAAATGATTTATTCAAAGTAAAAATATATTTTTAGGCCTTTTTTTTAATCTCGCTACTCAAAAAAGTTTAGTACAGTAAAACCTTGGTTTGGGAGTAACTTGGTTTGAGAGCGTTTTGCAAAACAAGCAAAATGTTTTAATACATTAAGCCTTGATATACAAGCGATGTCTTGATATAAGAGTAGCGTCATGTCACAACTGAGTATAAAAAAGAAGAGAGGAGCCTCTAAGTGTAGCTATATGGTTACATTTAATGAAGGTACAACATTTAGCAACTTATTGCTACACTTAGAGGTGCCTCTCTACTCTTTTATACCCTGTAAAAAAATGCTTTGATATACAAGTGCTTTGGATTACAAGCATGTTTCTGGAACGAATTATGCTCACAAACCAAGGTTTTACTGTACATCTTTAATTGCAGTCTTGTTGGGCTTTCTAAAAAGAAAAACTAGCACTGCCTGCATATTTGTTGACATCCTTGCAGGGAAAGTGGATGTCAATATGCAGTGCATATTGTGAGTGTCAATATATTTAACTGTATGGGCAGGCACATTAGGAGGTCTATACATTTCAGTGTGTATTTATTAGGGTGGAAAACCTTCTTCTGTAGTACAGTAGCCCCCCTTTTTACTTACCTGAAACCGATCGATCCACCGACAGGGACGAGCACAGCAGCTCCAGCCGCTGTCTTGGGTCCTCATTGGATAAATAGTGGTTTTGCTGATAACCTCATCTGTAACCACCTTCTTAGTACAGCCGTGGCCAAAAGTTTTGAGAATGACGCAATTATTAATTTTCACACAGTCTGCTGCTTCAGTATTTTTAGACATTTTTTGTCGGATGTTACTATGGTATACTGAAGTATAATTACAAGCCTTTCATAAGTGTCAAAGGCTTTTATTGACAATTACATTAAGTTTATGCAAAGAGTCAATATTCGCAGTGTTGACCTTTTTTTTTCAAGACCTCTGCAATTCTCCCTGGCATGCTGTCAATCAACTTCTTGGCCACAGCCTGATTGATGGCCGTCCATTCTTGTATAATCAATGCTTGGAGTTAGAATTTGTGTGGGGTTTTTTGTTCGCCCGCCTCTTGAGGATTGACCACACATTCTCAATGGGATTAAGGTCTGGGGAGTTTCCTGGCCATGGACCCAAATTTTTGATGTTTTGTTCCCCAAACCACTTAGTTATCACTTTTGTCTTATGGCAAGGGGCTCCATCATGCTGGAAAAGGCATTGTTCGTCACCAGAAGTTGCTCTCGGAGAATGTTTTTGTACCGTTTGTTATTCATGGCTGTGTTCTTAGGCAAAATTGTGAGTGAGCCCCTCCCTTGGCTGAGAAGCAACTCCACACATGAATGGTCTCAGGATGCTTTACTGTTGGCATGACATAGGACTGATGGTAGCGCTCACCTTTTCTTCTCCAGACAAGGTTTTTTCTGGATGTCCCAAACAATTGGAAAGGGGATTCATCAGAGAAAATGACTTTACCCCAGTCCTCTGCAGTGCAATCCCTGTACCTTTTGCAGAATATCAGCCTGTCCCTGATGTTTTTCCTGGAGAGAAGTGGCCCTTTGTTGTGTGGACTTTTACAGTCCCCACTGAAGAAGACCACACGAGGACGCAATGCGTATGGAGTAAGGAGTCAGCAGCTGATGCTATCCCGCGACCATTCCTAACCGGATGGCATTTTTTACAGAGAGCACTAGATACTATGTTTTCTGTTTTATATGGCCGGTATTACATGTGACATGTTAACACCCATGTGATCTGATTCCTGTCCGAATTTGCAGTTCGCACTGTGATATGCAAACTGATTTGGGGGTGTCATTAACTTTCCATTGACGCTCCCAGAAGTTCGCATAGGGCAGTGTGAACTGCCGCTGGGAGACATGCGATGCAGGAACCCGCAGTGGATTCGCAGGGTTCCCGCATCGCTGCAGTGTGAACCGAGCCTTAGTGTTAATTGATTTCTGTTTGTTTATATATTTTCTTTGTCACATTTGGTTGCGCTGATTAATATATACACACTGAAATGTATAGACCTCCTAATGTGCCTGCCCATACAGTTAAATATATTGACACTCACAATATCATACCTGGATTGCCTTAATATGCAGATTACAATGTTTCCTAATGCAGTGAAGAGTGTGCCACCACACCACTACCCACCTCTCTAAGGGGTGCGAGATAAGAAGTGTGTGGGGGGGGGGGGTGGGGGGGGGGGGTGGGGGGGTGGGCCAGCTCTCACATTCACTGGGAATTGTCAGAATGTGCATAAGTGCCCCAGGTATATTATTCCAGTAAGCCATTTGCCATTGTTTAATAGCCATGTACTCTCTGTCTATGCAAAGGAACAGTTCCTGAAACTGGAAAGCTGGCATGTGTAATCACCTGCATAAATGGTGCCTTAAAGGAGTTGTAAACCCCCCAGGTTTTTCACCTTAATGCATTCTATGCATTAAGGTGAAAAACCTTCTGTAGTGCAGGAGCCCCCCTTTTACTTACCTGAACATGATCGTTCCAGCGACGGGGATGAGCACAGCAGCTCCAGCCACTGTCTCGGGTCCTCATTGGATAGATTGATGGCAGCGAAGCCATTGGCTCACACTGCTGTCAATCAAATCCAGTTACAGGGGGGGCAGGGTCGTGTCCTGCTGTCTGTGTCGATGGACGCAGCAGCAGGACTCGGGAGCATGCCCGGACGAGTGCCCCCAGGGAATGCGATTCTCTGTAGGGGCACTCTATGTGGGGAGGGGCCAGGAGCGCTGCCAGGGGACCCCAGTGGAGGAAGATCGGGCCACTCTGTGCAAAAGCCTTACACAGAGGAGGTACCGTATTTTTCGCTCCATAAGACGCACATTTTTCCCCCCCAAAAAAGGAGGGGAAACGTCTGTGCATCTTATGGAGCGAATACTGACCAGCTGCCGCCGTGTTCGGGCACCTCCTCTCTCCTTTCCCCGCTATGTCTTCTGGGTCCTGTAGGCTGGCCGGGGGTCATGTTACTGGTGCACGCGCAGTGACGATTTTTCCTCCCTGCTTGATCGGTGAGGTCAGACGCAGATACAAGTGGCCGGCATCTCCAGCGTGTTGTCTGCTGGAGTGACCATGCGATGTGTGTACATGGCAACAGGAATCTAGTCATTCTCACCACAGCCTGCATGGTGAATTTGTTATAAGATGGTGATATTTCCTATGAATTGAAAAGGGGGTTTCTGCTCACCAAAGCTCCCGCTTACTTTAGAGTTCCCAGCATTCTCCCTTAAATCAGGGTTCCCTAACCCCCCCCCCTTTACATCAGAGTCCACAGGGCACCCCTTACGTCTGAGTCCCCCTTACCTTAGTGTACTCACTCGCTCAGAGGCAGGAGAGAGAAGGGGGGGGAGGGGGAGACTTCAGCCACAGACACTGGATGGTGAGCTCACTCACCTGAGGATGGCGGCTCAGTTATCGACATCGGCTCGTTATCGACTTTCATCCACAATGTATCTGCCGGCTGCTGAGCTTCAAATTTCTAGTCCATCCATCCCTTACCTGAGTTACAGAACACTGGGGATTGAAGTGTGGGTGGGCAGACAGAGGGGTAAGGGTGGGAGGAGGAGCAGATTAAGCCCTCTCGCCTCCCCTGTCCATGTTTGGGGGGGGCCGTGCGCACACCTATGTACTTGGTGGTTGTAGTACTCAGTTACTTGGAGAACTGCAATCCATTCTGCATAATGTGTCCGGGTTTTAAGCGGTTTGAAACCCGAACACACGATTCAAAACCTGCACTGTCTGGGTCAACCGCTAGCAGGTGGCAACCCTAGATTGCGGACACACACATTTACATACACTCACTGTATCTAGGCCATCAGTAAGAGGTAGGGTACCAGAAAAGGTGCTTGGAGAAGAACACACCGAGAGGACTTTATCAAAACTGGAGCAGAGGGAATCTGGAGCTGCTGTGCATGGCAAACCAATCAGCTCTTATCTTACATTTTCCACCTGACAGTGATCACCCAACACAGTAATATCACAAAGACTGATTTGTCTAAGCCCAGGTTCGCACTGAGCTGCGGGAATGAAGCCGTGTGAGTTCTCGTATGATTTCACTCCCGCGTGTCAGTCCCGATTTAGGCGGCGATTTCACAGACATCCGTGCGGGTTTCTGCACAGAAGTCAATGGAAAGCGGCACCCCGAAATCTTAAAAAGTAGTACAGAAACTATTGCCATTGCTGGCAATTGCCGCTGATTTGACATGTCAAATCGCACCAATGTGAACCAGGGCTAAAGAAGCAGTTTTTGCTTTTTGACAGGAAGACTTCATGCCACCGTGATATTTAAAAAACAAAAAAAACTGTAAAAAATCTTTCAGACTGTAATCACTTGACTTAAACACAAAACACCGATAGTTGACGAGGTGCAATAGCTCAAATGTTTGCTCAGAACTCTGTTGTAAATTATTTACTAATGGATGTACATTATTTATTATTTGGTAAAACTCCAAACGTTGTTTTCACCAGCAGAGATACCCCCTAAATCTGTCAGAACTACCTCTGGGGGTACACATACAGCTGTATGAAGATCTGTGCTTAAGCCCAGGTTCACACTGCTGCAGGATTATAGTTACATAGTAGGTGAGGTCGAAAAAAAAACATCAAGTGCAACTTTGTTAATTATGTCAGTATTACATTGTATATCCCTGTATGTTGCGGTCGTTCAGGTGCTTATCTAATAGTTTCTTGAAACTATCAATGCTCCCCACTGAGACCACCGCCTGTGGAAGGGAATTCCACATCCTTGCCGCTCTTACAGTAAAGAACCCTCTTTGTAGTTTAAGGTTAAACCTCTTTTCTTCTAATTTTAATGAGTGGCCACGAGTCTTGTTAAACTCCCTTCCGCGAAAAAGTTTTATCCCTATTGTGGGGTCACCAGTATGGTATTTGTGTATTGAAATCATATCCCCTCTCAAGCGTCTCTTCTCCAGAGAGAATAAGTTCAGTGCTCACAACCTTTCTTCATAACTAATATCCTCCAGACCCTTTATTAGCTTTGTTGCCCTTCTTTGTACTCGCTCCATTTCCAGTACATCCTTCCTGAGGACTGGTGCCCAGAACTGGACAGCATACTCCAGGTGCGGCCGGACCAGAGTCTTGTAGAGTGGGAGAATTATTGTTTTATCTCTGGAATTGACATTGTGCGAGTTCAGCTGACAGGTTCCTGCACAGACTTCTATTGAAATCGCATCCGAAGTCGCCAAAAGTAGTACAGAAACGACTTTTGGGAATCGGTGCATTGCCACACAATCGAATGGCAATAGCTGCCGATTTGGTGTGCAATTTGTCATACCAAATCTCATCAATGTGAACCTGGGCTTAGAGAGTGAGGCTGGGTTCACACCTATGCAAATTGGATGTGGCTTTCGCCGCATTCAATTCGCATGGTAGGCGATTGTAATCGGCTCTCTATGGAGCGGGTTCACACATCTCTGCAGCGGCTCTGGTGCGAGTTTGCACAGGGGTCCTGTGCGTCTTTTGGTCTGTTTTCAGGTCCGAATTCAGCCCACCGGACCCCTGCTGGGAGCTGCATGCAGCAATAGTGTGAACCCAGCCTTAAGGTTCTAGGCTTATGCACACGGTCGGACTTTTCGTCTACAAAAGTCCGACAGCCTGTCCAACGGACTTTTGGCGGACTTGCGGCAGACTTTCTTACGAACGGACTTGCCTACATACGGTCACACAGAAGTCCGACGGATTCGTACGTGATGACGTACACCAGACTAAAATAAGGAAGTTGATAGCCAGTAGCCAATAGCTGCCCTAGCGTCGGTTTTTGTCCGTCGGACTAGCACACAGACGAGCGGATTTCTGGGTCCGGCGGAGTTACGACGTAAAGATTTGAAGCATGTTCCAAATCTAAAGTCCGTCAGATTTGAGGCTGGAAAAGTCCGCTGAAATTCCGGGGAAGCCCACACACGATCGGATTGTCAGCCAGCTTTAGTCCGTCGGCGTCCGTCAGACTTTTGTAGACGAAAAGTCCGACCGTGTTTACGCGGCATTAGAGAAATAAATTGTAGTATTATAGTATATTCCATGTAATAGCACATGTGATCGGTTTCTGTCATACTCCGCTGAGCACTGAGAATAGCCTATTACCAGAGTATAGTGGAACTAATCAGTAGATTCTTTTCCATATAAAAGAAGAACATGGCCTTTGTCTAGAAAGACACAATGACCTGTACATTCTCAGACCCCACAGTGACACGAAACTCCTGAATAAATGATTTTTATGTGATGTTTGTAATTGTGTCTCCAAGGAGAGCTTTCCTCCTCTTCCTTCTTTTCTTTCCCAAACCACTGCCAGTGTTATCTGCCAACCAATAAACATGAATCCTCCCTTTAGGACTATACATCATATATATATATATATATACACACAGTCAATACACATTTCATATAATTTGAATAAAAGTTAGATTTTAATACCAATGACCTTTGGTGTGCAGGGTAATGCACCCTCTGATTAGTTAGTAATGTTTGTAATTGTGATAGTACAAAAGATTGTGGGTTTTAGGCCCACCATACACAGCGTATCTCTGGACCTCCTCTTAGGACCAGCTGGCATTGAGCATACCTCCCTACATTTTGAGATGGGAATGAGGGACACCTACTAGCAAACATATGTAGGCATAGGACACGCCCCCTGCCACACCCCTTAAAGGAGAATTAACCCAAAAAAAAGGTTTCTTGAATCTACAAGAGCTTTTGTTTTACCATTACTATTCCTTTATATTAGAATTTACAAATACAGAAATTTCGAATTTGGATGAAAGGTTTAGCACCGGGAAACACTTTTTGAAAGATAAAAAGTGCATTTTATATATAACTATATAGATCAGACCAAAATGAGGGACAAATGAGGAGAAAAGAGGGACAGAGGGGCATTGCTCCAAATCAGGGACAGTCCCTCGAAATCAGGGACAGTTGGGAGCTGTGCTTGAGTTCTGTCAATGTTTCATCACATTGCCACCCTGCAAGAAAGCATCGCAAGCTTCATCCCCAATCTGGCAAATGTTCTGCTCACTCACTGTTCAATCACAGAGATCACCATGTTGTGATAACAGCATAGGCATGTGCAGAGGGTGTGCCTGGTGTGCACACCCTAATCACTGCGTTGGGGTGCTGATTCCCCTATTGCCTGGGCTCCCCCCTGCCTTGTGCTCCAAGAATGGAGTGTGGGGAAGGGACTAGTAGATATTTAATTTAGATATGTCATTTCCTGGCCCCTTTCCTTTTCTAAATGAACACACTCCTTCACTGTGTTCATTCATGGCTGAAGCATAGTAAACTGTTTACTATGCTTTAGTTTGAGAATGAACAGGAAGCCACTCAGCACAGAGCACTTCCTCTTCATTCACTGTCCAGTACAGCTGAGGCTGCAGAGAAAGGCGTGTGTGTGTGTGTGAGCTTTGGGGTGCACACCCTAATGCAAAAGGCTGCACACACCTATGGATAACAGTCACTACTAGTGCTCACAAATGACCCATACATGGTCCAGTTTATGCAAGCAATGATTGGATTTGGTTGTTTGCTAATATTGGACTTTGGTCACCTTTAAGAATATCTGTAGAAACTGGGAAAATTGTATTCTTGTTGGACATGTTGGGCCCCTTCTGTAAATATAAAGCCTCGTACACACGATCAGATTTTCAGACGGGAATTGTGTGACGACAGGCTGTTGGCGGAAAAATCCGAGCGTGTGTACACAAGTCCGTCAGACCAAAGCTCAAAGTACAAACACGCATGCTCAGAAGCAAGGACGAGCCAGAAGCGGTCGGTCTTGTAAACTAGCGTTCATAATGGAGAATTAACATTCGTGACGCGGCAAATTATGGAATCTCCAAATGCAGCGCACAATTCTCTTCTTCTTTAATGGGATAATAATGAAGCTGCTTTGCTGGTGATACCGATGGAGTTATTGCAAACAAATTTTCAAAGGCTTTTTTTTTCTAGTGATATCAAGAATAATATTATGGGTTTTTTTTTTTTAAATTTGGGCAAGTTACCACAACACCATTATCCCGTAGTTTTTAAGATCAAATATACAACTATGTTGGTGTCCCTTGTTAATTTTACATTGTATTTTTTTTAAATGTATCTGCCTACTCCCAAACTGTCATTTGAAGTAAAACACATAGCCAAGTATTATTCTCCACAATTTTTTATTGTGCATTAAAAAAAGAAAACAAATAATATTAGACATCCTATCTGCCAATAGAACTTAAAGCGGGGTTCCACTCAAATTTTGAACTTAATCTTACCCCCTTCAGTTAATTGCATAGATGTTCAAATGCCACACGAAAATTTTTTTATCGCTGTAATTACCTTTATATTGTACTTCATTGTGGCACTTCCTGTCTCTCCTCCCATGGAAGTAGGCGTGTTTATTGCCTTTCCCTGCACTGTCTCCTGGGAGCTTAGTGTCAGGCTTCCCAAGATTCAGTGCGGAAACAATGATCATGCGTGTGAACAAGCTGTGAATGAACAGCATTCACCGCATCCAGGAAATCAATGCTTGTGAGCTTCACATGCCCACAAGCAAGATGGAAACAGCCAGCATCACATTTTTTAAGTTATTCTTCAGTACGAAAACAGGCAGAGGCGGAAATATTACACCCAAACTGTGTGTATTATTTTGGGGTTAGCAAAGTGTCTCAGTGACCTAAAAAAAAAAAAAAAAAAAAAGATTGGTCGCCGGACTCCCGCTTTAACCAAAAAGTGCATTCTATGCATCCAAAAATATAGAAAATATAACAAATCAAATCATAATTCAACCAAAAAATAAAATAAAAGCCTGATGCATGTGTCCTGCTTCTTAATATAGGGTTTCAACAATGCCAAGAGTTGGTGAAAGCAGGGGTCCGTCATCCGGAGATAATTCCGAAAATCATGTGGATTATTCTCCTGGAGCTCCCACAGCAAAGGCATATGACATAATTGGTCACGATTAATAAAGCAACCAATTTTTGGTCCAAGAAATCCTCCTCTTCTGTTCCTGGACTGGACTTGGGTCAAAGCTCCAAGGCAATTAATAAATAACACGTTATCTCCTCCGATTCAGCAACATGTCTGGTTGACGAACGGCCGTTCAGAAACTAACTGAAAAGCAGAAAATGAAAAGCGTGAATCAACACTCGCCAAACTTCTACTAACACGAAATTAACAAAAGGAGCCCAAAGGGTGGTGCTAAAGAGCTGAAAAACCACGTAGTCCGTCAGTACATTTGTGTTTGTAGGCCGACAATTCTTTGCCGTTTGTATGCAAGACAAAATCCAGGCACACGCCTTCAGACAAAAGTCCGAGTTTTTTGTCTGCGGAAAATCCGATCGTGTGTACGAGGCTTTAGGGAAAAAAAAATGTCCTTGATGCACCATGGATCAATCCACATTCTCCCTTTCTTATGCACATACCTTGTCCTTGCCTAGATAAAGATTCCAGAAGTGACAACAGGAAAGAAAAGGGTATTTAGGCTTAACAAAAAAAAAAAAACAAACAAAAAAAACATTTTTTCCCCCAGCAATTGTGTTAATGGGAGGGGGAGGCAGAACAGAATGTTTTTGAAATTGGTGAAGTATCATTTTAGTGTGGATGACCTTGGAGCAAGTTCACCAGTGTTACTAACCCCATGCCAGTAAAATCAGTCTGTATATGCAGTAAAGCATGCTTGTTATATTCACTGTGGAACCTAAGGGGTTAATCCTCCGCATTGTGTGAGGCTGGGTTCACACTGAAGCACGGAGTGGCTCACAGCAGTCCAGTGCATCTCCATTCACCGGTTCAGGTCCAATTTCAGCCTGATATTTGGGCTGAATTCAGATCTAATACGGACCAGAAGACGCACAGGACTCCTGTGCAATTCGCAGCAGACCCACCCAGGAGATGTGTGAACCGACTCCATAGAGAGAAGGTCACATTCTCCTGCTATGCAAATTGGATGCAGGGTCATCAACATGCATCCAATCCGCAATAGTGTAAACCGAGCCTAAAATGGCCGTTTGACCCTGCCTTCTTGGATTCTCCCTTCTTTTATTGTCCCCAATCCATCTGCTGAGAGAACAGAGCCCTAGGAGAAACTCTGCACATGCTCAGTTTTGTGTGTATTGCTAGATTTTTTTTTCTTTTTTTGAGAGGGTGCATGTGATCAGCACAGGGTCAATCAGCACAGTCCAGACAGAAAGTCAGGGGCCCTGCATCCTGATAGGACAGTCAGAGGGGAATGAAAACTCCTTCTTCAATCTTTAACCAGACACCGATAGTCACAAAACTGCTATGTACTGCTGATGAGAAGAGTTATTTAGCAGTTTATATTTACTAAAACTATTGCATTTCCATGTTCTGTGTACTGTGGGAGACCAGATATAGTGAATGCTGAGTCCTGGGTTTAGTAACACTTTAAGTATTTACATAATCTGAGCAAGCAGTAAAATCACTTTAAACAAGCCATCAATAATCTCTGTATCCGAAGGCACTGTGGAGAAATCAGTTTTCAAAGTTTGAAACCAGCCGAAACCCAGCTTCAAATAGAACTAGAGGCAAAACTTTTTTTTTTTTTTTTTTCACTTTGGATAGAGTACTTGCCCCTTTCACACTGCCGCCACTTGGCCGTGATTTTGTTGCGATTTCAGGGAATGCCTGTGTATACTTGAGGTCTATGGACCTCAACTTTTATCAAAGTCAGACCAATACAGGAACTATTTTGAAGTCACACAGTTATGAATGGTTATCATTGGGAATCATAGGGTACGACTTGCCATGCGACTCCGATGTCCAAAGTCGCAGGAAAAGTCACACAAATAAGAAAGCCCAAAAGTCGCGTGATTTAGAGTGTGACTTTGGAATGTGACTGAGTGCAGCTTTGATCCGACTTAACAGTCTCTGGATCAAAGTTGCATCAAAGTAGTGCAGGAACTAAGGATGAGCTCAGGCGTGTTTGCAAACAGCATGTGCAGAGCCCGCCAGGAAGTCGGCACTGCGGAGCGCTAATCGCAGGCAGTGAGACATTGTCCCGATGTGCGGCTACAGAGATCGGGAAATGTCTCACTGCCTGCGATTTGCGCTGTGCAGTGCCGACTTCCTGGCGGGCTCTGCACATGCTGTTTGCAAACACGCCTGAGCTCATCCTTAGCAGGAACCTTTTCAAAGTCGCTGCAACTTTAAGTCGCATAGATTGGAACAGGTGCCATTGAAATCAATGGGCTGTGACTGGTCATGCGACTTTATATGTTCAACGTTGCATGACAAGTCGCACTAGTGAAAACGGAGCCAAAGGGAGGTCCATTTATTTATTGCCATTTTTGTCCTATTGAGGACATCTCCCTTCACTTCCTGTCCCATAGTCAAAACAGGAAGTGAGAGGAAACCCCTACAAATTAAGGGAATCCCTTGGGGACCCCCAGGTCACTAGAGTTCCCATTGGAAGTTTTCCCCTCTATTACTTTTCTGGAGAAAACCCCCAATTTGGGATTTTCTTTTACTTTCACCTTCAATGATAACGGTAAACCCTTTCTGGACATCTCAAGATACACTACATTGCCAAAAGTATTGGGACGCCTGCCTTTACACCCACATTTAATGGCATCCCAGTCTTAGTCCGTAGGGTTCAATATTCAGTTGGCCCACCCTTTGCAGCTATAACAGCTTCAACTCTTCTGGGAAGGCTGTCCACAAGGTTTAGGAGTGTGTCTATGGGAATATTTGACCATTCTTCCAGAAGCGCGTTTGTGAGGTCAGGCACTGATGTTGGACGAGAAGGCCTGGCTCACAGTCTCCGCTTTTATTCATCCCAAAGGTGTTCTTTCGGGCTGAGGTCAGGACTCTGTGCAGGCCAGTCAAGTTCCTCCACCCGAAACTCACTCATCCATGTCTTTATGGACCTTGCTGTTATAGCTGCAAAGGGTGGCCTAACTCAATATTGAACCCCACGGACTAAGACTGGGATGCCATTAAAGTTCTTGTGCGTGTAAATGGACCTTTCTTTGTGCACTGGAGCTCAGTCATGTTGGAACAGGAAGAGGTCATCCCCAAACTGTTCCCACAAAGTCCGGAGCATGAAATTGTCCAAAATGTCTTGGTATGCTGATGTCTTAAGAGTTCCCTTCACTGGACCTAAGGGGCCAAACCCAACCCCTGAAAAACAACCCCACACCATAATCCCCCCTCCACCAAACTTTACACTTGGCACAATGCAGTCAGGCAGGTACCGTTCTCCTGGCAACCACCAAAACCAGACATGTCCATCGGATTGCCAGACAGAGCAGTGTGATTCTTCCCACCAGAGAACACATCTCCACTGCTCTAGAGTCCAGTGGTGGCGTTCTTTACACCACTTCATCCGACGCATTGCATTGCACTTGGTGATGTAAGGCTTGGATGCAGTTGCTCGGCCATGGAAGCCCATTCCATGAAGTGCTCTATGCACTGTTGTTGTGCTAATCTGAAGGCTGCACAAAGTTTGGAGGTCTGTAGCTATTGACTCTGCAGACAGTTGGTGACTTCTGTACATTGTGAGCTTTCAGCATGCACTGACCCCCGCTCTATCATTTTACATGGCTATCATTTTTAGTTGCTGTTGTTCCCTGTTGCTGCCACTTTTGTTATAATACCACTAAAGCCGCGTACACACGAGCGGAATGTCTGACAGAAAAAGTGCGACGGAAGCTTTTCATTGTCTATTCCGATCGTGTGTGTGCCTCATCTGACTTTTTTTTTTTTCGAAAATTCTGACGGACCTAGCAATAGAACATGTTCTAAATATTTCCGACGGAACCAATTCGTATCGTGAAAACCGCTCGTCTGTATGCTGTTCCGACGGACCAAAAAGACGCATGCTCTGAAGCAAGTACGAGACGGAAGCTATTGGCTACTGACTATTGAACTTCCTTTTTCTAGTCCTGTCGTAAGTGTTGTACGTCACCGTGTTCTGGACGGTCGGACTTTGGTGGGACTTTGGTTTGACCGTGTGTAGGCAAGACCGCTTGAATGGAATTCCGTCGGAGAAACCTTCGGAGTTTATTCCCACGGCAAAACCGGTCGTGTGTACGCGGCATAACAGTTGACCGTGGAATATTTAGTAGGAAGGAAATTTCAAGGATGGACTTATTGCACAGGTGGCAACCCTTCACAGTACCACGCTTGAATTCACTGCGCTCTTGAGAGCGACCCATTCTTTCACAAATGTCTGTAGAAGCAGTCTACATGCCTTGCTGCTTGATTTTATACACCTGTGGTCATGGAGATGATTGGAACACCTGAATCCAATGATTTGGAGGGGTGTCCCAATACTTTTGGCAATATAGTGTATCTGGTGTGGCTGATACCCTGGTTTTAGCATAGCCCTCAACTGTCCCTGATTTCGAGGGGCTGTCCCTGATTTGGAACAATGTCCCTCTGTCCCTCTTTCCTCCTCATTTGTCCCTCATTTTGGTCTGATCTATATAGTTGTATATAAAATGCACTTTTTATTTCCCAAAAAGTGTTTCCCAGTGCTAAACCTTTCATCCAAAATCTAAATGGCTGCATTTGTAAATTTCAAAAGCCAATGTAAAGGAATAGTAGCGGTAAAAAAAAAGCCCTTGTGTGTTTAACAAATCTTTTTTTTAGGTTAATTCCCCTTTAAGGAGGCGTGGCAGTGGGGCATGTCCTATGCCTATATGCTTTTGCTAGTACGGTAGGTGTCCCTCATTCCCATCGCAAAAAGTTGAGAGGTATGTTTTAGCCCACTCAAGAAGGGATCTTTCTAAATCGATCTGATGCCAGCTCTGACATTTTGTGATCGAATAGATTTACCCCACGTGAATAATTTCACAGCTACAGTTAGCATATGAGCTGAGTGCAGCATGTGGTTACAATAACCTTCCTCATCCCTGCCCTGGCTTCTGCTCCCTACCACTAACAAGAGGATAATTTGTAGCTTCTTCACATCTGCCTGACACCAATGTGTCCTGAATTATTGACACTCAATTATTTACATATTGCTAACAGACAGTAGAGGAGCTTGGAAACCAGCCAGATCTGACCTATGTAGCTGCTTTTAATGTGAAGTTATTCATTCTCAATGATCCTCAGAAATGACAACAAAGGCTGAAGGTACAATTAAAACCAAAACTTTTTATTTTGTTTTGGTTGGAGTAGAGAGGGATTAGACCCCTTGCCAGTTTGTATTGCTTTCTGTGCCCCTGTTATAGCAAAAGTTGTGGATCGACAGTAAGCTGCAAAATTGTGCCACATCCAAAATTTAAATATACCAGCAAAAAAGGAAATTCCCCTAGTGGTGGACTTTAAAGGCACATGTAAAAGAGCGTAGAGAGGGTATGTAAAGTATGAACAAAAATGTATTGATTTGAAAACATAGTAAAAACATCAAACGAGAAATATATCAAAAGAAATTTTTTGTAAGGAATGCGAATCATGTACTTATACACAGAAGTGATGTTGATACCAATATTCTTGCACCCGAAGCGTTTCGGAGTTACTTGGCCTCCTTCCTCAGGGGTGGATATCGGTTTACAGAAAATTATTGGCACTGTGTAGGCTGACTTGGCATTCCAGAACAGTTAAAAACAAAGGCACTGACATTGTCTGTCTATCCAGCGTATTCCCGATTACGGTAGATTACGGTAGGAATTTATGCTCATCATCTAAGTGCTGTTACTTGTGCGTAACAGTGAGAAATTGAATGCATAAAGAGTATTTTTTTCTCCAAAAAATGGAGAAAAGCCCAAAAATGAGGGGCGTACAAAAATTTGACAACCTGGAGCTCCACTGAGGCCGAGGGCGGATCCTGATAGTGATGCAGTGGATGGTTCAGGGGGGGTGTATATGAGATAGCTGGCATTGACTCAAAGGATATGTCTTGGATAGTTTTGACGCCCAGGAGCTGGATGTCTGCTCAGACCGAAATCATCCTGCAGACTGTAGCAGATCTGTGCCCCTGTTAGGGAGATTCCCCCTCTCTATTTGTCCTGTATGCCCTCACCATGCTGCAGCCATGACAGGCATTTTCTCCTATATATCAATCTTGACATAAAGCTACGGGAGATGTGCCGTGACTGCAATGAGAACGTGGTAGATCTCTTCACTCAGAAAGCGTTTAAAGCTCACTCCAGACAAATCTAAAATATCAGATATGAAGGTAGACATTGGCCTGTCTGGTAAGCACACCAAATCCCTTATTATTTTATTAACTTTGAAGGCAAATATAAAAGATACAAGCAAATGTAACTCTGTATCCATTAATCACAAAATGTATTTTTTAATGCAAACATTGAGAGTAGCTGAATTTTAGCCTTTAGCAGCAGCCTCTTGCAATCTCCTGTGCAGTATAGCTAAGCCTGAGAGACGGAGAATCAGCACAGGGAGCCAATCCGTTGCGCTGCAGTGCTCATGTGATGACAAGGAATACTTTTATTGAAGGAGAAAGCAGAGCGAGAGAGAGATAAGCTCATCAGTTTGCTGCTTGCACTTTGATTGTCCAGTTATAATCTGGGAGAAGGGACATGACCTGTAAGTATTCCCTGCAGCAACCAGATCTCTTTCCTCTCGCAACCAGATCAACCATTGATTTCAATGGGCAGAGGCGCTGTAGGAGCAGTGTATTCACTGCTCCTACAGTGCTACAAAGAAGCTGCTTGCAGGACTTTTTTTGACGTCCTGCCAGCGCAGCGCCCCAGTGTGAAAGCACTTGGGCTTTCACAGTGGGATTGCAGCTGAGGCTTTTTTCAGGCGCTTTACAGGCGCTATTTTTAGAGCTAAAGGGTGAAAACGGGTCTTTTAGATATTCAATCTGTGTATTTAAAGAGGAAGTAAACCGCTGCCTCTTTTTTTTTTTTTTTTTTTTCCTGACCTGCAAAGTAAAGGCATCGCATACTAGCACATTATGTGAAACTTACCTGCAAGCGAAGCCTTCGTTGTCCCTGCTGGAGGCTGGATCCATCTTCGTCCGTCTTCCTTCCGGGTCCGCCGACTCCGGATGTGTAACTGGCTGGAGCCACGTGAGGTCATTCCTACACATGCGCGTGGAAGCCGCCGGTCATGGAACAGGACTCTGAAGGAACAGCACGCGTGGCCGTTCCTTCAGAGTGCATGCGCCGATGGCGTCATCAGCTGTAAATACAGTAAATATCTCCTAAACGGTGCATGTTTGGGATAATATTTACAGTACCTATAGGTAAGCCTTATTATAGGTTTACCTATAGGTACAAAGAATCCATGGGAGTTTACTTCCTCTTTAACCTTCTGCTTGGAGTTCAGCTTTTTAACAACCAATCAAAGATCTGGGCTTCCTTCAGATAGGTACTTGGCCTCATACAGCATGAAGAGCTATTTGCTTATCTTTTTTTAGTAGTGCCAAGCTGCATGCAGGCAGCCTATATAAATGAATGGAGATGCAGCCACTGTATGGACTCACGCACACAGCCAAGTTTCGCAGTTTTTACAGCCTCAAATGTGGACAGTGTGCAACTGGGACCACCGTCATTATGCTGCTGCAGGTCGACTCTCCTGCACAAACTGCTGTAGGTGTACGTCGGTCTTTGCAGGGTCCAGCGGAGGCAGAACGGGGAACTGCCTATATAAACAAGGTGATTCCCTGTTCTGCCAGATGACATCTAAGGCCCCTTTCACACTGGGGCGTCGGGGGTAAAGCACCGCTATTTTTGGCGGCACTTTACCTCCGCTTTTGCAGAGGTTTTCGCCCGCTAGCGGGGCGGTTTTAACCCCCGCCAGCAGCCGAAAAAGGGTTAAAATGACCCGCAAAGCGCCGCAAAGCGGCGCTTTGCCAGCGGTTCATCAGCGGTGCCCATTCAGTTCAATGGGCAGTAGCGGTGAAGGAGCGATGCTGCTTGCAGGACTTTTTTGAGCGTCCTGCCAGCGCAGCGCCCCAGTGTGAGCCCTCGGCTTTCACACTGGAGTGAGAGGAGAGGCTCTTTACAGGTGCTGTTTTTTGCACTATAGCGCCTGTAAAGCGCCTCAGTGTGAACGGGGTCTAAGTAGTGGATGTGTATGGATTAATTATGAAGAATAAGGAAATCGCTTCATGTCACTTTTATTCTCAGAATGCAATTTTTTCTTACTATGTAGAAGGCACGTCATGTGTTTGCAAATGAATCACTTATTCAGAATTCCTGCTGTCTGTGAGGATTGCTTTAGTCTTCTTCATATTTTCACTTCCATAACCTAATAGAACATTTCTTTGTAAAGGAAGCCCCGGAGGACTTTCAGAACAGGCCTCTTAAAGCTATTCATTGAGTTTCTAGTGCTATCCAGATGTTACTGTCTTCTGTATTATATCTACATCTTCTCTGTACATAGACCGAGTCCTGTTTAAAAGAAAGAATTACATCATGAGCACCATCTACTTGACACATTACGTATTGCAGTAATTTACCACAAAAGAGAATTGCTAATGAAATATCTGGATATCTTTTTGAATGGAGCAATCATAAAGCAGGAAACAAAAAAATAATAAGGGGGAAATCCTACATATGCTATTACAGCACTCTGTATGTGAAGCCGGAAGAAGAAGGATTACGATCTAGGGTCCCCCCCCCCCCAAGCCTAATGATTTGAATAGTATTTTTCTAGCATTATTCCACAATTGTGAGAAGATTGTGGCTGATTTCTGAACAGCTGTAATCTGTGACCTGCTGGGCTCACCACTACTGCCCATCAGTATGCAGTATAGAGAGATTGCGTGAAAAACTGAACCTCTATGGGCCCCCCAATGTACTAAAACGCAGACAACAACAACTTACCTCCCAACTTTTTGAGATGGGAATGAGGGACACCTATCAGCAAAAGTATGCAGGCATAGGACACACCCCCTGTCACGTCCCCTTAAATGGGAATTGTACAAAAAACAAGATTGGTTAAACTCACAAGTGCTTTTTTTACCACCACTATTCCTTTATATTGGCTTTTGGAATTTACAAATGCGGCAATTTAGAAATCCGATGAAAGGTTTAGTGCTGGAAAATAAAAATCTGATAGATGAAAAATGCATTTTATATACAACTATACAAATCAGACCAAAATGAGGAACAAATGAGGAGGAATGAGGAACAGAGGGACATTGCTCCAAATCAGGGACAGTCCCTCGAAATCAATGACAGTTGGGAGCTATGCAACAAGGAACATTTCATATTTTTCAAAATGCACTGCAGCTCTGGGAGGGAACAGGCACTATTTTTATTATGGAGAAGTTGAATGCATGTGATTAGCATGTTGCAGCTTGTGCATTAAAACACAACAATGTAAATGGGCCCCCAAAGAATTACTACTTGTACCTTTTAACAGTTGAGAGCTTCACAAAGCAATACCAGTTATTTAAAAGTGATTGTAAAGTCTTGTTTTTTTTTTTTCCCATAAAAATAATAAACATGTCATACTTACCTGCTCTGTAGCAGTTGGTTTTGCACAGAGCCGCCCCGGATCCTCCTCTTCTCGGGTCCCTCTTCTGTGATCCTGGCCCCTCTCTCCTGTTCAGTGCCCCCACAGCAAGCAGCTTGCTATAGGAGCACCGGAGCTGAATCACAGCTCCATGTATCCATTCAGACACGGAGCCCCGACTAGGGCTGGGGAAAAAATCAATTTGAATCTTGAATCAAGTTGAGAGGTCAAATCGATTCAAATTTTCAGCAAATCAAGTTTTAAATTTTTTTTTTTCACCAGGAGCGGCTCTGACACCGCGCCGGTCCTGAGGAGCTGCGGGCAGGCCAGATGCCGCGGACTAGGCCGAAGCCGCGGCCTCGCCTAAAAACTCCTGCCCGCAGCTCCTCAGGACCGGCGCTGTGTCCATCAAAAAAGAAAAAAAAATTTGAATCGTGAATCAAGTTTTTTTTTTTTTAAATCACAGATTTTTTGGGGGGAGAAAATCACCCAGCTCTAGCCCCGACCCCTCTCTCCCCTGATTGGCTAGCTGACTTTGACAGCAGCGGGAGCCAATGGCGCCGCTGCTGTTTCTTAACCAATCAGGAAGAGAATCTCGGGCGTGGACATCGCTGGACAGAGAGGGACCTCAGGTAAGTATTAGGGGGGCTGCTGCACACAAAAGGCTTTTTATCTTATTGCATAGAATGCATTAAGATAATAAAAAAAATCTTCTGACTTTACAACCTCTTTTAATGTCATTATTTCTCATCGCTTATACCAGTTAATTTTGGTTATCCTTGTTGCAGTTAATTGCCATATTATAAGCCAGGGTTCACCCTACTTAGTTTAACATCTTTAAACATGTTTGGTTGCCTGCTCACTAGTTTATGCATTGTGTTTGACTTGCCTTATTGTAGTGTACTTACATTATCTAACATCCAGCAGTCTGTGGCTTATTTCCTGGATACTGACACGGTGTGGTAGTATACGAACGTTTACGTTACACAGGTGCGATTGGCATTCAACTTATAACCAGGTGTGTGAGTGGGTTCCAAGCAGGTTAAAGAAACCTGGCAGAACAGAGAACCCACCATACCAATCTGCTGTGGTGGTAAGCACTACACAACCTTAGAAAAGCCTTACATAGATTTCTTGAAAATGTCAGTTTTGAAATCCTTTTGTGTTTTCAAGAAATGTCATTGTTTCTGCTGCTACACTAAACCAAACCATTCAGCGTCAATCAAAAGTCATAGATCGTGCTTTTTGGTGCTCCTGCATGGTAGTGAGCATTGTCTATGCGAGTAAATAAACCTCCAGAGAGTGTTGTGACTGTTAATAATCAATATTCTTTTAGTAACACGTTTCTTGTGCTAGCGTGATTACTCTCGTTCACTGCGCCTTATCAATGGGGAAGTAACAATGTCACCCTAAGTGTATTACCATTGCAAAACATCTTCCCCTCTCTTCATAACATAGGGGAGTTTCTCTGTAGTTTACACTGGTAAACAGGGCTGGGAAGATAACACTGTTTGAAACCGTGATTGAAAAAAGCAGTTCTGCCATAAGCTGGCCACACACATTAGGCCTGCGGTTTTACCTCCCCTGACCGTACACTGGAACTCTTACATTACAGCCTGGCAGGGCTGCACACATGCCACAGTCGCAATACTTTGTTTCACTGCTGCAGCAATGTTAACTTTGCCTGTCAAACTTGCACTTTGAGACCAATGGGGACGCACTGCAGCTGTTCTGCAATAAAAAAAAAAAAAGGTAAAAGAAAGGCATCAGGAGGCAACTGTAGCGCCTCCTGAACACCTATCAGTCGCTGCTATGCTGCCGATAGATCTCTTTTTGGAGGGCAGTTAGCATTACTGCCAGTGTGAAAGAACTCTTACAGTCTAATTTTAAGTGTAGCGCACCCCCTAAGGAGCCGCCTGTGAATTTGATTCTATTTCCCTGTTTTGAAAACACACAGCATTTTCCTCATTTATCCACTGGCTCAGAAATAAGTCTAGGGGTTCTTATTAGGGTTTATTAGGGTTTTTATTGGATCGATGGATAGGAGTAGGGAGCATGGGATACAATGCAAATGGAGCAACTTGAGGACTCTTCAACTTCCGGCTGCACTGCACCAGACTGAATGTCCCCACACCTTGCTGGTTACTTTTACTCCCTCAAGAGATTAAAAGCTACACACAATCAATTCCCTTCAGCATTGGGGGTCACTTACTCACTTAGCCGAAGGATCATTGGTTGTCTCCTGACGATATCCACCAGGCTTTTCCTAGTGAGGGAGATGTAGGCTCACACCACAACAGAAAAGTTGGACTCTTTCCCACCAACTTCCTCTTGGCTCTCTCCGTTGAGCTTCATCTTGATCCCTGATCTATGAATAGACCTCCCAGATAAGCCTAGCTGGGACCTCTGTGTCTTCCCCAAAGCCTCCTTAAAGTGATACAAAAGGATCGTTTTTTATTTTTTTTAAATAATAAACATGTCATACTTACCTCCACTGTGCAGCTTGTTTTGCACAGATTGGCCCCGAGCATCCATTTCTGGGGCCCCCGGCGGCTCTTGCCACTCCTCCCCGCATTAGATAACCCCCTTGGAGAAGCGCTCTCCCGAGGGGGTTACCTTGCGGCCGCGCTCCTGAATCCAGTATTCGGAGTCCATAGAGGCCGAATGCAGGACTCGGCCCCGCCCCCCCAGTGCCCTCATCATTGGATTTGATTGACAGCAGCGGGAGCCAATGGCTGCGCTGATATCAATCTATCCAATAAAGAGCCGGGAACCCGTGGAGTGAGGGACGGCGTGGATGCGCCAATGGAAATTCGGGGCTCAGGTAAGTAAAACAAGAGAGCTAGGGGGCCGGTGACTGCAAGGTGTTTTTTCACCTTAATGCATAGGATGCAATAAGGAGAAAAAAACACGAGCTGTTCAGTGCTGCAATGCCCATTAATTATTATTATTATTATTAATTATTGTCTGAAGGGAACTTGTGGAGACAAAATAACAGAACACATTGAAGGGGGGGCCCTGCTTATAAGAGGTCATATGTCTCTGTATTCATATCAGAAAAGTGATCTGTTCCCCTAGGTGACACAAGGCCAGAGACTTCCAACCACTGCTGCAAGCCAGTATCCTGTCTAAGGCCTAATATTATTACAGATATCAAAAATCCACTCTGTGTACCAGCAAACATGAACCCCCCCCCCGCCTGATCTCCACGTCACTCCTCTTTATCATTATAATAATCACGGTGTCTCTTGTTGTCTGTGTGTGCTTCCTGTATACAAACTAGAGCAGAATTTAAATTGGATGAGAAATGCAAAATGCCCCATCATCTCCTCCTAATCAGGTTTAATTGCACCTTAATCAGGTCAAGCGTATGCTTATAAACTAATTAAACATTGTGTTCTGGGCTTGAGTTTGGTCTACCCTGCTGTTCCGACTGAAGTTACTCTGTCCTCTGAGCAATACAATCACTCACTCTCATTCAGAGTGGCTGGGGTGCTGGATGAAGCTCATTCCGAGCTGCTCTGGGTGGGAATAACTTAATTTCTTGATTATATTTAACAACCGTGCTGCTGATTAGCTAGAAACTCCACGCTGAGCTACAAAAAAAATAAAAATAAAAAATCCTTTTGTTCATCACTTGTCTGTGTCAGCCAAGCAGTATCTATTAGAGGTCGTCTAGTGGTCATAATGCGGTATTTACTTAAAGAGGAGCTCCATTCTCCCCCCAAAAAATGTAAAGGCAGCAGCTACAGATACTGTAGCTAATGACTTTTAATATAAGAACACTTAGCTGCCCCTGGATCCAGCAATGTCCTCACCTGAGCCCAGGGCCGCTGATAGGCCAGTACAACTGGCCCTGTTGTACCGGGCCGGACCAGTAGGGAGGCCTGGGCAAGCTGAACAAATAAATAATTAATGCAAGAAAAAAAAAAAGTCCTCCAGCCATGGCCGATCAGAGTCCGTCCGACTGAACCACCATGCAGCCCCCTCCCCCCCCCCCCCCGGTTATTTTTTGCCTTCTTTTGTTTTGTGCAGATAGCTATCTGCAGACTAGGTGGCGGCAGGGGAGGGACTATTTCCTCTATTTCGAGCGTGGAAGAATGCCTCTTCCGAGCCCGCTCCTCATGCTGGCTCAAGTCCCAGCTGGCGCCGCGGAGAGATTCCTCTCCCTCCTGTGAGAGAAGTATCAGTGCGGCGAGCGGCGGCGGCAGAAGAAAAAAGAAAGCAGCTGGCATCATCGACATCGCATTTGATTGCAATCGTTTGTGGACACTCCAGTCCAGGCAGCAGCAGGATCAGGGTAGAAGTGCCTCGTGGGGCCCGGCTAAAAATTACACAGGTGTGTGCTTGCTTGGGGGGGGGGGGGGAGAGAGAATTTAAGATCTACTACTACTGCAGCAGCAGCTATACATTATGGCATGGGTGGCACTGCAGAGTGCCACCCATGACGCTAATGCCATAACGCATGTGCTGCCTGCAGAGACAGTGCCACCCATGCTGCCAATGGCATTATGCCATTGGCAGCATGGGTGGCACTGTCTGCAGCACAATATGGCATTGGCTGCATGGGTGGCGCTGTCAGCAGGTAGCACATGCGTTATGGCATTAGCATCATGGGAGGCACTGTCTGCAGCACATTACGGCATTGGCGGCATGGGTGACACTGCCTGCAGCACAATATGGCATTGGCAGCACGAGTGGCACTGTCTGCAGGTAGCACATGCATTAGAGCCCATAACACATGTGCTGCCTCCAGAGACAGTGCCACCCGTGCCGCCAATGCCGGAATGTGCTACAGACAGTGCCACCAATGCCGTAATTGCTGCAGACAGTGCCACACATGCCTATCACTTGTAGACGAACCTGCACTTGGTTTCAAGGCGGGGTCTGGGGAGAGACCAGGGGAGGGGCCAGGGGGTGGGGCTATAGGAGGGACCAGGGGCGGGACCAGGGGTGGAGCTAAAGGGGGCCCCGTCAGGTAGGCTGTACGGGCCCCATGATTTCTATCAGCGGCCCTGCCTGAGCCAGTTGTACAGTCAGGTCAGGTCCAGGCACCTGCATCTTAACTAAGGGAAAACAGCAGTGAAGCCTTTCAGCGCATGTGCGAGCCACACTGCACTTTGTGAATGGTCCCGCAATCTTCTGGGGCCTGTGATGTGTCCCAGAAGGCTGCAGGGGGGGCTCCCCTCAGAACGCCATGGCGATCCAACAGGAAGTGGGGGAGCGGGAACCTGTCAAAATCAGGTACCCTCCCGAAAATAAAAGTGCCAAATATAAAGGGGGGAGAGCGGAACTTCCCCTTATGGGGAGTATAGGGCCATGCGTTTTTGGACCCTCTTGACTAATTGTCATGATACCATGTCTGTGTTGATACTTATTTGGGTCATTATACCCCCTACAGATGTATTACACACTCATCTACCCCTGATGAAGCGAGCATGGTCTTGCAAAACGCGTTGGGATACTTTTTATGCCTGTGTACTCTGCAATTTACATTTTATACCATGATACGCGTAATGACATTTTATGGTTCATGTTTATGTTTGCACGACTATTTTACTATATCTTGAGACTCTATTTACTCTGTCAATTGTTGGCTAACCGCATTCACCTCATTTAAAGTCCCGGGGCGATTTCCTGTTTTTTGTTCCCCTTATGGTTTAAGTTCCTCTTAAAGCGTTATTAAAGGCATTTATTTTAAATTTAGAATATATGAACATATTATACTCATCTGCCCTGTGCAGTGGTATTGCCAAACCTCCTCTTCTAGGGTCCCCTGCCGGCACTGTTGGCTCCTCCTCTTCTGTGTCTACCGCCATATCAAGTGCTTGCTAGGGGGGCAGACGTGCAGGCTCATCCCCATGCCGCGCCCTGTGTGTCCATAGACACACACAGTGTGGCTCGGCCCCATTCCCTCCTTGTGGGATTTGATTGACACCAGCAGGTGCCTCTGAGTCCTGTGAGAGAGAAAACAATGATGCTGGATCAAGATCAGGCTCAGGTAAGTATTTAGGGAGGGGCTTGGGGGGAGCTGACCATGGATCTACTTATGTGATAAGCATTGCCAAGCAGCGTCAAGGCTTCCTTACTACCGCAGAGGCTTTTTTTGGTGTGGTGCAGTGCCACCTCAGAAAACCAAAAGAAAGCCAAGCAGATTTAAGTAGGTGATGGCCAACAAGCATTGGTAAGCCATCTGTTCAGTATCTGTTCAGTAGGGGTTTCATGTAGGAAAATTGCACCAATCAGTGGGGGCTTCATGTAGGAAACTTGCACCAATCAGTGGGGGCTTGAAGATACATTAGGTGTTCAGTTCTGTTCTGGGAGCTACAATTGCTGACCTGTTTTTGAAAGTGCTGTCTCCAGGGCTTTCATCCTCATCATTAACTATTTTTTTTTTTTTGTCAGAACAAGTTAGCATTTTTATATGGAAGCCTGAATTTCTAACATAATTAATCTCCTTTTAAAATATGGAATGATAGCTTGCATATTTATATCCTGAAAGGCTCCAGTTACAGCAATTTTGTGGTTAATAGAACAGAATTTTAGCTGGTGAATTAGCCTGACAGTAAATATCAGAAAATGTAGAATAATCATAACAAAAAAAGTTTTTATTTTCCTAAACTAGCTTTTCTATGCAGCATTTTGCTAATATCTGAAGATATTGTGATCAAACGCTACAATCGGAGTGAGATTCTGTCCATTGGACTCTTTGCTCTCCTTACATAGTCATGTCATTTGGAACCTCCCTCTAATTATGTAACATTGTATGGTGACCAACTAGCCAGTTAAAGGGAATATCCAGGCAAAGAGAGTAACTCCACTGTTGTTGAGAAAAAAGCATTCCCCTCTGGTTAATTTATGTATATTGCAAGGAGTTTAACAAACTTTGTTGCAGATTCCTTCCTTATGTTATTCTTAAGAACTTCCTGTGTGTTTGTGTCCATGTGGGAAAGTGAGTCTAATGGGCGTGGTTTCATAATTATCAATCAACTGCAACACCTGCAGGGCACTAATGGTGAAAGCTGCTGGGCCTGCTGCATCCCTCTACACATGATATCCTATTGGGAGTATCTCACCAAAAATTTTATTTTTTTTACAGGGGATGTCTGATATCTGACTTGTATCATGTAGTTACATAGTAGGTGAGGTTAAAAAAGACCATCAAGTCCAACCTATGTGTGTGATTATGTCAGTATTACCTTGTATTACATCTTAGGGCAGACTTCGGGGAAAATCAGTGAGCCAATCCAACAAACAGGAAATGATGTTTCTGGAGGATGTTCTGTACACATTTTGTGTATATAACACCTCCAGGCGGCCATATTGCATTGCATTTTCAGAAAATGACAGCGGCTGCAGATTGAATAGGAAAGGTAATTTTTAATAACATTCAAATACTATATGACTTGTGTAGCAATTGTATACGCCAATGTTTCTCAACTCCAGTCCTCAAGTACCCCCAACAGGTCATGTTTTCAGCCTAACCATTATTTTGCACAGGTTATTTGATCAGTTTCACTGCCTTAGTAATTACCACAGCTGTTTCAGGGAAATCCTGAAAACATGACCTGTTGGGGGTACTTAAGGACTGGAGTTGAGAAACATTGGTATACGCTATATTATTTTTTTCTTTATTTGCTATTTTTTTCACCACGAAAGTAGAGTTACCAATACACACTTTAAGCCCTTGTATATGAAAAGTCTTACCTTTCAAAGCCCTGGTGACCAACCTGCTGCTCGAGGAACACATGTGACCCTTTGGTGCTTTTTGTGTGGCCTTCAGGGCCCTTTGGACACTTATCTGTGTTTCTCTGTTGCCCTATTGTAGGGGTGATCTCTAGCAGTCTCATGTATTTTGTATCCATGTCTCCTGAGGCATGTCCCCAGTCCTCAACCTCTCCTATAGTGTGACCGCAGTCTGACCATCTCTTGCATTATGCCCAAAGTCTTAGACCATATCCTGTTGTATCTCTGAACCATTCACTTTTGCTGCACTGCACAGCTAGGCAGGAGATATCCCTTTTTTTCCTTGTTTCTCATGTCATTTTTCAGCCTCTAGCCTGCTCTTTAGATAGGGAAACCACATTGTAACATACAGATTGAGTGATCCACACCGCCATCTTTTTTTTATACATCATCAGGAGCAGGATTCCACGCCATTCTGGTCTAGGCAAGAATGGAGGCAGAGGGTGGAGTTGAACGTAAAAAAAATGTACATAATGTATAAAAAAATAAATAAATAAACAAAAAAAGTTGAGCCTTTTGTTTTTTGATAAAAAATCCACTTTAATGACATCATCCAGTAAGATGACAGGATCTCTTCCATGCAGTAGAGCAGGGTTTCCCAACCAAGGTGCCTCTGGAAGTAAAGGGGGAATTTTGAATGTAAAGTGGGCTCTGAAGTAAAAGGGGGCTCTAATATGATTGAAAACCTCTGATGTGAATAAGGGCTTCTGGTGTGAAGTTACAATGGTTGTAAACCCTTAGACCCCTTTCACACTGGGGCGCTTTTCAGGCGTTTTAGCACTAAAAATAGCGCCTCTCATGCCTCCCCATTGTGAAATCCCGAGTGCTTTCACACTGGGGTGGTGCGCTTGCAGGGCGGGAAAAAAAAGTCCTGCAAGCAGTATCTTTGGGGCGGTGCAGGAACGCTGTATACGTCACTCCTCCACCGCCCCTGCCATTGAAATCAATGGGCAGCGTTGCCGAAGCGCCGCTTTTCGGGCACTTTTAACCCTTTATTCGGCTGATAGCGGGGGTTAAAAGCGCCCTGCTAGTGGCCGAAAAGTACAGCTATAACAGCAATAAAGCACCGCTAATACTAGCGGCGCTTTACCCCTAACACCCCATGCCCCAGTGTGAAAGTAGCCTTACATATACACAGTGAAGTGACATTCAGAAAGCAGGGGGTGGGGAGCTGTAGCTACAGCAGAATTGATTGAGGAAAGGGATACACCCCCCTACATACAGCACACAGGAAGGAAGCTGAGGCTGTCAATCACATTCTGTGTGCTGGAGCTCCCTCCGCTGTCACCTTTTTATCTCTGGGTGTCAGGAAAACTTGTCAGAAGTTACTCATGCAGAGAGGTAGCAGACAGAAATGACACTTAGTGCTCTGGATTGAGACAAGTACACACTATGGAGATATAGGCTTTGTTCATATTTTATGTCAGAGGTTTATAACCAGTAAAACCTCATCAAGGTGGTTGTGTGCATCGTCCCAGGCTCAGGTTTACTATTGATAAGTCACTTTTGCCTTTTTAACATTTTAGACTGGGATGCTTTGGCTGAAAAAAAAGGTTTAGAAACACTGCTGTAGGGAACCCACCCTCTTGGACTGCACATTGCCACAACTTTAGGGGGGAGCCCAAAGACAGCTTTCATACAAATATACAGTATACACTAGGTTTGCACCGATACTAGTATCGGTATCTGGCCAATACCGAATACGGTACTCGTGCAAATACACCGATACCTGAAACTGATACTTTCAGGCTCGGTTCTTTAAGCTGTCAGTGGGTCTCTCCAGTGTTAAAGAAGTCCGGTAATTGGAGCTGTCAAAAAAAAAAAGCAGCCGGCAATGTTTATTAACATTGCTCAGCCCTGAAACACTAAAATAAAAAGAAACATTCTTTCTTTTTGTATATTTCTGTTTCTTCATCTGCAGATCAAAGGGATGAACAAATGTTCCTCTGTTTAACCCCTTAATAACCCTTAATTTACTCTAATCAGCCCTAATTAACTCCCTATTCTCCTCTATTTAATTATTATGTTCCTGCTTTTTTTCTTTTTTTTCACTTCTATTTTATAAACAATAAACAATTAAAACTTTTTTTTTGTTTGCTTTGTTAGTGAATATTTTTACACTTATATATATTAACATATATTTACACATTTCACATTGAAAAAGCGCTAAATTAAAAAAAAAAAAAACATTTATTTTTAGTTTGTAAATAACTTTTCAATGCTTTGTACCATTGCTGACAGCTGAAGTTAAAACAAAACAGTTGCGGTAGGTATCGGTAATCGGTATCGTCGAGTACTAAAAAAAAAGTATCGGTACTTGTACTCATTGTAAAAAAAAATAGGTATTGGTGCATCCCTAGTATACACACATTCATTTTTTCCTGAATGAAATGGTCTGCGTTTTGTATACATCCCTCTAGCTCTTATTTGCTGCTCCGTTGTGTTGTATGTGTAACAATTAAGCGAAGTCCATTCACTTTTACTTGTGCTGTCGGCTCCCCACCCTTCTACACAATTAAATGCTGTCCCAAGCTGTCCCAGGTGGCCCATTTACAGCCTTTCAGTGCACAGACTCTGTAAAGGATTGCAATCGATACGTTGTAAATCTTAATGGGCAATTCTTCATTTCTTTCCTGCAGCACACACTGCTTCCACTCGTATGACCTTTGTGAGAACATAGGAAACATTCTTCTTATATATAACCTGTTATTGAAAGGAGAAGTATGGCCAAAGCTCTTTTGACTATAGTTCTCCTGTGGATCACAGGCGTGTACTTGGTTTTGCACTCCTGTGACCCAGATTCACCCGACAGCAGGCTAAAGTCCGCTATCGGCTGACATCACAGAGCCAGTGAAGGCTCTGCAGGGATCCCGACAATAACGTCAGGATCTACCCAGATGCCTGTTTGGCAGCTGGCTCAGCCTCCCAGTACCTCCCACCCCCTCCACAGTCCGGCGCTCCAGTGAGTGCTGGAGGGGCAGAGCACAGAGGAGTGACTGACTTCACCGTTCCATGCTCAGCGCAGCCCCAGTTATTGTAAAAATGTTTTATATATTAAAGTGTTACTAAACCCACAACAGTAAAAGCAGTTTGTACAGTAAATGCAGTAAAGCATTTTTGTTATACTCACTGTGGAAACTTAGGGGTTAATCCTCCAGGTTGTGTAAAAAGGCTGTTTGATCCTGTCTTTTCTGATCCTCCCCTTCTTTTACCGTCCCCAATCCGTCTGCTGATTAGGAATGGGCTAGGGCGTGTTAGAGATCCCACCAGGAAGCCGACATTGCACACAGCTGTTCACAGGCAGTGAGACATTTCCCGATCTGCAGCTGCAGAACGGGACGGGAAATGCCTCGCTGCCTGTGATTTGCTGTGTGCAGTGTCGGCTTCCTGGCGGGATCAGACAGGTGAGTTGGGACTAAGATTCCGAACATGCCCGAGCTCATCTCTACTGCTGATAAGACAGAGCCTTGGAGGCACTCTGCACATGCTCAGTTTGGTGTGTTTTGCTAGAGCGTTTTTTTGAGAGGGTGCATGTGATCAGCGCAGAGCCAATCAGCACTGTCCAGACAGAGGGTCAGGGGTCATGCAGCCTCGTAGGACAGTCAGAGGAGAATGAAAACTCCTACAAGCTTTAACCAGTGCTCCACCGGACACTGATAGAAGTCACAAGACCGCTATATACAGCTGACGAGAAAAGGTATTTAGCAGTTTATATTTACTAAAATAATTGCATTTCCATGTTCTGTGTACTGTGGGAGACCAGATATAGTGAATGCAGGGTCCTGGGTTTAATAACACTAATTTGGTTTATTTTCTTCACATTGTTGTACCCTTTGTATATTGTCCATTGTAGTTCTCTTTTCTAATAGATCTTGCTGAGAAAAATATCAAGTGTGGCACAAGTATGTATAAGGTGGTACTAAACTCTGTTACCCCACTTATACCTATAATGAGGCTTACCTGTAGGTACTGTGAATATCTCCTAAACCTCAGTTTAGGGGATGTTCAGAGTGCATGCAGCCAGTGACGTCACCAGCGCATATACTCTAAAGGTCCAGCATACAGTGCCGGACCTTCAGAGCCCGTGCCGTAAACGGCAGTTCCCGCGCGCATTTGCGCCCCCGGTCACTCAGGTAGCTTGAGGACATAAACCCAGAAGATAGACCAGGGGAAGATGGAAGCCCTCTCAGCGGCGACAGCTCGGCGCTGGAGGGCTTCGTTTTAAGGAAAGTGTCTCATAATGTGCTAGTATGCGATGCATACTAGCACATTATGACATTGCCCTGCAGGGAATTTTTGGTTTTTTCCACCAACTGCGGTTTGCTACCACTTTAGGGACGGTTGTAGGAAGTATAAATTCAGAAGCACTGATATGTAAAGAGGCTGTAAAAGGAGTGATCTGTAGAAGTCTGAGGCCCCTTTCACACGGGGTTGGCGGTTATTGTTAGTGGCGCTTTACCGTCTGTATTTGGCCGCTAGCGGGGCGGTTTTACCCCCCGCTAGCTTCCAAGAAAGGGTTAAAAACCACCGCAAAGCACCTCTGCAGAGGCGGTATAGCCGCGCTGTCCCATTAATTTCAATGGGCAGGAGCGGTGTATACATCGCTCCTTCACCGCTCTGAAGATGCTGCTAGCAGGACTTTTTTTCCCGTCCTGCTAGCGCACCGCTCCAGTGTGAAAGCCCTCGGGGCTTTCACATTGAAGAAACAGCAGTGGCTGTTTCGGGTCGGTTTGAGACGCTATTTTTAGCGCAATAGCGCCTGCAAACCGCCCCAGTGTGAAAGGGGCCTGATGGAATGTGTCTCCAATCTATGACTACTGAAGTATGTCTCCAGCCTCCAACAACTCCTATAGCATGTTTGAAGTCTCTGACAGCTTTTTGAAGCAAACTTATGTTCTCTGTTTCTTGTTGCATGTCTGCCGTCTCTGAAAGTTTTCTGTAGCATTACATTCACTGAATATTATGTGGGGCCATTTGGTGATATCAGGGGTTACATTTGAGTCTCCCTATATTAAAAGGGGTTGTAAAGGCAGAAGGTTTTTTAATTTTATCTTAATGCATTTTATGTGCAGCAGCCCCCCACACACTTACCTGAGGTCCCTCTATGTCCAGCGATATCCACAATTGTCTTAGCCGTCCAAGTTTCTCCTTCCTGATTGGCTGAGACACAGCAGCGACGCCATTGGCTCCCGCTGCTGTCAATCAAAGTCAGCTAGCCAATAAGGGGAAAGAGGAGGCAGGGTTTGTCTGAATAGACAAAGGAAGCTGTGACTCAGCTCGGGTGCAAGCTGCTTGCTGTGGAGGCACTGAACAGGAGGGAGGGGCCATGATGACAGAAGAGTGACCCGAGAAGAGGAGGATCTGGGCTGCTCTGTGCAAAACCAACTGCACAGAGAAGGTAAGTATAACATGTTTGTTATTTTTATAGGGAAAATAAATGAGCTTTTAAAATTACTTTAAGTCTTTTGACAACCGCTACTCCAAAGCCTCTCCTTTTTTGCTACTTTTAGATCTGCATTTTTTGGTCAAATATTTGCCTTTCTTTGTCAGCCAACAGGGAACCTCCTTCACCTCTAATAACAACCTTGTTTTAATTTCCTAAACAAACCAACATTTCTAACAGAATGTTTATTTCTTCAGAAACAGAGAGCGCCTCTCATCCCAAGCTGTACAGCCAGCAGTCTATTCAATAGAAAAAAAAATCTGTCTTTCAATAACTGCTCATTTTGAAACAATTTGTGCCATTGAAGTAAAACTACTTTATCATTTCCCCGCACTGTCTGATGGAATTCATAAATGGCACCAAGTGAAAGATTAAATTCTTCCACACAGACTGCAAGATGCTGGAGCTGGGAAAGACATTAGCAATCAGCGCCGGGGGTTTGTAATCACGCTGGGTGGGCTTGTCACTCCTGCACAGCGCACAGATACAAGTCTTCCTCTTGTCATCATAAGATTCTCCAGCAACCTGACCCAGCACTGAGTCAAAACTGGCATTTTAGGTGTTTCACAGCTATAGTCCCCGAGGGGAATTAACAGACGACTTTGGGCAGTTCATTTCCCAGAATTACACCTGCCATAATTAATATGGCTTTTAAAGGGTGAATCATAGGTTCCAGTCCAGTCTTTGGGTATCCCTTTTTTTTTTTTGGAAAAAGTTGTTAATTTCACAATTATACAGATTTTATTTTTTATTCTTTGATGTTCTTTTTTGCAGAGGAAGGCTCAGCACTGCTTTCAACCTGCGTATTTATTGACTATTTTAAATGTTTTTTTAAATTAAAGCCCCAGACATGTTTAGAAAAGTTTAGACGTTAGATTTTTTGTTAAACAAAAGCAACTCTTCTGGACCGCTCTGGGGTCACTTCATGCATGTATCCGGAAGTGATCTATTGCTCTGGAAACTTTAAATAAAAAATTTGAAAAAAAAAACAAAAGCAACTCAATTTGGAGACTTGGTTGTAAGGTCCTTCATCAGGGCTACAAGAGCATAACATAGGTGGTCCATATAGTGAACTTGGTGTTGAGTTACTCACTTTAAGGTCATCACAGAGGACAAGGGGGCACTCTACATCTGGAGGAAAAGAGATTTAATCTCCAAATACGGAAAGGTTTCTTCACAGTAAGAGCTGTGAAGATGTGGAATAGACTCCCTCTGGAGGTGGTTCTGGCCAGCTCAGGCCTTTAAAAAGGCCTGGATCATTTCCTAAATTTACATAACATAACTGGGTACTAACATTTATAGGTAAAGTTGATCCAGGGAATATCCGATTGCCTCTCGGGGAATCAGGAAGGAATTTTTTTCCCTGCTGTAGCAAATTGGTTCATGCTTTACTGGGGTTTTTTTGCCTTCCTCTGGATCAACTGTGGGTATAGGATTGTGCGTATGGGATGGTGTATGTGTATGTGTGTGTGTGTATGTATGTATATATATATATATATATATATATATATATATATATATATATATATATATACACACATATATAAATATACATTTTGTTTTTCCTTTTTTAGGTGGAACTAGATGGACTTGTCTTTTTTTTAACCCAACTAACTATGTAACACAAAATATAACTATCATGGGCGTAGCATAAGGGGTTGCAGGGGTCACAATCGCAACCCTGCCCCTAGCTCCAGGGGGCCCCTGCAGCCTCCCTGTGATATTATCATATCCTCCACAAAATCTAGCTCCGATCTGCCCTAGGGCCCCACAGCCACGCCCCAGTACTGGGCTTCTACTTTGCCTTCCACAGTCCACACCCCCCTGTTCCCATTGGCTGGGGAGAAGCTGTGAATCATTTCCTGAATGGAGTGGAGCACAAGGAGAGAACAGCCCAGGATGGGGAAGTGTCTGTGCTGTGTGCTAGCAACATGGAATGGTAACCGAACTCCGCAAGGCAAGTCGAGGAGAGTGGCGTCCTGTAGCCACGATGGGAGCAATGTCACTGGTAAGGTATGGCACTGCTCAGTGTCTCCTAGTCACCAACTGGGATTCTCTGTACCCCCCCACCTGGGGATGTCTACTTACCCCACTTCCCTGACAACTGGGGGAAAGACACACACCTCCGGGAGGTGACCTTCCCCCAACACTAACAGAAACCTTTAGAAATTGCTAAAACAAATCCCTTAACACCTGCTCGGGGGGGCCCTTGAAGGGCTGCAGGCTCCAGATTTTGTGTCACATGGCTTTGCCCTCCCAGATCTAAGTTGCCCCCCCCCCCCAAGCCCCCTGACCACCCCCCTACACCCTGCATGCTATGCCCGGCTGCTGAGCTCCTTTCCCATTACAGCACTCTATACTGTTCCTTCTCCGCAGGACTAAACTTACATTCCTTTACAACACAGCCAGTTAGCCATGATCTGCACAGGGTGTATCTGCCTACTGCAACTACACTGCCGTTCCAACCAGGGGATTTCACAGGTCTGAAGGGCAACATAAAAGCCAGATACACCCTGTGAAGACTGACAGACTGTGTGTAAAGGAATGAGATTTCAGCCCTGTTTGTGTGTGTGTGTGAGGGGGGGGGGGGGGGGGGGGCTGGGGATGGGAAAGTGACCTGCCAGGGGTCCCTGTCATCTGATTCTCCAGTGGTAATCCCTGTCCTCTGATGTAAAGAGGAACTCTGGGAACTCAAAACTCTTAAGCCATTTTCCGTATCTTGGCGTGCGGTGGATGTATTTGCACGCACGTTGGAAGTAGTGGGGGGGGGGCCAGGTCAACTTTTGCATCGGGGTCCACAAGCTTCAAGCTATGCCTCTGATTAGGGCTGCAACTAACGATTATTTTCATAATCGATTAATCGGCTGATTATTTTTTCGATTAATCAATTAATCGGATAAAATCATTAAAAAATCGTAATGTGCCATTTTTTCTATTCCTCCCGGCGACACCAATGACGGGGCGCTATTCCTCCCGGGGACACTAATGACGGGGCGCTATTCCTCCTGGGGACACCAATGACGGGGCGCTATTTCTCCCGGGGACACCAATGACGGGGCGCTATTCCTCCCGGGGACACCAATGACGGGGCGCTATTCCTCCCGGGGACACCAATGACGGGGCGCTATTCCTCCCGGGGACACCAATGACGGGGCGCTATTCCTCCCGGGGACACCAATGACGGGGCGCTATTCCTCCCGGGAACACCAATGACGGGGCACTATTCCTCCCAGGAACACCAATGATGGGGCACTATTCCTCCCGGGAACACCAATGACAGGGCGCTATTCCTTCCGGGAACACCAATGATGGGGCACTATCCCCCCGCCCCTCCCAGGAACACCAATGGGGCACTATCCCCCCCTCCCAGGAACACCAATGGGGCACTATGTCTATTCCCCTCCCTCCCAGGAAAACCAATGATGGGGCACTACTATTCCAGGCAGCCACCCCCCCGGAACACCAATGATGGGGCACTCCCCCCCTCCCCAGGAATACTGTTAGGATGGGGCACTGCCGCACTGGTCATATAAATGTACTGTTTTTAATGTGTTATTATTAGCCGCTACCTTTCACAATGAATGTGCAGCTCGGCAGCTCAGCTCTCCTCGCCTCTCTGATCCCTCGAGGCAGCGGGCGGGGCTTAGACGATCAGTGGGAATGACGTCAGCAAGGAGGAGAGGTGCGCCGCGGACGTGCGGTGGCGCAGACGTGCCTGGTCACAAACAGCAGTGCCGAGGACACAGGAGGGAGGATTTATTTAAACGGACGGACAGAAGGAAGGTGCGGACCAACTAATCGATAATGAAAATCGTTGACAACGATTTTCATTATCGATTATTATCGATAATATCGATTAATCGTTTCAGCCCTACCTCTGATAACTATATATGTTTATTGCCTGGCCACTGAGAAGGTGCAGCGCGACTCGCGCATGCGCAGTGCGCAAGCCTCAAGCTGTCACAACCGGGTTCCCACACTTGCAATGCCGGTGGAGAGGAGGGGGAGAAAAGCTAGGCTTTGGGTGGCCGCATCGCTGGACCATAGGACAGGTGAGTGGTTGTTTATTAAAAGTCAGCACTTTTTGTAGCTGCTGACTTATAATAAACTTAAAAATGAGTGGAACACCGCTTTCAGCCCCAGACCATGACACTCCCACCACCATGCTTGACTGTAGGCAAGACACACTTGTCTTTATACTCCTCACCTGGTTGCCGCCACAAACGATTGACACCATGTGAACCAAATAAGTTATCAATTATCTTGGTCTCATCAGACCACAGGACATGGTTCTAGTAATCCATGTCCTTAGTCTGCTTGTCTTCAGCAAACTTTTGCAGGCTTTCTTGTGCATCATCACCATGTTGAACTTCCAGTGACCAGTATGAGAGAGTGAGAGCGATAACACCAAATTTAACACACCTGCTCCCCATTCCCACCTGAGACCTTGTAACACTAACGAGTCACATGACACCGGGGAGGAAAATGAGTAATTGGACCCAATTTGGACATTTTCACTTAGGGGTGTACTCACTTTTGTTGCCAGCGGTTTAGACATTAATGGCTGTGTGTTGCGTTATTTTGAGGGAACAGCAAATTTACACTGATATACAAGCTGTACACTCACTACTTTACATTGTAGCAAAGTGTCATTTCTTCAGTGTTGTTGTTTACCAATACAGAGCTCTAGGCTGTGATTTGACATCATTGGCCAGGATCTGTTAATGAACTCCCGCTGTGTCAAATCACAGGGAAGCAGGCGGGCGGGTGGCGTGCAAGTGCCCAAACCTGGAAGTCAGCAGTAACGTATCAGTACATTGCTGTGCCTGTAGCTGTCACCGCGCCATGGGAAAAGTACTGTGGTGGGTCGGCAAGTAGTTAAACTGCAATAGTAGCAGACAGGGGTGTTGTCGTGCTGCAGCAAAAATTACCTGACATGTCACGCTCAGCAGGCCGAAAGCGACCCATTCAAGCTAATGAGCAAGCACCGTAAACACCCCGCAACTGCACACATAGTTGTCACTGAAACAGATATACCTGTTTTAAAAATTACCCTCACCCCCTATTCCTGTGTGGCCAAATAAACACAAATTACATTGTTGGCACCAAACCTGTCCTGAAAAAATGTCATGTAGACATCACTGAAGTGCATGTAGACAGAAAGTGGCTGCAAAGAGACTTAAGGAGATGAGTGCAGAATGTAGATGTAACAAAGAATGAATAATGGTGGAAAATAGAATTTTACTAAAACATGGCAATTGATTTGTATACAGGACTTTAGCTAAAATACTAAAATCTATTATAGTAGTGTGTGTGTACAACTTGCTGTACTCCCCAACCTACCTAAATACTTATCTGAATCCTCCGTCAATCCAGCGCTGTGCCTGTCTGCATCTCTTCTCTCCTCTCGCTCTACTCACAGTGACTGAGGGAGAAGCAGCAGAAGCCATTGGCTTCTAAAGCTGTCAATCAAATGCTGTGAGGAGGGAGCAGGGATGGGGCTGAGCTGCACTGTGTGTATATATGGACTCACACAGCCCCGTTCGGTATGGAGCCCACATGTCTGCCCCATAATAAAGGATTTGGGTATGGGGGCAGATGGAGAAAAGGAGCAGCAGACAGCACTGGCGGGGGACCCCAGAAGAAGAGGTTTGCACAGAGCTGGCAAGTATAACATGTTTATTATTTTAATATAAAAATGTGTCTTTAGAAATGCTTTCACCGGAAGTCACCGGAACTTGGACCTGTATTTACCTTCTCATGAGCATGCCAAGTTTGTAACTTTTTAGCTTGAGAATTTTTTTCTGACCCAATTTCTGTTTCATAAATGTGGCCTCTAATCAAGGAGCACTTTTTTTATTAAATGTCCTTGTGGATGGTTCATAAACTATTCAGTAGAGTTAATAATTCATGTTAGTGAAAAGCCACTTTGCTCGCAGGTTATCTGCACTTCGTTGCACAGCAAAATGCAGAAAGTGGGAAATCCAGGTACTTAAACCTTCATGATTATCATATAGAGCAGTACAAAGGAGCAGTCAGAGAGAGAGACAACTATAAAAAAAAGGGGAAAAAAAGAAATATATCTGCAACATCCAGTGATAAAGACATGCAGTAATAAAAGGTTTCATATTAGGCAGGAGTGCTATTTGTCTGCAGGTATGACAGATTAATAGCTTCTGGCACTGGGAGTTCAGCACTTAAGCCGGCCATATCCGAATCTTGGCTGGCTCAGCAGGGACCAGCCAAGATTTTAACCACGTATGAGCAGGCTGAATGTACTCAAGTCAATCCACCGATCAACTTTGGTACAACCACCATGTCAGATTTTTGGCATGCTATAATTGCCATTGGCTATAGCCGCTAGCAATAATCACTGTGTTCTGCCAGCAGGGACAGCTCCCCGTGCCGCCCCACTGGGAGTACACAATATGGGTGCACAGTGGTGTAGTGGGTATCACTTTCGCCTAGAAGTAAGAAGGGTCGCTGGTTCGAATTCCAACCACACCATCTGCCTGGAGTTTGCGTGTTCTCCCTGTGCCTGTGTGGGTTTCCTCCGGGTACTCCGGTTTCCCCCCATTCTCCAAAGACATGCTGGTAGGTTAATTGGATCCTGTCTAAATGGACCCTATTATGTGTATGTTAGGGACCCTGGATTGTAAGCTCCCTCGGGGCAGGGACTGATGTGCATGTATAATGTATATGTAAATTGACGGTGCTATATAAGTATCTGAAATAATAATAATAGCTCCACCAGAGGGATTCATAGTCAGTGTTGATGGGGGAATTGAACGTCTATGGCCAGCCTTAAGCCGGGTACACACTGCAGTTTTTTTTTTTTGTGAAATCCCATGGGTTGCACACAAAAAAAAAAATGTTAGCTCCAGTCGGAGCCGCTGTACTAGGCGAGGGCAGTCCAGCATTCTTCCCTGCTATGCTGTTGTGTTCTTACAGGGTGACAGCCCCCCACCAGAACACCCCGATCAGCACTCTCTGCCATTGGCTGAGAGCTTTGATCGGGAGTCGGTCGGCTGCTGATTTTCCAGCATGCAGGTCCGACAGAAGCCGTCCACACCCACATATACACGGGCAGAATGTCGGCAGTTTTTTTTTTTTTTTAACTAGCAAAAGTCTCCCGACGTCCTAAAAAAAGTGCATGCAAAAACGTATCCAGAACGCAAAAATTGTGGTGTAAACTGCCCCTTAAAGTTCCCTGGAGTTCAGCTTTAAGCAATACTGTTCTGCAATATGACAGAATGATTATACTGTTTTAAAACAATGTAACCTAAATTAAAAAAAATTGTGCATATGTTTGATTTTATATTATCCCCAATTTTTATTTATTTTTTTTACATGGAATAATTCAACCTATATTCTGTTTTTTTCTGCCCACTCTTTTAGCTGATGTTGCCCAGAGAATCCCAGAAATAACTCAGACGCCTTTTAAAGGCTGTTTGAAATTGATTTTTTTCTCTGCTAGTTTATCTAATTTTGGAAGGAGATGGAGCTGGGAAGTGTCTGAATTCTAGCAGGGGGTGCTCTATAAATACACATTTAATGTGTTTCTATATTTATATTTAATATCTTCTTCCTATTTGTCTTTAACAACTCAAATTGAGAACTTTTACTGACCTGGCTCTCTGCTGGTGCAAAACTACTCCGTGGCTCGATATAGATTTTCCTTCCATGGGTAGTCATTCTTGTCATCAGCAGGCTTTTCAGGAACCCGTGTCATGGGCCATGGCATGAATCGCAGCAAGAGGTCCAGCTCAGTCTTAAGCCTCATACACACGATCAGACTTCCATCGGACTTTTCCGTGGATTTTTGTCCTAATGGGCGTTGGCTGTGAACTTGTTCTGCATACACACGGCAGAACATTTTCAGCCAATTTTCACCGAATCACGTGGTTTTTCAGCTCTTTACCGCCACCCTTTGGGCAACTTCTGCTATTGTTGGCTGATGTTTAGCATTGGTTCTGAGCATGCGTGTTTGTACTTTGGACTTTAGTCCGATGGACTTGTGTACACACAATCGGATTATCCTCCATTGGACATTTGTTGTCGAAAAGTTTGAGAGCATGCACAGCTAACATTTGTCCGTTGAAAAAGCAATGACAATTGTCCGATGGAGCATACAGACGGTCGGATTGTCCGATAAAACAGGTCCGTCAGACCGTTGTTTTCGAAAAGCACCATATATTTTGGAGCTCACGTGGCACTTGAAATATGTAATGGGCCAAGCTCCTGAGGGCTCATTCACAATGGTGGTTGAAGGGTGATAACGCCTCCTTACTGCCTGTCCAATGCAAGTGTGAACAAGCCCAAGGGGGCTTTCATTTTTTTCATCCTGTTAATTCATTAAAGGTTATCTCTGGCAAAATAAAAATACACACTTTTTAAAAATTCTGCAAATACAGAAAAATACTTGATTAGTCTGCCAAAAATCTATTAAACTCCTAACTTCCTTTTAGTGAGGTGACAACACCCACATTGCGACCCCAAACCAAAATTGTGGGTGGTGCTCAGGCTGTAGGAATCCAAATCAATGAAGCCGACTGCTGAGTGCAGGCTAAGACAGAGCTCATCCCTGCTCCCGACAGCAATGTACAGGGAAGAAAAATGTCCATATGAGCTGCACATATCCATAATTCCCAACTTTTTGAGATGGGATGAGGGACACCTATTAGCAAACATATGTAGGCATAGGACACACCTCCTGTCACACCTACTTAAAGGAGAATTCTACAAAAGAAAATTAGTTAAACCCACGAGTGCTTTTTTTCTACCACTACTATTCCTTTATACTGGCTTTTGACATTTACAAATGCAGCAATTTAGAAATCAGATGACAGGTTTAGCGCTGGGAAACACTCTTTGAAAGATAAAAATGTGCATTTTATATACAACTATATAGATCAGATCAAAATGAGGGACAAATGAGGAGGAAAGAGGGACAGAGGGACATTGCTCCAAATCAGGGACAGTCCCTCGAAATCAGGGACAGTTGGGAGCTATGCATCTCTACAAACCCCAGGTAAGAAAGTGTAACAGCCTCCGCCTGAGCTCCAGCCAGGCCACGCCCCCAACACTTTTCACTCCGCCCCAGAGCTTAACCTTTATTAACTGATTCAGGTCCGCCCTATAGCAGTTTTAGAACCCCTTTCACATTCAAAGCGAGGCCAAGTAAAGCCAGTGCTTTACCATCATTTTAGTGGCGCTTTTAACCCCCGCTAGCAGCCGAAGAAAGGGTGAAATACGCCCGAAAAGCAACAATGCTGAAGTGCTTCGGCAGCGGTGCCTATTCATTTCCATGGGCAGGGACGGTGGAGGAGCGGTGTATACACCGCTTCTAAACCGCTCCAGAGATGCTGCTTTCAGGACTTTTTCTAACGTCCTGCAAGCGCACCGCTGCAGTGTGAAAGCACTCGGCCTCTCACACTAGGGCTGCAGGGGAGGCGTTTTTCAGGCGCTTTACATGCACTATTTTTAGAAAATCGGCTCCAGTGTGAAAGGGGTCTTGCTGCTACAGGGCGGCACCTGTGTGTCAGATCACATATTTATTTGTAATCTGACACTTTGGTTAGGCGGTTCACTTCCGCTGTAATTACACACAGTGGAAGCCGATTGGCGGGTGCGCGATACCCGATGACCTCTGGGAACCTGCTAAGCGTTAGGCAGAGCGGGGATCTGCCTATGTAAACAAGGCAGATCGCCATTCTGACAGGAGGAAAGGGATGGAGTTTGTGTCTCTGCAAAGCAGGGAGTAATTTCCATCTTTTCCCCTAGTAAAAGCACCTCACGCAGTACACAAAAACACTGGCTAGGCACAGAGTTAACCCTTTGATCCCCCCTGATGTTAACCCCCTCCTAGCCAGTGTCATTAGTACAGTAAAAGTGCATATTTTTAGTGTCACTGGTCCCCAAAAAGAGTGTCAGTTAGTGTCAGAATGTCTGCCGCAATATCGCAGTCCCACTATAAGTCGCTGATCGCCGCCATTACTAGTAACAAAACAAAAAAATCCCATAGTTTGTAGGTAACTATAAGTTTTGTGTAAACCAAAATTATATAACAGAATACATATTGACCTAAATTTGTTTTTTTGCAATCTTTTTATTGGATATGTTTTATAGCAAAAAGTAAAAAATATAGTTTTTTTTTCAAACTTGTTACTCTTAATTTGTTTATAGCGCAAAAAAATAAAAAACACAGAGGTGATCAAATACCACCCAAGAAAGCTCTATTTGTAGGAAGAAAAAAAACAATTTTATTTGGGTACAGCGTTGCCTGACCGTTGAATTATCAGTTAAAGTAATGCAGTGGCGTATGGCAAAAAAATGGCCTAGTCATGAAGGGGGTAAAATCTTCCTGGAGGTCAAGTGGTTAAGCTCCGGGGCGGAGTAAAACACGTTGGGAGCTGACTGGAGCTCAGGTGTAGCCTGTTACATTTCCTTACCTGGGGTTTGCAGAGATGTGCAGCTCATATGGACATTTTCTTCCCTGAACACCCACTATGCTGCTCCAATGTCCCCAGCAGTATTGTCAGCCCTACCTGAGATCTCCTCCGTTGGACTACAGAACACCCCTTCCTTGTGTATTGGGAATGGGAAACGTGGGGTGCTCTGTAGCCTAGCAGATGTGAGCTGTGCAAGTCTAAGAGGATGAACACACTGCTTAAGATTTCAGTGCAGCAGAGAAGACAGGAAGTTAGGCGCACACTGGATTTCTGGCAGGAAGTGATGTGGTATGATGATGAGATGTCCACAAATGTTTTGCCATGCAAGTGTATGTAGGAAGATGCCCACTGGACACTACAGGGGTGATTTACCGTACTTAAGGCTATCCACTTCGAAAGAGTTGCGCTTTGCAAAAAGCTTAGTGAATGTGGTGAAATTTTACTTTGAAAAGAATACCAAAACCAATCATGTGCAAGAAAGGAAAAAAAAAATAAAACTGCATTTTTTGCTTGCATATGATTGGATGATGGCAGAGTTTCTCCTCATTTACTAAACTCAGGGGCAAATTGCCTTACAAAGTGAATAGCCTATTTGCCTTTAGTAAATCCACCCCTCTGAACCCATCTCTCAGTCTGGAGTATGGAAAACTGATACTTTGGAAAGCTGTAACCCAAAAATAACCATTTTGTTTGCCTGTAAAGTGTGTTAGAAATAACCACAACTCTCTATAAATTGACCAATAATTGAAAAGTGACAGGTTCTCTTACAACGAGTGCGTGTTTATGGTACAGGGACGGTACGCCTATGGCATAGCTCCCAACTGTCCCTGATTTCGAGGGACTGTCCCTGATTTGGAGCAATGTCCCTCTGTCCCTCTTTCCTCCTCATTTGTCTCACATTTTAGTCTGATCTATATAGTATAGTATAGTATATGTATATAAAATGCACTTTTTATCTTTTCAAAAAGTGTTTCCCAGTGCTAAACCTTTCCTCCAAATTCTAAATTGCTGCATTTGTACATTTTAAAAGCCAATATAAAGGAATAGTAGTGGTTAAAAAAAAGCCCTTCTAGATTTAATTAACCTTTTTTTTTTTGGTAATTCTCCTTTAAGGGGGTGTGGCAGTGGGTGTGTCCTATGCCTGCATACATTTGTTAGTAGGTGTCCCTCATTCCCATCTCAAAATGTTGGGAGGTATGCTATGGTACTCCTTTGTTCCAATAAATGAAAACAATGTTTACAACTAGTTCTTAGCCTTTGGCATCCTGGACTGATTGATCTCTTTTATTTATTCTTTGTTTAGCTGTGATATTGTTTTAATATGAAGCCCATGTTGTGTATTTTCCTGACCCAAGACACCAGCATGCAAAAAACAAAAATTCAGTTTTATTAAATGAACAAATGCTGTAGATTAGTAAGTACCACCACTGAACACCTCTAGTGTTTTTATATGTATGGATTCAGAAACCAATCCCTAAAGTGTAATTGTATTACAGTTGAGGTATACACTGTATGTATTTACTGCTCTTATGTAACAAAGGACCTGGGGGGGGAGGGGGTCTCATTTATTCAGGTCATGGGTGTTCTAGTAGTAATTACTCACATTCGGCTGGACTTCTTCTTCTATAACGTTGGTGATTACTTCAGTGTCAGATAATATACTTCAGCATTTGTATCCACACAGGCAGCACACATACTATAATCCAATCACCATAGTAAGCAGATGGTGATTGTCCATTTTAGACAGGAGGTGTGAAAATTGTAAAAGCACTCTGTTCTAGTTATATAATCCCATCCTTCCATTTATATGGTTGAAGGTGTGAACTGTTGACTCAGCAGTTTTCCTACACCTAAACTACCTAAAGTTATTCTAAACGTTCGTTTAAAAAAAAAAAAATATATATAACAAACATGTTATACTTATCTGCTCTGTGTAATGGTTTTGCACAGCGCAGCCCCGATCGTCTTCTTCTCGGGTCCACCGGTGGTGCTCCTGGCTCCTCTTCCCACCTCCACCCAACGCCCCCCCCAACAACACCCCCCCTCCCCCCCCCCCCCGCCGAGTGCCCTCATAGGAAGCTGGGGGCACTCATGCGCGTTTACTTCGCAGCCTGCTCTATGACGTTGGTTTACTAAAGGAAAATAGACTGTGCACTCTGCAAGTGCAGTTGCTCCAGAGCTTAGTAAATGAGGTAAAGGTTCACTTTACAAAGAATACCCAATCGCATGCAAGGGGGAAAAAAAACTGCATTTTTGTTTACACGTGATTGGATGATGGAAGTCAACAGAGCTGCTTATCTACCGAGCTCTGGAGCAACTGTCCTTGCAGAGTGCAACTGCCTTAACAAAATCAACCCCTATGTGCCTATAATACACACAAACACGTACGGCTGGTCCCCGCTCCCTCCCTACTGGCTGTGATTGACAGCAGCAGGAGCCAGTGGCGGCCGCTGCTGTGTCTGAGCCAATGAGGAGGAAGAGAGCCAATAGAGCCTGTGCTCTCGTGTACATCGCTGGATCGAGATCGGGCTCAGGTTAGTATTTGGGGGGGCTGGACTGCATACTGAAGGTTTTTCACCTTAATGCAGAGAATGCATTAAAGTAAAAAAAAACTTTAGGCTTTAGAACCACTTTAAAGTGACACTAAAGGTTCTTTTTTTTTTTTTTTTAAATAAACATATCATACTTACCTCCACTGTGCAGCTCGTTTTGCACAGAGTGGCCCCGATCCTCCTCTTCTGGTCTTCTGGGGTCCCTCGGCAGCTCTCTCAGCTCCTCCCCACATCTGATAACCCCCCAGGAGAAGCGCTCTCCTGGGGGGTTGGTTTGCGGGCTGTTGAGATAGTTTGGCCTACTATTGCTTGCTCATACAACACTGTACCCAAATTAGTTGTATATCATTTTATTATGATAGAGAGAGCTTTCTTTTGGTGGTACTTTACCCCTTCCCGCCCGTCCTGGCGGTGTCCCTTTTTAAATGTTTTCAGTGCCCCAGGGAAGGGAAGGATCGGCGATCACGTGACCACTGGGATTGGCTGTCGCAGTGGTCACATGATCAGGAACTGATCCCACCAGCTACCAATCATCTGTGGGTACCGGGTGCTGTCTTTGACAGCTTGGTCTGTGCAGGGAGCATGCTGTAAGCACAGAGACATTAGCTGCCCAATGACACATATGTACAGTGTGTAGTTGTTAACGCGCCCACCCTTTTAGTACACGTGTTACATGAGCAGAATAATAATAACCATTGTTTTTTGGGGTTTTTTCCTACATAACGGAAAAAGACACTGGGAAAAAAAGCTGTTTCCAATACTTTCTGTTAAATTAAAATGCCAGAACAGTATGAAGACCCATAAAATGACCCCTTTTTGGAATGCAGACACCCCAAAGTATACTATTTTTTTGCCACAATTTCTTTGGAAATGAGACATGCTGGTATTGGGGGGGCTAAAACAAGGAGCTTGCAAATAGTGCACTAGATACAGCCCACCTTGGTCTTACACAGAGGGAGAAGGCGGTGATTAAACAGTTGGAGGATGGAGATGAAGGGGTTAATGTGCAGGCTAAGGGTGAGTTGAAGGGTTATATACACTATATTGCCAAAACTATTGGGACGCCTGCCTTTACACACACATGAACTTTAATGGCATCCCAGTCTTAGTCCGTAGGGTTCAATATTGAGTTGGCCCGCCCTTTGCAGCTATAACAGCTTCAACTCTTCTGGGAAGGCTGCTCACAAGGTTTAGGAGTGTGTCTATGGGAGTGTTTGACCATTCTTCCAGAAGCACATTTGTGAGGTCAGGTACTGATGTTGGACGAGAAGGCCTGGCTTGCAGTCTCCACTCTAATTCACCCCAAAGGTGTTCTGTTGAGGTTGAGGTCAGGACTCAAGTTCCTGTGCAGGCCAGTCAAGTTCCTCCATCCCAAACTTGCTCATCCATGTCTTTATGGACCTTGCTGTAATAGCTGCATAGGGCGGGCCAACTCAATATTGAGCCTCAATATTGAGCGTGTAAAGGCAGTAGGAGAGAAGTGATAGTGAAAGGGTTGAAAAGCAATCCTTACTGCTGCTTCCATGTGTGCTGTGATCACAGGAGCTAACTGATGGCTTTCTCATACATTAGTTCCTGTTTCTTCCCATTCTTCTGTTGTAAGAGGAAGCAGGTCTGTGTACATCTGAGACCAATGTGATTGGTCCATTCTATGGCCAATGACTGCAATCGAAAGATGCAGGGCAGGGGCGGGCAAACTGTAGCCCTCCAGGTGTTGTGGAACTACAAATCCCATCGTACCTCGGACTCTGCGAGTAACTGACTTCCTATCATGCCTCTGCTGTTGGGAGTCATGCTTGTGTAGGGCTACCCCCAGAGGAGCCACTGAATTGTTTTGAGATTTTTTTTGAAGATGACATACCTTGCTCACCCAGCAATTACCAACACACATTGAGGTATTTCAAAGGATTTATTAGGCCAAGCATAGCCTAAGGATTAGCAAGTGTACCTGTATAAATATTAAGACAATGAACGTTACCCAGAGAGAGGTATTGTACCTGCAGTATGATGAATAACAATAATCAACAGAACTAAACTTCATTTACCTAGCAACAGTATAAAACGACAGTCCCAGCTTTATCTCGCTGGCCATTGATTGAAGAGGAAAAAAAATATTGGCCAGCAAAGTTGGGGCTCTTGAAGAAAGCACAAGAGTTTCCAGCAGACAACTGATTAAAGTGGTAGTAAACTCCGATTTATGACTTGTTCTCTAAGGCCCCTTTCACACTGGGGCGGTGGGGGCGTCGGCGGTAAATAGCGCTATTTTTAGCGCTGTTTTACCGCGGTATTCGGCCGCTAGCGGTGCAGTTTTAACCCCTCGCTGGCGACCGAGAAAGGGTTAAAACCACTCGTACAGCGCGGTATTGCCGCGGTATAGCCGCGCTGTCCCATTGATTTCAATGGGCAGGAGCAGTTTAGGAGCGGTGAATACACCGCTCCTTCACTGCTCCAAAGATGCGGCTTGCAGGAGATTTTTTCTTCTCCTGCCAGCGCACCGCTTCAGTGTGAAAGCCCGAGGGCTTTCACACTGAACAAACGGCGGAGGCTGTTTAGGGGCGGTTTGCAGGCAGTATTTTTAGCGCAATAACGCCTGAAAACCGCCCCAGTGTGAAAGGGGCCTTAAGGTAAACCTGTATAAAGTCATACCTGCAGCTACAGTGAATATAAACTTGTACCGTTAAGAAAATATTTACATTTGTACTGACCAGTGACATCACCGATGCACGCGCACTGCGCTCGGGATAGACGGCACACTGCAGTATGCGTTCCATAGAGGACGCTCTACCGCAACCGTGACTACCATGCGCATGTGCTGAAGTGACGTCATTATGGCCCGGCCATTCAAATGATGGGATTGCGTAAACCTGGAATGAAAACAAGATGAAGATGGAAGCACTGACAGCGTGCCGCTGGGGGGCTTAGTTTTAGCATAGAATGCATGAAGGTAAAAAACCTTCAGCCTTTACAACCACTTTGGACCACCCGGGGGGCCCAAAAAGATACTCATTATACCTACAGGTAAGCCTGATTGTAAACCTACCAGTGGCTACAACTTTAAAGCAGTTTTAAAGTAGTATGTTTTTTTCTTCCTTAAAGCGTTACTAAACCCACAACAGTAAAATCAGTCTGTATATACAGTAAAACATGCTTGTTATACTCACTGTGGAGCCTAAGGGGTTAATCCTCCGCATTGTGTAAAAAGGCTGTTTGATCCTGTCTTCTCTGATCCTCCCCTTCTTCCACTGTCCCCTGATAATTTCTTGATAACACAGAGTCTGTGGAGTCAGGCTGCACATGCTCAGTTTGCTGTGTATTGCTAGAGAGGTTTTTTTTTTTTTCTTGGGAGAGTGCATGTGATCAGCACAGGGCCAATCAGCACTGTCCAGACAGAGTCAGGGGTCCTGCAGTCTCATAGGACAGTCAGGAAACTCCTCCTACTAACTTTAACCAGTGCTTGGCTGGAGACTGATAGAAGTCACAAGACTGCTATATACTGCTGATGAGAAAAGGTATTTAGTAGTTTATGATTACTAAAATAATTGCATTTCCATGTTCTGTGTACTGTGGGAGACAAGATATAGTGAATGCAGGGTCTGGGGTTTAGTAACACTTTAAAAGGGGAGCTTCACCAAAAAGGGGAATTGACACCAGAAAAGGAGGTAAGGGACTGCTCTGTGCTGTACCATTGCACAGAGCAGCTAAGTATAACCTTCTTTTTATTTTTTTTATGAAAAAAATTGCCTTTACAATCACTTTAAAAAATCCGATTTCCCAGGAACGGTTGGAAGTTGCCCTGTGAATGTTATGTGCTGGCACTGGTTTCTACTTTTTTATGTCAGTTTTTATTTAAAGCTGTAAAATCGCCCAGATATTGCTAATTCTCTCACATAACGCTGCACAGGAAAATCTGACATTATTTAAGTGCAATAATGCATTGAATATTCTGTGTTTTGTTAAACCCATGAGATAGAGCAGAAGAGATTACTGCTGATATGTGGAATAACTGCAGATGTTTGGGGCTCTTTGTCAGAGCGCTGCGGTCGTCCTCTGTGTGCCGCTCAGCACAGGATTTGATGGGTATCAGAGGGATAATTAGTCACTGCTCCTAGTCAGTGTGATCAGTAACATCTCTAGTTTGTGTACGGCGGGTCACTGAGAGCGGGCCCAGAGGACCGGCCTCATCACTGCGCCACACTCGCCTCATTTCACCACTTCCTTTGTTTAGCAGATAAAAAAAAAGAGAGTCAATGATCCTTGTGACATTCAGAATAAGGATTTAATATTTGCTACGCAGACTGTCATTTGCTTGAAAATGCCATTGAAGACGGCACTTGGGTCCCCTTTCGCAGCTGCGCCATGCTTCAATTGTTACATTTATTATGGGCAGCCCAGTGCGGGGGAAACTCTGTTACTGGTGTGACGTCACAAGCCTAACAACGTACACCAGCATCATCAGATGCACACAGTCATTCCTATTGTGCTACAGTACGATACAGTGTGGCATTGCAGCATTAGTAGTATGATAAACAAGCTGAAATGGCCAATAGAGGATTTCTAGAACTAGTTCCGATTTAGCAATGACAATTTCTGAAAGTACTTTGTGATTCTGAGTTGTCACAATGTACTTGTTATTATTTCCTGTTTTTGTCATATTATTAACCACTTAAGGACTGAGCCTCTTTTTGAGATGTGTTGTTTACAAGTTGAAAACATTTTTTTTTTTGCTATAAAATTACACAGAACCCCCAAACATTATACATTTTTTTTTCTAACACCCTAGAGAATAAAATGGCAGTCGTTGCAATACTTTCTGTCACACCATATTTGCGCATCGGTCTTACAAGCTCACTTTTTTTGGAAAAAATACACTTTTTTGAAAGAAAAAAATAAGACAACAGTAAAGTTAGCCCAATTTTTTTTTATATCGTGAAAGATGAAGTTACGCTGAGTAAATTGATACCCAACATGTCACGCTTCAAAATTGCGCCCACTCATGGAATGGCGACAAACTTTTACCCTTAAAAATCTCCATAGGCGATGTTTAAAAAATTCTACAGGTTGCATGTTTTAAGTTACAGAGGAGGTTTAGAGCTAGAATTATTGCTCTCACTCTACCGATTGCGGCAATACCTCACATGTGTGGGTTGAACACCGTTTGCATATGCGGGCGCTATTCACGTTTGCATTTGCTTCTGCACGCGAGCTCGGCGCGTTTAAAAAAAAAAATTCTTATTTATTTTACCTTTCATTTTTTATTTTTACACTGTTTTAAAAAAAAAAAAAGTGTCACTTTTACTCTTATTACAAGGAATGTAAACATCCCTTGTAATAGAAAAAAAGCATGATAGGACCTCTTAAATATGAGATCTGGGGTCAAAAATGCAATAAAAAAAATAAAAATTTGTCATTTAAAAAAATGGCCCTTTAAGAGCTATGGGCGGAAGTGACGTTATGACGTCGCTTCCGTCCTGCATTGTTATGGAGAAGGGTGGGGGCCATCTTCCCCTCACTCGTCTTCATGCCCAGCAAGGGTGAAGATCCGATCGCTGATGGCTCCGGTAAGCAGCGTAGGGCACCGGAGCGCAGCGGGGGGGGGGGCCCTCTCCCGCCACCGATAAAAGTGATCTTGCGGCGAATCTGCCGCAGAGACCACTATTATCGAAAACCGGCCCGCCGGCCGAACAAGAGGATACCGGGGATCACTTAAGACTCCTAATTAGAATTATTCAGCTGACTGAGGCGGGGTTCACACTATGTGCGGCCGCAAGGCACAGCAGGGGGTCTGGTGCGTCCCCGTTCACCATTTTAGGTCTGAATTTTTGGCTGAATTCGGACCTGAAACAAGGCCAAAGATGCAGAGGACTCTTCTGCTGTGCGATCCACGGCCGCCCCGGAGATGTGTGAATGAGCTCTATTGAGAGCCAGGCACACTCTCCTGTCATGTGAATTGGATGCGGGAAAAGCCGCATTCAATTTGCAATAGTGTGAACCCAGCCTTAAATGTAGTTGTTATGGGTTTAATGAAAAAAGGATTCTGATATAAAAGATTTCAAGTGTGTGCCACATTCCATAAAGAGCATGGAAAAAGAGAACCCCTAGGGTGGGATTTTAAGGCACTACCAAAAGAATAATAGAAATTACAAATATGATATAAATTTATTGTTAAAATTTGTTTTACATAGAATATAAAACATGATAATGGAAACAAAAGATCAAAAATATTCAAATTGAAGATGCAGAATCCTATAACCAACGCGTTTCGGAGATGAGTGTTGTCTCCTTCATCAGGGATTTAACAGGAAAAATAGTATATCTCAATTAATTGCCAGTCTACAGCATCCCCTGATTTGTACGTTCTCCCTAGCCTGTCTGCCGGTTTATGATGTGACTTTACATTCTGGGATTTTCATCCTATGGGCCCCAGTATACGTTGTTTTTTGCTGCATTTAGGAACATAATCGCCCTTCTTCATTGATTTGGGGCTCAGTCCGTATACACATATATATGGATATATATCATATTTTGGGCTGGAGATATCTTTACCCGTGGAGGTTATGGGTGAGCAGCCACAACGTGGGCAGGACGGGTGGAAGACTTCATGTGACAGCGTTTTCCCTTTTTAAATGAATGTGGATACTTCTATGTATATGTAATTAATCAAGATATACTATTTTTCCTATTAATCCCCTGATGAAGACAACACTCATCTCTGAAACGCGTTGTGTATAGGATTCTGTATCCTCAGTTTGCATATTTTTGATCTTTCGTATCCATTATCATGTTTTCTATGCTATGTAAAAAAAAAAAAAATTTCAACAATAAATTTAGTTCATATTTATAATTTCTATTATTCTTTTGGTAGTGCCTTTTAAAATCCCACCCTGGGGGTTCTCTTTTACCATTGTTATGGGTTTAAAAGCATTGTATAGGTGTAACTTGCTTATTTAATCACCTGACCCCTGGAAGGTTTTACCCCCTTCATACCCCCTTCAGAGCATTTTTGCTATTCAGCACTGTGCTACTTTAACTGGCAATTGCGCAGTCATACAACATTGTACACAAATTACATTTATATATTTTATTTTTTATTTTTTATTATATAAACGAAAAAAGTACATTTTGAAAAACATAAAAATAATAAATAAAAACTGCATTTTTGATAAATGCAGGAGGAAGTGGGAGCTGGAACCCTCTAAAAAGAGGGTACCCCCCCCCCCCCTAAAAAAAAATACATGCCATAAAGTAGAAGTTCCATTTTTGGGTGGAACTCCACTTTAAGCTTTGACAATGAAAGATAGAAGCTGATTGTCTGCCGTGCGCAGCCGCTCCAAATTCTGTCTGCTCCAGTTTTCATATTTTTTTCATATCGTTATATTTTTTATTTATTTTATGTATGATTGTATTCTTGTTGTGATATAAAGGGGTTGATTTACTAAAACTGGATAGTGCAAAATCTGGTGCAGCTCTGCATAGAAACCAATCAGCTTCCAGGTTTTTTGACAATGCCTAATTAAATAAGCTGACATTAGAAGCCGGTTGGCTACCATGCTCAGCCGCACCAGATTTTTCACTCTCTGGTTTTAGTAAATCAACCCCAGTGTGTATGTATAGCCGTAAATTCCTTGCAAAGTGCAACTTCACCACATTCAGCTCTGGGGCAAATTTCCTTACAAGAAAATGAAAACTAGAAAATGGACAGCTCTAGGCCTGGTGTGCCTGCTAATACCTTTCCTTGCAGCTCCTGGTCTCACTCCACCCATCAGTGATGTGAACAGAGGCAGATGATAGAAAAAAAAAAAAACACAGCAAATCCCTCCAGCTGTAGACATGACATCTGAACACAGATTTACAGTACAGGACCTTTGTGTCTGCTAAAGCATGCAAGAGAGAACAGTACTGTGCTTAGCTGATGGATGGCTGGAACCTTTCCCTCCGACATTCATGCTGTCTGATGCTGCTCCTGTCTTCTGATAGAAGAAAGGTTATTTGCTATCTTTCTAGATGCACCACAAAGGAAGAAATTGGACATTATTGCCATAAATATCCAAGCTATGTTTCCCATGATCCCCATCTAGTCAGTTCCAGGCATTGTGAGAGGTGCTAACGTGAGAAGTACAATCCCCTCTTAGTTGTGATTTAGAGTACACCCATCATGTCACATTTAGGTAGAGGGACACTGTATTCATTGATCCTACATTGTTTAGTAATCAGATTGATCATATACATATATTTTTTAAACCATTTGCATTGGGGCAGCTGTGAAGTTCTTCCAACAGATATAAATTCACAGATCTCTATATAAGAGTCTGACATCCTGGCAGCTCAGTTTAACATTTTATATTGCATAGTAAAGAATTTATTAATATGTTGTGTTATATCTTTGTGCATTTTATCTTTTGTGATGTGCTTAAATTGCTATTTTGTACCAGAATTGGAGTGCTAATCCAAGTGAAAGAGGTATGACCAAAGGATTTTTTTGGCCATACATCGATTCTGGGTCACAGGAGCACCTCCTTTTGCTCTCCTGTGACCCAAAATCTGCTGATTGTGGGCTATTTCCTTCTAGCAGCTGACATGGCAGAGCTGCTCCAGGCCCTAAGGATCCCAACAATATTGTCCTGATTCACCCAGCTGCCTGATTGACGGCTCCCTCTCAGCATGTGGCCTGGAGCCAGAGCCAGCTGTGCCTGTCCCATCCCCTTCCTGGTGCTCCAGTGAGCATTGGAGGAGCAGACAGGAGAGCGGAGGCTATTTTGGGGCGGTTTGCAGGCTGTATTTTTAGCGCAATAAAGGGGTTAAATCTGCCCGCAAAATGCCGCTGCAGCGGCGCTTTGCCGGCGGTATAGCAGCGCTGCCCCGTTCTTTTCAATGGGAAGGGGCACTTTAGGAGCAGTGAGTTCACCGCTCCTAATGCGCTCCAAAGAAGCTGCTAGCAGGACTTTTTCTGACGCCCTGCCAGCGCACCGCTCCAGTGTGAAAGCCCGAGGGCTTTCACACTGGAGTGAATGGAGCCACTGTTTCAGGGAGCTTTGCAGGCGCTATTTTTAATGCTATAGCGCCTGCACAGCGCCTCAGTGTGAAAGGGGTCTGAAAGGCGATACCTGCCCTGTGCAATGATACTGTACAGAAAGCACCCTCTTCTGCTCCTCTGGCAGTCCCCCGTCAGCACTGTTGGCTTTTTCCTGCTCTGCTGCCTCCTAAGCAAGGCAGGTACTCCTGAGCTGGACTGTGTGTGTCCTAAGACACACACAGAGCCAGTAAGCCATGTCCCAACTCCCTCTTCACAGGAGTTTGACTAACGGCATTAGGAGCCTATAGTTCTGTTGCCCTGAGTTTCTCCTGTAAAAGCAGGAAGTTAGGGGAGTGGTGCTTCATCCGGAGACAGCGCTGGAGCAGTGACATGGAGCCAGGCAATTGTTTAGAGATAGGCTAGGACAGATAATGGGTCATTTTTTTATCTTAAACATAGAATGCATTAACCACTTTGGAACGTTTTACTCCCTTCATGACTAGGCCATTTTTTGCTATTTAGCACTGTGCTACTTTGACTGCTATTTGTGACACTGTACCCAAACCAAATTTATATATTATTATTATAGATTTTTTATTTTGTGGGATATAAATGAAAAAGACAGAAATGGGAAAAAAAGCATATCCAATAAAAATGTGCACGCCTAAACCCAGAGGCAGAAGAGGCATATGGGTACGAGGGGTCCACAAGAGGTTAAAAATGTTTAGACTTTAGAACCATTTTAACCACTTGCTGACCACAATACATATATATACATTGCAGTTTGCAAATGGTTAACCGGGATTATGGCTGAAGATATCAGCTATAACCTCCATACTGTCCTCCATAGGCTTTCCCATGAGACCGGTCTGAGCGGCTCATGAGCCACTGGAATGGTTTATGAAGCAGTGGGAGGGGACGTTCCCCGCCTCCCACCGCTCGCCGGTGTTTCTCAGGCTTACCGTTTGTGCCGTGTCGCCTGAGAAACGATCCGACGGTGCGTCTGGCTGCTCCCAAAGACGATCAAAGAGTTAACACTCTTTGATCGACTCTGTATGGCCTTGGAGGATCAGAGCAACGCCATGACGTCACTTCCGGTCCACGCTGGAGGAAAATATATATATTTGTTTTTATTAAAGCGAATATATAATATATACGGTAATCTCTTTTTTATTTTGATCTTTTGCTTTTAAAGGTAAAGATGAGATTTTGAGATTAGGGTAATAGGAATAAAAGTAATAAAAAAATAATTAAAACAGACAGTGTAAAAATAAAAAGTAAAATAAAAAATAATAATACATTTTTTTATTTTTTAAAGCGCCCATCCCTCTGTGCTCACATGCAGAAGCGAAAGCATACATAAGTCGCGTATGCAAATCTAAACAGTATTTGAACCACACATGTGAGGTATTGCTGCGAATGTTAGAGCGAGAGCAATAATTCTAGAACTAGACCTTCTCTGTAACTCCAAACAGGTAACATTGTTTAAAGCGTCGCCTATGGAGATTTTTAAGTACTGTCGTTTTTTTCCATTCCACAAGCATGCACAGTTTTAAAGAGTGAAATGTTTGGTATCTATTTACTTGGCATAACATCATCTTTCACATTATACAAAAAAAAAAAAAAATGGGGCAACTATTGTGCTTTTTGATTTTTTTTAATTCATTAAACTGAATTTAAAAAAAATTGTGTTTGCAAAACCGCTGCGCAAATACAATGTGACATAAAAAATTGTAATTTTATTTTATTCCCTAGGGTCTCTGCCAAAAAAAAAAATGTATGTTTGGGGGTTGTAAGTAATTTTCTAGTAAAAAATACCAATGTAAACAAAAAGTCCCAGAAAAAGCCTGGTTGGCAAGTGGTTAAGCAATTTGTTTACCTGCGTTAACAGTTCATCTTCCTATGCCACATCTCCACTTCCAGCCTACTGATTGGACAGTCATTGACTAATGAGCAAGAACTGAGGCAGTAAAGTGAAACCAGGAAGCAGTAAAGACTAAACCGGAAGTATTGCCTCGTTTCCACTGAGCGGATCGGTTCGGTACGGTACGCTATTTTGCTATTTTGGGTGTTTCCATTATGAAAGCGGCCCATACAACCGAACCGAACCGTTCCATTCAGGGTCCTGCTTCAGATGTGGGGTCATAGAAAATGGAATGGTTTGGTTAGGGCGGAGCTACGATACATTACACTGATTGGTGGACGTGTGACGCTATGCTAGGCATTTTTTCTAAACTCACGTATGGCCCCTGTCGGTCCGACTTGCAGTGGAAACGCTCGCCTGAATAGGCCGGACCATTCTAGGCCTTCCAAACTGTACCGACCCGAACCGATCCACTCGGTGGAAATGAGGCATAGAGATCTTACTGGCTAGCAGAGGTATGTGTACCACAAAAAATAGCTGCCAATCCTTTTGGCAGGTAAAACGGCAAACATGAATGTGTTTCAACCCTTTGCTTAGTGCTTTGCCTGTTGCGCAGCATTAAAGTGATTGTAAACCTTCATTTTTTAAAAATTTTTTTAAAATAACAAACATATCATACTTACCTGCACTGTGCAGTTCATTTTGCACAGTGTGGCCCCGAACCTCGTCTTCTGGGGTCCTCCGGCAGTTCTCTCGGCCCCTCCTCGCATCGGTAAGCCCCGTGCGAGAAGCGCTCTCCCTGGGGGTTACCTTGCGGGCGCGCTTCCGAGTCCAGCATTTGCGTGCAAAGACACAGAATGCCGGACTCGGCCCCACCCCTGGTGCCCGCGTCATTGGATTTGATTGACAGCACCGGGAACCAATGGCTGCGCTGCTCTCAATCTATCCAATCAAGAGCCGAGAACCCCGGGCAGAGAGGGTGAGCGCGTCTCCGCCGAGGGAACAGGCTCAGGTGAGTAAAACGGGGGGCTGGGGGGGCCGGTCAGTGTCTGAAGTTTTTTCACCTTAATGCATAGGATGCATTAAGGTGAAAAAACACGAGGGTTTACAACCCATTTAATCTTGAAATGGTGAAAAATTGCCAATCTTACCTTTTAAAACAATGGCATCACTCTGTTATCTTAGAAATACTTTGTGATATATCAGTGTTATCCTGAGAAGAAATGAATGTTTATCTAAGAAATGGTTATTTCAGACGATTTACATACTTGGGTGACTGCAGCTTAGAGAATGCTTCACAAGGCACTTGGCATATCTTTTACTGAGTCACTAAAGGAGCTGTCCAGGGTCCTGCTGAGAAGTTCTGATTAATGTCGTCAAGTGGATTTTCAAACTGCACTGCTGATTTATAGAGCTTGTATGAAAAATAAATACCATTCATGGCAGGAACTACATCCTAGCTGTCATATTGCTAGGTAAGGTAGAATTGCAACACCTAGCTGGCTGATAAAGCACAGGCACCTTTCCTGTCCTCAATCCGGTGAGCCCCCCCCCATCACTGTGCTCGTAATTTATCTCGGTCAGTTCTTTGCCAAGTAATGTGGTCATAGCCCTGCTTCAGTAATCAATAATAAATGCATAGGAATGCGCACAGAGTGTGCCAGATGTGCCTGGGCACATCCTAATCATCCTGTGCAGCGACGATTCCCCCTGCTTCCTGGTGTCCCCCGTCTCCTCCCTGTAGTGTTGCCAGCTTCCCTCCTTTCCCCTCCCACCCACTGCTGCAGGGGATGTTTCAGGATAGATGAATGTACCGATCACTCTTGTGTTCATTCTTTACCGATGCATAGTAAACTATGTTTACTATGCTTCAGTTTGCGAATGAACAGGAAGCCACTCAGCCCAGAGCACTTCCCATTCGTTCACTGTCCAGTGCAGCTGAGGCTGCAGAGAAAGGGACTGGGGAAGCTCTGTCCTCAGTCACATTTTCTCTGTTTAGACCCTTAATATTTCACCAAAGCCTCCAGCGGGGCTCCTAACAAAATATTGTAAACAAAAAACTAAAATTGCAAAAAATATAATAAAAATAAAAACGACTGACACTGTCCACTGCCATACTGACACCAATCTCTGCTCTACTAACAGCGTCCACTGCTCTGCTGATATACACTCATGTGTGTGAGGTGCACAATCTAATGCAGTAGGCTGTGCACACCAATGGATAAACGAGTATACTGAGCTCTCCTAAAGGAGTGCCACCCACATACTGGTCATGTTAGGGGAAGGGATGGCATTAAAATCTATATCCAATAGACTGTGGTGGCTAATGGAAAGAGCAAACCAGCGGGTAATTTAGTGTGTGATGTCAGCCACCCAAGGCTTAAAAGGTAACTCCACTTTTATGGGGAAAAAAAAAATTGGCAATTAAAATTAAAAAATACTATAGCATATACAACTAAGTGATATTGTAATTAAATGTTATTAAAAATCACCTTTCCTTTTCAATCTGCAGCTCGGTAATTTTTTTTGTAAAATACAATATGGCTACCTGGAGGTGTTCTGTACACAGAATCATAATTTCCTGCTTGTGTGATTGGCTCACTGATTTTCCCAGAAGTCTGCACTAAGATACAAGTCAGATTTTTGGCATCCCCTGCATACATTTTTTTTTATTTTTGGTGAGATACTCCCAATAAGAAATCACGACTAAAGCAGACCCTGCCACTTTCCTCAGAGCCCTACAGGTGCAGCAGCTGGTTGATAATTATGAAACCACTCCCATTAGACTGACTTAGCACAGGGGCACTGAGAAAAAAAAACAGGGATTTCTTCAGAATAACAAAAAGTAGGAATCTGCAACAAAGTTTTTTTTTAAACCCTTGCAATGTACATAGATCACCCAGAGGGGAGTGTGATTTTACCAACAATTACTCTTTAAAGCTGAATGCCAGGCCATCAAAGAATTGAAATACATATGTGTGAACTGTCCGATCTGCCAAAGGATCTGACACTCTGTCCAGCCACTCTTGTGAATCATACTTCTCTGCCAGACAGTACAGTCAGGAGGGTGACATCACGTCTCTGCTGCAGTTAAAGGAAACACCACCCTGTCAACATTATGTTTGCAAAATGTATTTTATTTAGGCCACCTTTTGTGTTGCACCATACACATCGTTAGTATGTTGTGTGCCATTCATTTTGGTGTTTTGGTGCGTTGCGCTGCTAAAGAAGGATCAGGTGCAATTTAAAATGCGCTAGAATTCCTTAACACATCATTTGTTACCTTGGGATGTAATGTTGGTAACATGGTGATGGTAGTTCTGTTACTGCTTCTTACATATTCAAGTGAAAGTCAAATTTTCATATTTTTTTCATTGTGTGTTAGTGTATTAAAAGCCTTGTTTGTGTGCACTATGCTTGTGTACATGAACAGTTACTGTCAGGTTAGGGTGATCCAATGGTGACTTTATTCTGTAAACATAAAGGCTCCAAAGAGCTTTTTTATAGATCATTCACCGCACAAAAGTCAGAAGCATTTAAAATGTCCTGTGTTTCTCCTAAAAGTTTAATGCCTGTATTGTCAGCTCCTTCTAGTCGCCAAAATGTGTTTATAATTGTTCTGTATTTTTTCTCTCTGTATTCTTTTTATTAAGGTATTTAAAAAAAAAAAAAAACTATACCACATACTGGCGACAAGGTGGAACTGGCAGTACAGGCTGGTTTGGCTGGGCTCCTCCTAAGGGTCACAGGAGTGCAGTTCCTTTTGCACTCCTTTGACCCAATTTTCAGCAGAGAGCAGTCTGAAGTCCGCTCTTTATTGATGTCACCAAGATCAGTCCAGGCACAGCGTCATCCCGTCTTGGGAAGTCTGATTCCACCAGGTGCCTGGACTGTTGGCAGTCTCCACCTCTCAGCGAGCCGCTGAAACGGCCGCTCCCTGCCCCCCAGTGAGTGTGGAGGAGCAGAGCAGGAGAGATGCTGATTGACAGTCAGCGGCTCTCCACTTGGGGAGCTGAGAGAACCGAGCCATCGGCGGTGTTCGGTGGCTCAGTTCTCAGTGCATCACCTTCATCCCACCCTCTGTGCCAATATGCAGCACCTCTCTCCCTGCTCACTGTGAGGATGATAGCGGAGGCCGGCTGGGAGAGTAGAGAGCCAGAAAACACCCAGCTGCTGTGCCTGTGCCCTGGTAGGGTCATACAGGGGAGGCTGAATGATGAAAGGGGACTGTGATGTAAAGCAGGAGAGGGGTTATTACTGCAAGGGGCACTACAATGTGTAAAGGGGACACTGTGATGTATAAAGGGGCACCGTGATACTGTATACAGCTGTGCTCATAAGTTTATATACCCTGGCAGAATTTATGATTTCTTGGCCATTTTTCAGAGAATATGAATGATAACACAAAAACTTTTCTTTCACTCATGGTTAGTGTTTGACTGAAGCCATTTATTATCAATCAACTGTGTTTACTCTTTTTAAATTATAATGACAACAGAAACTACCCAAATGACCCTGATCAAAAGTTTACATACCCCAGTTCTTAATAACCTGTATTGCCCCCTTTAACATCAATAACAGCTTGAAGTCTTTTGTGGTATTTTTGGATGAGGCTCCTTATCTTCTCAGATGGTAAAGCTGCCCATTCCTCTTGCTAAAAAGCTTCCAGTTCATGCAAGACAGCCCAAGAATTTACAGGAACTGCACGTTTGAGATCTCCCCAGAGTGGCCCAATGATATTGAGGTCAGGAGACTGAGATGGCCACTCCACAACCTTCACTTTATTTTGCTGTAGCCAATGACAGGTCTACTTGGCCTTGTGTTTTGGATCATTGCCATGTAGGAATGTCCAAGTATGTCCCATGCGCAGCTTCCTGGCTGATGAATGCAAATGTTCCTCCAGTATTTTTTGATAACATACTGCATTCATCTTGCCATCAATTTTGATTAAATTTCCTGTGCCTTTTGTAGCTCACACATACCCAAAACATCAGCGATCCACCTCCGTGTTTCACAGTAGGAATGGTGTACTATTCATCATAGGCCTTATTGTCTCCTCTCCAAATGTAGTGTTTATGGTTGTGGCCAAAAAGCTCAATTTTAGTCTCATCACTACAAATGACTTTGTGCCACAAGGTTTCAGGCTTGTCTCTGTGCTGTTTGGCATATTGTAAGTGGGATAATTTGTGGCATTTGTGTAGTAATGGCTTTATTCTGGCGACTCGACCATGCAGCCCATCTTTCTTCAAGTGCCTCCTTATTGTGCATCTTGAAACAGCCACACCACATGTTTTCAGAGTCCTGTATTTCACCTGAAGTTATTTCTGGGTTTTTCTTTGCATCCCAAACTATTTTCCTGACAGTTGTGTCTAAAATTCTAGTTCGTCTACCTGACCGTGGTTTGGTTTCAACAGAAACCCTCATTTTCCACTTCTTGATTAGAGTTTGAACACTGCTGATTGGCATTCTCAATTCCTTGGATATCTTTTTATATCCCTTTCCTGTTTTATATAGTTTAACTACCTTTTCCCGCAGATCCTTTGACAATTCTTTTGCTTTCCCCGTGACTCAGAATCCAGAAACGTCAGTGCAGCACTGGATGAAGAATGCAAGGGTCTGTCAGGAGTCCAGAAACTCATTGACCTTTTATACACACACACTAATTACAAGCAAACAGATCACAGGTGATGGTTACCTTTTATAGCCATTTAAACCCCTTTGTGTCAACTTGTGTGCATGTTATCAGGCCAAAATCACCAGGGTATGTAAACTTTTGATCAGGGTCATTTGGGTAGTTTCTGTTGTGATTATGATTTAAAAAAGAGTAAACACAGTTGATTGATAATAAATGGCTTCAGCCAAACACTAAACATGAGTGAAAGAAATGTTTTTGTGTTATTCTTATTCTTTGAAAAATGGCCAAGAAATCATAAATTCTGCCAGGGTATGTAAACTTATGAGCACAACTGTATGTATGAGGTGGACATGGCCTTTTATTTGTGTGAACGTCATTGTATGAATGGTACACATTTTTAATGTCAGTTTTTCCTCCACGTTTTGATACTAATAAACATTTTTCTAGCGGATACAGTAAGTTGTTTTATAATATTTTTTACAAGGGATGGTTGAGGGAAAATATTTTTTCTATTTTAGAGTGTGATGTACAGGGGGGGGGGGACTGTGATGTAAAAGGGGGCTGCAATGTGTTATAGTGCAAACATGAGATTCACACCTCTGGCAGAAGAAAATTTTACAAACTGGACCCCCGTGAATTTTAATTCAAGACCCCTGATATAGAAGCAGGACACTGAGACTGCTTTCTGTTTTGCCTACAGGCCTAAACCTTCCAGTAGTATTTTTTTTTTTAAACAGCTCAATCTGCAACAATTGCAACAACCAGAGCTATAAACATGACTAAATTCTGTGTATAAAAATACATAACATTTCTTCTACAGATTATTGATTGGTCCAAGGCACTCAGCCTGCCAGGGACTACGAAATCACCAATTTGTGTTTGTGATTTGTGCTGTGGATTAGTGTGTTGCGCTATAATACAATTTACATTTCAAGGGTCATGAACTAATTCTTGACTTGGCAGGAAATATGAAGAGATTTAATATGGAAGATCATTGCATGTAGATTGTTGAATTGATGTTTAATAAAAGCCATAAATAGTTGAGGGAATTGGTTACATGTTCCTATAGATTCCTGTTATACAATAAATCAGTGGAATATTAAGTTCTCAGCTATAAATGTGATATATTGCTTTTGCAGTCGGCCATCTGTCTACATCATTATGTGCAATCATTTTATTTAACGTTCCGAGCAGAATCCCACTTTATCTGGAGCCTATCTTCTACTTTCTGCATTAGTTACCTACCGTCAAACACATACTGCATTTGCATAAATAGTTACCCTCTTTGATCTTTTTCGATTCTGTAATATTATAAAATGGAATTAAAATGGATTTAATTGGGATTTTTACCGTTTCACAGAATGTAAAAAGACACAAGTCTAGCTAGTTCAACCAATACAAAATAAATTTAAAAAAAAATTCATATACAAAATCCTAAATCCAAGCTGATCCAGAGGAAGGTGAAAAAAAAGCCCCATAAAGAATAGTTCTGTTTAATCCAGTGGGGGATTAAACAGATCCTCCAGGAGGCAATCCCATATATTCCCTGGGTCAACAATCTATAGTGTTTATACCTAGAAATTTTAATATCCAGTTATAGTTTTCATGAACACAATGTGAAAAAAGACTATAACAGAAAAAGCAAAAATAAACCTTACACCATGACTTCCACCTGCGCTGTGCAGGGGTATCTACTTGTGAGATTTGGGATCCTCAGCTTTCCCTGAATCTTGCCAGAAGGTCTAGTCATGTCACCTTTACCCTGCAGCAAGAGTATAATGTAAGTCTATTTTTGCTTTTTCTCCTAACGTTTGATATTTGTTTACATGTAATGCTGCTTTTTATACAAGGGGGTTGAAAGATCAAAAAGTTAAGCAGACCCTGCATTTCGATGCAAGGCCCACTTTAAAGGGGAGCTCCAGTCTTATTTGTGTTTATTAAAAGTCAGCAGCTACAAAAACTGTAGCTGCTGACTTTTAATAAACAGACACTCACCTAGTCCAGGATCCAGTGATGTGCTCACCACAGCTGTTCTTCCCATCGGTCTTCTGTCTCCGGCCCTGGCAAGTCACTTGTGCGCAGCAATTGTCCCCACTGCACATGCGCAAGCTGCACTGCGCATTGTGAATGGTTCCGTAGTCTTTTGGGACCTGTGACATGTCCCAGAAGACTGCTCGGATCGATGCACATGGTGCTGCGCTAAATTACAGACATGCTGCATTTTATAGCAGAGCAGCGGCCCAATTCGCACTGCAATGGAAGGTAACGCAGCACATTGCACCGCTCGACATTGCAGAAAATTAAGTGTATGTTTTGTAGACTTCAAATAAAGAATGCAAAAAAAAAAGGGGGGACAGTGCGGAGTGCTTAAAAGTGCACCACATTGCCCCCTATCCATCTGGTAATGCAAAGTGGTAGGAGTGCTGCATCGCTCCAGCTGCTCTGTGATTTGGCCAAGAGCCAGCATGATTTGGCCAAGAGCCAGCATGATTTGGCCGTTCCACATTTCGCAGTATGAGTTTAAAAGTAAATCATTAAGTGTTCTCAGCTATCTTCCCATCGATCTTCTGTCCCCTGCGCTGGCAAGTCAATTGTGGGCACCTGGCTGTGAGAGCTTGCGGCTTCAAAACCGGGTGGCCGCTGCACATGCGCAAGCTGTGCATTGTAAATGGTCCTGCAGCCTTCTGGGACCTGTGACGTGTCCCAAAAGACTGCGGGGAGGGGGAAGGAGAACTTCTGCTCGGATCGATCCACGTGGAAGTGGGAGCAGGCACCTGTCAAAATCGGGTACCCGCTCCCCTCCCCCTCCTGAAGAAAAGTGTCATTACTGAAACAAGAAGGGGGGGGCTTAAAGCAGAACTTTCCCTTTTGGGTGAAGTTCCACTTGAACAAATTTGCCAATTTATTTTATTGTCACAAGGTAACATGTGACTAAATTTCTAATTTTGGATGGAGTAAGGTTTTTTTCTTGCCCTTCACTCCCCGTCCCAAAGCCAAAACTGGTAGTGAAATCCCTCTAAAGTTGTGGAATCCCAGTGTGCCACTAGGGTCACCAGAACTTTCCCCTCTTTTCCTGTTCTGATGGCAAAATCTGGGATTTACTTTTAATTTTAATGATAATAATAAACAGAACAAATAGAGAGGCTGAAACTGACAGGTGTTCTTATACATCTCCACTATATCCAAAGCTAAAAAAAAAAATTGACTTTTAGTTACACATTAAGCTCACAAAAAAAGACATTTGCTGTTTCACCCTCCTGAGCCGCTACTTAGACAAACCACGTTTGTTTGCAGTTGAAATTAGGAGTAATTTGGATAAAGTCTTTACCAGCTTTGTACATCTGGATGCTGCAGTTTTTGCCTATTCTTGCCTATTTCTAACACAGTTGACCATCTCTCGCAGGTTAGATAGATATTGAGAGAGATTTTTTAAAAATGTATGTCCAGCAAAGTCCTTTTTTACTTATTTATGGATAGATTTGGGGAAGTGTTAGAACCTCTTTCAGATTTATACTGCTATCTGCGGCTCTGAGATTTACCCTCGCTTCTTTTTCTTTCTCGCAATGTTTTACCAAATAAGAATGGGGGGAACTTTCCAACCACAACACAGAGGTGAAATGCTTTCCTTTAGCGAAATGGAGAAAGGCCCGAAGCCCTCTCAGATTTGTATTTCTATCTGTGCCCCATTGAAGATTTTGTGTCACTTTCTGTCTAGTAAAACCCTACACTTAAATTATAGTGTATTGTGAATCCACGCCCATTTCAATGGACTACACGTCACAAAACGAAGTCAGTCAGCTGCAGGTCAGATATGCACTTGTCAATGTATTCTGAATGATCTTAGAAGCGTCTCAAACTGATGCCATCAACACAAGCTCCATCTTGTCTAGGGTAGCAGTAATGAACCAGAAAGGGGTTCCATTCCTTCCTCACATGAAAACTGTGCTAATTTTTGCTTGTATATATTTTTTCTAATGCTACAAAACCTTTGCAACCAAATGTGTGATCAAAGGCAGCAGTCATTTCCCCAATATTAAGTGGTTTGCCTGTCCTCTGTCGGATATCTTCTGACCACCTCCACATACCTCACAGCATGTTGCTTTCTTGCTTGTTAAATGAAGGTCATTCTGTGTACACATTTGTAATGTCAGTCTGGTTCTCTGCAGGTGAATAATGAGAATGTGGTTAAAGTCGGCCATCGGCAAGTGGTTAACATGATAAGGCATGGAGGCAACCACCTCGTTCTGAAGGTTGTGACGGTGACCAGGAGCCTAGATCCGGATGATACAGCCAGGAAAAAAGGTACTGTTTTGCTATCTGTGTCACACACACAATATTCCCTGATACCGATCACTTGTCACTCATTTTCTTTCCATCTATCACTTATTATAGCATTTTCTTATTTTACTACCCAAATACTGTTGTTGTACTTTGCATCATCTTGTGCTGCCGAGCCTTTGTCTAAATCTTTGTCATCTAATATTGTAATATGCTTTAATCCAAAACATGTGAGAGCTGGATCCAAGCGTAGATTAATCTCAATAAACTGTTTTGAAGTGTATGATGAGAGGTGCCTCAGGAAAAATCCAAGAGGTTCAGAAAACGTGAAAGCTCCAGTCCTAATGTTGGGGAGCTTTGTAATCAGCAGCTGGAGCCTGCTCTGAGTACTGAGATCTTAAAGTATAACTAAAGCAAACGTGGATAGAGTGGAGAGGGATCCCAACAATTGTCTTGTGTTTATTGCTGTCTCTGTCCCTGTTATGGAGATTCACCCTCTCTATTTTTCCTGGTAATCACTATCTTCAGCAGTGAAAGTAAAAGAGAATCCTACATTTTGAGTTGTCACCAGAACAGGAATAGAGTGGAAACCTTCCCATGGAATCTCTCATTTCCTGTTGTGGCTATGAGACAGGAAATTAAGGAAAATCTCCCCAACATGATCTCCCACTCTATCCATTTTTTTAAAGTCATTCAAGTGGTAGTAAACTCTGTTATACCACTTTTACCTACAGGTAAGCCAATAAAAAGCCATACCTGTAGGTACTGTGAATATCTCTTAAACTTGCACTGTTTAGGAGATATTCAGACTGCATGCAGCCGGTGACGTCACCAGCGCATGCGCTCTGAAGGTCCAGCATACAGTGCAGAACCTTCAGCGTCCGTGCCGTAGATGGCAGCTCCCATGCGCATGTGTGGGGTGACCTCATCGAGCCTCCAGCCACTCAGGTAACTGGAGGCTGCAAACCCGGAATGAAGACCGGGGGTAGATGGAAGCCCTGTCAGTGGTGGAGACATCTGTTTCTGTTTCAGCAGTTTTAACTCCTGATGAAGGGGGCCTCTTTATGTTTGGTCTGGAGCTCCTGTTTTTTCTGTAGCCCTGTAATCAAAGACATATCAGGATAGTCATTTGGTATCTGTCTTTGCTAACATGATTTGAAGATACACTTGGGGCTGTCATCCTCATCCTTCCCTCACTACTTTGTGAGTAATTATGCTCTTATTAGGTGTTCAGATGCAGTATGCTAGCTCCAAAGGAGAGACTCCGAAAAAAAATAAGAGGGGATAGTGACTGCACCTTCAAAAAGAAGTCAGCAATGGCAACTGGCTGGTTACATTTGAAATCTAGACCGAACCACAACTGATATCTCTCTTATAGGTGGACACTGATGAGCTAAATCATCTACTGGTTCTTGTACTTCTCTGGGTCTGCGGCTAAAGTTTTACTTGGAATACACATCTGTTCTGTTGTGTACAAAGGTCAGGCTCATTGCAGTGTAGGCTTACTACTGCCATAGAACAGGCTCATGGATGTAGGATGTTTTTTCTTTTTTGGTAAATTTATTTTTATTAATATTTTTCCATAGTATATAATACAAAAGGCACAAAAAAAGAAACCCATATCCACGCCATGCAGGGCGGGATGCCTAGAAAAACAATTAGAAATCAGAAAACACCCAAAAACATCCCCCCCCCCTCCAGGCCAGGCACACCACCCTGTGGATGACCCCACCTTCCCGGATGCAAGTACCCTTAAAAGAGAGCAGGAATACCAGCATCAATCATAAACTAAAATATATATAGTGGTTTCACAGTTCTCGAGGCAATAAGGCCATCAATCACACCTACATACGATTGTTTAAGCAGCAATAAGTTGCTAAAAAATACCAGTATTAGGACACAAATTACATATCTATATGCACTAGAGCTGCACGATTCTGGCCAAAATGAGAATCACGATTTTTTTTTTTTTGCTTAGGATAAAGGTCACGATTCTCTCATGATTCTTGCGGTGTAAAATCTTTCACATTATACAAAAAATTGGGCTAACTTTACTGGTTAGTTTTTTTTTTTTTTTTTTAATTCATTAAAGTAATTTTTTCCAAAAAAAATTGCATTTGAAAGATCGCTGCGCTAATACATTGTGACATAAAATATTGCAACAACCACCATTTTATTCTCTAGGGTCTCTACTAAAAATATATATATAATGTTTGGGGGTTCTAAGTAATTTTCTAGCAAAAAAAAAATGATTTTAACTTGAAACCAACAAATGTCAGAAAAAAAGTTTAGTGTTTAAGTGGTTAAACTTTCCTCATTTACACTCTGAAGTCTATTCCTTTGACAAATTGTTACAATGGTTATACTTAAGTTCCACTGCTAAAGAATGTTAAGATTTTTGGCAGGCTGCCCGTTTTTTTTCTTCCTTTCTTTTGAGGACTGTCGGCTTAAGCAGAGCAGAGAGAATTCTCTGCATAGAAAGAATCGGGGAAATACTTTTTTCAAGATCGCAACGGGGAAAATTTCACGATAACGATTCTTAACGATTATTCGTGCAGCTCTAATATGCACCCATATCCAACACCACCCAAACCTCCTCCACTCCAGTAGTACAGATGTAGGTTGTTTATTAAAGGCCAATTCACACTAGATGCAGCGACAGACATTTTACCGCATTGTAAAACGTCTCTCATCACAGGGACACACAGGAAACAATTGTTTCCTGTGTGTCCCATTCACACAGAAATGCAGCCTAGTGCTGCGCTAAAATGCAGACATGCTGCATTTTATAGCGTTGCGGAGGCCTAAATCACACTGCAAAAGCAGGTAATGCAGTGATTCGCGCCGGCTGATATTGCAGTGAATTTAGTGTATGTTTTGTATGCTTTAAATAAAGATTTTACAAAACAAAAAAAAAGGGGGGTGTGCTCAGCCGTGCACCACACCGACTAAGGCCTTATAGGCTGAAATGCGTCAACTGACTTAATCTGCGTCTGTCCACTGTGGCTATTCAATCAAATGAAGACATTTTAAGAGCATCAACCGGAGTGCGGATCATTTTTTCCACACACTGCCCCCTAGCTAGCTGGCAACGCAGAGCGCTTTGAAGTGCTGAATCGCTCTGGCTGCTCTGTGATTTGGCCCCTTGACATTTTGCAGTATGAGATTAAACCTAAAACATAAACCTAAGTGTTCTCAGAAAAGGTGGTGTTGACCATAACACATGCTCAAATCTGGGTGCTGTGGGGACAAGTCCCCCTCTCTCTTACTTTAGGAAATTAAAGTTACCGTATCTGGTTGTGGTGGAATACATGATTCCCTCGGTTTCCCCCAGAATGTGTCTCCAGAGGAATATCGACATTGGATTACAGGCTGCAGTGTAGTTACTTTTAACTTGCTTGTTAATTACACTGTGAATCTTGTTTTTTTTTTTTTTTTCTCTGTATTATTTTATTTTGTTTTCGAGTTGCGTTCCCAAAGCTACCTTCTGTGAAATTCACTATGGCAACAAGCAGAAACACGCAGCTCACATTCTATAGCAGAGAAGAATAATGTAAGCAATACACAGAGCACACCAGGGAAATCAATTCTTCATGACCACTGCAAGCATCATTATGGCAGTTTTTATCCACCGTAAACCCAGCTGGACAATACCGCCCAGAGAGCAGGCACCGGCCCCGAGAAGTGTTCTTCCCCGCTCACACCAGTCGTCTGCAGGTGTGAAAGCTACCTCCATTTTTCTCAACCTTGTTACTGTAATGAAGGCCAGCAAAGAGTACATGGGTATTTATTTCTTTGCAGCTCACCACACATGTTGTAATCTGACTATGCAATCCTTTTTTTTTTTTTATATCTATGTACTGCAAGGGCCTGCCTGGTTGGATACACATTATTTAGATAGTTTAGGTTGGTCCTCCTATTGCATAGTTTTGGTAGATTTAGGGTCCTTGCACACAGGTGAGGGCCAATTCACACCATAGAAACGCAGTCCAGATACGTTCCAGATGCTTTTCTGCAATACGTGTTTTTGGTGCGTTTCCCCCCCCCCACGTTTTTCTTAACATTATATAAGAACATGTGTGTTCCAGTGTGATTTAGGTGCATTCCAGTGTGTTTTTGATGTGTTTTACAGCATTCCAGTGCAGGAAAAATGCAGCATGATCTACTTTTTTTTGTGGAACTGGAACGCACTGGAACTGCAAGCACTGGTGTGAACTATGCCGTTGAAAACCATATAACCTACTTTCCATGCGTTTTTGATGCAGAAAAAAAAATGCACTGGACTGCATGTGGTGTGAACTGGCCCCACAAGTTCATTTATTGTTGTTCAAATTGTTCAATGTGTATGGTGACCTTCGGATGAGAGGGGATGAGATAATTGTTAATTAGAACCATGTTCCTCTGCTGCGACAGCAGGTAATACCACTTTTGTGCCCATAGCAACCAGATTTGGTTTTTAGCTTCCTCTGCTTCATTAGAAACCACACAATTTGATTGGTTGCCTTGTGCTACAAAAACTGTTCTTCCTGTTAAAGCATAGCTAATGGCAAAACTTTTTTTTAGTTTTGGATAGAGGGGAGGGGGGTTAGAATACCTATTAGGTTTTTATTGCTCTGTGCCCCCTGTAAGGAGATTTATCTTCTCTATTTGTCCTGTTTGCCCTTATCATTGAAAAGAAAAAAAACCCACATTTTGGGTTTTCCCCAGAAAGAGGAGAAATCTTTCAATGAGGACACTAGTTCTGGTGACCTGGAGGGCCCAATGGATCCCCTTGTTTTGCAGGGATTTCTTCTGACTTCCTGTATGACTATGGGACAGGAAGTGAAGGGGGCTTTACCGTTGTTTTTGCGGTGCTTTTTGCCCGCTAGCGAAGCGCTTTTAACCCCCCGCTAACGACCGAAAAAGGGTTAAAAGCGCCCGCAAAATGCCGCTGCAGCAGTGCTTTGCCCTCGCTGCCCATTGATTTCAATGGGCAGGGGCGCTGTAGGAGCGGTGTATACACCGCTCCTACAGCGCCTCAAAGATGCTGCAGGTGTTTTTTGAGCGTCCTGCCAGCGCACCGCTCCAGTGTGAAAAAGCCCTCGGGCTTTCACACTGGAGTGAGAGGAGAGGCGCTTTACAGGCGCTATTTTTAGCGCTATAGCACCTATAAAGCGCCTCAGTATGAAAGTAGCCTAAAAGTGGAATTTTATGGCAAAAAAGTGGAATTTTATGGCAAAAAAATGGAAAATAGGCAGGATTTTTAATGCAGAAGAGACATGCTTTGTCTCTTCTGCATCAAACTTGCCTGCCTGTCTGTCCCTGTAAAGTGAGCTGTGCATGCGCATTGTTAAAATTTGGCAATGCCAAGCTGACTGAAGTCTCACACCTACGTTGTAGTGATGTCATCACCAATGAAAGTGGCCGGTGAGCCATACTCAGAAGCCGGTGTCTTGCCGAGAAAGTTCCCTCGGTGGATAAGTTCCCCCCCTGTACTGCGCAGCACCTGCGCAGTACGAACTACTGTCAGCCGCCGGAGATAGCCGAAGCTCAAACTTTTCAATCAGCTGTACACGGCGCCTGCGCCCTTGGTCCAGGTTCCTTCCCCACCATCCAAGTGGACCTAGAGGGGGAATCAAAAAGAGCCGAGCAAAGCGAGGCCGTGCCCAAAGCTTGGCGAGCGAAGCGAGCCCACGAGGGGCCCTCTTACAGGCGCCGTGTACAGCTGATTTTCAGCTATTCACCTTCGGCTATTTCCGCCGGATCCTACTGTGCAGGCGCAGCGCCTGCGCAGTAGAGGGGAGTCCTTATCCGCCGAGCTGAACTTTCTCGGCAGAACACCGGCCACTGGACTGAAGGTAAGTATATTTCTGCTTTAAGATATCCACATATGATACTATCTGATTGTGGAATTTTGCTTTTGACTAACCAACTTCTGTGTAGTGTTAGGGCCTACCTGACTGAATATGGATTGAGTGGATTGTTTAAATTGTATGTCCAGCCAATACTATTGGATGGAGTGGGGAAAGGTTAAAACCCCTGTTTTTAAATGAAATGTAGGACTCCATTAGAGAGATTTACCTTTATTTTCTATCCTGACAACCAACAGTTGGACTAGACAGAAAGTGAGGAAAGTCTCAGAAGACAACATATAGAGAAATAAAAATGCTTTATTCACCATGTGTGTGTCATTTATGTTTTGGCCCTATATCCTGCCTTCATCTCATCTATGTTCTCTGTTATGCTTTTAATTGATAAGTCTGTATCCTTCTTTTAATGCGAAGCCCCTCCACCTCCAAAGCGGGCTCCCACCACTGCACTGTCCTTGCGGTCTAAATCTATGACCTCCGAGTTGGAAGAACTTGGTAAGTGTGTTCCTGTGTTGGCATGCAAAGTGTTGGGGAGGGCTAGGAGCTTGATTTGTGTATAAGTGCAGCATTCTGATGCCTGGCCTGATTATGGTGCACGCCCTTGCATGATTTCCTAACACTCTCAGTGTGCATCATGTTTGTGAAGTGCATTTGCCGCCTGCAGAGAACGCATTATAAAGGCGATGCCCTCTTTGTGTCGTTTTTCTCCGTGCTTAGTTTTATGGCCTACTTTGTTCTAATTTTTCTTTCATCTTAAATCTCTGGGCCCTCTCAGCAGTGGATAAAGGTAAGATGTACAGGATCTGAAGGTTAGGCTAGTGATTTGTATATTTCTTATTCAGACTGGGTATAGAGGCAACCAAGACCACCTTCCAGGCAGCCAGTTGTGTGGCCAAACCACTCTGACTGATCAACCACCACAACCGTTCTTCTCATAACCCATTGACAAACAATGTCTAGCCACATGCTTGTCTGCCTACCAAGCAAAAAGGACTGGAACGCAGTCTTTGTACCTTTACTCATTGTGATTTTATACTGTATCCCCCCCAGTGCAGTGCTGTGCCAATTGCTCACTCTCCAGCTGTAGCATGACTACAACTCCAAGCATGCCCTGCCAGCCTCTAAATGGTAGGGCATGGTACTAGTGGGAACATCTTAAGTTCTACAAATCGCCCTTCTTCTGCAGTATTGCTCAATACCGAATACCATCCATTCCATGTATGTGTGCCTAAATTTACCTGTGTCTGCTGCATAATCTGCAGAAAACATCAATAAAAAAATGGTTACTTCATATCCCAAGCAATACTTCTGTGCAAACCTAATTGCTGGTTACACATGCATGCACTGAGCTTTGACAACTGACATTAAGACCAGTGGAGTGCAGAAACTCACATTATCCGGGAAACATAACCCTGACCTAGTAGGTGCCTTTTTATTGGTCAAATAGATTAAAACAGAAAATTTCCCAAATCTCCTCTTTCAGGAAAACTGGACTGGGAGATATAAAGAGACTGCCTTCTGACCTCCATGTAAAAATAATAATTGCCTGGCTATGACTGACTTCAGTACTTAAGTCAATGACCGGGAACAAACATGAAGATTAGAAATCAGTGTATCATCAGAAAAGCCTTTGCGACATATTGTCAGAATGGCCAGCCAGCTAATATTTTCAGAAGGAAAGGTCACCAGTGATGGCTCCCATGTTCTCATACAGCTGTCCTTTCACCTTTGTATGACTTCTGGAAATATGGGGCCTTGATAACAAGAATTGTTATAGTTTTATATATTACATAAAAGTATCCAGTCATTTTCTTAACTAATTTGGTTAGCCTCTAAAAAGATGTGTTCTTCTGTCAAAATCATGTGGCCGGCTCTCCTTTAATCACTGTTAAGCAAAGAAAACTCCATGAGGTATCATGGTGTCACTACAGTAACCTACATTTTATGAATGGGCCGCAAATTCCAGGCTGCATTTTTGAGTAAGTTCATGGAGTACAATGAAGAGCAGATAGCGATATCCACTCACAGTTTTAAATGACCCACATAGTAACCGACCGTGTCTAATGCTCCATCGGTCTTTTGCTGGCGAAATTCCAGCCAGCAAAAGATTGGGAGCATGTTCTCTATTTTTCGGTCGGGAAAAGTTCCTATGCGAAAATGCGATCGTCTGTACAAATTCAGACGTGCAAAATTCCTACACATTCTCGGAAACAATTCGACGCATGCTCAGAAGCATTAAACTTCATTTTCTCGGCTTGTCGTAGTGTTGTACGTCACCGCATTTTTGACGGTCGAAAGTTCAGAGAACTTTTGTGTGACCGTGTGTATGCAAGGCAAGCTTGAGCGGAATTCCTTTGGAGAAACCATCCAAGTTTTATCCGACGGAAAATCAGCTCGTGTGTACGGAGCATAAGACCTGTAGTGAGGCAGTATGGCAGCTGAGACTGATGATCCTTTTCTCCTGAATGTGCTAGTTGGCTGTTATGCTAATCCAATGGCTTCATTACCTTCTGAGTCACTGACCTGTCAACACGCTGATTTATGAGTTCTGAATGCACTGACTGCTTCCTTGCTTTTGGTTGGTATTACAATAAGAGCGAAATCAAAATTCATCATGGCATTTACGCCATTCCAAAAGAGAAGTCAGGCAGGCCACATCTTTGTCTCAATTTAGGTTTTCTTTGATTAAAATGTATTAGAAGTTTAGACCCTCAAACCAGACTTGTAAAGCTGCTGAAAATGTATTGTTGGGATGTAGATGACCTCTTAATCAAGGAATTTTAAGGACACCTCCGCATCAACCATCCTAGAACATAGGTCTGTTAAAAGGCATTGGGGTTGATTTACTAAAGGCAAATCCACTTTGCACTACAAGTGCACTTGGAAGTTCAGTTGCTGTAGATCTGAGGGGAAGATCTGAAATGAGGGGAAGATTTGCTGATTTTATCAGCCAATCACGCAAGCTAAAATGCTGTTTTTTATTACCCTTGTATGTCCCCCTCGGATCTTCAGCGACTGCACTTCCAAGTGCACTTGCAGTGCGCTTGTAGAGGAAAGTGGATTTGCCTTTAGTAAATAACCCCCTTTGTCTCAAAAACCAGCTTGTCATCTCATACAAATCCCAGCACGATCCTAGACAGATTACAGAGAGACCTATATCTATCATCAATTGTAACAGTTTACTCTGTTTACTGTACACTTTCACTGTGAATACGTAACTACTAAATGACTTGAATGCATTGAATTTTTAAATATCATGCTCTGATTACACCAAATTTTCATGAGTTAATATATGTTGCAAAATGATGATGTATGCAAATTGATGCATGCTCAGCGTGTATCAGGAAATAAGCTGTTACTGTGAGCTTGCTAAATTTGACAATGTAAATTTGTTACCTAATAAAGTGTGGATCCATCATCTAGTTAAAGTAAATGGGAATAGTTTTGTGTAAATTACAGTACACAAGTGGCAGTACTTACTCTTGCCAGGCTGTGGCTGGTGCCTAATGTGTATTTATGTAATCGCTACACTTTACATGAGAGTCTGGTCTCTAACGAATGGTTTGATTTTAAATAGTTGGTTTGGGGCAAGCTGGCCCAAACAAACTATTTTTTCCTAACATGTGCACCCTCTGGGTGCGCCGTGTAAACTGTATGTAGCCTCAGCTACTTACAGTATACAGCCATGTATTTGGCGTCGAGCTGAGTGGCACTCAGACATTCATAGGCAGCTTTGTATTCTATCAATAAATACAAAGCTTCTTCTGATTGGCTGAGTCGGAAAGCCGGGCTGATGACATCATGATCTCTGACTTGATTCAGCGTTGGCCTGAGTGGCACTCAGCCATTGATAAGCAGATTTGTATTCTATCAATTAATACAAAGCTTTCTCTGATTGGCTGTGTCAGAGATTGTGACGACATCGGCCCTCCTTTCTGACTCAGCCAATCAGAGGAAGCTTTGTATTTAGTGATAGAATAGAAAGCTGCCTATGAATGGCTGAGTGCTGCTCAGGCTGATGCTATTTTGTTCCATGTGCGAGACAGGTCTCTTCTCACACCCAGAACACAGTGCTGTATACTGTGTGTACATGTTATGCCACATACTTTTCGACCGGACTGGTCCGACGGACTTCCAACGGACTTTCCGAATGAACGGACTTGCCTCCACACTATCACACTAAAGTCCGACGGATTCGTACGTGATGACGTACGACCGGACTAGAATAAGGAAGTTCATAGCCAGTAGCCAATAGCTGCCCTAGCGTCGGTTTTAGTCCGTCGGACTAGCATACAGACGAGTGGATTTTTCGACCGGACTCGAGTCCGTCAGAAAGATTTGAAACATGTTTTATTTCTAGGTCCGTCTGACTTTTGGGGGAAAAAAAAGTCCGCTGGAGCCCACACACGATCGAATTGTCCGACGGAGTCCGGTCCGCCGGACCAAGTCTGCCGGAAAGTCCGCTCGTGTGTATGCGGCATAAGTGAAGGTCTAAACAAACTATTTAAAGTGAAAGTAAACTTTAACTACGAGAAGTAAAGGGTTAGTGCACCTTTACCAAAAAAAACTGCCTATACACGTAAAAGGTGACTGTAGATAAAAATAAACTGTGCAGCTCTAACTAAACTTTCATAATGCCCTTGTTATAGGTGTAGGCCATTTGGATACCTCATAAAGCCTGACTGGAATACTCCCTGGATTTTGCTACTGTAAATTAGGCCTAGTCATTACTGCTTACCTCCACGATCACAGGAGTGAGCTCTCTCTCTGATTCAAACCCCCTCACATGCTTTCTCTCCCCTGATGCAGTATTTCTTAGCTCAGTGTCTGAGAGCTCGCTTCACAATGGTTATACTGCAATAATATGCTGTGCTATGTTTAGCTGTCATTCAAGCTCTCTGATTATTACTTTGAGTGACACCAAACTCTTTCAACAACCTAACCGTTTTAAATTGTTTATATGCAAAATAATCACGGTTGTTGTTTAGCTGGTACAGATGAACAAGGCTTTAGATCACCTCGATACAATAAAACCTTCATCGTTATGAAATGGAAAAAACACACCTTCCCTGTGCTCTCCATTTGCAGCATTTTGGTTTCTCCCACATTACATAGTAAGCGATCAGGTTCAGCTTTCAAAAAAACGTTAACAACCAGAAGAGTCAGAATTTGTGCATAGCAGTGAGGAAATTCTTTTGTTCCAAAAAAAACTGACAGTTGAACGTCTTCTGTCTTTATAATCATAATGGTTTTTATTAACAGTTGAAAAACCAGTACAAGCTTTAAGCCCTCTGAAAATCGTACGAAAAATACAGCTTTTCAAAGCGATCGTACGATAATCGGATCATTAGTACAGAGCTTTAGAGAGCCAATCATCACGAAAATAAATTCATGTCATACCAGATCGTACAATTTTCGTTTAATCAGTACAGCTGTCATTTGAAAATGCAATACAAATGCATCACAACACATGACATCACTCCCGAATTTTTATTCTGTTATACGAGAATTTTTGTGACTTTAGTAAACTTATCAGGTTCAATCTGACATTATCATGCAAAAAAAAAAAAAAAATGCATGATAATTCGTCTGATAATCATAGTGTGCACCGGACATAAGTATTTTGTGCTGATATTACGATTAGCTCAAATTTGACAGTTGCTCTCTCTCTTTACTTGCAAGCTTCTATACGGAAAAAGAAGGGTAAGGAAAAAAATGTCACGTTTTGTCTGTTGATCTAAAACTTTGTCCCTTTCCCTTAGGAGCCGCCCATCTGATCTCAGTGCCCAGGCCTTTGGGATATTGCTGATCTGTGATATTGTGCATCTTTTTGTGTCTGGATAATTACTCGTTTTTTTCAGGTTTATTAATGCAGTCAAAGGAAAAAGTATGAAATTCAGATTTCTCAGTACTTGCTTTGTTTAGCGAGACAGTATAATTTCAACAAAGATACCACATTTCCAGCAGGAATACATAAAGCCTAAGCTTGTTCTATGTGTGAGCAGGGCGGATATTGCTGATGTAAGACTTATGTAAGCCCTTAGCGCTAACAACCAGGGCCTGTCCTATATTGAATTGTATTGTAACTGTACTGTCTGCCCTCATGTTGTAAAGCACTGCCGAAACTATTGGCGCTATATAAATCCTGCATAATAATAATAATAATAATAATAATGAAAGAATGGTTAACCACTCTGAACATAGTAAAATGTAAATGTAAGGGCTGATTTATTTTTACATTGGCAAAATGCTATGGCCATTCCCATACAGCACAGGCCTTTCGTGAAGTTTCTAGGTGTAGGATGGAAATATGGTGAGGTTTGGAGTAGAAGCAAGACAGTTAATAATGTTATAATACTGTACAGTGGCAACGTGGTTAGCGCTTCCTCCAAGCAGCATTGGGGTCGTTGGTTCGAATCCCAACCACGGCACTAACTGCCTGGAAGTCTGCATGTTTTCCCTGTGACTGTGTGGGTTTCCTCTGGTTACTCTGGTTTCCTTCATCACTCCATAGACATGCTGGTAGGTTAACTAGCTCTGGTCTAAATTGGCCCTAGTGTATGTATGTATGTATGTATGAATGTGAGTTGGGTACCTTAGAATTGTAAGCTCCTTGAGGGCAGGGACTGATGGGTACCTTAGACTTGTAAGCTCCTTGAGGGCAGGGACTGATGGGTACCTTTAGAATTGTAAGCTCCTTGAGGGCAGGGACTGATGGGTACCTTAGACTTGTAAGCTCCTTGAGGGCAGGGACTGATGTGAATATATGTAAATTGACAGCACTATATAAGTACCTGTAATAATAATAATAATAATACTGTGAGTGTATCTGTTTAGACAAGCATGCACTTTTCCCATCCCTGTTAGCCTACAGCGTGTGCATATCTATAGAGATGATGGGGATGCTTTCTTTGATATCACGTATGCAGAGAGTAAATTTACTATGCCAATTACAGACAAATTTATTTAAAAAAAAAAAAAAGAACATTTCAGCTGGCAGAACCATTTGTAAACATTTACAATCATTTACTTGGATGTATTCGGATATACCTACATTTTTCTTGTTTGGTCTCACCATGTGCGTTGTTTAGAAGATTCACATTGTTGTCTTTGAGATGCTGCATGTGATCAGGTGCTACCTCAAACCAACTTTCCTTTGCAGTAAAGTGTAACCCCGGATTTTTAAAGAAGAACAGTTCTAACTTTTTTCAGCCTTCCATGTCTGTGGCCCTGTTGAGGAGATTTCTCATCACTTCCTACCCCAAAGTCACAAAATGTTGGGGAAATCCAAAATGTGAGAGTTCATACTAGAAGAGGAGGTGAAGGAAGGGTAATGTCTCAGTGGACTGTAAAAATTGTGGGATTTCCCATGACTTCCCGTTGTGCCTTTGGGATAGGAAGTGGAGCTCTAACCAAAGGGACACGGCAGTTAAAAAAAAACTGAAAAATATCTTTTCCTTCTAACAGTGATACTTCCTGTGTCAGCTCTAATGCTTCCTTGGATCACTTATAAATGGTGGCAAAACATGTTTCTTTTTTTCTTTTTTATTTCTTTTGTTTTAACGCCCCTCTATTTTTTAAAGGTGTTTTTGGAGGCCAATCATTTTTATAGAGGTACCTAAAAATAACTTCATATCCCAAGAGACGAATACATCTGGAGGCTAGAATGAGGATTCATCTATAGGATTATCTGATAACTAGTTGAGATACTAAAGATGGAAAATAATCCTTCATGCTAAGTCTATATGGATCCTCATTCTATTAGATTGTAAGCTCTTCTGAGCAGTGCCCTCTTAATCCTCTTGTTTTTTATAGTATTGTAACTGTATTGTCTCCCTATTATATTGTAAAGCACTGTGTAAACTGTTGGTACTATATAAATCCTGTATAATAATAATATAATAATAATTCAAGTAAAATGTTATAGGACAAGTTCTATAGTTGTACATTATTAGAGAGAAATACTAATGGAGGTTATAGTAAGATGTATTTATAGGACTAATGAATGGATTATATACACTCACCGGCCACTTTATTAGGTACACCTGTTCAATTGCTTGGTAACACAAATTGCTAATCCGCCAATCACATGGCAGCAACTCAATGCATTTAGGCGTCTAGACGTGGTGAAGACGACGTGCTGAAGTTCAAACCGAGCATCAGAATGCTGAAGAAAAGGGAATTAAGTGACTGTGAACATGGCATGGTTGTTGGTGCCAGATGGGCTGGTCTGAGTATTTCAAAAACTGCTGATCTACTGGCATTTTCATTCACAACCATCTCTCTGGTTAACAGAGAATGGTCAGAAAAAAGAGAAAATTTCCAGTGAGCGGTAGTTGTGCGGAGGAAAATGCCCTATTAACGTCAGAGGAGAATGGGCAGTCTGGTTTGAGATGATAGAAAGGCGACAGTAACTTAAAGTGGAGTTCTGCTGATTTTTTTTTATTTTAAAGTCAGCAGCTACAAATACTGAAGCTGCTGACTTCTAAAATATGGACACTTACCTGTCCAGGGCGCCCGAAATGTCGGCACCCAAAGCCGATCTATCCCTCGGCTGTCGGGTGCTGCCACTGCCATCCTCTGCAAGGGAATCAAGAAGTGAAGTGCTGCGCTATCCCACTGGTCCCTGCTGTGTTCTGGGACCCGTGTGTATCCCAGAAGACAGCGGGGGAGACGGGAAGTGGCATAGATACCCGCGGGTGGCCCGGGTATCTATGCCCGGAAGTGGGAGCAAAATACCTGTATTAGACAGGTATCTGCTCCCCCCTCCCCCCTGAAAGGTGCCAAATGTGACACCGGAGGGGGGGAGGAACCAGAAAAGCGGAAGTTCCATTTTTGGGTGGAACTCTGCTTTAAATAACCACTCTTTACAACCAAGATATGCAGAATACCATCTCTGAACACGCAACACATCGAACCTTGAAGCTGATTGGCTAGACCACACTTGGTACCACTCCTGTCACCTAAGAACAGGAAACAAAGGCTTCAATGCACACAGGATCACCAAAATAGGACAATAGAAGATTGGAAAAACGTTGCCTGGTCTGATGAGTCTCGATTTCAGCCGCGACATTCAGATGGTAGGGTCAGAATTTGACGTAAACAACATGAAAGCATGGATCCGTCCTGCCTTGTATCAACGGTTCAGGCTGGTGGTGGTGTAATTGTGTGGGGGATTTTTTCTTGCCACACTTTGGGCTCCTTAGTACCAATTGAGCATCGTTTGAACGCCACGGCCTACCTGAGTATTGTTGCTGACCATGTCCATCCCTTTATGACTACAGTGCACCTATCTTCTGATGGATCCTTCCAGCATTTCAATGCACCATGTCACAAAGCTAAAATCATCTTACCACTGGACAATGAGGTCACTGTACTCCAATGGCCTCCACAGTCACCAGATCTCAATCCAATAGAGCATCTTTGGGATGTGGTGGAATGAGAGAGTCATATCATGGATGTGCAGCTGACAAATCTGCAGCAACTGCGTCATACTATCATGTCAATATGGACCAAAATCTGAGGAATGTTTCCAACACCTTGATGAATCTATGCCACGAAGAATGAAGGCAGTTCTGAAAGCAAAAAGGGGGTCCAATCCGGTACTAGCAAGGTGTACCTAATAAAGTGGCCGGTGAGTGTATAGAGCGAGAAGTATTGAGGAATGCATAATTTTTGTCTCTTTTTCCATAAGTTAGTATATATCCTGAGCATGATAAAGTCTCTAAATGTGTTTCCAGTGATAGAAAGATCATTCTTACTTGAATTATTTGATAGACTCATCCTAGGTTCATGCTCTCCTTGGGGGTATGTTTGCAATAGAGTATCCCTTGGCTTGAAAGGGTAGAATTTTGACCTTCAATTCACCTTCCAAAAAAGGTTAAAATAGTTATTGGAAAAGTATCTATGTAACAAAGATGTAGAAGTACAAAGGAAATTAATTCAAGATTGCTAGATCACGAATTGAACATTCATTGTCCAGTTAGGCTGAAGATCGATTGGTGACATAGGAAGTTAAATTGCTGAACCAGGAAAAGTGTGTATCACCTGCCTGGCTGTGCACTGTGGCTGCAAACTGGCCTGTCTGCAGAGAATTGAGTTCTAGCCAATTTTGAACTTCCACTTTAAGGGTGAAATATTAGACATGTATGTGTATGTATGATGAACATGTTATTGCTCTTCACTCTGATTTCTTTTGGCTCACAGAAATCTCCCTAAGGCAAATAAGGATTTTATTGAAATAATGTTAGTGTGCTGCTATTCACATTGTGCTGGATTTAATGTCTTTATCAGATAGAAGAAATTTACATTTTACATTATTTTCAGAAAGGAACACAGTCTTAATATTTCCAGAACACGATGCTACATAAACCAGGCAGTCTTATGGAAACAGAATTACACATATGCCATTGCAGAGTCAACCCTACATGCCTGCTCTTACATAAAGAAGCATTCATGTCCTATCACCTGTCCAAATTCTAACTGACCACATGATGGAAAAACGCACGACCAGAGGATACCTGTTAGAAATTTGTTTCATTGTAGAATTGAAGAATCCTTAGCTCAAGGATACTTAAGAAAAAGTGTTTATTCTTCACAAAGCAAGACAAGATTTACGTAGTGACATATGGTAACATATGATATGGCTTCAGACATCAAAAGGAGAAAGATATGTATATATATCAGATGTTACAGTGGAACCTTGGTTTACAAGTAACGCGGTTAATGAGCGTTTTGAAAGCCGAGCAACTTTTTTTTTTTTTTAAATTCTGATTCGGTTTGCGAGTGTTGTCTCGCAAAACGAGCAGAATTCAAGCTAATGGGGTGTGTAATACCGCATTTGGCCAGAGGTGCGGGGGCGCCGGGGACACTCGGAACGGTTCGGAAATACATTGAATCACTCAGAAACACTCTGTTTCCGAGTGTTTCTGAGGCTTTCTGAGGCTTTCAGAGTTCCGCAGAGCTGTCCCCGAGTATTTCCGAGGCTCTCCGGCGCCCCCCCCACCTCTGGCCACATGCGGTATTGTATGTAATAGAAGTCAATGCGGAACAAATTATCTTCGTTTCCATTGACTTCTATGGGGAAACTCGCTTTGATATGCGAGTGCTTTGGATTACAAGCATTCTCCTGGAACGGATTATGATCCAATGTTCCACTGTACATTCTTACAGAGTGTAGGTTCCTTCCTTATCTCTTTCTAACCATCCATTTAGAACCATGTATTCTTATACTGTTTTGTAAAGTTATGTCAGAACTTCACGGGAGTAACACACATTCTTGCATGTATGGTTTGATCTGTTGGTAAGATACTAACATAGAAACATAACATAGAATAGAAATACATACACAGCAAGATGACTTTTCTCTATGTCCTCTGTCAAAGACATACAGTAACCTTTAAAAACTAACATCATTACATTATAACACTTATATATTTTTTATATATATATTTCAGAAACTTTTATCACTTAAAATAATATTACCGTATATACTCGAGTATAAGTCGTTCCGAGTATAAGTCGAGGCCCTAATTTACCACAAAAAAAATGAGAAAAACTTATTGACCCGAGTATAAGACGAGGGTGAGAAATGCACAGCTACTGTAAGTGGAAAAGAGGGTCAACAATGCCCATTTGCAGCATCACTGTGCCCATTTGCATGCCTCACTGTGCCCATTTGCAGCCATAGGTCCCCTGAACTTCAAACTTGGTAGTTAAGGGTTCCTAGATGCCCCCTAGCTGCAGCCAAAATTTGGGGTCTCTGAACCCAAAGGGTCCCGAAATGACATTGCTGCAGATAGACACAGTTGACTGAATTTGGGGCCCTGTATCTCAGGGCCACTTAGTGCTAAGAACCCCAAATTTGGTGTGCAAACCCAGTGGAACTAGCACCATAAAATTTCCAAAGCTGGGGTTTCTAGCACCAAGTGGCCCTGAGATACAGGGCCCCAAAAATCAGTTCAGAAAATGTCAAGCACTTTTCTGCAGCAGAGAATGACATTTTCCAAACCAGTTTTGGGGCCCCGTATCTCAGGGCCACTTGGTGCTAGGAAACCCAGCTTTGGATATGTTGTGGTACCAGTTCCACTGGGTTTGCACACCAAATTTAGGGTTCCTAGCACCAAGTGGCCCTGAGATATGGGGCCCCAAAGTCGGTTCAGAAAATGTCAAGCACTTTTCTGCAGCAGAGAATGACATTTTCCGAACCGATTTTGGGGCCCCGTATCTCGGGGCCACTTAGTGCTAGGAACTTCAGCTTTGGATATGTTGTGGTACCAGGTCCACTGGGTTTGCATACCAAATTTGGGGTTACTAGCACCAAGTGTCCCTGAGATACGGGGCCCCAAAGTCGGTTCGGAAAATGAAATTTTTTGCTGCAGAAAAGTGCTTGACTCGAGTATAAGTCGAGGGGGGCACTTTCAGCACAAAAAAATGTGCTGAAAAATTCGACTTATACTCGAGTATATACGGTAAACTCTAAATCTCTCAGTGCCGGTTCACACTACAGAGACTTGGGATCCGACTTGTAAGTCCTCAAGTCGCCCCAAGTTGCTGGACATAAGAAATGCCATAGAAGTAAATGAGAGCCGTCTTAATGTACACTACTGAACTTGCTCCGACTTCAGAAAAGGTTCCTGTACTACTTCAAGGCGACTTCTAGGCAACTTGTACCCATAGATTTCAATGGAAGTTGCCTCCAAGTCGGATCTCCATCTATATTGAAGCGACTTTACAGGAAAGAGAAAATAATTTACCCAGGTACTTCCCAGGCAACCCCCTCCCTCCAACCGAGCTCATTATTCTGTGATTGGCCACAGCCAAAGTCGCCTGTCCTGGAAGCAGCTTTAAGTCGCATTGTAAGTCGCGCTGAAGTTGCCTCCAAATCCCTTTGCAAAGTCGGGCTGTAAGTCGGGTTGCCCCTGTGTGAACAGCACTAACAATACCCTTCAGTAAAAAAAAAAAAAATCAATAGGTTCAAAAATCTTGATGTCATTTTCTAATCTTGAATTGTCCTGTAAAATTTTAGTTTAGCGCTGCCCCCCCCCCCCCCCTGTTTAACGTTTGATCAAGAGCTAACTTTGCCTAAAACATTTGCATTTTTTTTTAGATCTGTGATGAGAGAATACATGGGATCATTCTGGAGCAGCTATGATGTAACCCTTTAGATCAGTGTTTCTCAACTCCAGTCCTCAAGGCACCCCAACAGTTCATGTTTTCAGGCTTTTTCATTATTTTGCACATGACCTGTTGGGGCGCCTTGAGGACTGGAGTTGAGAAACACTGCTTTAGATGTCCCTCTAGTGATTTTGTTGCTGGAAACAAAACAAATCATCAATAACAGTATTTTCTTAATTTCTTCAGCTTTTTCTATGTCACTCCCCTGCTCACTGGACCAGTGCAAGGTCATTCTGTCACCGCTCCCTCACTACGCAGCATTAGACTCTGCAACATGTGATGAACAGCATCGCTGACAAATTAAGTGGCTTAGGAAGAGGGGTTGTTCCAAAATTGTAAGATATGTTGTGATTCTAGCTACATGTATATTTGGTTCTACTTATCATTTTCACCGAAGGTAGCCTCTGTTTATGTATTTTTTTTATTTTTTATCACATGTTCAGTCGGAATTGCCCAGGTTTGTGACAGGTTCACTCACTCCCATTCCCAAAGCAGTAAGGCAGACTGCAATGCATATACAGAAGACATATGAAGACCTGCAGACCTATGTTACTGATTTATGTAAGACAGGATCCACATCACTCCCAGCAAGCTACAATATCGATGATCATAATAAGCCCAACATCAGATACATGTAATCCATAGATACATCAGTGTTATATATTGTCTAGAGGGAGATTACATTCTTTGCTGTGGAAAGCAGGCTCCTGAACTCTCCAGCCTGTAATACATAAATGTTTCACTGGGGATTGTGGATTATTCCCAGGATGGGTGATTGATTCACATGTGGAAGGATTGAATTAGCCCTGTTATACGCTAGTCATTTGTTCTCGGGGGCTCTCTAGATGAATGTTCATGTTGGCGTCATCAGTTTCTGCTGTCTTCTGAACATAGTGTTTTCTTTCACAGTCATTTTTCGATGTGTAGAAAGAAATATACTGCTTATACTGGACATTCAGACATCGCCTGCTTCTGACAAATGGCTTAAAAACAAAAATAATTTATGGGTAGTTTTAGGGTTTGTATATTTGGGGTCAGTTTTACTAAAGTGAGATGGAACTAACTTCTCTGCACTCTAACCATCCAATCACTTAAATGGAACAAACCTGTATTTATTTGTTTTAGTTTCTCTGCACATGATTGGATGTAACTTACTTTATGAACTTACTTTATGTCAAAAGTTACTTTCTTTCACCTCACATCCCAAATATGTAAAGTTAGCACTTGGTGCATTCAGAGTAAGCATTGTTTCATATAACTATCACAGCTAGTCATTAGTTTAGTGTATCCATATACAGTTAGTGTAGCAAGTTTCATTGAGGCACACAAGACTGATACGTTATAATGTATTATCTGATTACTGATAGCATCCTGACTTTCGGTGTAGCTGTAAAATTGGAGTGTTGGGGGGAAAAATGGGCTGCTAGGAAATCTCTGAGAAGCTAAATCACCCCCCTTTTATCTGGAAAAGAGGTAGAAAACTAAAAAAAATCATAATTAATTGGGACCATTTATAGTGATTCTAGGGCAGCCCCACAAATACAGACCAGTTCTCAGCAGATATGCTTGAAAATGCATGTAGTATCGCACATTATCGTTGATTTTCAGATGCATTTTGTTAAAGCCCGACTCCAGAAAGATTTTTTTTCTTATAGTGTGGGGAAGAGTTAGAAACAACAATTTTTTATAGCAGTTTGTGTCCCCATTAGTAAGATTACTTCTCAGGTCCTGGTTCTGTTTTTGTCGAATTAGAGCGATAGGCAGTGAAGAGAATCTTCTTCAATAGGACAGAAATACCAAAACAAAGCTTGGTCAGGTTTTGTTGCCATTCCATGTGCTCTCCTGTCCCACTGGCCACCAACCTAATTTCTTGTCCTAAGTTACAGGGGTGTCATTGAGAGACACAGTGAGCAGAAATCTCCCCCAATGGAGTCACAGACCTCATTCAGAACTAAAAAAAAAAAAAACAACAGAAAATGCTAATATTTAAACTTGAAGGGACTTGTTCACGTTAACTTGAATGGCAAAATACAGAATTGAGAACTTTTTTTCCATCACGCCATACATGCACAGCAACTCATTGATGGGTATGGGTCAAAACTATTTGCCCACTTCCATGGATTTTATCGTAGTTGGAAACAAGCCTGCATTGTCTGAGAACCTTATGGTTTTTCCTATTGAAGATAGGTAAAACAAACATTGCCTGTCTAATTTCACTCAAAAGCAGGGCTTTGTCCTGCAGAATATGAGTTTGATCTCTAGATGTTCTGCCTGATAGATGTTTCAGTGTATGCCTGCTTGTCTTTACCTCCAGAAGTTTAGTATCGGCCAACCCTATGCTGGAAAAATAAGCAGAAGATAAGTGGCTGACTACTAAGTGACGGATGCCCTGCTTTCCATTGCTTGGCTGAGTTAGGCTTTGCTTTGCACATTTATGCTTTTCACATCATTTGCCAGACCCATTGCAGAGAGGATAAATTAACAAAGTAGGTAAAGGACAAGCAATTATAATTACACTGTAAACCAAAGTCAGGCAGAAACCAATGTAACTGAACTGTGTATTGAAGAAGACCATCAAATTTCTCCGCCACAATGTTCTCCTGAGGACTATGTGCAGACTGCTTCTTCCCCTGCCCCATAGTGTGACGGTATGACTATACAGGAGATCGGATTAAAAGAGCCCACAGAAATGTTCCTAGCTCTCAGATGCCAACTGCGAGAATTCAGCTTTTTAAAGTCTAAAACTTTATACATAAAAGCATCTCAAGAGAGTACCTGACATATTGGATTTGTTTGAAAGCTAAATGGATGGATTTTTATAATGTTGCTAGTTGTGGTCTAGAAGAAGTGGTCCATGCTAATGCTCTAGTGTTCATAGCTATAGCTTCCCCTTGGTAACTAGAAAAAAGACTGCACTAGCAAAACCTCTTTCCAATAGAGTGGTTGACTTCCCTTTCACTATAGTCCAAGGTGGACTGATGTGTAGGCATGATCCAGCACTTCATTCTAGAGCAGGGGTCTCCAAACTGTGGCCCTTTGCTAGCCTTTATCTGGCCATTTCGGGCACTGTTCCTCCCACTGAAACCAACAGCAGGACATAATGCCTCCCACTAATGATTCCTCCCACTAATATCAATGATGGGGCACTATTCCTCCCACTAATACCAATGATGGGGCACTAGACCTCCCACTAATATCAATGATGGGACACTATTCTTCTCAGGAACACCAATGATGGGGCCCTATTCCTCTTCCTACTGACCCCAGGCGCTATGTAACTGATCACCAACGCACAGACAATGTTAATTCTCACTGATGCTGGGACATTTTCTACTCTCACTGGCCACAGTCCGCCCCCCCTAAAGTGTGAAGGACAGTAAATTGGCCCTGTGTTTGAAAAGTTTGGAGACCCCTGGTCTAGAGTGGCCTGAAATGTAGTCATGCTCAGACGGCGCTCAGGGCAACAGAATTACGAAGCGCTGAAGTACTTTTAATCTTACAAAATGTTAATAAAAGGAGATTGGTGAGGCAGGCAGACTCTGCCCTCACTGCTTATCTTGGAAAAGAGTAGTTAGTGGGACTGTTTTTTTTTTTTTTTTTAAATACACCTACCCATATAGGCAATTAGGTTGTTTCTCACTGCTGCTGAAATCAACTGTATTGGCCCTCTCCTATCTATGAGTAGCTTTAAACTCCAGCTCCCCTATCTACCAATATACCATTAATGTACCTCTGTTGCAGAAAAATCAAAGCTTTCTTACCTTAGCCCCTGGTGTGTTCCATAGAAAAATTCAGGACTTCCTGGTATGTAGATTTGGAACATGAAAGCCAGGTAGACACATGAGGTGGACCCCGTTAGTACACACATCCTGCACCCATCAACTATGTTTGTATGGGATCCCTCCAGGTGTGCATTTGCCTGGCTTGTCAATGTAGGCTGTCATGTTTACATGGCATCCCCAGCGTCCCTCCAGATGGGCTCGGGCCACATGTAAACTCTCTGTGGCCACAGGTTGCACACCTCTGATGTAATGCAAGGACCTGCCTGATTGGATACAGAGTGAATGGATAGGTGAGTTATCCTATTTCATAGTTTTTGTAAATCTTAAGGAAATTGTACAGAGATTGTACAATCAGATTGTATAGTGCATGGCCACCTTTATACACCTAAAATAACTAGTCTTGCTTTCAGTGTTATCAATTTTTAATGGCACCTCAAACCCAGAAGCAAACACACATTTTGCCGCAGCATTTTGACGAGCGTCAAACACAGCAAAACATACAGTAAAAAAAACGTGCAAACCGCAACATGATGTCCCATGAGCTACTTTGCTGGATGTAGGGTAGTCCATTGAATTCAATGGGCTGCGCTATGCATGTCCTAGGAAGAACAAGCCCAAAAATATACGGTCCCACTGCATTAAGCCCGCTACACACTAGTAGTTTTTTTTTCCGTTCAACCCCGCAGGCTGAGCAAAAAAAAAACTTAAGAGCTCAGGAGGAGCCGCTGAACTAACAATCTGAAATTAGTACAGCAATCTCCCCAGGTGAGCTATTGTGTTCTGACAGGGGGAAGCCCCCCCTCCCCGCCAGAACACTCCGGTCAGTGCCATTGGCTCAGAGTGCTGATCCGGAGCCAATCGGCAGACCTTTATTGGTCTGCTTCTGCCTAACGGCCGGCTTCTGTTGGATTGGCTGCCATACACATGGGCTGAATGGCATCCAGTTTCTATTAAACCCACCGATGCCGCCTGATAATCAGCTTGTGTGTAACTAGGCTTTAGGTGTGAATAGAGCCTGAACGTGAAATTGGTGTGTTTACACAAGGACAGTGAGGCTCTATTCACATCAGCGTGCTTTGGAAATGTGCAGCAAATGCACATAGCGCTTGCATTACCATCAAATCAAATGGCACCCTAAGCATGGGTATCAGGCGCATGTTTGCCATGTGTTTTGTCACGTGACAAAGTGCTTCAAAATGCGCCAGAAACGCACCAGTCAAAAACAAAGTTCTGAAGCTTCTTTGGAGTGTTTGTCAGGCGCAGGGCAGTCCATTCAAGTGAAAAGGCTGCCATATGCACGATGAGCACAAAAGCTCCAAAACGTCCCTCAAAAAACACATACAGAGATGTGAATGGGGCCTGACAGCTAAGTGTCTTCATCCACTCCCTCCTTTGTACATGTGGAAAGGTGGCCATATACTATACAATCTGATTGTAAATTTCCTTTAGTTTAACCAAAACAAAAGAATAGGAGGACCCACTTATCTATCCATTCATTCTGTATTCAATGAGGCAGGCCCTTGTACTGAATCAGGGGTATCCAACCCATGGTCCGGACCAGTCTGGGGGGACGCTGGGGAAGGCGTGCAAACATGACAGCTATGGCAGCCTACATTGATAAGCCAGGCAAATGCACGCCTGAAGGGATGCCGTGCATTGATGGGTGCAGGGTGTGTATGCTAATGAGGTCAACTGGTGAACGGCTTCCTATGTCATACTGGTTTTCACATCCCAAATCTACATACCAGGAAGTCATAAACATTTGTATGGAACGCACCAGTGCTAAGATAAGACCTTGTCCTAAAAATCAAAGAAAGCTTTTATTTTTCTGCAACAGAGGTACATTTAATGGTATATTGGTACATAGGGGAGCTAGAATTTTGGAGAAAAAAAAGTTAACTTGGGCAGCAAGGCCCAAATGCAGCCCCCCCCCCCCCCAATCATAAATACGGTGGCACTGTAGGAAGTCCAGTCTGTGTGTAGCTTTAGATAACAGATGCATCAGATATTTGCAAGTTGCAGGCTTCTGCTAAATGAATTGCAATTGCATGTGCCTTCAGAGCATTACTTGGAGGGCTGTAACTGGACACACTATTGCCCAAGTAACCCTTCTGCCATCTAACCTTTTTATACCCTCTCTTGGCAGGAGAAATATTACATTAACAGTACACATGAATGATTTAAAAAGTCACTGTGCTAAAAAAAAATAAATAATTGATGCATCTATTTCCCCCCATGAGATCTCTGTTGCTTTTGTCTAGGCATCATGTATGTCTAGAGGGTATGGTGAAAGTTGTAAAAAAAAACTAGTATGCGCGAGGCATCATGTATTTCAAAATGACCCTTCTACCCTCCTTACACATCTCAGGAGGACTGTGCTTCGTTGGCAGGAATGTTTATGCTAAAGGTTTTCTCTCCGTTTCTATGTAGATGTTCAACTTTCAGATGTTGATTGTTTGAAGAGGAGGATTGTAATTCGCGTTCCACTAAGTAAAGATCACATGCATGTAGGCTTAAAACAAACCCATGCATGCTCCATTCAAAGATTACAGCTTGCACGCCTGGAGAATGCTACTGCAGTGCTTTGTTACCAACGAACCTTCAGATTACTCATTTGTTTGACTGCATTTTATGACGTCTGATACCTTGCAGCTGTTTATGAGGGTCCTGTTGGAAGGTGAACTTGTGATCTCATTGCAGATAAAAACGAAGACTCTACCCCAATAGCCAAGCCTTTAAGACCAGTGGACAACATGCCAGTAGATTCCAGGGTGGCTACAATTAAGCAGCGCCCAACAAGCAGATGCTTCCCTCCTGCTACAGAAGCCAATGTGAGTAGGAGAGGTGGGCGGAAGTGGCCAGTGGGTCGCATGTCACATCTGGACATTTCTGCGATTAAAAGATTAATAGATGATATTGGGGACCAAATTCGTGCTTGTTACATTGTAAGAGCTGAACATCTGATGGTCAACTTTCGGAGGTGTGAAGGATGTAAACCCTAGTTGTGCATTTTGTTCATAGAAATAAAATTGGCTTCTAAAAAAAAAAAAAAAAAAAAAAAAAAAAAGAAGAAGAGCACACCCACCCTAAATGAAATAAATAGCTTTTATGTTAAAGGGTTATAGACATAGCTTCAAAAAAATAATAGTTTTGTTTTTATAAAGATAAGTTTTTCTTTTACTCTAAAGAACAGCCCTTATGAGTTAGTGTATGTACAGCCAAAAATGTTTTCTAGTTTTGTATGGTGTAAGGAAGCGTTATAACCTCTTGTCAAGTTTCTGGGTATGTTCGCTCTTTCTCTCACCATCTCTGGTTACCACTATCACTGGGACAAAAAAAGTGATAAAAATCAACATTTTACCGTTGTAGGAGGTAAGGAAAACCACCTAATGGGGACAACTGTCTACGAGGGGAATTCTTCCAAGTTTGTGGAGATTTTCTCTTACTACTTTGTTGCATCTCTGGGACATGAATCGAAGGGAAATATACAGACAAGAAAAAAAATAAACTGACAGGTTTAAACCATTCCCTACGCTATCCAAAACTAGAAAGTATTTGTACATGTGAATAAACCAGTGCTAAAGAATTATGTGAGCTGATATTCTTGACCACCCCTAACCTTGAAAATGAAGAGTCCCGGGCTGTCATGAGGATTGCACATGGTTACCGCCTTGAACCTGAAATATATAGATTGGGAAGTCTGACCTTTCTGCTTTGTATACATGTACAAGAGAATTTTACAACCCAAGACGGCTACGAAACTATGATTATCAGAAGGAGGTCAGCAAGGGCAGCTTTTGCATTTCTCTCAGTATAGGTTTCTATTAAAAGAACAAGTGCACCCTTGTAATTAATTTCCTATGACTTAGTCCTGAACAAGGGTGAAAGACGTAAGCGAGGAGTTATGTCCAGAAGAAGAGACTTGTGCATAGAATGTCATACAACTGCTACAGTAAAATTGGTTAAAGCAGTATTAAACACAAAATCAAACATTTATTGTATTGCAGCTTACCAATTCTTCTACATAATGGCTGCTTTAGTTTCCGTTTTTAGGCTTTATTTCTTCTATTTACATCTGGTAACTCTCCAGCAGAATGTATCAGTTTACATGGATGAGACAAATCACTAGCTTGATCAGCTTTTATTTATTCATGCAAAACCTTTATTCCAAAAGAAAAAAAAACTGTTTGCTGTCAGAGATTCTAAAGTGTGATCTGGAGTTTGGTTTCAATTTGTTAGTGGTTTCAAATCTGCTAATACATTAGCAGGTTTTATTTCCACCTGGTGATCCTGCCAGTAAGTCTGTTGGTTTTTAACAGAACAAGCTGTCTTGCAAATGTAGCAGATAGTGTTGAGACAAACCATTTACCACTGGCAGGGATGCTTACATTGTTCAGCTTTTATTTATTCATGTAAAACCTTTACCCCCCCCCCCAAAAAAAAAACTGTTGCTGTAACTGCAGTGTAAGGCGGAGTTTGGCTTCAATGTGTTAGTATATCTAAATCTACTAATACATCTAACACTCCCCTCCCCCAGACTGACAATGCTGCTGCCCAAGGGGTGCCCCTGTGCTCCTTTATCCAGAGTGGGGGCACTCTAATACAGAAAGTGTGTTAATGGCCAGATCACCAGGTGAAAACAGAAGGAAAAAAGCCTAAGAAAACGAATGCAGCCACAATATCTAATGATTGGTAAGCTGCAATATATGACATTTTTGGTTTCCTGTTTAATACCGCTTCAAGATTGGCTGCTGCTCCTATTCACTATTGATCTGAAATGCCTAAACTCTTGGTCATGGGGCCAGCTATGGAAATAGTCTGAGATGGCAATTTTTTTATGGGAATAATATATAACTGTATTTGTTACTCTTTTACCACCCCAGCAAGACCGTAAACTTTACAGGCGATACTTGTGTGGTTTTCTAAATGCTGCCCCATCCTGGCAATACAAGGTTATTGCAGCTATGCTTTTTATTCCTCTAACAAGCACATACAGTGAGGGAAAAAAGTATTTGATCCCCTGCTCATTTTGTACTTTTGACCACTGACAAAGAAATGTCTATAATTTTAATGGTCAGTTTATTTTAATAGTGAGAGACAGAATAACAACAAGAATATCCAGAAAAACACATTTCAAAAAAGTTATACATTGATTTGCATTTTAATGAGTGAAATAAGTATTTGACCCCTTCGCAAAACATGACTTGGTGGCAAAACCCTTGTTGGCAATCACAGAGGTCAGACGTTTCTTGTAGTTGGCCACCAGGTTTGTACACATCCCAGGATTTTGTCCCACTCCTCTTTGCAGATCCTCTCCAAGTCATTAAGGTTTCTAGGCTGACGTTTGGTAACTCGAACCTTTAGCTCCCTCCACATATTTTCTGTGGGATTAGGGTCTGGAGACTGGCTAGGTCACTCCAAGACCTTAATGTGCTTCTTCTTGAGCCTCTCATTTGTTGCCTTGGCCATGTGTTTTGGGTCATTGTTATGCTGGAATACCCATCCACGGCTGGCTGAGGGAAGGAGGTTCTCACCTAAGATTTGATGGTACATGGCCCTGCCCATTGTGTCTTTGATGCAGTGAAGTTTTCTTGTCCCCTTAGCAGAAAAACACCCCCAAAGCATAATGTTTCTACCTCCATGTTTGACGGTGGGGATGGTGTTCTTGGGGTCATAGGCAGCATTCCTCCTCCTCCTCCAAACACGGAAAGTTGAGTTGATGCCAAAGAGCTTGATTTTGGTCTCATCTGACCACAACACTTTCACCCAGTTCTCCTCTGAATTATTCAGATGTTCATTGGCAAACTTCAGACGGGGCCCTATTCATGTGATTTCTTGAGCAGGGGGACCTTGCGGTCACTGCAGGATTTCAGTTCTTCACGGCGTAGTGTGTTACCAATTGTTTTCTTGGTGACTATGGTCCCAGCTGCCTTAAGATCATTGACAAAATTCTCCCGTGTAGTTCTGGGCTGAATCCTCACCGTTCTCATGATCATTGAAACTGCACGAGGTGAGATCTTGCATGGAGCCCCAGACAGAGGGAGATTGACAGTTATTTTGTGCTTCTTCCATTTGCAAATAATCACACCAACTGTCTCCCTTTGAGAGTGCTCCCAATCTCAGCTTGTTAACCTGTATAGAAAACACCTGGGAGCCAGAAACCTTGCTGCTTGATAGGGGATCAAATACTTATTTCAGACATTAAAAAGCATATCAGTTTATAACTTTTTTTGAATTGTGTTTTTCTGGATATTTTTGTTGTTCCGTCTCTCACTGTTAAAATAAACCTACTATTGAAATTATAGACTGATCATTTCTTTGTCAGTGGGCAAAACGTACAAAATCAGCAGGGGATCAAATACTTTTATCCCTCACTGTGTGTGTGTGTGTGTGTGTGTGTGTGTGTGTGTGTGTGTGTGTGTGTGTGTGTGTAAATATATGTACACACACACACACACATACATACTGTGTGTGTGTGTATATATATATATATATATATATATATATATATATATATATATATATATATATATATATATATATAAAATAGGCACCATAGATCCAACGTCCCCATTTACAGACTGAATGAATGTGATGCTAGCAAAGCAAACAATTGCATGAAATTTTAGTCATACAACAACAACTTTTTAACATGTCTGTGTAACGGTCAAGCTTGTGCTGTTGTAGAAGGACTTGCTTAGGTTTGATTTGGTCTTCCTTGTATACCATTTTCTGCTTGTAGGTTGAGTTTGAATATTAACAACAGAATATATGAAAGAGATTGCATGTTATCCTGTGAACGTTGTTTGATAATGTCATGTGATTGAAAAGACCTTCCATTAGCTATGTTTTATCTCATTCTGTTTTAGTCCATATATGATAGGCAGGGTATCGCTGTAATACCGCCCACTGTTCCAGGAAGCCCTCATGGCCCATTTCTGGGTGTACCTCGTGGTACGATGAGAAGGCAGAAATCTATAGGTAAGCCCTCACTTGCTGTGATGTGTGTCTACATGTCTGTAATACACATAAGCTTTATACATGTTGGTGATGCCTAAAAACGAACCAAACTTTTCAGTTTGGTGTTTCAGTCCATTGCATGCTGCAACATTCCTGTTCTTACTGGTGTCACCTTGGCTGTTTGTACCAGAACCACCTATTTGTTCTTTTTTGTGCTCATATTTTTGTAGATCACGTTCCAAAATAGTAAAAGCAACTAGATAAAGAAAATTTAGTCTAATTTCTACCCAGAGCATGGAAAATATACCTGGATGGGACTTTAGAATTTCTTCATTTCAGCATCATCTAAGTTAACATTGCATTTTCAGATGTATATGATTGTCTTTGCCAATCAGACTGAGTACTGTGCATCTAATGTCTGGTAATATAGTCTTTGAACTTGTTAGGCAAATTGCTGGCTGAGCTACTGTTACCCCCAGAAAAAGCTGGCACTGCGGGGACCAAATACAAAAACAATTAACCAAGATATACAAATATAGTAATAAAAAAGGGGTCTGCACAAAGCCTGCATTTCCATATCTTCTCTCCACTGCCAGGACTCAACTACCTCCATTGAAGGAAAAGTACAGTCCTTTCAAAGGTCATTTTAATAACAATCTGTTTATAGAAAGTAGGACCATACACTTAGGTGTAATATTGGTAGAACCACTGTTCTTACTGGTCAATCTATTTATTCTCAGGGGCCCCCATGAACTGCTGTTATTTGCTATGTTAACCTGCTTGCTGTTGCAGCACTGTGAGGCACACCTGTGTGTCTCCAGATAGCACTTACCAAGCTGGTAACGTCACACAGAATAAACATGTCAGCAAAGCATCCCTGATTGTAACTTCACTGATCTGGGTTCTTCTACAATGAATCTAGATAGGGTGTGTTCTCACACAGCCACACGGCTGGTTAGATGCCTCATAGAATAAGAAGTTACCAACACTGTCCAGCATGAAGTGCTGGTGACTTCATATCCTATAAACTAGATTTTTCCATATCTATGCTTACGGCAAGTAGCCTCCAACACTGGAATGCACAGCTTAAAATTAAGACCTGTATCATTGTTAGATGCCTCAAACACAGGGACATTCAATAAGTGCTATCCGCTCAGCTTTGCTCTACAGTGCCTACTGCATAAAGCACAAGCAGTCATGCTGCACTAGCAAAGCAGGAAGCCAAAGCAAAACAGTCACTCTAACCTGTAATAAGTATGATGGTCAACTTGGACTCAACTTGCTGCTCCTTTATTCCAGGTCAGTGACTTAGAAAATATAAAACCAGAGGAATCCGGGCAATTAGCATTTTCAGAGGGTGGTCACCAGTTGCATTCCCTACATTTTTCTTGATACATGTTTTTTTAGACTTAAAGGAGAAGTACAGCCAAAGCTTGCTTGGCTTCTGTGGATCACAGAAAGTGCAGTTCATTCTGCCTGCTGTTGGCTGACATCACAGAGCCAGTCCAGTTTGGGGAAGGATCTTGACCCTATGGTTGGGATCCGCCCAGAACCCTGGAAACGGCACCTGGCTCAGCCACTCAGCCAGCCGTTGAGAGCCTGAGCTAGCCACTCATGCCCCGTCCACAGCCCAGCACTCTAGTGAGCGCAGGGTTGTGTTCAAAGCAGACAGCGGTGGCTGACAATCTTACCAGCTCCTCTGCTCAAGGAGAACTGATCGATCAGCAGTGTTTGTTCTCACGCTAACCGATGCTGCATCCACATAGGTAAGTATGATTCTTTAAAAAAAATTCCCCAACTTCTCTTAATTTTAACCCCATCTGTTAAACCTCAGTGTAAAGGGAAATCAAGCCCCACAAAAAAACATTTTTTTATCATTTAGGCACCTGACATAATTACTGATATGCACCGCATACTAGTACATGACAGACTTACTCGTCAAAGTATGTCCTCCAGCACTGTGCTGTCAGTGCTCGGGTGCATCCATCTTCTTCTTCTTCCTTCCGGGTCCACTCTGTTCGGCCGCTTAAATAGCTGGGCCATATTGACGTCACTCCTTCGTGTGCGCACTGGAGTCCCTTCATCATGGCACAGAGTGGGTGCTGTAAGTGTAATCTGAAGAAGCAATAATGACAGAAGAAATCATTGGGGTCTCCTTTTGTCATACAAACCCTACCTGCAACTCAGCCCTAAACCTAACCTTTACCCTCAACCCAGCTTCAAAACTGTAGGCTCCAAGATCAGCCGCAATCAAATGACAGATGATCATTGTGAAAATTGGGTCTCTACTAGTACCACCAACACTACTGCAAATCCATACCATTATGTGCAAAGGTCAAAGTGCCCCCCTCCTGCAGTTTCCCTTTAAGCAGATTGCTCCCATTACATACTTCTACATGGAGGGCCCCTATCAAATGAAAAAAAGATTTTCCTGGACAGTAAGCTCAGACACTTGCTGCAAACAGTCTCCTGTTACTATCCTGTCTTCATGGCTTGTACCGTCACTTGTCACTAGTGTTTGAGGTGTATTGGAGTGTTTGAAATTTTGCTTCCGTCATGTCATGAACTATGCAGACTGTAAATTAATTACAAATAATTCCATGTAATCTAATGCTACATGACTAGGCAGCAAGGATGGCAAATGATTTTCTGCATAATTAACAAGTGATTTCCTTTTGTCAGACAGCAGAATCACTCTGTCAGGTTAGTAGCTTGGTACACTTTAGGATGTGCAATTATACACTGATTATTCTTACCGTTTCATTTGCATGTTTCAGCTAGTTTTATTTTGCAGGCTGTAATTAGTGTGTATTACTGGCAAGTTCCACTAATGCTTTTCATTGCCTCACCCTTTTCATCTGCATAAGCATTGGATTTAGGGTTCTTCAGTAGTCAAGGTAGAAACACGCGAGAGGTTAAATTGAGGATTCTATGTGGTTTACAGTAATGGTGCTCTTCTAAAAACATTGCAGCCAAGTTGCAACCAATGATCATGATGTGCATGTTACAAGAGAATATAGAAATGAATAAACAATGATGCATCTTAATTCTTGAAGACCAATTCACTTGTCAGTCATGACGTTGAGGCCTCTTTGTTGCCTGACGTCAGCCACTGCGGTTCTCCTCTGGTGTTACCTCTGAGCAGCGCCAGGAGAAATTTAAAGTACACCTGTCATGACAGACCCACAGGGGGCTGCCATTGATGGCTGCTTTCTAAAATTGCTACTTGCCTGGCCAGTACTTTTTGATCTACAGACCTTGAATCAACATGCTGCACACCAGTGGCGTTGTTAGGGGGTGGCTTTTGGGGCTATAGCCCCAAATCTGGGGCCCATAGCCCCGAGTCTCTGCAGGGGTCCCCAAGGGGAGGGGAGGCTCTCTTGGGACCCTGATGTAAGTGGGGGGCTCTCTGAGGATCCTAATGCAGGGGGGAGGCTCTCTGGGGACCCTGATTTAAGGAGGGGCTCTCTGGGGACCCTGATTTAAGGGGAGGCTCTCTGGGGACCCTGATTTAAGGGGGAGGCTCTCTGGAGACCCTGATGCAAGGGGGAGGCTCTCTGGGGACCCTGATGTAAGGGGGGCTCTCTGGGGATATATACACACACACGTATATTATATACATGTGTATGCCCGCCCAAGCGCATGACTTTCTTTACTACGTTGCTATGGGCTCTAGCCCCAGATCTTTTGTAGACCTAGCAATGCCCCTGCTGCACACACATCAGAATTCCTTATCTCTGTACTTTTTGTGGGTCAGAGCATTAATATCAAAGCAGCAGCATGAGAGGCAACTGGCATTTGAAGAAGAAAAGCAAGATGGCAGCCTCCATATTTGTTATGTGACAGGTTTCTTTTTTTTGCTACTTGAAAAACATTTCCTAATAACTTCCCTGCAAGAGAAGACTCTTAATAATTACCTCTCTGGTGGGCAGTAAGTACGAACCTTGCGGTCTTTACACACTACAGCATCCAGCATAATTATCAGCATCTGACACTCCTGGGTGTGTCAGATGCCAGTGTCTTCTGCTGTCCACTGTGATTGTATATATCGGCCCCTACATCACTACAGGACACAATACAGGATTCAATAGTGACAAAGGGATGGCTGATGGAACCACAGTGGGGGACAAGGCACTGGACACACACAGAAGAGTCGAATGCTAAAGATTCTGCAGCCATCAAAGCTCTTGAAAAGAGCAAAGCCAGTATTCGCCATCTGCCACAGAAACTAATATTAAGTCTTCTTTTGAAGACAGGAAATTACGCATTTGTTTTTCAAGCGACACTCATTTATTTTATGTGTTGTAACATTTTTATGAAAATAAACTTCTAGTGAAGAAGCATGTAAGATAGACATGGTCAACGACAACTAGGGTTCCTCCAGAGTTTGCGAGGGATTCCTTGAGCAATGAGCAACTTCTGCCTCCCTTATAAGTTCCCAGTGACACCATTCATCTTTTTACTTATATGTAAAGGGGGATTCTTCCTACTGACCACAAATGTAATAAGCATTCTTGCCACTGTCCATCACACTAATGTAAACTGAGCTCTAGGTTAAGTTATTAGCAGAGGTACCCTAAGATCATAAAGTTATTTCAAGGGTTTCTCCGTGTTAAAAAGGCTGCCGTGCTGATCCAGTAGCCTCAGTATAAAGTCACTGACCTGGCACAACTATATATCGGGAATCGTGACTTCATTCTGATCTTCCTATCATGCATGGTACTTCTGAGACAATGTCTCAAAGTGTTAAAGTCAGAGACAGCCAGGCTAGCATTTTTAAAAGCAATACAGCAGCGGCAGCTATTCTTCTCTTTTTCAGTGCAGGTTAACTTTAAGGGCTTGTGTGGATGGGAGTTTATAAATCACCATTGTAATATGACTTTGGGGCCCGCATTGTTGTTTATATCCATAGAAATAGCAGACATGGCAGGGCAATAACATTTTTGCTTTCAAATTTTTATTGAATGCAGTTTGTTCTATTCAGGCACACTGCGCACCTGTTTTTAATTCAATTGCTGTCAAAGTATGTGAAGCACATGGTTAGTGCAGTACACACATTTCAGATGCTTTTGCAATGCTCATCATTCCTTTTCAAAGAAAACCAACAATAAGGTTGTTAACAAAAGCAAAACTGTAACAAAAGATAAAGCTTATAATACAAATATAATATAAACACATCATCTTTTGAAAATGTAGCCTTAATGTCTCGATTTGTTTGGGACGTTTTTGCCTAGTTATCTTGCAACATAAATGTACACCACAAATTTGATCATATAAAGCTGGGAAGCGGTTTATTTTTATTTTTAATAAAGATTGGTGAAGTTAAACATTTTAAATTATGTCTGGTGTCACTAAGGCGACAAAGATCCGTGTGCACAAGAAGTGTAGATAGGACCTCCTAAGCCCTGTACACACGGGCCGAATGTCGGGTGGCATCGGCCGGTTCAATAGAAACCAGCAGACATTCGGCCCGTGGGTACTGCAGCCGGCCCGACAGAAGCCAGAAGGGGCATGACCGAAAAAGGTCAGCCAATCAGCTCCCGTTTAGCACTCTCAGCCAATGGCCGTCCCCCTGTCAGGGGGGGATAGTTAGTAGAGCGGCTCCTCCTTAGCTGCCAGGTTTGTTTTGTTCACAATAAATACTTAAAGCGTTACTAAAGGCAAAAAAATGTTTTTTAATAAAATAACAAATGTGTTAAGCCCCATACACACTATCAGATTTTCTGCTGATTTTTGACTTCAGATTTACCAAAACCATGTAGTGCAAGGGCCTGCCTGATTGCATACAAATTGAAACTCTTAAGGTTTGGCCTCATATTATATGATTTTGGTACATCTGAAGGAAAAAATCAGCAGAAAATATGTTAGTGTGTATGGAGCTTTATACTTACCTGCTCTGTGCAGTGTATTGCACAGAGTGACCCTGATCCTCCTCTTCTTCTTGGGACTACCATAGCCAGCCACTGGGTAGAAACGTAGAAACCCTGAGGCTGGGTTCATACTAGAGCATGGAGCGGCTCACAGCAGGGGTCCGGTGCGTCTCCATTCTGTGTTTCAGGTCCAATTTCAGCCCCAATTTTTGGCTGAATTCAGACCCGAAATGAACCAAAAGACGCACAGGACTCCTGTGCAATATGCACCAAAGCTGCTTTGGAGATGTGTGAACCGACTCCATAGAGAGCTGGTCACAATCTCCTGCTATGCGAATTGGATGCGGAGAAATCTGCATCCAATTCGCAATAGTGTGAACCCAGAATTACACAGCGGGACTTAGGCCCACCCCTTCTACTTCCTCACTGCATTTGATTAACAGCAGCAAGAGCCAATGGCTCCTGCTGCTACTCGAATGCTGTGTAAAGAGGAAAAGAGGGGAGAATAGATGCAGTGCAGCCATGCACAGCACTGATCTCTTCTCTCTCTTCCCCTTCACACAGGGGAAGGGGGGTACAGGGAGACTGAAAACATTTTTTACCTTAATGCAAACAATGCATTAAGGTAAAAAAAAAAAAAAAAAACGTTTTTAGGTTTAGTAACCCTGTAAAGTAGTCTTAGGCTGGGTTCACATATATGCAAATTGAATGTGTTTTACACCGCATCCAATTTGCTTAATATGTGAGTGTGACTGGCTTTCAATGGAGCCGGTTCACATATGTCCGGGATGGCAGAGTGCGAATTTGTACGTTTTTGGGTCCAGTTCAAGTGCAAATTAAGGGAAAAATTTGCACCTGAATCGCACCTGAAACGGTGAACACAAACGCACAGGACACCAGACTGCAAACCGCCGCCACACCTTTATGAACCCAGCCGCAGGCTACAATCACACAGCACTTTAGCCATGGATAGTTTGCTGAGTTCAGAGGCCCCTTTGTTGGCAAGCATTTTAAAATGCACTTCAACTGTATTTATATGCATTTTTACTAAAACAAGCAAATCACTTCAGTACACAATAGTGCAGAAATGTTTTAACATGCATCTTTATAACCACAGTTGGGACGCACACACACTCAGTATTTTAGTTTACCTAAAGATCAAATATTCCATTTGCAAGACTGCAGTTTGTTCTCACAAGAAGTTCTTCATATTGGTTGTGCGATTTACAGGTTATTATAATCTCCATTTATCTGATGAACCTCCTAGAATACAGCGAATGGAGACACCTACTGGTCACAAATAATAATTAGACCATCATAAAAGCAAAAAGATGTCAGTCTTCCTGAACTGTAAAAGAAAATGTGCATGCTTGTGATGACATTGAGCCAGTCTGCTGCTTTCTATAATTGGTCGATGCATTAAGTGGAGTTTGTAGTCTTAAAAGCTTCATATTATCCTCCAAAATTTTCTCTGCAAACAACAATGGCTGGCAGCTGAGCGCTCAACAGAGACCTCCTGCAGTGTCGGTGAATATGGCAGCCCAGGCATCCCTCTAGATAGGCCCACTTACTGCTAATTCAAGCAGCAGATTGTGGTATAAGGAATAAACTTCTACAGTAAAGCCTCATACACACTAGTAGTTTTATTTTGATCAACCCAGCAGGGCTGAACGAATAAAAAAAACCGAACAGCTCAGGTTGGAGCCTCTGTACTAACTATTCAACTTTAGTACAGCGATCTCCCCTGCTGTGCTATTGTGTTCTGACAGGGGGATACCCCCCCCAAAAGAACACTCCGGTCAGCACTCTGTCATTGGGTGAGAGTGCTGATCGGCAGACCTTTTTCAGTCACAACCCTTTGACAGAAGCCGAGTGAATGGCCTGCTTCTGTCAGGCTGGCTGCAGTACACATGGGCCGAAAGTCACACGGCTTCTTTTTAATCAACCAATGCCGCCCGACATTTGGCCTGTGTTTACTAGGTTTAAGAGTGCCCAACTTCTGCTCTAAAGTATCAGATACAGGCCTGCATTTTGGGATATACATCATCAACTTACTTAGAGAACCTCACATTTTTTTTCCATTCATTATACTGTGCATGCATGTGTCACTGCTGACATAGTAATCACAAGATCAGGAACCACTCAGATTGTTTACAGATCCTCAGTGTGGGACTGGATTGAGAGCGATTTGTGTCCTGGGGCATTGTTATGGGGGCTGGCAAGAGGATAATAGAAAGGGATAACACATTTTAGTACACTGCTGTCTCTCCTGTCCCTGTAGAACCATTAATGATACAATACACAAACACAGCTGTATTTCAGTATGATGCTTCTGGGATGGCACACCCAAATGATGGCACCCATTTATACAAGCTTGGTGCTTTACATAGTCAATTTTGTAAAACATAATGCTAAAATATATTATCAGAGGCAGTGCGGGGTCTGGGCTCTGCTTTATATATTTAAGGCCGCGTACACACGGGCGGACTTTTCGACCGGACTGGTCCGACAGACTTTCCAGCGGACTTTCGACTGACTTTTTAACGAACGGACTTGCCTACACACGATCACACCAAAGTCCGACGGATTCGTACGTGATGACGTACACTGGACTAAAATAAGGAAGTTGATAGCCAGTACCCAATAGCTGCCCTAGCGTCGGTTTTTGTTCGTCGGACTAGCCTACAGACGAGCGGATTTCTGGGTCCGGCGGAGTTACGACGTAAAGATTTGAAACATGTTCCAAATCTAAAGTCCTTTAGATTTGCGACTGGAAAAGTCCGCTGAAGGTCCGGTGAAGCCCACACACGATCGGATTGTCCGCCAGATTTGGTCCGTCGGACAAGTCCGGTCGAAAAGTCCGACCGTGTGTACGCTGCATAACTGTACAGACCACCAAACATTTTTGAGCAGTGATCACCTTCAGAGATGCGTCACACAAAACCCTTGCAAATATCAGGAGAAAAAAAGACATTTACCATCCCATCAATGAGATCCCTAAAGTTCACACTTTCTATCAGCAAGCAGTACTTACACATTCTGTATCTTGTAAAACATAAAGCCGTAAAGTGTCATTTCTGTTGGCCCTCAAGCCCACTCAAAAATGACACATCTCGATTTCATCTCAGTATATGATGGAAGTAGACGCCAATTCCAAAGACAATATTTTGGTCTGATATCTGTAGCCCTCCTGTCATTGTCAAGTGATAGCCCCGAGCTTTCAGAGATGGTCTCTTTGTGTTCTGAAGTAATGTGACAGCACTACACTTCAATTACTTTCTCTTTTAGAGAGTGGGTTTTATTTAAAGGGATCATCCCAGCCAACAGTGATATTTCAGTTCTGATGCAGTTCCAATGAAACGGACTTGCCTACACATGATCTCAGTTCTGATGCAGTTCCAATGAAACGGACTTGCCTACACATGATCTCACCAAAGTCCGATCATTTAGAACGCAATGACGTACAACGGGACTAGAAAAAGTAGGTTCAATAGCCAGTAGCCAATAGCCAATAGCTGCCCTTGCGTCGTTTTTGGTCCGTCGGAATAGCATACAGACGAACGGTTTTCCCGATAGGAATTGATTCCATCGGAAAGATTTAAAACATGTTCTATTTCTAGGTCCGTCAGAATTTTCGAAAGAAAAAGTACAATGAAGCCCACACAAGATCGGAATGTCCGATGGAATGATTCCGTCTGACCTTTTCTACCAGAGAATCCGGTCGTGTGTACGCGGCATAAGAGATCCTGGCCCCAAACATTTGCTGTGTCCATTACAAGGGAAGGAGGTCTGACTCCCCCCTGTTGGGTTTTATTAATTTTACAGAAAATGCATCAGAAAGAATGAGACACCAGGACAGGTGAATCTAATAAATGTCCCACACAGCACAACATACATTGGTGTCCTTTGGGTACTGCATTCAACAGGACAGATGGCACCAATATTAGTAAGTGACATTAATGCTTCCACGATGGGTGAGAAATGGTTTAAATCTCTAGAAAGATCTAGCCTTTTTTTTGGCTTTGAGTGGACAATAACACACTGCAGCAAAGTATCAGACCAGAAGGAACATCAATGGGGTGATGTGCTGTGTTTTTAACATAAGATATGCACCTCTCCATACTTAGAGGCTTAAAGCTTTGTTCCATACATAATTTTTTTTTTATTTAGTTTTGGATAGAGCAGGTGATGGTAAATCTCTTCACATTTTTAGTAAAGTGGGGAAGGGGGTTTGAACTTTTGTCAATGTTTTACTCCTGTCTGTGCCTTTCTAGAGCATTCATACCTTTCATTTCTTGTATCAGAGACAAGAGTGGTCTCCTCCTATGACAGGTGTCACAGGTCACAGAGACAGGAGTGGTCTCCTCCTATGACAGGTGTCACAGAGACAGGAGTGGTCTCCTCCTATGACAGGTGTCACAGAGACAGGAGTGATCTCCTCCTATGACAGGTGTCACAGAGACAGGAGTGATCTCCTCCTATGACAGGTGTCACAGGTCACAGAGACAGGAGTGGTCTCCTCCTATGACAGGTGTCACAGAGACAGGAGTGATCTCCTCCTATGACAGGTATCACAGGTCACAGAGACCGGAGTGATCTCCTCTTATGACAGGTGTCACAGAGACAGGAGTGGTCTCCTCCTATGACAGATGTCACAGAGACAGTAGTGGTCTCCTCCTATGACAGGCGTCAAAGAGACAGGAGTGGTCTCCTCCTTTGACGGGTGTCACAGAGACAGGAGTGGTCTCCTCCTTTGACGGGTGTCACAGAGACAGGAGTGGTCTCCTTCTATGACAGGTGTCACGAAGACAGGAGTGGTCTCCTCCTATGACAGGTGTCACGGAGACAGGAGTGGTCTCCTCCTATGACAGGTGTCACAGAGACAGGAGTGGTCTCCTCCTATGGCAGGTGTCACAGAGACAGGAGTGGTCTTCTATAACAAGTGTCACAGAGACAGGAGTGGTCTCCTCCTATGACAGGCGTCAAAGAGACAGGAGTGGTCTTCTATAACAAGTGTCACAGAGACATGAGTGGTCTCCTCCTATGACAGGTGTCACAGAGATAGGAGTGAGTCAATTCTCCCCAGTCGAGTCACTGACAAGAAAAACATAAAACAAAATGTTATTGCTTCACCACTTTGTCCAAAACTAGAATTAAAATGTTGTCTGGCATTGGGCTTTATTTAACTAAAGTAATACAGACAACAATGGAGCATAGTAACCCTTCAGTCTAAAAACCTCCCATGCATCCAACATCAAGGATTTTATGAAATGATTCTTTGTTTTGAATTGATGAATTAAGGCATACAGTGTATACCATATAAATGTCAGCATATAAAAACCTTCCTGTTTTTCATCTCATCCATCTCTACAAATGAGCTCAGTTTGGAACAAAACACATTGGTGGGGCTAGAGTAGCTTGGCAGCCCAATAAGGTTATTCAAACAGGGGGACATCATGGTGTGCAACTTCTGTCTGCAGATTCTTCACGTGTCTGCCATTAAACTGCTAACTCTGATCATTCATTGGTTTCAACTTGCTGTAGGTGACAGCTTATCATTGGTCTGTGCGCCATCTTATTAAATAAAGCCTAGTGTGGCAGAGCTCCAGTCTTCATTTTACTAGGATTGGCAACTGTTGAAATTAAGCACAAGAAACTTCAAAATGAAATGAAATTTTAGTAAAATCTTCTAGGACATATAGGGGTTTATTTACTAAAGGCAAATCCACTTTTCACTTCAAGTGCACTGCAAGTGCACTTGGAAGTACAGTCGCTGTAGATCTGAGGGGGACATGCAAGGAAAATAAAAAACAGAATTTTTGCTTGCACATGATTGGATGATAAAATCAGCAGAGCTTCCACTCATTTCAGATCTTCCCTTTAGATCTACAGTGACTGCACTTCCAAGTGCACTTCCAGTGCAAAGTGGATTTGCCTTTAGTAAATCAACCCCTACGTCACAAATGTTCCAAATGCAGTCTGTTTCCATGTTTTTAAAAATGGTATGCGGTTTTCCTCAATGGAATTTGTAGTTATAATGTACGTGATGTTGACGTTTTAACATGATTATACATTTTTTAAGTATCTAAAATTATTTTCATTACAAGCTATATTAATGAGATTTCATTTTAATGTTGTGTGTGTTTCTAGCTTTTTATTTTAAATAAAAACACGTCTTTACATTCCTGTCATCTTCAGTCATGTATAACTGTTCCTATATGGAGATACAAAAATGGTATAGGATGCCTAGAGCAAAACCATTCTGAAGAAAAACATAGGAAAAAATGCTTATTGCAATACCATGCTGAAAGGCATAGAATGGGACAGAAAATTAAAGTAAGGCAAAACCTTTTTTTTTTTTTTTTTTTGGGAATAGAGTAAGGGAGGGTTATAATCTCACAAAAGATAAAATAAAGTTGGCAGGACCCTGATGACTAAAAGTCTCACTGGTCTACTCAGGTTACAGGTTACCCACTCGCCTAGGACAAGATGGAGTTCCTTCAAAGAACAAGATAAGCAGTCAAGTTTAAGGAAGGGGTGGGAGAAGGACCCAAAGGTGTCCTTGCTTCCAGATAAGGAGAAGAAACTAACGGCGGATTAACCTGATATATTCTTCATTCAAAGGGGTATGTAGAAAGAAAGAAATTCAAAAGAAGGCATAAACAATAGGTAACTGCACACAGTGAAATAAAAATGATAATGTTGTCAATTAAAAATGCATGCCCATGAGCTCAGCCATGCCAACATCAGCCGCATGTGTCAATCAAATCAAGTCAACTAATAATGTGAGAAATCACAATTCGGTATAGGACTAAGAGAGGCCTGGGAAACCTCAGTGGCACTCACTGGTACTCCGTCTTGTGCTTAACCATGGACCTCCAAGCTCTCTATGTGTCCTTCGTACAGTTGCATAAGATATCCGCAGTGACAGTTACATACATTGATCATCACATGTAACTATATATGTATGGCTGACAGTGCAGCACTTTTGTTCATCTCCTAAATCTCTGGAAAATAGGAATATCCTCATTTTTCAAGCAATTGTTTTAAACTTGCATGTGATGATCAATGTATGCAACTGTCACTTTGGATATCTTATCTTTTGCAACTGTACTAAGGACACATAGAGAGCCTGGAGGTTCACAGTTAAGCAAAAGACTGAGTACCAGTGTGTGCCACCAAGGTTTCCCAGGACTCTCTTAGTACTATTCCTATACCCAATTGCGATTTCTCACATTAATAGTTGACTTGATTTAATTGACAGGTTTGGCTGATGTTGGCATGGCTGAGCTCATGGGCATGCATTTTTAATTGACAACGTTGTCATTTTTAATTCACTATGTACAATTACCTATTGTTTATGCCTTCTTTTGAATTTCTTTCTTTCTACATACCGCTTTGAATGAAGATTATATCAGGTTAATCCGCTGTTACACCTTTGGGTCTTTCTCCCACCACTTCCTTAAACTTGAAGGGTTATAAACTCTCTCATTTTTTTTTCTTGTCATCTGTGTCCCATTGGCGAGAATTACCTTCACTTTCTGTCCCATAGCCAGAACAGGAAGTGAGGAGATCCCTGAAAATTATGGTAATCGCTTGGGGGGCCCCCCAGGTTGGAAGATTTCCCCTCTATTACTCTTCTGGAGACAACCCAAAATGTAGGGTTTTTTACTTTCACTTTTAATGCTAACAGTAAACAGGACAAATAGAGAGGGTGAATCTCCCCAACGGGGTGCAGACATCAATAAAACCTAATAGGTGTTATAATCCATCTCCACTCTATCCAAAAAAAAAAAGTTTTTCCTCCAGTTATACTTTAAATAATCAATTTACACTGTTCTAGCAAAGCTGCCAAATAAGTGGCTTAAGTGTAAACCTTAAAAGAGTTTTCAATTGCTCTGGACCATAATTTCAACTCCTGGTTGACAGATGCCACATTCATAGTACATTAAGATAAAGGGTTGACTGACAGCAAGAGGTTTAAGGAAACTTGTCATAAGCTAAAAGAGTTGGACATTGCTCTCTCCTTCTGAGAATGCAATGCTCTGGATTTAATACTTACCTAGAACAAGATTAAAGATAAGGTCCTTCAAGTATTGAAGCTAGACACAGCCTGGCCATCAAAATTTGCAAGAGGCAACCAGGAATGGGAGCACTCATATGTTTTCTATAATTGGTGCAACAACACCTCATAATGATGCAATTCAGTTTTTTAATTGGTCACATTGTTTAGTCCTAAAAATAAAACCTAAAAAGTGATATGCAAGTTGCCATTGCCAACTTGTTTTTATAGGCTCAATCCCTGGAGTTGACATCTTGATAGTGCATCATGATTCTAAAAACGACTGACCTGAACAAGTATGTTGCCAGAGTGCCACTGCTGCAGAACAAGCATGCAGTCAGTAAATTTTTGAGACACTTGATACATTCGTACTTGTTCCCATTCAGCCATTTGTTTAAGCAACAAAGGAAGGATGACAGCCTGGAACACCTTTAAAAACAAGTCAGCAATTGCAGCTCCTGCATTCCCGTCCTGACAAATTAATCTTACTCTGTAGCTTTTACTTATTTATAATAATTGTAATGAATTTGTATCCTACAGGTATAACAGAGGAAGAGAGACAATTTTTGGCTCCTCCGATGCTAAAGTTTACTAGAAGTTTATCCATGCCAGATGCCTCAGAAGATATTCCACCCCCTCCAGCAACATTGCCTCCATCTCCACCTCCTCCTTCATCTCCGGCACCATTCAACTCACCCAAGTCTCCTACTCCTCGGGGATATGGAACCATTAAACCAACATTCAACCAGAATGCAGGAACAAAGTCCCCCTCTCCAGCTGTGCGTTCAGATAATGTAGGGACAATACTGAGAGACAAGGGCATGTATTATAGACGTGAGACTGACCGCTTCTCATTGGACTCCGAGGACATCTATAGTTCAAAAATGTCATCTCAGCAAAATTTTGTAAATAAGAGAGCGCAAATGCCAGAAAACCCATACTCAGAAGTAGGCAAGTTGGGTAACAAGGCTGTGTATGTTCCAGCGAAACCTGCCAGAAGAAAGGGAATGCTGGTAAAACAATCTAATGTGGAGGACAGCCCCGAAAAGACTTGTTCCATTCCTATCCCAACCATTATCATTAAGGAACCTTCAACTAGCAGTAGTGGGAAGAGCAGTCAGGGAAGCAGCATGGAAACAGACCTCCAAAACTCAGAACAGCAGGGACAATTAAGGCCAGATGACAACCTTAATGTGAACAGTCCATTTGCTGCAGCCATTGCAGGAGCAGTGAGGGACAGGGAGAAAAGGTTAGAGGCCAGGCGGAACTCTCCCGCTTTCCTGTCTACAGATCTTGGTGATGAAAGTGTTTGCCCCACGCCTAGCCCAAGGTTGCGGCACTCCAAGTCGATTGATGAGGGAATGTTCTGTAACGAGGAGAGCTTTAGGCACTTCACGGGTCCAACCTCTCTCATTTTAACAAGTGGAACTTCAAATGCTTTTGGTAACAATGGAGACATGAACAACATTCGGTCAGTGAAGGGAAAAGGACATGAAAACAACACTGGTAAAGGGATTAGCATTTCTGGAAATTATATGCATCCAGTGACAGGGAAATTACTAGACCCCAACTCTCCTCTGGCGCTCGCATTAGCAGCTAGAGACAGAGCCATGAAAGAGCAAAGCCAGCCCACCCCAAACCCCACAGAGCAAGATAAGTCTGACCTGAACAAGCCACTCTTCATTGATACCAAACTACGGCCCAATGCAGAAAGCTCATTCTCTGGGGCAGCTGTCAGTTCAGGTAGGCCTAATCAGCGTGGGGTCTTAAAAAGACAAGAGACTGAGAATAAACATGAACCTGATGCAGCAAAGGAGGAGAAACGTCACGAGGAGAAAAAAAACATGTTGATCAACATCATGGACACCTCACAACAGAAAACTGCTGGGTTGCTCATGGTTCATACAGTAGACACCACCAAAGCAGAGGATGTTCTTAGTGAAAATGAATGTGCAGAGAAAGACACATCTTTAGAAATTCCTAGTGCTCCAGCATCAGAAACTAATGAGATTGCTGAAAATGTGCTACCCAAAACAAGTGACTCTGGTACCCCTGCACCCCCCCCTAACAAAGCCATTGTAGCTGTTTGCTCTGTGGATGAGCCCGTCATCCTACCCTTCCGTATCCCTCCTCCACCATTTGCCTCAATAGATGTGGACGAGGACTTTATTTTTACTGAACCGCTGCCTCCTCCTCTTGAATTTGCCAACAGTTTTGATATCCCAGAGGATATGTCTGCAATTCCAGCCGCCACCCTGGCAGACTTGTTGATGCAGAGAAAGCATGGCAACCTCCCTCCTGGCATATTTAATCCTGGTATTGCCTCTCTTTCTTTAGAAAGTAGAAAGCCAGGGGCTCTATCCAACTGTCTGCCCACCTCATTCATGCAACACCCTGAAAGCTTTGACAATGTCACAGACTCTGGGATAGAGGAGGTGGACAGTCGTAGTGGTAGCGACCACCACTTAGAGACAACAAGTACAATTTCCACTGTCTCCAGCATATCTACCTTATCTTCAGAGGGTGGTGAAAACTTGGACACATGTACAGTCTATGCAGATGGGCAAGCATTTCTAGTGGACAAGCCCCCAGTACCTCCAAAGCCAAAAGTCAAGCCCATAATCAACAAGAGCAATGCACTTTACAAGGACGCTGTCCTGGAAGAAAACATGGATACTTTTGCTATCCCTCCTCCTGCTCCACCTCCACCACCCCCATTAGGTTTGCAGCCTGCTATATTCAAACCTGGGCAACAAAGGACCTCAAAGCTATGGGGTGACTCCCCGGAGGTGAAAAATGTAGTCATACCCAGTCCCAAAGCCAATGTTATTAGTGAATTAAATTCAATATTGCAACAGATGAACCGAGAAAAGGCCACAAAAACGGGAGAAGGTTTAGATTCACCCACTGGGATGAAAACTGCAAGTTTCAGTACAAGGTAATGCACACTTGTATTATTTTATTTGCAGAACTTTTTAAAGGTTCAGTCCATCCAAAAGTTTATATTTCAATTAAATTCTGATCATTATTATTCTGTGGGACTGTAAGAGAGCGATCTCCCTGGCAATATTCTGGGCTCTATCCAAGACCATATTTGGTATTAATTATGTCTTAAACAAAAGCCTCGTACACACGATCCGATTGTTGGCAGGGGATTGTGTGATGAAAGACTAATGGCCTAAAATCCGACCGTTAGTACACTCCTTTAGACAATTGTTGTCCAACTTTCAGCCAACAAATGTTGGATGGCAGGCTAGTATATTTTCGGCGGACAATCGTCTGTACACAAGTCCATCGCACAAAAGTCCAAAGTACAAACACGTATGCTCAGAATCAATGCTCACCAAACACGACATTAGCAGGAGGTGCCCAAATGGTGGCGCTCAAGAGCTGAAATTCCACGTAGTACGTCACTACTTTCGTGTTTGTTGGCCGACGATTGTGTGCCGTTAGTATGCAAGACAAAAGCCAGGCACACAGCCTTTTGACAGTAGTCTGACGCTCTGTTGACCAACAATCCAATCGTATGTACGAAGCTTTACGTTACAGCTCTTTTTTTTTTTTATCCACCATCATCTATGTAATGCAAGGGCTTTTCTGTCTGGACTCTGTTGAATGTTATTTAAGTAGGCTCTCGGATTACAGATCAGATAAAAAAAAAAATCTAAAAAGGAGAATGTGCAGAGACTGTACAATCTGAATATAACTTGTTAGGCATACGTACATAATGCCACCCTTTCATACAGGCTCCACTTTTCTTCTTTTTTTTTTTTTTACACAATCGTGTAAACATCTAATATGTACCAAATTATGAAAATTGAAACTAAAATATGTTTTATGAGGCAAGTTATTCTTTGTTGTGCCTAAAAAGCTTCCACAATTCACCAGATTGATAAAAAAAATAGGCTGGATCCACACCTTTGTAAGCACATGTGGTATAACCTGTGTTACAGCGTCTCACTACAACAGGCCATAAAGGTGCATTTTGGTGAGTTGTTGTTCATTCTGAATGATAATCCATGAACATAAAATCATATAAACAAGTTGAGCACACATAGGTAAAAGCATTGTGTTTTGCAAAAGTGGTACCTTTATATTTTTATATTTTTGTGAAACACAATGCCTATTTTATATTTTCTTTCTGTGTGTAAGTTTGTTAACCAGTTCAGGCCAACTCTGACATTCCTTCCCTACATGTAAAAATCAGCATTTTTTGCTAGAAAATACTGATGCCGCGTACACACGAGCGGAATTTCTGACAGAAAGAGTCCGACGGGAGCTTATCATCGTATATTCCGACCGTGTGTATGCCCCATTGGACTTTTTCTGTCAAAAATTCAAACGGACTTAGATAGAGAACATGTTCTATATTTTTCCGACGGAACAAATTACTATCAGAAAAAAACACTCGTCTGTATGCTGTTTCGACGCACCAAAAAGGACGCATGCTCTGAAGTACGAGACGGAAGCTATTGGCTACTGGCTATTGCACTTCCGTTTTCTAGTCCCGTCGTACGTGTTGTACGTCACCGCGTTCTGGACAGTCGGAATTTGGTGTGACCGTGTGTATGAAAGACAGCTTGAGCGGAATTCCGTCGGAACTCCGTCATAAAAACCTTCAGAGTTTATGCCGACGGCAAAACCGGTCGTGTGTACAGGGCATTAGAATTCCACCACGCCCGCCCCCAAAAAAAATGATATACAGTATCTTACAAAAGTGAGTACACCTCTCTCATTTTTGTAAATATTTTATTATATCTTTTCATGTGACAACACTGAAGAAATGACACTTTGCTACAATGTAAAGTAGTGAGTGTACAGCGTGTACAGCACAGTGTAAATTTGCTGTCCCCTCAAAATAACTCAACACACAGTCATTAATGTCTAAACCGCTAGCAACAAAAGTGAGTACACCCCTAAGTAAAAATGTCCAAATTGGGACCAAAGTGTTAATATTTTGTGTGGCCACCATTATTTTCCAGCACTTCCTTAACCCTCTTGGGCATGGAGTTCACCAGAGCTTCATAGGTTGCCACTGGAGTCCTCTTCCACTCCTCCATGACGACATCACAGTGCTAGTGGATGTTAACGACCTTGCGCTCCTTCACCTTCCATTTGAGGATGCCCCACAGATGCTCAATAGGGTTTAGGTCTGGAGGCATGCTTGGCCAATCCATCACCTTTACCCTCAGCTTCTTAGCAAGGCAGTGGTCATCTTGGAGGTGTGTTTGGGGTCGTTATCATGTTGGAATACTGCCCTGCGGCCCAGTCTCCGAAGGGAGGGGGATCATGCTCTGCTTCAGTATGTCACAGTACATGTTGGCATTCATGGTTCCCTCAATGAACTGTATCTCTCCAGTGCCAGCTGCATTCATGTAGCCCCAGACCATGACACTCCTACCACCATGTGTGACTGTAGGCAAGACACAATTGTCTTTGTACTCCTCACCTGGTTATCGCCACAAGGCTTGACACCATCTGAACTAAATAACTTTATCTTGGTCTCGTCAGACCACAGGACATGGTTCCAGTAATCCATGTCCTTATTCTGCTTGTCTTCAGCAAACTGTTTGCAGGCTTCTTGTGCATCATCTTTAGAAGAGGCTTCCTTCTAGGATGACAGCCATGCAGACCAATTTGATGCAGTGTGCAGCGTATGGTCTGAGCACTGACATGCTGACACCCCCACCCCTTCAACATCTCCCAAAGACAACCTCTGGATATGATGCTGAGCACGTGCACTCAACTTCTTTGGTTGACCATGGCAATGCCTGGTCTGAGTGGAACCTGTTGTGCTAAATCGCTGTATGGTCTTGGCCACTGTGCTGCAACTCAGTTTCAGGTTCTTGGCAATCTTCTTATAGCCTAGGTCATCTTTATTTAGAGCAACAATTCTTTTTTTCAGATCCTCAGAGAGTTCTTTGCCATGAGATGCTATTATGAACTTCCAGTGACCGGTATGAGAGAGCGATAACACCAAATTTAACACACCTGCTCCCCATTCATACCTGAGACCTTATAACACCAACGAGTCACATGACACAGGGGAGGGAAAATGGCTAATTGGGCCCAATTTGGACATGTTCACTTAGGAGTGTACTCACTTTTGTTGCCAGTGGTATAGACATTAATGGCTGTGTGTTGCATTATTTTGAGGGGACAACAAATATACACTGTTATGCCGCGTACACACGGTCGGACTTTTCGTCTACAAAAGTCCAACGGACGCTGACGGACTAAAGCTGGCTGGTAATCCGATCGTGTGTGGGCTTCTCCGGACTTTCAACGTACTTTTTTAGCCTCAAATCCGACGTACTTTAGATTTGAAACATGCTTCAAATCTTTACGTCGTAACTACGACGGACCCCGAAATCCGCTCGTCTGTGTGCTAGTCCGACGGACAAAAACCCACGCTAGGGCAGCTATTGGCTACTGGCTATCAACTTCCTTATTTTAGTCTGGTGTACGTCATCACGTACGAATCCGTCGGACTTTTGTGTGGTCGTGTGTAGGCAAGTCCGTTCGTTAGAAAGTCTGCCACAAGTCTGCCGAAAGTCCACCGGAAGTCCACCGGAAGTCTGTCGGACAGGCTGTCGGACTTTTGTAGCTGAAAAGTCCGACCGTGTGTACGCGGCATTATACAAGCTATATACTCACTACTTTACATTGGAGCAAAATGTAATTTCTTCAGTGTTGTCACATGAAAAGATACAATAAAATATTTGCAAAAATGTGAGAGGTGTACAGTACTTGCTTTCGTGAGATACTGTATATTTGTTTGCAGAGGCTCTAGAAAATAAAATGCATATACTGGTTTTTCAAATGAAAATGTTTTGGAAAAAATACACTTTGATGAAGTTTAATGCACAGTGTCCAATTGTTTGGTAAAATTTCAAAGATGACGCTACACCGAGTAAATAGATACCCAACATGACGTACTTTAAAAATGTGGCTCTAAACTACGATACCTAAAAATCTCCATAGGCAACGCTTTAAAAGCCTTTACAGGTTACCAGTGATACCTCACATGTGTGGTATAATCACTGTTTGCATATGTGTGCGGGATCTATGTGCGCGTTTGCATTTCCATGTGTGCACAGGGGATCGGGGGACTTTTAAAAAAAAATGTATTATTTTATCATTTATATATATTCTTTACATTGCACCTTTCATTTTTATAAACTTTATTGCCGTCAACACTCATTTTCACCAATATTATAACTGTCAAACCCCGAAACACATTCACACACCACTACATACCTACGCACCACACACACACACACACACACACAACACACAAGCACCCCCAGTCTCCCCCCCCCCCCAACTTACCACAAAACCCAGACAAAGTAATAAATCATAACATTTATAGGTTAACCGAATTAGAGCAACTATATTCAATTTGGTTGAGATCACAAGACCTCACCCCAAAATGACTCAGGCATGACTGTGGTTGCCATATTTTACTGAATATTTTTGGGCTTGCCCTACTCTTGTAGATTAGTTTGAACTTAGGTAGATCCCCGTTCACCGTATGGTAAAGCTGTTGAGCTGTAGAAGGATTTGCTTCTTTCCAGTGCAACAAGATTACTTTACGTGCATAGAACAATAATACATGTAATAGAATTTGAGCATGGGTCCTAGTAACAAAGTCATTTAAAATACCTAAAAGTCCGACTTGTGGGGTCTGCGGTACTGGAAGAAAGAAAATAAATCACTCCAGAAGATTGACAGTCCTGGGCAATTCCAAAACATATGAAGACTACCCGCAGCAACGAGACCACATCCAGAACAAGCAATAGTATACCCCGTCCCATACAAGCCAATTTGGCCGGTGTATATGAAGATGGTGAATAAACTTAAATTGAATAAATTAGTCTGCTGTACTAATGATATCCTGAAAAAATACTTCTGTGGCCTTCTCCCAACCCTCCTCAGAGAGCCCAGGCAACAGTGTAAGCCACTTGCGATGGGCTATCTGAAATGGGCTAGCCAACTTAGTAAGTTCTGTATAGGATAACAAGTCTTCCAAAGGGGATTCCATGAGCTCCACAGTCAGGGACCCAAATTGCGTCCAAATAGCATGACAAAACAAAAGATAATTAAAAATAACTTGTTTTCTACGACATGGCTATCTTTCAGGTTCTCAAAAGACAAAAATACTTTTTTAAATATTTGCGACACGTTTTACGCCAAGGCGACTCCATTAATTTGAGTCAGGGTGACCGTAGAGCTCAGGGAGGTTAGGGTCATTCCATAGAGGAAACTTAGGCGATACCCCAGGCATTGAGGAGGGGAGTATCTCCCCCCCTTCTCCCCATGCCAAAAATCCTTCTTTGACAGGAGAGGAACAAGAACCCCCAGACCCCTTCAACCTATGCAGCTCACTCTTTAACCACTTCAGTTTATTTTTTATTTTTTGCGCTATAAACAAAAGAAGAGCGACAATTTTGAAAAAAAAAGCAATATTTTTTACTTTGCTATAATAAATATCCCCAAAAAGTACAAAAAAAAATTTTTTCTCAGTTTAGGCTGATATTTATTCTTCTACATATTTTTGGTAAAAAAAATTGCAATAAGCGTATATTGATTGGATTGCATAAACGTTATCGCGTCTACAAAATAAAGGATAGATTTATGGCATTTTTATTATTAAAAATAATAATAATAACAGGGAGCAGTAGATCCCTGTCATGTCACTAGGCAGAACAGGGAAATGCCTTGTTTACAAAGGCATCTCCCCTCTCTGTCGGTCCGTGACACGATTGCGGGACACCGGTGGACATCGAGTCCGCGGGATCTGCGGGCACGGTCACGGAGTATGCAGCGCGCACCCACAATGTCGTAATTTAAAGGGGACGTACCTGTACGCCCATTTTCCCAGCCGTGCCATTGTGTCAACGTACATCGTCGCGCGCTGGTCAGCATGTGGTTAAAGACACGGAAAGGCCATAAAAAGCAGGCAGCAGAGTGATGGAGGGGGTCGGCGGGGCTGAGTGTAACCATTCGTTAACATGCGTTAGCTGTGATGCAATAAAATTGTTTTGTAAATTTGGGCATGCCAGGCCATCATCCGATTTAGGAGCCTGCAGTGAGGACCTAGCAATTCGTGGATGACCCCCAGGAAAGAGGACAAGTTAGATGGATTGAAATAGGTTTTTGGATAAAAAAAACTGGTGCTGCTCTAAAACAATACAAAAATTATGGTAAGAAAATAATTTTAAAAATATTAATAAGGCCAATTAAGTTCAGTGGTAGGGTTGCCCAAGTATGAAGTTTAGTAATCATCTGTGTAACTATAGGTGTAACATTTAAGGCCTCATATTGATATATATCATTGTGAATTTGAATGCCTAGATAGAGATCGATTCAGATACTTGTAGAGTAGGGAGGGGCCAATGGGGAAGGCCTGAGATTTGTCCTACAGTCCTGACACCTCTCTCCAAACTCCTCTACCACCCGCATTAGTCCTTCAAAAGAAGCCCTTTTTCCGTCCAAGTAAATGAGAGCGCCATCCGCATAAAGAAAAATTTTCTCTTCCAGAGGACCATATTTGATTTCCCCAACCATAGACGTCTGATGCAACGCAAGAGCCAAAGGCTGAATTGCGAGCGCACACGAACAGAAGCGCAGAAGAGGGACACCCCTGCCTAGTGCCCCGTTGCAAAGAGAATACCGGAGAAATATCTTTATTAGTGTGCACTCTGGCCTTTGGGCTATTATAAAGTAAACAAACCCAGCAGACATACTGTGAGCCAAAGCCCGTCTGTGACATAGCTTCCCATAAAAAGGACCAGCGGACAATGTCAAATGCTTTCAAAACATCCAGCGATAGTACCAACCCAATTTGTTTCATACTGGTTGCCTTATGGATATGTAGAAACATTTGGCGGATGTTATCAAAAGTGCTCTTACCTGGCATAAAGCCGGACTGATCGGAGTGCACAAGTGATAGAATTACTTTTTGCAATCTAAGGGCAAGGATTTTTACCAACACTTTCACATCACTGTTCAAAAGAGATATGGGTCTATAGGAGCCAATAGTTTGTCCTTACCCGGTTTTGGTAGAACAACAATGAGAGCTTCATTCATAGAATCAGGAAGCCGTCCTTGGTCCAAGGATGTGCAGAAAGTGGCAAGTAGCCTGGGGGCAAAAACCTCTGCATAAGTTTGCTACCATTCCGAGGTCAGGCTATCCAACCTCGGGGTCGTATTTGCGGGAAAGGACCGTATGGCAGCAACCTCCTCTTCTACTGTCGCTCCTCTAGGAGTTGCTGGGAATCGCTAAGGGTGGAGAAAGTCAGAGAGGTGAAAAACCCAGCGAAAGTGGCCTCTGAGGGAGGTATCGAATCCTCATATAGATGACTATAGAAGGATGCAAAGGTTTGGTTGATAACTAAGGGGTCAGATGTAACCGTCTCTTCAGGCAACTTCATTTTGGGAATCTAACTATCCAAAAAAATCCATACAAGTAAGATATGCAAGAAGTTTACGATTTTTCCCACTGTGTTCATGTAGCCGAGCTGACATGTACAATTGTTGCTTACTGGTCATATCTACCGTATGGAGTTGTAATGCTCTATGTGCCTCTGCCAATATACCATGGGATTCCAATGAGGGGTTAGCAGTGTGTCGAGAGTGAGCAGCATCCAAAGAGGCCTCAAGTGCTGCTCACGTGGCTCATCCGACAGTCCTATAATGTTTAATATGAGACATATAGGAGCCACGCACCACTGCCTTAAAGGCATCCCATACTGGGCCAGTATCAGCAGAGCCTACATTAGAAGACCAGTAACCAACCATGTCAGAGGGGATGCGATTGTGAATTTCAGGTGTGGATACCCAGAGAGGGCTGAGCATCCAAACCCAAAAACTTGGGCTTATGCCCCAAAGTCAAATTAACCCTTAAAAGTGATCAGACACTGTTTGATAAGCACTAGAGTGAACTAAGAGTAGTAGGTCAGTCGTGGCCAGTGCATAGTCCATAGACCTAGAGAGAACACGATAGGATTTAGATTGACATGAGTGTTATTGTAGCCAAAGGAGATTTCCTTCACCAGAGGTCCACATAGCCATACGTTGCACACCATGTACGAAACAATTTAGATTCATAGGACGAAGGCTTCAGCCTATCCAATTCAGGTTGTAACACTGAATTAAAATCCCCCATAATGATCATAGGACATGATGGCAAAGATCATAGATGTACAGTTAGATCTGTAAATACTGCAGCCGTGACCGGAGACGAAACATACCCTGTAACCAGTATTAGGGGAGACCCATATAGGACAGTATGCAGTATAATGAACTGTCCCTTGGAATCCGTGATCACCTGCTGACAAGAGAAGGGGAGACCTTTGTGAACCAAAACCGACATCCCACGGACATAGAATACGTGGAGTGGTAGTTGTGGGTAACCCGATTATGGTGCTTAAGCAATTAAAATATTGTGTCCCTTTTGAATTTAGTCTGCGCACATTCCATGAAAAGATGGTCAGTGTGGACATATATCAAGTTTTACAATTTCTAGGTTTGAATAGAGGGCCTGCCAAGGCCCGATAGAAGAATTCTCAGCTCCGATCACATTTGCAGTAGTAAAGGGTAGACATAAGGCCCATACACAATTGTGTTACGACGACTGATCATCCGCAAATCTTACCGTTAGTACAGTGCTTTCGACAGCTGATTTCATTTTTTCCTCAGACAAAAGCTGGATGTGCAGACTATAACATTTTTGTCGGATGTGAACTCGTCCGATTTTCCTTTCATTAGTATGGTTTTCGTACAAAAAAAATCGTACGAAAAAAAATCAAGACTAAGTATGCTCAGAAACAAAAGAATACATACAAAACTATTCAACATGTTACATCACTTCTGATGTATTCTGTCAAACGAAAATTCGCATTGTTAGTAACCTCTTCACTTTCGATATGAGACTAGCATGCCACAAAAAAATCGGACGTTCTGCCATCCGAAAATCAAAGCGTGTGTACGAGCTATGGAGGTGCAGACACACACATACACCCATACAACATTCACACCTCTTCAAAAATATATACAGAAGAATTCAAGCTACCGAACAAAATTAGCAACACCCCTGCCCAATGCCTAAACGCCAGAGTGGGCCTAATCCCTAAACATGAGTCATGTATGGGGAACATAACCATGTCTTACATTAGAGGAACTGGTAACAAAAATGTCAGTAGTTTAACGAATAAGGGATAACCTTTGTACCCTTTGGCAGCTCCAGCCAATTCAAAAAAAGAAAATGAGGAGGATCGCAGGCTCCCCTTAGGAGAGACAGTGGTCACCCAAAATCCTCCTGAAAAAACTGCATCTGTCGTGAAGCAGAAAAGACATCTGTAAGACAACTTGCATAGACCGTCGCATCTCAAGCAGGTGCCTGGGCAGGTTGTGGCAGCGATTCCCGCCAGGACAAGGCATTTTCAGGAGATTGAACAAAGAAAACCCTCCCTTGATGGGTGACAAGGAGGGTGGCAGGAAAGAGCATGGAGTATTGTATGGCATGCTCCCACAGCTTTTGCTTGACGTGCTGGTGTTTTGCTCTGAGATTGCGCATAGCAATAGAGTAATCCGGGAACAGCGACACCACCTCGTTGTTAATACGGACACTTCAGGCAAGCAGCACTGAGAATGGAGTCCCGATCCCTGTAGTTAAGTGGATCACCATCATGCGGAGAGGATTACCTTCAGGGAGGGATCTTCCAGGCACTCAATGTGCCCTCTCGATCGAAAAGCAGGGAGAAAGCTATTCTCGGCCAAATTCCTGCTCAAGCCAGCTTCCCAGGAAGGCTACAGAGTCAGACCCCTCCACCCGTTCAGGGAGACTGACCAGCCGCAGGTTGTTTCTATGTAGGCAGTTTTCAAGGTCATCCACCTTATCCTCTAGCATATTGATCTTCCAACCATAGGTGTTAACTTTGGGGAGGAGAGGGTTAAGGGTATCCTCTGTCACTAATGCACCTCTCAGTTTTAGTGGCCCAGCCCTGTATCTTTTGCATGTCCTGCTGCATTATTGCCAGATCAATTTTAGGTTCATCAACCTTTCCCATCAAGTCAAAGTGATTTACCTTAATGATGTTGTGCACTTCCATCAGCGTGGGTTCTGCCCCTGCATCCGCGCCTTCCTCACTCAGGGAAGTTTGAGACCCCAGGGTCAGTGGATCCAGTCCACCCAGGGAAGGTGGCAGAGAGGCATCCGGGGCTTCCGCAAAGAGATCCGGAGTGGAGGCAGGCAAGACACATGGCGCAGTGTTGTGGCTGCCATCTTGGCTGGAGCATGTGGTGATGTTCATCTTGGCCGGGGGTTGTTTTCTCCATCTGCCCATCCACCAGAGAGTTCACAGTGATACAGGAGCCTTCACCAACAATACAGGGAAGTAAAAGGAGGTGTTCTGAGTAAGGGCAACCCAGGATGGAGCAGGATTACTGAAGAAGAGCCTGGAGCCGCAGAGGGACACGTCCGATCACATGCCCTTCCAACCCCCCCCCCCCCCCCGGTCAGATCCTTACTGGGTTTTACCATCCAATTGGCAGCAATGGGGCGGGGGGCTTTCTGCCATCTGTAAAGGTGACCCAGCGGCTCTATAGCTGCTTGGACCAGTTTTACCAAATAGAGACTCGTCTGCTGAAAAAAATTATGTTCCCAGGATCATGGTTGTAATCAACCCCAGTATAACCACTTCAACCTTAGACCCTTTATAAACAGCCTAAGAATAGGAAAGGGTTAAGGATCCAATTATTGTAAAGTTTTCTTAATGCAATACGTGTTAACTCGCACACAAATGTGCAAATATAGCCTAAAAAAATTGTATTTTGCTGTGAATTCTTATCGTTCTGCTGCCCTGGGCACAGGCCCACGAGTGCCTTTATAGTAAACATTTTCTGATTCCAACCTTCTCCACTTTTTCATCTGGGGGGAAGTCTCGCTCTTTGTGCCTTTTTTTCCTGAAATGTAAAATACATGAAGAGTCAAACAGGCAGAATAACACCCACTTATAAATGCTCTACTGGATGAGCATGCCTAGAATGTGCAGCTATGTCACCAGCTGAAGAGATATAAATAGCTGATGTTCAATCCACCTACCAGCTTTTATGCAGTACATGTTTGGGTATATATATCAAAAGGAATAAAAGAACATTGGCGGGGTCCTGATGACCAGTAATTTCAACCTGTGCAGCAACCATTTGATTCTATTGATTATAGATAGTAATCCTGGCAATGCTGCATTTGTTTTAGGTTTTCGACACCTGGTGGCCAAACCAGTTTTGTATTAATACCAAACAGATTTTGTCATTAGGCAGAGCATTTTGTGAGGATCTAATAAAAGAAGCCATTCCCCAACATGTGCATCTTACTATTTAGCTAAACATAGAGTGCCTTTAAAAAGTATTCATACCCCTTTAAATGTTCCACATGTTGTCATGTTACAATCAGAAATGTAAATGCATTTTATTGGAATTTTATGTGATAGACCAACACAAAGTGGCACATAATTGTGAAGTGGAAGGAAAATGATAAATGGTTTTCAAAAATGTTTACAAATAAATATCTAAAAAATGTGGCGTACATTTGTATTCAGTTCCCTTTACTCTGATACCCCTAACTAAAATCTAGTGGAACCAATTGCCTTCAGAAGTCACCTAATTGATAAATAGAGTCCACCTGTGTGTAATTTGATCTCAGTATAAATACAGCTGTTCTGTGAAGCCCTCAGAGGTTTGTTAGAGAACGTTTGTGAACAAACAGCATCATGAAGTCCAAGGAACACACCAGACAGGTCAGGGATAAAGTTGTGGAGAAGTTTAAAGCAGAATTAGGTTATAAAAAAAATATCCCAAGCTTTGAACATCTCACAGAGTACTGTTCAATTCATCATCCGAAAATGGAAAGAGTATGGCACAACTGCAAACCTACCAAGACATAGCCGTCCACCTAAACTGAAGGGCCGGGCAAGGAGAGCATTAATCAGAGAAGCAGCCAAGAGGCCCATGGTAACACTGGAGGAGATCCACAGCTCGGGTGGGAGAATCTGTCCACAGGACAACTATTAGTCATGCACTCTACAAATCTGGCCTTTATGGAAGAGTGGCAAGAAGAAAGCCAATGTTGAAAGAAAGCCATCATCACACTTAAATCTTAAACTCTCAGTGCTTTGTATATTTCTTCCAGATCTGTGTAGTAGTCCAATGGGAAACTTTGCCTCTGTGCAGGAATTTTCTGTAATAAATACTAGGGATGGGCGAACGGTTCGGCCCAAGCATAAGTTCGGGCCAAACTTTGGTTGTTCGGATGTTCTGTGAACACCGAACAATATGCGGTGTTCGCAGCAAATTCGAAAGCCGTGGAACACCGTTTAAAGTCTATGGGACACGAACATCAAAAATCAAAAGTGCTCATTTGAAAGGCTTATATGCACGTTATTGTCATAAAAAGTGTTTGGGGACTCGAGTCCTGCCCCAGGGGACATGTATCAATGCAAAAAAAGTTTTAAAAACAGTGATTTTAATAATGCTTAAAGTGAAACAATAAAAATGAAATATTCCTTTAAATATCGTGCCTGGGGGGTGTCTATAGTATGCCCGTAAAGTGGCGCAGTTCTCTCATGTTTAGAACAGTACCACAGTAAAATGAAATTTCTAAAGGAAAAAAGTCATTTAAAACTGATCAAGGCTGTAATGAATTGTCGGGTCTCGGCAATATAGATAAAACTTATTGAAAAAAACAGCATGGGTTCCCCCCCCCCCCCCCCCAAGTCCATTACCAGGCCCTTTGAGTCTGATATGAATAATAAGGGGAATCCGGAACCAAAAATTAAAACATAAATTGCGCTATTATCAAGGTCACCTCGAGGTACTTGATGACACCCTGTGGGAGGGTGAGACGCGTAGACGTAATTTCCGGTTCCTATTGACGTCACCTCCAGTATCGTGGAACGCACGCCATGAACGGCACTTTTGTACTCACAGCTCCATGTTTTTTATGCCTGGTTTTGTCTTGCTTCTTGTAAGTATTCATTTTTATGCACAATAAATCCTTTACCAAAGTGGTACTTCACTATCAGTCCCTTCCTTTATTTTGGGTACCTTTCATCCAGGCCGAGTATCCTTAATAAGGGAGGTTTACTTGATGATCTGATGTTCAAGCTGCCATTCCTGGCCACCACTATTAAGCCCGAAGTGACCCCCAGACTGAGAAGCTGGGGGTCCATTCCATCTGGTGCGTGGGGACACAGGAGGGGGTGTTGTACACCTTGAAAACTCTGGAGCACTTTTGTTGCATTGGAGCACATCAGTCACTTTATATGGACTTGGGGTGGTCGGCTCTATGGGGTTCTCGCCCTCCCCTACAGGCTTGGGTGATTAGCCCCCCATCCCCTCCCATGGGACTCGCCTGGGGCAGGAACTTCGGCTACTTCTTGTCTCCTGATGGCTGGGGGGGGTGGCTCCACGGTTTCTACCCCAGGGGGCTGTTGGTGATGGCTGTTGTTAAGCTCGTGGGCAGTATTCCTGCTCCTTCCAATCGGACATGACTGTGTGGTTGGCTCCTTGCACAAGCATCAGGTCGCACTCTGCATGAGTGTCGCTTGCTGCTCCTGCATGTGGGCTTCCCCGCTTCTGGCTGCCAAAGGCTAGGTTGCACTCATGACCGGGAACATGGTGCCTTTTTCCTAGTGAGCAGAGTAGTGGTGGCTGAGCAAGCTGCGGTGCCCGCCATGTTACTAAAAGGGCATTCGTTCCTGCTTGCTTTCAGTGTCTGGCAGGCCGGGGGCCGCATTCCTACTCGGGCTGGGCTATGGCAACCAGGTCCTGGACGGGCTGCGACACCTATTTTTTGCCCTTTACCACTTACACGTGGTTTCTGTGGGGAGCAGCAGTACTATGCCCGCTGTCCCCTTTTGGGGCAATGGTGCACGCCCGCTGCTGTTTTCTGGCTGAGGCGGGGCACATTGCAATGACCTTGCTGCTTTCCACTTACGGCATTTTGCCGGTGACCACCACTTGCCTTTCATATTTGGCACGTGAGGGGGTTAAACGTCCTTCCTCTCCTATGGGGGGTTTGTAATCTCTCCGCTTACCCTGTTGTGTCTGTGCATTCTGCCCCCATACTGGGCCTCATTGGCCTCCTTTGCACGTCAGTCGCCTCCTGTGTGGCTTCAATCGCTGGACATGTTAGGCAGGTCTCCCTCTGAGCCCCTGGACAAGCCCTCCTTTGTACGCAGGCTGGCTCCCATCTTTTTTAACACATACTAGGATTTCAAAGTATGGGGCCAGGTACTGTGTTGGGCCACACAATGGCTTCTTCCTTTCCACCCAACTAGCTCCAGCCCATGAAGGCACCCATGGATGGGGGCAAGTGCTCCTAGACCCACGAATCCACCATGCCTGCGGATAAGTCCACCTCAGTATGAATGTTTGCCCACCCATTTCTAGGGCAGGGGGTCATCCTTGCTGGTTTTCTGGCCCGTGGACCTCCCGTTCCCACCACATAGGTCTGTGAACTGCTGGTGTCTAGCTGCAAAACAGTATTTCATTCTTATCCGCTTGGTAAAATTGCTTCCCTCCAATTTCCATCTTCTGCTACTGCACCCGGTGCAGGAACTGTCTCGCCAAGGGGTATTTGTTCCTGTACCCAAGCCAGCACGGTTCTGAGGTTTTCCTCTAATCTGTTCACAGTCCTGACGAAGGACAGGATTTGCCTGACCAGGGAACCTGCAGGCCTGGAAATTTCTTCATGCTGGTTCCGAGGCTCGCTCTGTTCGGTGGTGGCCTCTCCTCTTAGGGTTTTTTTTTTCTAGCGGCTATAAACGTCCAGGACGGATACCTGCACATTCCTTGAGGACAAGGGACATGAGCAGTTCATCTGGTTTGCAGTTGGGAATGCACTCCATCAATTTGTGGTTCTTCCCTTTGTCTAACCGGGTGATCTCCAAGGTGCTGCCTCCAGCCCTGGCATTGCTGAGACAACAAGGGACTGCTATCACTGGTTTCTTGGGTGCCCTGCTTCTGCAGACGGCCTCCCAGGTCATTATAGTGGACAGGAGCCAATCGGACAATGCCACCACAGTGGCCGATGTCAATCACCAGGGTGGCACATGCAGTGTGGCAGTGGCACTAGAGGCTTTCCACCTTTTGCAGTGGGAAGTGCAGCACGTTCTGGCTTTCTGCCATGTACATTCCTGGCATTGAGAATTGGCAGGCGGATTACCTCAGTTGTCCGACGCTGAATCAGGGGGAGTGATCTCTGCACCCAAAAGGTTTTTCATTAGATCTGCCCACGGTGGGGAACACCAGGAGTGGATCTTCTCCTGCCTCCCAAGGAGTTTTCACAGTTGTGGCCAGATTGCAGGATCTCTGGCGAATACAACGGATGCACTGGTGGCATTGTGGGACCAATATCGTCTTTCCTACTCTGTCTACTCCCTCGCCTGCTGCGCAAGTTTGTGGGACAGAGACCAAAGGGATTCCAGTCCTGCTTGTCTGTGGTACGCCAGCATGGTGCAGATTGTCACCGATGCTCCCTGGTGCTGCCTCTTTGGGGGGACTGTGACAGACCATCCAGCACCTAGCTTGGGTGCCTCCGTCAAGATACAGCTTCCTCCAGTCTGGAACCAGGTATTGTAGCTGAGCACCCAAGAACTAGACGACACTTGCTTAGGTGCAAACATCTGCTCTGTATCTAGGAGGGGGTTTGAAGCAGTCAATGCTGATTTGGGCATAGAGGCCCCAAATCCGTATCCGGGTCCTCCAGTGCTCAAAGTCTGTGTTTTGGGGGGCCAAAACTTGAATCTGAAATAAAACCACTCCAGAGGTTCCCCAGACACACACCTTCCAAAGAATAGAGCCCCCTCAAAAGCCAGGACCCATAGTCAGTAGGCAAGAGGCCACTCAGCATTCCCCTCCAAAAGCACCTGTCCTGGTTGGGTCTGTCACATTTCTCCCCCATCCAAAGTAGACTAACTAGGTCCCAGGCCTCCACCTGGTCTGGACATGCGTTAGTCGGACAGAGTGAACCCACAGTCGGTCCACATGATTTCCATTCTGGGCCACAGGGAATAGTTGGAATCGGTAGGTGTGGGACAGAGGTTGTGACAGCTGGGTGATCTTTACCGTTCCAGGGCTCGGTATGCTGCTGGGGAGAAAGGCTGACTGCCCCAGCTCCCTGAAGTCGTGGAGATACTGTAGGTACAGGGCAGAGGCCAGCGGCACTCTGCCCTGTTGCCAGTGCTTCAGCTGGGAGTAGGAGCTTCACTATATCAGCTTGTCACTGGGGAGAGGAGCTACCTTTCTGGCTCTCTGGAGCTCCAGAGTGGGTGCTGGGCAGAGGTTGGAAGGATGACCACCTCCTCTCCCTGGTCCTTGGCCTGCTGCTGGTGAGGGGGAAAGGCTTCCTCTCCTCACTTCATCTCAGACTGCTACTGGGGGGGATGAGGACGTCTTCCTCCCCTCCCTTCATCTCAAGACTCCCGCTGGGGATTGCTGACAGCTTCCTCCCCCTTCCTGCACATTGGATTGCCGCTGGGGAGGTTATGAAAATAAAAGTAACTTTTTATTAAGACCATATATTAAATTAAAGATATATATATATATATATATATATATATATATATATATATATATATATATATATATATATATATATATACACACACATATATATATATATATATATATATATATATATACACACACACACATATATATATATATATATATATATACACACACACACACACACATACATATACATATATATATATATATATATATATATATATATACACACACACACATATATATATATATATATATATATATATATATACACACACACACATATATATATATATATATATATATACACACACACACACACACATACATATACATATATATATATATATATATATATATATATATATATATATATATATATATATATAGAGATAAAGATATGCAAAAGCGTAAACTGACGCTGCTGGGCAGCACAGTGGTTAGCACTTTCTCACAGCAGCAAAAAGGGTCAGTGGTTCAAATCCTAACCACGACACCATCTGCCTGGAGTTTGCATGTGCTCCCTGTGCCTGCGTGGGTTTCCTCCAGGTACTCACGGTTTCCTCCCACAGTCCAAAGACATGCAGGTAGGTTAATCGGATCCTGTCTAAATTGGCCCTAGTATGTATGAATGTGTGTTAGGGACCTTAGGTTGTAAGCTCCTTGAGGGCAGGGACTGATGTGAATGTACAATGTATATGTAAAGCGCTGCGTAAATTGACTGCGCTATAGAAGTACCTGAAATAAATAAATAAAATAAATTTGGTCTGGCTAGGCATTATTGACCCCTGGTCACTAAAGGATTTTCTGCCCATGCCTCCAATATTTTCTCTCTCTCTCTCTACTGTTCTTTTGCAATTTTTTTTTGATTGGTGACAGCGTCACTTTAAGTACTGACACGTGCAAGTCTAGCACAGGAAAGCGTGTAAGAGTAGCAAGTAAACTTATTAACCAGTGGATAGGATGTCACCTGCAGGCTGACTATCTCTGCCGCTAACCCTCACATAAAGCAAGATTTCTTAGCAGGGGTTTTTCAAGTTGAGAAAGTTTTGAAATGTAAATTCACAAATCGCCTTAAAAAATCCAGCTGAATGAAAAGCTTCAAAAAGCGCATTTGTACTGCGGCAGTCAGTCTTCTCCAGGGATGCTGTTCTCTACACTTCCCACAACTGAGATTTTACACTTCAAATAATTTATTTTAAACTTTGTGCACCCTTTCCTTTGCCAGAGGAGACAGTGATACCTTGGGTGTTTGTCATCCCCATGGCGGTATAAATATGTTTAATTTATTATCTTAAAAACAAATTACGTGTGCTGTCATTTAGAAATGAGGGACCAGATGCAAAAAAGATCCTATGCAATGATGTTTGATATCCTTTTTTTATTCCAGTGTTTTCAGTACTGCACCATAATTTAATAAAAATGTTAAAAAATTATAAAATAGTAAAGTGGTAGTGCAGACTTCACTATTTACTACTTTGGCTGTTAGGCAACTGCCAGTTTATCCTTATAACTGGATAGGGGGGGGGGGGGGGTAGAAGAGTTCTTTTAAAGTGCTGCTGTAATTAAAAACTTGTATTTGGTAAATACTAGGGATGAGCCGAACACCCCCCGGTTCGGTTCGCACCAGAACCTGCGAACGGACAGAAAGTTTGTGTGAACTTTAGAACCCCAATAAAGTCTATGGGACTCGAATGTTCGAAATCAAAAGTGCCAATTTTAAAGGCTAATATGCACGTTATTGTCCTAAAAAGGGTTTGGAGACCTGGGTCCTGCCCAAGGGGACATGTATTAATGCAAAAAAAAGTTTTAAAAACGGCTGTTTTTTCGGGAGCAGTGATTTTAATGATGGGTAAAGTGAAAAGAAAAAAGTGAAAGATTCCTTTAAATATCGTACCTGGGGGGTGTCTATAGTATGCCTGTAAAGTGACACGTGTTTCCCGTGCTTAGAGCAGTCCCTGCACAAAATGACATTTTTAAAAGAATAAAAGTCATTTAAAACTGCTTGCGGCTTTAATGTAATGTCGAGTCTAGGCAATATGGATGAAAATCAGTGAGACAAACAGCATGGGTACCCCCCAACCCCCAGGCCAATACCAGGCCCTTTGGGTCTTGTATTGATATTAAGGGGAACCCCGCACCCAAATTAAAAAAAGGAAAGGCGTGGGACCCCTAGGCCCTATATACTCTGAACAGCAGTATACAAGCGGTGCAAACAAGACAGGGACTGTAGGTTTGTTGTTAAGTAGAATCTGTTTGTAATTTTTTTTTAACGTCCCTGTCCATGCCCGCTGGACCATGAGTCAGCGGTAATATGCACCTTACCGCTGACCGTCCTGTCCAGCGAGGCCAAGACATTGCCTTCCACATGCCAGTAGAGAACCGGAATTGCCTTCCGTGAGAAAGTGGCGTTTGGGAACCTGCCACTGAGGAACCGCACATTCCACAAACTCACGGAAGGGGGCAGAGTCTACCAACTGAAAAGGCAGCAGTTGAAGTGCTAGCAATTTAGCCAAGTTAGCATTCAACCACTGGGCATGTGGATGGCTGGGAGCGGACTTCTTTCGGCGGTGCAGCAGCTGGGGCAGGGAAATTCGCCTGATACAATCTGACATCGGTGTACCGATAGCAGATTGCCCGCAAGTACTTGGCTGTGACACACCTAATTCTACACCTTCATTCCTCTCAGTGCCGGTTTCAGAGGGGACTGAAGGTATAGTGGGGTTGGAGATCCCAGCTGATGAGCAGCAAGGAGAGGTCCGCTTTGTTCTTTGGTGTGGGTCTTTTAGGTACGCTTGGCAGTATTTGACCGGTGTTCTGTCTATCAAAGTACCCAGGCCAGGAGGCGGGACTGTGTGTGACAGCAAGTGTTGGGAACACTGAGCAATTCAAATGAAAGCTGTTACAGTGATGTTCCCTGCTCTGTGATCCGGCCGGCTCTCATCTTCCTCTCCCTTCGCTGGGAGAACAGCTCCCATTCAACCCGCCTGCCGAGAGTGCTCGTCCCCTCTCTGATGCAGCCCTACACTCGCCCTCAATCATTTTCCACTCTCAAAATGCAAGCAGGCGGGTGAAAATTTTGAGGGCCGCTATAAGCCATCCCCTTACTTTGAACTGAACAGGTGGGAGAACCTTTCATGTATTCTCCACTGACTTAGTAGACTAGGACTGCCAGAGTCACTTAAAAAACTGATCCCGGCACTGCTGGGGCGCCCATGGAGGGGACACTGGGACACACAAAGAGCCTTAATAGCATTCATATTTGTAGCAGCCAGAACTTCCATTGCTAGGTTTTGGAAATTCGATACAAACCCTTTCAACCTACTAAAGTCCAAGTTATCATGGATCACGATTAACCTCTTCATGCCGATGTAACACAAATATGCAGCCTTCTGCTTCAAGGGGTTGTACCTGGGGTGATGCCGATGGACGGCTTTCTTGTAATAACAACCGGCTGTTACTACAAGCAGTGGGAGGCGACGCACCCCCTCCAGCCGGCTCGCCTAGGCTCTCCCATCCCACCTGGAGGCCCGAGCGACCAACTGGCATGTCTGCTGGCTGGCCAGAGACTCGAACAAAGCCGGAATCGGGTTTGATCGGGTCTCGGATCTAGTAACCCGGAAGCGATATCATGACATTTCCGGTTTACTAAAGCCTTAAAGGCGCCAGATTTTTTAAAAATGTCAGTATTCAAAACAGCTATACTTGGCGTTTTGAATTCTTTTAGGTGCAAAAGAAGGATTTGAGGTTTTATAGATCCCAGATCCCCCCAAAAAGTACCTGACACGTGACTATTGCTGTCACAAGGGTTGTTTACATTCCTTGTGAAAGCAATAAAAGTGACCAAAAAATATTTTTTAAGGGACAGTGTAAAAAAAAATAAAAAATAAGAAAAACATTTTTTAAAAAGCCCCACCTCTCCGTGCGGGCACGCAGAAGCGAACACATGTGTAAGTCGCGCCCGCAAATGTAAACAGTGTTCAAACCACACACGTGAGGTATCGCTGCGAACGTTAGAGCGAGAGCAATAATTCTAGCAGCAGACCTCCTCTGTAACTCTAAACTGGTAACCAGTAAAAGTGTTTAAAGCACCGCCTAAGGAGATTTTTAAGTATCGTAGTTTGTTCCCATTCCACGAGTGTGCGCAATTTTAAAGTGTGACATGTTGGGTATCTATATACTCGGCGTAACATCATCTTTCGCATTATACAAAACAATTGGGCTAACTTCACTGTTTTTTGTTTTTTTTTAATTCATGAAAGTGTTTTCTTTCCCAAAATAATTTTGCTTGAGAGACCGCTGCGCAAATACAGTGTGAAATGAAATTTTGCAACAACCACCATTTAATCCTCTAAGGTCTCTGCTAAAAAAATATAAATAATGTATGGGGGTTCTAAGTAATTTTATAGCAAAAATTACTGGTTTTAACTTGTAAGCAACAAGTGTCAGAAAAAGGCTTAGTCTCCAAGGGGTTAATGAACACCTATCGGCAATCTTGAATGGCAAGCTTGCATTTTTTGACAAAATCTGGGATCCCTGGATCAAATAACTCTTGCATGCTTTATGTTTGTCTTCTGGGTTTTTTGTCTGGACAGGGTGCACTTCTTACTTTGTCAATCCCCTCCATATAATCTATTTTCTTCCCTTATCTTACTCTGCATTTGCTTTCCTATACGGCTCTCAGCCAATTGCAGGGATTTACAGTTAAATTGGAGTTAAATTTTGACCTGTGTTCCAGGGGTGTGAAGCAGGCCCATGGTACTAATGCACAGTTTTTGTATTTTGCCCTTCGCCCACTGATTGTACATTGGGGGGGCGATTTACTTTAGCAATATTGCTGTATCTCCTCAGTGCCCCCCTTTGTATCCTTATTGCCTAGCTTTTTGAATTTCTGTTAGGCGGGTGAGGATAAATTGTATTTATTGCGAACATGTGTCCTCTTTTGATGTTATGTTGTATACCCTGGTGTACACTATTTGTTCTAAGCGCAAAGGTTGGATTTTTGTACTTCTTTTTGAAATAATGAATAAAAATTATTGGAAATAAAATTTAAAAAAAGATCCCCTGTGAATAGCAGATCCTAGGCCTTCTTTGGTCAGCCTAACAAATCTTTAGCCAACCTACTAACGATCACATAAGAAGCCGACAGCCTAGAGACCAATGATCCTGAATCCACAGCCGCATCGCAAACATCTGCCAAATCCACAGTAACATGTAAAACTTGTTCTTCTGCTTATTCTTTGCACTGGTTCCTAGACCTTTACTGACTGGACAGGACAAAGACAACAACCAGGTAAAGCAAGGGCCACCACCAGACTGTATACATAGACATCTCAATGGCTTCCATCCTCCACTGTCACTCCAAGTGAAATGACCAATTCCTCATAAAAGTAGAGTTGAGGAGAAACCAGGTAGTTTTCCAGGTAGTGTAAATTAACATGGAAAACAGTTTTTCCTTGTGAACAAGCTCAAGCCAATAGTCTGCCCTTTCTCATGAAGTGCAGAAATTCCACATCCAAAATAGACTCCAGATCCAAGTATGGGATGTTCAGGAATCTACAAATGTATCCATGGAGGAGAAGGATGAGAAAGAAAAGGATGAGAAAGAAAAGCATATTCCAAGTGTCCTGGAATAGGACAATGCATGCGTCTTTAAATAACCAAAGACTTCCATGGCCGACATGATTCCAAGAAACCAAAAATCAAAGAAACTTTAAGACACAGGATGCCCTCCAAGGTACTCCAATGAGGGTGCCTAGGCAAGCAGTTCCCACACAATTTGTAAAGACTGCAAAGCTGTCACTTAAATCCCGTCTTGTCTCAAACCAGTGACACATGCATAGGAAGGTCCTGAGCAGATAGAGCACCCACAGAGCAACCGGTCCTCTTTTTTAGTTAGGCGTAATGTGTGCAGAACAAAATGACAAAATAGTGGAGTAATGGGCCTGGAACATGAAGGGACAGTAGTAGGGGCATACATCCCAAATCCAAAATTGGGGCTGCAGCCTTGCAATAACGGGAGAGGGGCCCAACAAGAATCTGATGTGAACAGCACAGTGGCATGGCTTTTTGGGAGCTGCAACCACCATTATAAACTGCTCTCAGATGCTGTAGACCTCAGCAAATGTCTAGCAGTGTGCCCTAGCAAAAGAAAAAGCAAGAGTTGAGTAAGGTGATGCATGAAGCACCATGTTGTCCTCCACATTCCCCCTGCACAGCAAAGCCTGTACAGCATAATTACCCAGGAGGAAGGCAGATGGCCTCTGGAATAGTTATCCAGTACCCTTTCAGCCTGGAGAGGGGAAGTAACGTGACACGCAGATCAGAGATCCACTGGTCATATGCATCCCCTAGTACAGAAGCTGATGTTTCAAGCAGGACTAATACAGCAGAACCTTCATATGGCAAGGAACTGCATTTGCAAAAAACTTGGGGGGACTACCAGATCTACAGTATATTATCTATCCGGTCACCCAGCCAGCAACTTACTGAAAGTGGCCATACATGGATCAAAATTCAGCCAGTTCAGCAGGAACCGGGCACATTTTGATCCATGCATGGACAGGCTGGCTGTACACAACTTGATCTGTTGGTGTACAACCAGCTTGTCCGATTTTCCCTTAAAGATCAGTGCTGCAATTGCCGGCAACATTGATCATTGTATGCTGATGGCAGGGAAGGCTCCCCGCTGTCAGAATACAAATACCACAGCAAGAGGGATTCCTCCATCCACATCAAATGTGTAGCTGGGGGAATAGAGACATCCTCTTTAGTTCAACCCACTGGTTGAACAAAAAAAAATGCATAATGCAAGGGCTGCCTTAGACTTCCAAGAAGAAAATCTGTGACTAAAGTCCTAATTCTTAGATGTGGGGCTAATAACTTTTTTCACAATGTGGGCATAGGCCACCAGCAAGGGCCGTCTCTGTGCTGTCTTCTGTTATAATAATAAAGCCACATTGCCAGCAAAAAACAGGTATTATTTTTATTCTATAACTAAACAGCTGGAGGTTTGGGACAGGCACGCAAGTTTTTTGTTTTTTTTAAAGAAGATGCCCTGCTCTGAGCATTTCTCCTCTTTTGCACAGCTTTGAAATATCACTATAGAGGTGAGGGTCACAAAACGTGGTCTGGTATTTTATTTAATTTTTTTCAGATCTGGTAAATGTTTTGGAGGCAATTACAAAAATTGCAAAAACAAAAACATAGAAAAGAAAGGCCACAACCGGCCCCAGATTGGCCACGCAGGACCATCAGAAGAAAAGAAGTATCTGCACCCTGCCCACCCCTAACACAGGATAGTTAAAAACCGTATAGATGATGGACCAGAAAACATGGCTTGCAGGGCTAAACAGAAGCCTACGGAGCACTATTTTCACAACATAGATTTGCATATTTTATTCATAGATAAACTCCAGTGAGCATCTCGATGGCTGTGGCAGTGAAACAGACAGGACCCCAGAAAACAAAAACTCATAGTGCAGTAGGAAAATGTAATCAGTGCAAAATCTGAAAGGAAGGACTATCCATTTGAAGCTTTCATTGATGTCCAGCTGCCCCAAACTTTTTCAAACTTCCACGAAGAGCCCCGGTTTACATACATAGCCCTATAAAATGGTAGTGCTGCGTTCGCCAATCCTTTCCAGAATTGCCACAATGGGTGCATAGGTTTTTCCAGTGTAACAGGATCACTTTACGAGCAAAGAACAGGATTACTCTCTGCAGCGTTCTATGCGTCACAGTATTGACCAGACCCTCTACTAGTCCCAAAACACAGACCGGAATGGATAGAAGGACCAGGAAGGTTGTAGTTTTTTTAGAATGAATTTAGTGACATCCATACAAAATTGTTAAATTAAGGGGCACTGCCAAAAAATGTGTGCGAAATTAGCTGGAGCAAAATGAAACAGTCCCACATGTCATCCCCCTGTAAGTCAGGGTCATCAACTACCCACTTTGTTCTACAACGTTCAGTGGCCTGCCTGGGAACAACTCTTTATATATAAGACCCCTTTCACAATGAGGGGCTTTTCAGGTGTTTTAACGCTAAAAATACCTCCTGAAAAGCGCCTCTCATGCCTCCCCAGTGTGAAAGCCCGAGTGCTTTCACACTGGGGCGGTGCACTTGCAGAACAGGAAAAAAAAGTCCTGCAAGCAGCATCTTTGGAATGCATGGGCAGCGCTTCGGAAGCGCCGCAACAAAGGGTGCTTTTAACCCTTTCTTCGGCCACTAGTGGGGGTTAAAAACGCCCTGCTATCGGCCGAAAAAAAATGCTAAAATAACAGTAAAGCGCTGCATAAAGTAGTGGCGCTTTACCACCAATGGACCCGCCGCCCCATTGTGAAAGTACCCGAAGACATAGTGGTTTTAGCAGAGAACCAAAATGCAACAGTGTTTCCAAATAAGAGGGTAAGTCACTAGAGCAAGGCTGGCCATACAATATACAATTTTCTTGTACAAACTTCCTTTAGGTTTACCAAAACCATATAATATGAGGTCAAACCTAAACACTTTCAATTTGTATGCAATCAGGCAGGCCCTTGCACTACATTAAGGTAAATCTAAAGGAAATTGAATAAGAAATGTGTATGCTGTATGGTCAGATCAATGGAAACAAATTGCAAGATAAAGGCATGAAGTAATTGTAAATGCTGAAAAAAGTACCAACTGGGAAGTGCATGTTTACTCTTTAAGTTTAAGCTGCACAATGGCCACCAGGCTGATATACTAGTACCTGTGGATACAGGTTTCTTTGGGCTTGATTCCATGCTTTTATAGTTTCATAGAACCAGAAACACAGTGCAGAGCCCCCGAAGTCCCCTGAAGAGTAAGTACTTCAGACTTTCATAGGAGCCTATTTGGGATGCTGCCACTGTACTAGAAGCTGTCCTATCGCCCCCCCCCCCCACCCCCCATTAACCATCTGCGGTCAAAGACCATTTGTCTGGTCAAAAAGTATTTGTAAAGATCAGGCAATGCCAGGCCTTCCTGGCCCAGAGGTTCTTGCAGTGCCCGGAGTCAAATTCTAGGGTGTGAGGATGGCCAAAGGAAGAAGCTGAATAGCCCTTTAACCATAGGTGTGCGCATAGGGTGTGCCAGGTGTGCCCAGGCACACCCTAATCACCCCGTGCACATTAGTGTTATCGCTCTGTGTAGCAGCAGAAACAGGGGAAAGATCTCCCTCTTACCGGCTCTGCCATAAGAGAAGTGTTTATGATCTTCTCCTTCACTGTGGCGGCAGGGAGATCAATGTGCCGGGGTCATATATATGTAGACACCCGCACACGCATGTGTGTTTGAGCTTAAGGGTGCACACCCTAATGCAATAGGCTGCGCACACCTATGCCTTTAACCTTTTTAAAATAAGAATAGGGTATCCATACTGTGGTATGTCACAGATAATAGTGGAAGACCCTTATCTTCAGTTTCAGTAGAATAATCCTACCTATTCAGGACAGTGAAAGATGTGCCGTGGGATGGGATCTAACGGTAAAATTGAGGACTTGGACCAGTTCACTTTCAACCTGGAGTATCCCGTGAACTCAAATATCCGAAGGATTACCGGTAGTGAGGGGCCTGTATCATTAAAGAAAAAGAAGCAAGTTGTCAACATACAAGACGATACATTCCCTGATCCCCCACCTTGAGTGCCTGCACCACAGGTGACGATCTAAGTGCTATGGATATAGGCTCAGTCATCATAGCAAATAAAATGGGTGACAGTGGACAGCACTAACTAGTACCTCAAAGAATAGCGAAATATGAAGACAGGGTTTGTCTGATTTTCAGGGCCTCCCTGGGGTGTTTGTATAGCAGGCATATCCAAAAGCAAGAAAGTCAACCGAAAGCCCATATAGTGCATTACCTTGTCCATAGAAGTCTAGTCTATGGAGTAAAAAGCCTTTTCTATATCAACTGAGACTATTGCCCTCGTCCCTACATTAGCATGAGAAATCTGAAGATGGGAAAAAGTCCCTGGAGGTTGGTGTCTGTTGACTTATGAGGCATGACTCGTCTTTTCAATGTTGAAATAACAAAACTATCTGCAGTGGGTATAGAAAATAAATCACCCCCCCCCCCCCTTTAAAATAATCACATTTTGTTGCTTTGTAGCCTGAAGTGAAGACAGACACAGGTTTTGTTTTATCCAGCTGTATTTACTAGTGCAGTTTGTAACATCCAAGTAAAAGATATAACACCAAAAAAAAAAAAATCAAAAACAGAATCAGTGACTTTTGCTTTAGATATAGCCTTTAGTCTGTTGGGATGTCTCCGCTAACTTTGCACATCTAGATTTTGCAATATTTGCCCGCTCTTATTTGCAGAACTGCTCAAGTTTAGTTAAATTTGACAGGGACTGTGGAATGACTTGTGTCTTGAAGTCATTCCACAGATTTTCAATGGGGTTTAAGTCTGGGCTCTGACTAAGCCATGCAAGGACATGCACTTTTTCCTTCTTCAACCACTGTGTGGTCATTTTTGCTGTTTGCTTTGTGTCATTGTCATGTTGGAAGGTAAACCTTTTTCCCATTAACAACTTTACTGTATATCAGAGTGCAGCAGATTTTCCTCAAGAATTTGATGGTATGTTGTCCCATCCATTTTTCCTTCTATCCTGACATGTGCTCCACTCCCTGCTGCAGAGAAACACCTCATAACCGGATATTACCCTCTCCATGATTTACTGTAGGAATTGTGTTATTTTGGATGGTGAGCTGTATTTGATTTCCACCAGACATTGTTTGGTGTTGAGGCATAATAATATAATTTTAGTCTCATCCGATCATAACACCTTTTTCCATGTGGCCTCAGAATCTTCAAGGTGTGTTTTGGCAAAGCTCAGTCGTGACTGCAAGTGACCTTTCTTGAGGTGTGGCTTTTTTCTTGCAACCCCCCCAATACAAGCCACGTTTGTGGAAAATTTGTGATATTGTTGTCACCTGCACACAATGACCACTCTTTGTCAAAAATTCCTGCAACTGCTTCAGTGTTGCTGTAGGCCTCTTAGGAGCCCCCCTGGGTCTTTCATCCAGTTTGGAGCAACGTCCTGATCCAGGGAGGGTCTTTGTTGTACCAAATACCTTCCACTTCTTCATAATAGACTCCACTGTGCTTCTTGTCATTGATAACGTATTTGAATTTTTTTTGTATCCATCTCCTGACTTGTGTCTGTCCACAGCTTTATCCCGGAGATCTTTTGACAAAGCCTGGTCAGCCATAGTTCATTGTTTGCGTTAGTTGCACTATAAGGGACTGAAATACTCCAGGAAAGCTTTTTTCGTGCTGAGGTAATAAAAATGACCACAGCCGAAAGTCAAATGGCTTTGTGTGCCACTGAGAAGGTGAATATCTACACCTGATTGAATTTACAAGTCATTTTTAGGAGGGGGTGTTCCTTTTTCCAACTCAGTGATTCTAATTTTTTTTAAACATGCTGGTGTTATATCTTTCTTTTGGATGTTATAAGTTACACTGAGTAAATACATCTTGATAAAACAAAAACTGTGTCTGTCTTAATTTCCAGCTGCAAAGTCACAAAACATGATTATTTTAAAGGGGGTTGAATCTTTTCTATACCCACTGTGAGTTAACAGCTTAGTCCCAAAACCAAGAAAAACTGAAAAATATTAGAGCGTGGTATCGCTAACCTAATATTTGTGCCGCTCCATGCAGAACCTTCATGTTAAGTAGATAGAAGTTCCATTTAGCAGGAAATCGGTGGTATACCGTTCATGGTGCAGGGGAGTCAAAAGAAGAAGGGAGCCCCAAGATGCAACATAGGAGTGATCTGGTATTTAAATATAAGTACATTCTGTGCTTTAGCTACTAAATAAGTATAAACCCCAAAAAGCTGTTTTGTATATGCAGTATCTCACAAAAGTGAGTACACCCTCACATTTTTGTAAATATTTTAATATATTTTTTCATGTGACAACATTAAAGAAATGACACTTTGCTACAATGTAAAGTAGTGAGTGTACAGCTTGTATAACAGTGTAAATTTGCTGTCCCCTCAAAATAACTCAACACACAGCTATTAACGTCTAAAACACTGGAAACAAAAGTGAGTACACCCCTAAGTCAAAATGTGCAAATTGGGCCCAAAGTGTCAATATTTTGTGTTGTCATCATTATTTTCCAGCACTGCCCTAACCCTCTTGGGCATGGAGTTCACCAGAGCTTCACAGGTTGCCACTGGAGTCCTCTTCCACTCCTCCATGACGACATCACGGAGGTGGTGAATGTTAGAGACCTTGCACACCTCCACCTTCCATTTGAGGATGCCCCACAGATGCTCAATTGGGTTTTGGTCTGGAGACATGCTTGACCAGTACATCACCTTTACCCTCATCTTTTTTAGCAAGGCAGTGGCCGTCTTGGAGGTTTGTTTGGGGTCGTTATGTTGGAATACTGCCCTGCGGCCCAGTCTCCGAAGGGAGGGGATCATGCTCTGCTTCAGTATGTCACAGTACATGTTGGCATTCATGGTTCCCTCAATGAACTGTAGCTCCCCAGTGCTGGCAGTACTCATGCAGCCCCAGATCATGACACTCCCACCACCATGCTTGACTGTAGGCAAGATACACTTGTCTTTGTACTCCTCACCTGGTTGCCGCCACACACGCTTGACACCATCTGAACCAAATAAGTTTATCTTGGTCTCATCAGACCACAGGACATGGTTCCAGTAATCTATGTCCTTATGCCCCGTACACATGGGTGGACTTTTCGACCGGACTGGTCCGACGGGACGAATCCTCAGAGTTGTTTGCCATGAGGTGCCATGTTGCACTTCCAGTGACCAGTATGAGAGAGTGAGAGCGATAACACCAAATTTACCAAACCTGCTCCCCATTCACAATTGAGACCTTGTAACACTAACAAGTGACATGACACTGGGGAGGGAAAATGGCCAATTGGGCCCAATTTGGACATTTTCACTTAGGGGTTTAGTCACTTTTGTTGCCAGCGGTTTAGACATTAATGGCTGTGTGTTGAGTTATTTTGAGAGGGCAGCAAATTTACACTGTTATACAAGCTGTACACTCACTACAGTGTTGTCACATAAAAAGAATTAATAAAATATTTACAAAAATGTGAGTGGTATACTCACTTTTGTGAGATACTGTATATATCCCATGGCTATATCAAACTTGGACAGAAAAAATATGTAGCACTAAACTTAAATACCAATGTAATAACTGTATACATTTAATTAACATATCAAATGTCAATATAATAAGTGTAAAAAACCATAATAACTCAAACATAAGTGCAGACAGTAAAAAAAAAAAAAAAAAGAAAATGTAAAATCAATAGTCAAATAGATCCAAAGTCCACCCACCAATTATTCTATGCCCCACAGTGCTACAAAAGGTATTCCAAATATTATTTCCAAATTGTGTTTAACGTTTTTATTCCACTGCTTCCAGGATAGCCACAGTAGCCAAATACGCTCACCGTACAAATGACCTATTGGATGCTTTCCTTCCTTAGTTGCTCCCTATGGATACTAGCATAGAGAGACACAGGGGACTCAGTGTGTAAAAAGTAGATAAGACCATCAAAAACTCACTAACTTTGCTTGTAGTAGTAGTAATAGTTTGTATATTTTTTTTTTTTTTTTCACTTTATACATTATATTGCCATTTGATATATTAATTGAGAATATATAGGTATTACACTGGTAATTAGTTTTAGCACTGTGTATTTTCGCTATCCATGACCTGATATTTGCATCTCTGATAATCATACCAACGTATGGGTTTAAGGCTTAAGAGAAAACATGCATGTAAATCCTGTATAAGTGTTTTAGATTTTCCGACATATTTAAAAATCCTTCAGTGATAATTCCCTTTCCTCCACAGTAAAGGAAACCATGCCTCAGTGCAGCATGATCAGTGTCACATTTGGGTACTGGTTGTGCTGAGAGGTTTTCTCACTGTTCTTCCCCGTGAAAGGTGGATTCTAGTCGTCATGGGCAGCACACTTGCTTTTCAAACACCTTTATATATACCGTACATACATACACAAAAAAGACAGTGGTTTGGTTTGTTTTTTTCACCTCCTCTGATGCTTGCAGTCCTCACCCTCTCAGTAGTAGGTTATTTCTGAACATAAATAGCCTCATAGTCAAGCTTTCATGTACTCCTCCAGGAAGCTGCCTGAAGAAGCAGACTTATGGAATCAGAATCGTATTTCTAACAGATGCTTTTATAAAGCATAAACACAAATTTATGCTTAAGGCCTTTGTGTTTACTCCAGTAAAAAAAAAAAATTATCATAGCCATAGAGGCTTATGGAAGAGGATGGGATAAAAACTGTTATAGAATTGGATCTGTTGGGAATTAAAGAATAAACTTGATTAACTGGTTAGGGCAATCCATATTATACTCCAATTTTCTCGGCTCCACCTTTCACACATCAGAACAAAAGAGCGTAAACCTAACTGTGCGGTGGAGAATTACTGTCAAATTGCAGGTTTCCGTGCTTCTATTGTAAAAGCAGTCTATGTTTAATGCAGTTCTGTTGGTACAGACAGCGTTTCCCATTAAACATACTGCTGGTAGGAGGTACAGCCCATGGCATGTCATGGCATCTAAAAGGACTATATGGAGCCCAACACTTAAGGGGGTACTCTTGAAGCTGTGCCTGAAAAAAACAGGAAGGCAGAAGCCAATAACTGGTATCCAGGATTACTTGTGCTCTCCTTGATCTTTGCACTGATTTACCATGTCTTATTCTGCACTTAGTCTGTGTGGAGGAGGCCATTTTGGTAGAGGTGGGGTCTTTGCTTCATCAAAGCCCCCAGGAAGGAGAACCTTCAGCAGGACAGTAGTAAGCTCCCTGTATCTTACTTACAACTCTCTGAAGCTAGATGGTAGAGGCAGCAATGCCTTAGCTTTAACACTGCAGCTGTACAGCTATGAGGTCGTAACAGTTAAAGTGGTTCTAAAGTCTCAAGGTTTTTTTTTTAGCCCCCCCCCCCCCTCCAGCCCCTCCAATACTTACCTGAGCCCCATTGCAATCCAGCGATGTGCATGACAGCCTAGGCTCACCCTGGCTCATCCATCCACATTCATGCTCCATCTCTGGCTCAGTGTCCTCTACCCCTCTCTGCCAATCCCTGCACTGGCTTCCACTCACCCAACGAATAAAATTCAAAGTACTAACAATAATTTACAAAGCCATCCATAACTCTGCCCCCAGCTACATCACTAACCTAGTCCCAAAATACCAATCAAGCTGCTCTCTTCGGTCATCCCAAGACCTCCTGTTCTCTAGCTCCCTTGCCACCTCCTCCCATGCTCGCCTCCCAGATTTTTCCAGAGCTTCTCCCATCCTTTGGAACTCCCTACCCCCAAGCTATCCATCTTTAGACCCCTGAAAACCCTTCTTTTTAAAGTGGTTGTATACCCTTTTGTGACATTTTTACCTACAGGTAAGCCTATAATACCCAACGGTAATTAAATACCACCTACAGTGTTGCATGACTGATTCATTTTCATTCAAAATGTAAGAGAGCTGAAAATTGGTCTGGTTAGCAAGCAGGTTTAGGTGGCCAGTGGGCAAGTGTTTAAAAAAAAAAAAAACATCAAAATGTCTTCATAAAATTTAGGACAAAATGTAATCTGCTACATACAGGTCTTTGGTATAAAAAAGAAAATCCTGCCTCTTGCTGTTCTTCTGCTGTAGACCAAATGCTGACCTGTTTCTAACCTATGTTGCACACCTTTTAAGCTGGATCATTTGCCTGATGTTGTTTTGCTTTACTGTGTATATTTACTGCGTTTTGTGCTGGCTGCCTTTTTCTTTTCAAAATAAAGAACTTGAAAATGTGTGTATATAAATAATTGCATTTTAATACTACACTTAGGTGGCACCGCCCCCCCCCCCCCTCTTTTCTTCTCTATATTCGTAGAGGGACGGCTGCCGCCACTAGCAATTTATGATTTATGGACTAAGCTTGTTGTTTTCTCTTGAAGTCTCTGTTAAGAGACTTTTTTTTTTTTGGAGCATACAGCCTCTGTGCACCAGAACTTTCTTGATTAACATCTGAAATCATTGGCTGGGCGGCACAGTGGTGTAGTGGGTAGCACTTTTGCCTAGAAGTAAGAAGGGTCGCTGGTTCGAATCCCAACCACGACACTACCTGTCTGGAGTTTGCATGTTCTCCCTGTCCCTGCGTGGGTTTCCTCCGGGTACTCAGGTTTCCTCCCACATTCCAAAGACATGCTGGTAGGTTAATTGGATCCTGTCTAAATTGTCCCTAGTATGTATGAATGTGAGTTAGGGACCTTAGATTGTAACCTCCTTGAGGGTAGGGACTGATGTGAATGTACAATGTATATGTAAAGCGCTGCGTAAATTGACGGCGCTATATAAGTACCTGAAATAAATAAATAAATAAAAATTGTCCGAAAGCCTGAAACTTGCTACCAAAATCGTGCTATGTCCAATCACAGCACGGGACGGCAGGGGGCGCACAGGTGCACCCCAAACCCGGAAGCAAGCTGGCAACACGCATGTACATTGCTATGCCTGCACCTGCCTCCCACTCGCAGTATATTTACTGTGAGCGGTCAGCAGCAGGTTAAACTAAAAATATTGCTTTGCCAGGCAGTGACTTTGCTGTTGTAGAAAAAGGTTTGTAAACCACAAGACTAGCTGCCTAGATTTAAAAAAAATATTTATATAAAATTAAAATTGTATATTTTAGCTCTTTGCCCTCAGTTTCTCTTTAATAAGCAGTACTTTTTTAACTTGAAAATCCTAAAAGTGACCAGTCATCTCAATAGTAATGGTGTTCTCTTCTTCCTCCACAGGGGCTCAGATGCATTGAGTACAGTCTCAGGTAACAGAAATACCACAGTCACTTTCACCGTCCGTCCTGGAGCAAACCAGCCAATCATGCTACAGAACAGGACACCGGAATACGACAGCAGGATAGTTGGTATGAGGCGAGCGCCCAGCCCTGTGGTATCTCCGGCTGAGATTATAAGAGATATCAAGCCTGGTCCACTGTCAGCGCCACCCGCCTCCATGTCTGATGTCTTTATTCTACCAACTCCGCCTCCCCCTGGGGACCTCTTTGGGATGAGTATGGGGAGAAGCAGGTCCCCCTCCCCTTCAATTTTACAACAGCCAATCTCCAATAAGCCTTTTTCAGCAAAGCCTGTCCATATGTGGACTAAACAAGATGTCGCCGACTGGTTGGAAAGTCTACACCTGGGAGAGCACAAGGAGATGTTTATGGACAATGAAATAGATGGAACCCACCTACCAAGCCTTCAGAAAGAAGACTTGATTGATCTGGGAGTCACAAGAGTAGGACACAGAATGAACATAGAACGAGCATTAAAACAGCTTTTGGACAGATAGAAGTACCTTGCCTTGCTTCTTCAGAATTTCTTTTCCTGACAGTTTCTTATAGGGGTCCTTAAATCACTTAAGGAAAATATAAATTTAGAAAAAAATCTTTACTGCAAGTTTAAATAGCTGTACAGATAATTTATAAGCACAATATTTTAAGGAGATAAGTGGCTGGTCTACTGGGCAGCCTTTGTGCCACTATAGTTGTAGAAAGAAAATGGAAAACAAAAAAAAACACTTTTGTGATTTAATATAATACTATTTCTGTGGAATAATTATTTGGAAAAAAAAAAAAAAAAACTTAGTTCAGCCTTTTTAAAAAAAAAAAGAAAAAAAATCAGCCTCATTTGAATGCACATGAACCAGCTGAGCTGTGTTGTATTTTCTATCTTTCTAGAACTTCTTCAAAGAAGAATAGAGCTTTTCTCTTCAGCAGTGGGTAATGGATAATGCAGTGGGTACTGCAAATGTAGAAAATTTCACTGACACCCCCTTATGGAAACAAAGTCATTTGTCCCTGTACAGAGTCAGAGGGACCTGCTGTTTTTGGCCTGGTTGACCGCGGCCCTCTTCTGAGACTGGACGGGGGGTCTTGATCTTACATGTTCTTCTTTTGCAGGTACTAATTTGTATCCAGGTTCATATTTATCATTGTAATAATAAAAAAACAAAGAGAAAAAAAAAAACAAAACCAAGCAAAAAGGTGTTTTATTTGAGAGTATTTCTGGTTGTGTTTCCATAATCAGCTGGGTGAGACTGTATTAAATCCACTAACATTATTTTTTTTTCCACAATCCATTATCTTATAGTGGAAAGCTCACCTTATTACAAAAAGTGTACACAATGGTTTTTTAGCCATCATTGTCTTCCACTTGGTGATAATTTCAGAATTAAAACTATAAAGCAGAAAGGCCATGTTACTTTTCTTTTTCTATTGAATGCATATGGTATTACCTCTTGATATGTGCCAGGAAACTGTTGCAATCTGCTTGTGATGCAGTCATCGCTGGTGAACAAGACAGTTGCGGACTAGAATCACTTGTGTGAATGTGGATCCTTCAACAGTGGAAGTGAGGCCTTATTAACATGAGCAAACAAAAGCTTCAGATAGCCACAGCTTGGAGCCCACCACTCTTGCTTGCATTAAGGCTTGCAAGACCACTTCCAATCATCTCTGTGGTAATTGGGTGCAACCATACATACACAACACCTCATGTGTATGACACGTGTCTATCGCGGGCCACTTTGCACACTTCAATGCCTACTGGTTGTGGAGCACTAAACTGCATCTGATTTGTTTATTTTCCTGACTAAACAAGGCCTACATTGAAGTGATATTCACTGTATTGAATGACTAGGACTAGCAACTCTATGGCTGCCCCCATTGTGCCTGAGTGACCAGTGCACTTAAACAGTGAGGGCCTTGCTCCCTGAATGGTTTTGTATTTTCTTTTTTTTTTTTCTTTGCTTGAGTAGACTTATTTTCGGGCACCTGACTAAAAATATGTATTTACTAGAAAAAAGATGAATGGTTAAAGAGCTAACTAAATAGTATATTTTTACACAGTATCTTATTGAAAGGGTGTATAGGGTGGAAGTTTGTCCATATTTGCTATTTAAAAAAAAAATGCCATAAAAAAAAAAAAAAAAAAACTTCGTAGAAGAACCTATGTGCTGCTGGTTCTGTAGAGTTTCATCCGTAAGTAACAAGGATGGAGGATGGCCCTGATCAAACAGGAACCAATAGCAAGGAGTTTTTAAAGTGTCAAAGATCAATAACCTGCATCTGGTTCTAGACTGTACAGTGGTACAGACATGGTAGCGTTGCGTTTCATGCTACTTGAGGATTTTAGGCTTAGAACTTTTTTTGTTACATAGTGTAATTTAAGAGAGTCTTTTTCTTGACATATCTAGTTTATGTAATTTTCTGTGTATACAAACACCAAAATTTTACAAAAAAAAAAAAATGTAATCTTGTAAATTGTGTAAAACTTGCACAGCTGCCAGTGCTGGGGAATTCTGCAATTCCCCTTTTATTATCTAATTATACAAATGACTACATGTGACTGTTTATTAACTATATCACAGAGTTCTTTTTTTCTTTTCTTTTTTTTTCTATATATAATTCTGTGATACCTTGTTTAATTCAATTCTGTTCCTTGAAACCATCATAATTTTAATTCGGATTAAACCATGTCAGAGCCAAAACTCACCACCTGAGTCCCACCCTGCACCACCAACAATTTTTTTTTTTTTTTTTTTTAAGTGAGTCTGTTCCTCTCTCTAGTTTTGTGTTACAGCCTGTGTTCACGTTGTTAATGTTGCTGTATTTTTGTGCTTTTAATTCCAATGATAAAGGACAAATTAAAAGGAGAAAAAAAAATCAAGCTACTGTAATTGCACTTTTCCAAATCCTCAAAACTACTGTATGGCAACCAAATTACTGTAAGACAAAATAAATATAATATTGCACTAAGATTGGGGCTCTGATTGCAGACTTAAAACAAAATGTTCTGTACGGAATTAATAAAATGATGTTGCCAATTCCTGAATTGAGGCTTTTAAAAATTGTATTGAAGAAGCACTGTAAGTGCAGCCTTGACAAATGCATATTATTCTACTCAGAGATGTACCAGTCATTAAAGGAGATTTACAAATAAGGAAACATTCTCTTCATTTTTCCTCAGCTTGAACTGTATTTGTGTTGCTATTTCTACATTCACACAAGGGAGCAAAACTTGCCACTTGTAATGGAAGGAAAACGGGTCACACCTAAACTCTCCTGTGTTCTGACACCAATGCAAACCGGGACCCCACAGCATCTTGCCTTATATTAAGTAATCGTACTAATAAAATACATTAACTTTTGATATATCTAAGGATGCTACACACCTTTGCAAATATAACCTCCCAATATCTGATGTTGGGTTGTTGTGGAAACAATGGGGTTGATTTAATAAATGCAAAGAGACTGGGCAAAGAGCAGGTCCTCCAGAGCTTAGTAAATGAGCAGAAGCCAATCCAATCAATCATCATCCAATCATGCAAGCAAACATTTTTTTATTTTTATTTTCCTTGCATGTGATTTGGGTATTCTTAGGAAAGCGAAGCTTTACCTCATTTACTAAATTCTGGAGCAACTGCTCTTGTAGAGTAAGTGCAAATGCACTTTGCAAAGTGCACAGTCCGTTTGCCTTTAGTAAATCAACCCTATAGTTTTCTAAATTAAAACCCACCTCCAATTTAAATATAAATTATAAAATGAAAATTGCCTAAGTCCCATACAAATTAAAAATCTGCTTCACTGCAATACTCTCCTCCCCTCCAGTGCAGCTTCTCCACTCGATCCGGCAAACCAGATTCCTCTTCCAGACAGACTGATGATCCACGTCATTCAACCCACTTCCTGTGAGCCCAGGATCCATTCAGGACACCCCCTGGGGGTATGTCATCATGCCAGTTCAGGCTCACAGGAGAGTGCTGCAGAGAAAGGCAGAGGCTGTGGAACGGGAGCATCAGACTGGTGGGTGCCTAACCTGGAGTTGCACTTTAAAAGCTGCTTTGTTTACATTTCAAGTGTCTGCACTGTGCAGTGAAGAGGGCAACATCCCTGCAGGCCAAGACTTGAGAACAACAAGAAAGCCATCTGTTCCAAATACCTACTTGAGGCTATGTCTTCATTGCCAGGATCCATCAATGGATTATTTTAATTCATCACATTTATGCAATTACTAGAGAAACAGCGAACACACTGACAGAAGACAGCCCCCTTTCATAACTGTGGTTTCAAACGCTTCGCTTCATCTCATTCCTGGTCTGTAACAGTACAGAATACAGACAGGCTGAATGTAAACTAAACAAGGTTATCACAGGTCTCAATTCATATGGAAGGAAATAGGGAGGTAAAAGAAATAGATGTGGGGGGGTCTGATGACTTTGAAAAAAATCAGAACTCCTGATTTGCGGTATTGACCCTTTCGCTGCCAGGCCTTGTGCTCCATTTTGTACACTCAGGTGGCCAGACCATTTTTGCAATTCTTCCTTTGCTTTTTTTATTTTTCACTTACAGCTTTTCAGAATTTGTGAAAGAACCCCAAACCATATAGTTTCTGAAGGCACATGATCAGTAGAGTAAAAAAAAAAAAAAGTGCTACTAATTTTTTTAGACCCCGCGGTATTTTGCGCAAATGTTTATCAAACCAATATATTTGCAAAAAATACACTAAAACCATTATTTGCAGATAAAAACACAGCAAATTTTTTTCTTTTTTTTTTTTTAAATCTTTTTATAGAGTATAAGACATACAAATAGAAAAACAACAGTAAACCTGCTACAGCATTGGGACTAGACCCACGCAGGGGCAAGTGCCAGCCGGGAACTGGGCTGTTTCCATCATTAGTCACATACAGCTGTAGCACGTCTACAAGAAAAGAACAACAAACAACCTAGTGCTGTATTGGCTCCTGCTCAATTGAAATATCTAAGGATCAGATCAATGATTCGAGACCCAAGGGACAATAATAGATATCAAATAAACCCATATCAGAGATTATAATACAAAAAAGTCACCCAAAGTATCAAAATCACATCCACCCGTAGAGTGGTATTATGTACATGCTCAATCAATCTGCGGTTGCCGTGGAGGCCTCCGCCAGCCATTTGGCCCACACTACAGTATTTTTTGGGGCATTCTCTATTTTGGTAGGTTTCCTTATAGAGTGGTAGTACTTTATTGACATGTGTTTTCCATAGCAATATTGACGGCGGGGCACGTTTTTTCCAGCAGAGAGTGATCATTTTTCTGGCATAGAAAATCAGGAGTCCTATCAGAGTCCTCTCCGCTATCCTGGGTGCTAATTCTTCTACTAAGCCTAGAAGGCATATCTGCGAGGTTGGGGCTATATCTATTCCCACCACTTCTTTTATTACAGATATTACTTGTGACCAGTAGTTTTGAATTGCTGGGCAAGACCAGAAGATGTATATAAAGTCGCCTGGATCCCCAGTACACCTCCAACACTCCGAGGACAGGGAGGTTCTCATTTTATGCATTCTATACGGGGTAATATATGCCCGGTGTAGTATTTTGTATTGTATGAGGCGGTCACGAAGTGAGACCAGGATTTTGAATGTCCTCCCAATTCTCGGAGTCCAGTCTTGTGTCCATCGCTGACGGAGCTTTGACAGATCTGGATAGGAAACTCTAAGGAGATGTGCATAGAGGACCGAAGTTGGTTTCTTGGTGCATTCATATCTTGTGACCCTCTCCAGATCGGATTGCACTATTTGCGTGTCATTGGGTAGTATTTGGGCTTTAAACGCATGAGACAGTTGCATATAGCGAAATAAATGCGAGGGGGGAACATTATTGTGGCATACTAGATGATTGAAATTGCCGTGCTGGTGGTGAGGACAGATATCAGTTTAATGCCACATTTGGCCCATATTTAGGGGTCTGGTAGTGAGTAAAGTTGGGGTAAGGTCGGGTTGTTCCATAGGGGGACGTGTGGGGATACTGCATTCCGTGGGAACTTCTCAAGTCCCAGTCCTGCCTTCCAGGCCCTTAGAGTCGTGTGCATGGAGGTGGTCAAGTCATATGGAGCCTTTGGTCCTCGAAGGGGTAAATGTGTTAGGGCCTCCACAGAACGGACCATCGCAGCCTCCAGAACTGCCGCGGGGTTGGACGCGTCCGGCACTAGCCACCAAACTGCCATGACCAGCTGAGCTGCCAGAAAATATTTCTGACAGCCTGGAAACGCCAAAAAAACACAGCAAATTTTACAAAATCCCTGCTAAATATAAAAGCTTAACCTGTATTGAGTTAATAAATAAAAAATATTTGTAATTTTTTAAATTGCGCCTTTTTGCGAAATGGTGAAAATCGAACGTACGCAAAAATGTAAATATCCAAATTTCTGTAAAAATCTGAAGGTTTTCATTTTTTCCTTAGGGCTCTTTCACACGGGGCGGATCAGTGATGATCCGCCCCGTGAACACCCGCTTGCTCAGGGGAACGCTCCGCCGATCCCCGCTGAGCAGAAAGATGACAGGTCCATCGCTGCACACTGTGCAGCGACGGACCTGTCAGAGCTCCGCTCTCCCCTATGGGGGATCGGATGATGATGGGCTATAGTGTCCGTCGTCATCCGATCTGAAAACGGATGGAAAAGTAGGGTTTTTCTCCGTTACACTTTTCGGATCGGAGCGGGTCGGGTCGGATGTCAGCGGACATGTCACCGCTGACATCCAACGCTCCATAGGGATACATGTATGTCCGTTTTTCATCCGAAAACGGAAGGATGAAAACGGACATACGGATCCCCCGTGTGAAAGAGCCCTTATAGTTTTCATAATTTGTGAAAGACCCCCAAAACCATATATTTTCTGAAAACATATGACCTCTAGAATAAAAAGAAGGTGCTACTGATTTTTTTAGACCCCGCGGTATTTGAGCAAATGTTTATACAACCAATATAATTCGCAAAAAAATACACTAAAACCATTATTAGCAGATAAAAACACAGCTAATTTTACTAAATTCCTGCTAAATCCCTAATAAATATAAACGTTTAACCTGTATGGAGTTAATAAATCACAATAATTTGTAAATTTTAAATTGCGCCTTTTTTCCAAAATGGTGAAAATCAAACGTACTCATAAATTTCTCTAAAAATCTTGAGGTTTTTATTTTTCACGTGCAGCTTTCAGAATTTGAAAAGACCCCTCAAACTAGACATTTTCTAAAAGCACATGACCTGTAGAATAAAAAAAAAAAAAAAAAAAAAAGAAGAAGTGCTACTGATTTTTTTGGGCCCCGCAATAATTGCGCAAATGTTCATCATGTCTCTATTTTCACAAAAAAATACACTAAAATCATTAATATTGCACATAAACACAACATAACTTACAAAATTCCTGCTAAATGAGTACTAAAGCATCATTCACATGTGGCATACTAAAGTGTACGCCCATGGAGGGGCCATGTTTACCAGCACAGGGATGCATGGAACACCTGTGCATTCCCATTTATGTCAATTGGGATGCAACAGCTGCATAGGCATAGCTGCTGTTCCCAAGCTGACATCCGTGTGAGTGGGGGTACATGACCCCCGAATGCTGATAGTGTGAGCTCAGGGACATGCATGCAGACCTACATGGATGTAAAATTGGGAGAAATGGCTCTGTTTGTGCAGTTGCTACAGCCCAAATTACATCATTGGGACTACCTGTGCATCCCTGTAAAGGTATGCTGTGTATGCCCTGTGTGAACAAGTCCTTAGGCCCCTTTCACACAAGCACACCGATCGGGTCTGTTTTTCAGGCGGGCCCAATTGGACCACCCACTGTTCTCTATGGAGAGGCTGATTGACATGTGTCCGTTTACACCCACCTACTTTCAATCCAGTCCGCTAAAAACAGACTGATGGGGATTCCATTCCCAACCATATAGCAGATCTGTTCGGATGGTATCTGATGGAACTGGACAGGCGGTCCATTTCCATCCGACCGCCCCATAGAGAATAGTGAGCTGTGTCCGCTCTGCATCAATCGAGCGGACATGGACCTGTCATCTGCCTGCTCAGATTTCACTCCATGTGAAAAGGGTCTTACCAGGAGAGGCTGGTCCATTAGGGGCGCTGGTGCGCTGACCCCCTGCAGGGCGCCGGACTCTACGTTTGTATGAGTTTTTTTTTTTCTCAAGCCACATGATTAGAGCCTCAGGCTCAAAAAAGGTTGAGCACGGGGAGCAGAGCATTGCACCCCGAACCCACCCACTTGTGACAATAACGAATTAATATTTGCAATCGTCTTCTGGTTTCTCTTCCTGACCAATCAGGATGGATCAGGTTGACCGGGAGGAGAAGCAGAGGTATCCGTGAAGGGGTGAGTGCAGGGGAGGGACCGCCGTCATGGAGGGGTGAGTGTGGGCGGACCTGGGGGGGTCTTACGATGTTTGTGGGGTGTTTTTTTTTGGGGGGGGGCTTTGGTGAGATATCGGAGGTCTAAACAGACCCCATATCTCTTTTTTTGAGACAGAGAAAGGGACTGAAGATAGTCCCTTTACTCTGTATCACTTTACTTGAATGAAAAATCTGTATAGAGATTGCATTCATTCATAAAATGACAGTCTGATACATTGTAATACTCGCAGTTACACTATATCAGTGGGCACATAGCAGTGATCAGTAGTGATCATTGCATGCGCCCTCTCTTCTACAGGGGGGAGTTTAGTTTAGTAAACATGTTTACTAAGCCCCCACCCAAGCCCCTACTTCACATAAGCTGACGTGACCATAAGCTTATAGAAGAGGGAGAAAGGAGGTCCGTACGCCGTACTGACTTGGCAACCTGCGGGCCCTTCTGTAGGTCTGTACAGTGTATGGACTTGGCAGTGAAGGGTTAATGTTATTAAATCAGGAGCACAGACAGAGAAATTGCATTTTCTGCAGGAGGCAAGGAAAAGCAGCCCAATTGTTTTAGTTATGACACCTTTTCCCCAAACCATGCCTCATAAAATGTAAACCTACCTCCTAGTTATCCGAGATGACACTTTCATATCTACAATGGTTAGTACCAACGTCAACCATAGATATAGAAAAACAAACAATCCTAATACATTGGTGCCTTTTTTATTTAATAAAATTAAATATTAGGATAAACACAAGACACTTTTGCTAAATCTGTCTGCGCCACTTTCCCTGTGTACCAAAAGAGAGCTGGTCTTAATTAGCGGTTTTACATGATGTGACCGCATCAGTGTATGGCCCAGTAATTTATACTTGACAAGCAGCAAAGCTGAGTGGGGTTCTTGGGTGTGCACCTATTGGGAGCTGAAGGTACAGGGAAAGAGGCAAATTCGGAGGAGCACAGCTACTATTCATTCCACAAACTACTTCATTCTCTGTTCACGAATGTATGCTGCGGGAAAGTGTTGTGTGTGAATATTGCTGTGCTGCAGTGCCATTTTTTTTTCTACAAATTCTTTATGAAGCAAGGAAGGAGTTTCCAGTATAGCCATACAATAAAAAATGAATGCTTTACAGCCGTAGATAGGAAATACAACCATAAACTTCTGATAATCATGACTGCCGAACAGTATAGTAAATTGGGGTCAGTAACATGTATAGACCAAATGAAATGGAGCTTTCACCATCATAGCAAAGGTAGGTCCAGTCCGTAAAAGGGTGTAAACAAGGTCTAATACAACATTGAGATCTGTAGCCTGGAAATGGACCCCATTCAATAGGAGCAATAAAATGGCTGCAGAAAATACCCATCCATGGCAGAGAAAGAACTGCTAAGATTTTTATAAAAAGGGAGGAAAGGAGGAAGAAGAGTAGTAAGTCAAACAGAAAGGAAAAAAAGAGGAAGAGGAGGAAGAGAAAAAAAAAAAGGGGGGGGGTTACCTGTCCGAGGTAGAGGAGGAGTCATCCGCACCTATCAGCACGCAGGCTTCACGTCAAAGAGGGCTTTACTATCCTCAGAATAGACAAACATGTTCCACAAAGTCCAGGTTTTGGAGTATGCTTCTTTTATATGTTGCGCAGAAAGCACCAGATCTTCCATCTGATTTAGCTCTTTAATCTTATCAAGCCAGAATCCAATAGACGGTGGCTGTAAATTTTTCCAGGTAAGAGGAATGCATGATTTGGCAGTGTTCAGGAGATGGCATAATACTGATCTTTTGTAGGTTTTGGTGGGCATGTTTGAGACGTGAAGGAGGAAAAATGCTGGGTCTTCCAGGATAACGTAATCAGTACATTTTTGGGTAATCTTCCGAACCTCTTTCCAGTAAATGCTGAGCTTGGGACAGGACCAAAAAAAATATGCAATAGCGTCACCTGCTCCTCCTGGCACCTCTAACAGCGATCAGTGACATTCGGGAAATATTTATGTTGAAGAGACAGGATATAGTACCAGTGAGTCAAAATTTAGAAAATTAGTTTCCTGTGCTCTCGTACAGATTTTAAGGCAAGACAAATATCGTTATTCCGGTGATCAGCTAACTGTAAATTCATAACTCCCATTTTTTTTGAGATGGGAACGAGGGACATCTATTAGCAAAAGTATGTAGGCATAGGACACACCTCCTATAAGGAGAATTAAACAAAAAAAAAAATAGTTAACCCACAAGTGCTTTTTTTTATCGCTACTATTATTTTATACTGGCTTGGAAATTCACAAATGCAGCCATTTAGACATTGGATGAAAGGTTTATCAATAGTGCATTTTACATACAACTATATAAATCAGACCAAAATAAGGGACTAATAAGTAAGGGGGACTTTGTTCCAAATCAGGGACAGTCCCTTGAAATCAGGGGCAGTTGGGAGCTATGCGTAAATGGCCTATCCAAATCCAATTCACATTTTCAAGAATAGGCAATTGGTAATCATCTGGGGATGTTACCAACAGGGAGTACATCTTCGAGAGTGTATGAGGTAATATTGCTCCTTGTTTAGAGCAAGTCTCTAACATGTCAGACTGCGGCAAAAGTCACGTGGAGGTGGAAGACAGCCCAAAAAATTATGTAACTGCAAGGCATTCCAAAAGTCCAACTGAAAAGGGCCCTCAGAGTCTGCCAGCTCCTGTAAGGTGGACCAGGAGTCCGCTACTAGAAAGTGAGAGGCCTGATGACACCCAGAATCGTTTAAAGTGCGAAACGTCCCATCTCGAAGACCTGGGGGGAAATGCGGAGAAGCGGCAAGACACAACACGGTGTTTGAGGAAAGCAAGGAACATGTGCGTACCATAGGTCTTATCAAAGGGTGAGCTTTGAGGGAGGGGGTGAGTTGCCAAAGCACCACAGCATTCCATGTAATGGTATCAGGCTTTGGGCCTGTTCCAGTTGGGGCCAAAGCTTAATGTCGGCGTGGCAGAACCAGTTGATGAGTCTACCCATGTGGGCAGCTTGATAGTATTTTTGTAGAACCTGGAACAGTCAGGCCTCCAAATTGTTTAGGAAAGGTTAACAGACGACGGTCTATATGGGGATGTTTTTGTGCCCACATAAAGTCAGTAAAAAGAGAATGAATTTGTTTAAAATAATGAGAAGGAATGGCAATAGGTACATTCTGGAAAAAGGTACAAAAATGTTGGCAACCTGCTCATTTTGATAAAGTTGCAGCTTCCAAACCACAAACGAAATCCATGGTGCTTACATGAGTAGGGGAATGTTGAGGTTAAAAGTGTGGGATAAACAAGCAGAGGCATAAGTGCTGAATCCATTTAAATTTGAAACAGAGTTGTAAATTCTGGAGTGTTAGTGACTGCAGTATCGCCACCCCCATCACTTCCAATTTTGTGTAATTGATCTTGAGGTTAGACAGAGCCCCGTAAAAGGTTGATTCCCAAGGGAGATTAGGAAGAGAAATTAAGGGATTGGTCAAGGAAAAGAGCAAGTTAGTTATCGGCATAAGCAGACACTTTGTGCTGAGAGTCTGCAATACGAAGGCCCATAATGTCAGGGTTCAAGCAGTCCTGCAAAGGAATAGATTGAGTGTTAGAGCAAAAGAGGAGGGGTGATAAAGGATACCCCTGTCTGGTCCCATTAGCAAAAGAGGAGGAGAACCCCATTCGCTTTTACCAGTGTGGTTGCTGAAGAGTGGACACTAGAAATTCATTGGAGCATATGGTCTCCGAGCCCAATGCAACGCAAAACCGCGAACATAAACTGCCAGTTTACACGGTCAAAGGCTTTCTCGGCCTCCATTCCCAAAAACACACATGAATTACGAGTCTGGTTGGCAACATGGATCAGATTCAGGACTTTAATGGTTTTGTCCCAGGTCTCACAAGTCGGGATGAACCCGACTTGATCTAGAAGGACCAATTGCAGAAGATGCTGTTGGAGATGTGAAGCCAAAATCTTAGTAAAACAGCATTAGTTCAACATTTAATAATGATATCAACCTGTAGCTGTCACAGGATGTTGGATCCTTGCCTTCCTTAGGAAGGACTGAGATATGAGTTTTTTAGGTCTCGAAGGAAGGGGGGAGGGCACCGAAGATCCAGTCGCGTTGAACATTTTGACAATATAGGGGCCTAATGATAGCAATAGAAGCTTATAATATTAAAGAGTAAAGTCTTCATGTTCTGGTGACTTATCAGTTTTGGTTGCGGAGTCTGAATTTCTTCCAAAGTAATAGGAACTTACAGATCTCTCTGCCTGTAGGTTATAAAGAGGCATAGAATTCACCAAATGCCTGTGCAATCTGTTTGGGAGGGGTGACCTCCAGCCATCAGGGTAAGCACTCCGAGGGACACATGTCGCTAAACGCTGGTCCCATTTGATTCAGGATTCATACAATAGTCTCTGGCCAGTTTGTAGTGCTGCCTTGGCCATGTATCGCAGCAGGTCAGAGACCTGTTTATGAAAACTCAAGAGCTCTCTTTCAATAATCATACGGGGCATGCTATGACATAACTCCGGTTTCTGAAAATCTGCGAGGAGCGTCACCAAGTTCGCTTCCATCTCTCAATTAATTTGTGCATCAAGTTTAATCAAGATTCCCTATATGACCACTTTGTGGGCATTCCAAATCACCCCGGGTTACAGTCAGGGATATCGTTCATTTGAAAATAACACCCAAGTTCCTTGACCACGCCAGCCAAAACCTCCGGATCTTAAAGGAGACTCATTAAGTTTCCATGTCCGGATCTGGAAAGAGGAATATCTGAGAGGGTATATTTCAAAACAAAGGGGGCATGGTCTGACCAGGTAATACTTCCAATAGAGGTCTCAGTAACTGCTTGGACTTGGCTGTGGGGGATCAAAAAGTAGTTGATAAGTGAATTTATGAGGGGAGAAATAGAATGTGCAGTCTTTCACCAGAGTCGCCATACATCAATTAATTGCGCCCTATGGCTAGCTTGCGAAATATGTCTGCGAGATCCAAGAGGAACCCATGGACGTATCCACATTAGGTATAAGGGGAACATTGAATCCTCCACCTAGAATTAATTGGCCCTCAGTAAACTCTAGGAGTTTGTCAAAGAGATTACTGAGAAAAAGGACCTATTGGGTATTAGTTGCATAAAGCATGGGGAGTGTCACCTTGACCCTGCCAATCATGCCTTTCAAGAAAAAAATTGTCCGTCAACATCTACGAGTGTGTCTAAACATGTCCATGGCACTCTGCCGGAAATCAGAACAGAGACACCATTCGATTTAATGGTTTTATTTGAAAACATGGTACGTCCTATTCTGGACTAAAGGAAGTTTGTCGTCTCTCTGAAACGGGTTTACTGCCACACCAGCGTGTAGATGTTTTAAATCGTGGAGAAGCATGTGCCATTTTTGCATTAAAGAAAGAGATGCAAATATAATCCATCGCCCATTGGCAGGAAACGAAAGGGGGGGGGGGGGGTGGTAGGACTAGTGGACGGGGAAAGGGAAAAGATAGAGTAAAAGAAAAAACAAAGTGAGTGCAGTCCTAAGGGGGGCGGTGCTTAGAAACAGCCAAGAAGCCCCCGGCACTCTCCAGCCCACCAAGCAAGAAGAGTAGATGTATGCAGCAATAGAAAATACAGAAGCTATAAAATAATAATTCAAGTAACAACATTAGAGCAATATTGTACTGTATATGTAAATGTGACCTTCATCAAGGCCCACAATGAAGCCTACTGCACAGTGAAGTCAATAAGGAAATTTCAGACAAGAAAAAGGCAGCATACCAAGAATGCCAAAAAAGGGCAAAGCTGGGAGGGCACTACCGTAATAACCGAATCACCCACCTTTTAGAAATTTGACAACAGTCCCCGATTGCGTACCTCCCCAAGCCAGCACGACAATGCAAGGAAACCTCATGTGTAAGTGAACCCAAGCTGATGGGCTTTATCCAGAATGGGATGAAGCAGTGCTCGGCGTTGCAGGGTGGCCCTGGATAAGTCTGGGAGTATTTTTTTCTATGTAATCTTTATTTTATTTTGAAAATAGTTTATCCATACAGAAAGATGAGGAAAAAAAAAAAGCAAACACCAAACATGGTGACAGTATTACATAAGAATCACAGTCACTGACATAGGTGACCAGGGGCAAAATACAAGCAACAGCAGCATGAGGAAGTTCGGAGACATTGACAGAATTCTCCTACTGCATCTAGACCCAACCATCCGTGGATGCACCCCCAGGGAAAGACAGCAATGACAAGGGGCCGGCTCCAAAAGCCAGAGCCGCCAAGCCCAGCTGCCAGAAGGTCTGGGAGTATTTTGACAGGGGCACCATCAAGGTCCACAGGCCCCATCTCCCATGCTTTATGAAGAATGGCTTCCTTATGTATGTAATGGAGGAGGTGGCAGGTTACATCCCATGCCCTGTTTGGATCCGTAGGCTTGGGACCCAATGCCCTGTGTACCCTGTCCAGCTCCAGATCAGTGGGGGGGGAGGAGAGTCCAGCACCTTATGCAGGATGGCTGTGACAGTGTCCTGTAGGTTCTCTGGGCCAGTGGCTTCCTGGAGGCCTCGGAGCTGTAAGTTGTTGCGGCAGGTCCAGGCTTCCAGGTACTCCAGATGTAGTTGTAGTGCCACATCCGAATCAGTCTTGGCTTCATGGGCCTTCTCCAAAACTGACACCTGCTGTTCCAAGGCCGTAAAGAAGGATTTTTTGTGTGTGTAGTAGTGATCGGCTAGAGTCTGAACTTCTGTCCTGACCATGTGGAGTTTTTTTTTTTTACAACCAGGAGTGCTTTATTGTAGAAATTAACATTTACAATATTATGTGTTCACATTTCGTTGTTACAAGAAGTATATTTGGTACAGGTTTGTCAGCATTTCACACAAAGCATACATCGTAAACCAATGTCAACAAAAGAAGAAGTCTAAAACCATAAAACATTGTCAAGTGCAATATATTCGTAATTCCCTGTTCAGGGGGTATATATCTGATTAATAGAGGGAGGAGAAAACAGGAAAGAGGGCAGGGAAAGCGAAGAGCCGCCAAGGAACACAACCCCGGAGGGAGGCAGCGGAGACCGAAAACACCAGAAGAGAGCAGGGGCAATCAGCATATCCACCACTCTACTGACAATGTCCCACCGTCTAAATCGATGCCCATGATGACGAAACTTTGTCAAATTTCCATGGGCATCCACGATTAATGTACATCAATTTATACAGTGGGAGAGCAGCATTTACTTTATTTTCCCATGTAGCTAAATCTGGGGGGACGGAGGATGTCCATTTACACAGTATTTCTTTCTTAGCATAAAAGAGCAAGTATGAAATTAGCAATTTACTATGATGCGATCTCTGATCATCGTCGTGTATACCCAGTAAGGCTAATTCAGGCATCACGGGGACGTTCAACTCGAGGCGGACGTTTAAATGATCAAATACTCCCTCCCAGAAGTTTGACAACATAGGGCAGTCCCAGAACATGTGTAGGTATGATCCCGGATGTGTCAAACATCTGGGACATTGTGGATCTCTATCAGGATATATTCTAGACATGCGAACAGGGGTAAAATAAACCCTATGGAGGAATTTGGTCTGTATGAGTTTATCTCCTGCAGCTTTAACTAGCTTGGGGCTCTGTTCAAAACTGTCCTCCCAATCATCTCTCTCTAACAATGGAATATCAGCCTTCCATTGTTCCCAGAGTCTATACATTTTAATGCTATCAATTGGAAGTAAAATACCATATAAAGCCGAAAGTGGCTTTTTTAGGTCTTCACAGGACAATAGATTCTCTACGGGGTCCAATTTCAGAATAGGCTGCGTTTGGCATTGGGCCCTGGCTGCATGCCTCAGCTGAACATAGCTTAAGAACATCCACCCAGGTAGCTCATATTTCCTCGCTAGTTGCGAAAATGACATCAGTGTGCCCGTAGGCATAATATCCCTTAAGGTCTTAATGCCGAATCTCGCCCACACCTGAGGGTAAGGCATTGACCTAAAATGAGGCAAGTTAGGATTTCCCCAGAGAGGCTGGACCGGTGACCATTGACCCGCTATGAGGAACCTACATCTAGCCGCAATCCAAACCTTTATCGTCGCCTCAGTTGGGGCGGGGAGGTTTTTATAAGCTCCCACTCCTCTATACGCCAAGTTTTGCAGTTCCTGTAGGGAGCCTAGCCAGGATGCCTCTACACAAACCGCAGCGTTAGATTTACTCGCTGCAAACCACCAGTATACAGTGACCAACATAGCTGCCCAGTAATACACCCTGAAATCCGGGAGGGCCAATCCCCCCAGTTGTGTCGGTGCACGGAGTGTGGTCTTTGCCAGTCTTGGTATAGAACCATTCCAAATAAAAGCGGTGATGCATTTATCAATTTCTTGGAAGAAGATCTGCGGTATCCAAATCGGACTGTTCCGGAAAAAATAATTGAACTTGGGTAGGATAACCATTTTGAGAATACTTATACGGCCTAATAAGTTCAATGGAAGTCCGGACCAAGACTGGCATTTCTCCCTTAGGAGTCTAAGCAATGGGAACAGGTTCAATACATAATATTGGGCAACATCCCTAGATACCTTGACCCCAAGATACTTGAATTCTCCAACCCACTGTAATGGTGTATGGTTGAGTAGGCCTTGGGGCTGCATATCCAGAGAGAAAAGGACCGATTTGTTCCAATTGATACGGATGCCTGATAATGCACCAAATCTATCAAATAACACCAGGGCGGCAGACAACGATGGTCCAGAGTCATTTAGATAAAGTAGCGCATCATCCGCATATAGGGATATTTTCTCTTCCATATTGCCAACCCGAATTCCCTTAATCTCCTGTGACTCACAAATTAAAATTGCTAATGGTTCCAAGGCCAAGGCAAATAGACTAGGGGACAGGGGGCATCCTTGACGGGTGCCCCTGTGTAAGGAAAAAGCGTCTGAGACTCAGTCATTAGTGCGTACCCTAGCCTTGGGAGCTCTGTAAAGTAGTTGCAGCCAGCGTATGAATTTGGGTCCAAACCCAAAGTGTTGTAACACCCCCCAAAGGTGCAACCACTCTACAGAGTCAAACGCCTTTTCGGCGTCTAAAGAGGCAATCACCCGCGATCCCGCAGTATCATGACCGAACGAGAGATTTAGGAAAAGGCGTCTAAGATTTATGTCGGTACCTTTGCCCGGCATAAACCCCGTTTGGTCGACATGAACCAGGGTGGAGATTACCGACGACAACCAATTAGCTAAAATCTTTGCTAGAATTTTTGCATCAATATTAAGTAAAGATATTGGCCTGAAGGATGCACATTCCTGTGAGTCTTTACCAGGTTTGGGTATTAGAACTATAATAGCTTCCTCCAAAGATTCTGGGAAAGCACCCGTCTCTTCCAGGCTAGAGAAGAGGGATTTCAATCTGGGGGCAAGCACTTCAGCATGTTGTGAATAAAACTCTGTGGGAAGGCCGTCTGCACCCGGAGTTTTCCCGCACTGCAAACTACCGATTGCAGTCTGAACCTCCTCCAGAGAAAAATCCCCCTCTAATAAATTCCTATGTTCCTCTGAAAGGGATGGGAAAGGGATTGCATCTAAATATTCCTGTAGTTCTACTGGCGTAAACTGGGCTCTAGAGGTGTACACCTCCCTGAAAAACTTCAGGAATTCAGCATTTATTTCCTCTGGTGAAGATAGTAGGTGCCCATTGGCACTCCTGATACTAGCTATGTGGGTGAAGGCTGTCTTGTTCTTTGTTAGCCAAGCTAACAGACGCCCATTCTTATTTCCGTGCTGAAATATTTTTTGCTTTGTATATAGCATCGATTTTTTAGTCTGCTCAACACTATGTAGGGATAATTCACGTAGGGAGTTCTGCCATAAATAGTAGTTGTTATCATTAGGGGATTGAATATAATCTGATTCACATCTAGGGGCCTTTTCCTCTAAAGTCTCTAAAGAGTCTTGGAGGCCTCTTTTTGCAAGAAAGAAATACGGGCAATATAATCCCCCCTCATCTTAGACTTAAAAGCATCCCATAACACATTAACATTAGCAGAGTCACCATTTTCATTCCAATAATTACAAATATTCTCCATCATTGTTTCCTGGACTCTATCATCCTTAGCCCAGAATCCGGACAGACGCCACAATTTAAGCCCCGGAGATTTAAGCAGTGAGATTTTAAGGTAGACAGGGGCATGATCTGAGATACCAGGAGGCAAATGCTCCACTGCCCCTACCCAACGCAGAGCCCCGGGCGATGCATATACAAGGTCTATACGTGAGAGTGCTCGATAGGAGGCCAGGTGGCACGTATACTCTCTTTTATTTGGGTGAAAGTGGCGCCACACGTCTGTAAGAGCAAACGTGTCAGCCCATCCCCCCAAGGCCAATGTATTACGGGTCACCATGTGTAATCTGTCCAGATCCTGTGATGGAGCCATATTAAAGTCGCCAAAAATAAAAACTTCAGGCACATTAAACCCCATTACCAATTGCATGATGTCATTTAGCAATTGTGCATCAGCCGGAGGTGGAAGATATATAGGCCTACCAGCACCATTCCTCTATCATAAAGTGAGGCATTAATAATAACATATCTGCCCCCCGGGTCAGTCTTAACATCCAAAATCTGCAGAGGTAGGGACCTGCGGATCAAAATGCTCACACCCCTTGCATAGTTTGAGTAGGTGGAATGATGATGAGTTCCCACCCATGCCCTCCGGAGTCCTAAGACACGTCTGCCTATCAAGTGGGTCTCTTGAAATATACAGATGTGTGGATTGTACCTTTGTAGGTATTTAAACACCAGCGACCTCTTTGTGGCTGAATTCAAGCCCCGGACATTCCAGGAAACAATAGATATCTCAGCCATCCCCTCTCATATTCAATTGTATAGGCAGGATCCGCACGTCCCCCCCTCCCCCTAACCAACCCCCCAGATACAGACATTCTATCCATGTCATTGTCCCCCTTAGGCCTAAGGAGGCATTATATGAATTGGTTACATGCATATGTATGTGTGAGCCAGTAACATTCCAACTACAATCAAGCCACTCCTTTATAAAACTTGCAATTTTTGCAACTTCAAAAATCTGCAACGGCAGATATTCCCCCCCCCCCACATCCCCCTCCGGAACAGAGGATGCTTCATACCCTGAACCCCCAACATCTATACTTAAAAGAGGGCGAGCACTTGTAGCGTGAAGTGTTACCTGACAAGGCAACAGAGTTGCTGGTTCATAATGCATAGATTATCTCCTGGGAAACTCCCAGGGGTACATATCTTAGTTACAAAACGGTCTTCACAAAATAAAAATAAAAAATTATATAACCATTAACAGTGTAATTCGGGCACAGTAAGGTAAGCCATTCCTGTATTCACAGGTACGCCTGTCATCAATAGCATCAACAGAGCTAAAACCCATAGTGTGCCTCCTAATACAACCAACCTATGGGTTGTCACATGCGTTATAACTGGAATCAAAGTAATTTAGTTCCTGGGTTGCTGTATCTCAACATGTCCTAGGCAATTGTGTCTGAGGACCATTCCCCCCCGACAGCCGATGTTTCCGTACCAGGGGGCTGACTACCCCATGCCAAAGTAATAGCGGTGCAGGGCTGATCAGGTCTTCTATATAATGTGATTCCCCCAATCATGGACGAGGCTATTTTAATGGTAAAGTCCACACCACATCAACACCAGTCCCGATGCATCACACAGCTTTTTCATTAAAGTATACACAGCAGTTCGTCCCCGTGAATAAGACATCCAGATCTGTATTTACCACCAGTCCATGTGTAATGATCCAGTGCATGCACAGGGATATGATTAATGAACTACGTCCACACAGCACTTGGCAGTTGTCTTGTAAAAGGGGGTGTCTCCATTTCATTCCCCTATGGAACATGTTGAGAAGTGTTATATCTTGCGTGTGCATATGTCCGATGGGTTTGAAAATTATGCTTGGCTGAGTAGGGGCAAAGGTTGCAGACATGCGGCAGCATCACAAAGTACATTAGGCACTTTCCACCGTTTCAGTTCTATAGTCCAAGTTATAGCTCCAGGACAGAGTTAATGAGCTGCAGCTGGCATTCGGCATTCGGCTTGTAAGAGGGTGACCCCACTGCTTCCCCCTGCACAGCACATTGCACAAAAGAGTTCCAGTACCGCCAACTATTGTAGGACCGGGCTGTACTAAACTCCGATCCCCATTCCTTGTAAAAGACACAATGATTAGTCTGTCTCAAAAACCCAAAAAGGAGAAAAAAATAAAACAAAAACCACAGGTCTATCATTACTTGCCTGAGCATACGGCAGTGTGCTTGAAATTACTCTTAGCGGTGTGGAGGTAAAGAATCCAACCACGCGGCAGCATCACGAGGCACGGTAAAGAATTTAACTGTTTCCCCATCCTGCACCCTCAGCTTAGCAGGGAACAGGATACTATACTTGATATTTCGCGCCCGTAGCCCCATTTTAATCTGGTCAAAGGACCTACGCAGTTTTTGAGTTTCAAATGAGAAATCGGGAAAGAACATCAGGGTGGCATTCTGATATTTTAACTCACCCGCTCTGCAAGCTGCTCGGAGTATCTCGTCCCGATCCCTAAAATTAAGAACCCGAAAGATCAAAGTACGGGGGTTAGATCCTGGTGGTCCCGGAACTGGAGGGATCCTGTGAGCGCGCTCCACCGTAAAATATGGCGAAAACTGCGCCATCAGCAGTAGTTCTCTTAAGACCTCTTCTACAAAGATCGTGGAGTTCTTTCCCTCCGCACCCTCCGGCATACCCACGAGGCAGAGGTTGTTCCGCCTGTTCCTATTCTCTGCGTCGTCGACCTTATATTCCAGCACTCTGACCTTTGTTTGTAAGGTGCGGATCGAGGCTGTGTGCTCAGTGACTGTGTCCTCCGTTAGCCCCACACGTTGCTCCGCTTCCGACACCCGAGCACGGAGTTTATCAAAGTCCTGTCGGATGAGGCTAACATCAAGTTGTACAGCCTCAATTTTGTTAGTCAGGGCAGTTTGGCATGTGGCTATTGCGGCCATCACCTCCTGAAAGCCAAGTCTCTGCACATCCGACTGCTCCTCCATGTCCGTTTGGGACGCCATGTTCCTTGCACGTCCAGGAGAGGCTTGCACGTGGGGAATCCCTTGCAGGGTTGTTACCTCCTCGCCCGGTGGAAAACAAATCTTCTTCCCCCTGTGCCTTGTTTTGTATGGCATCCGGAGTTGTTCTATCCACTTTGTAGTGAGAAAAACCGCCAGGAGCTAGGATATAAGATGGATCTCCAGCAGAGCTCTAAAACCTGCTTCCTCTCAGATCGCCATCTTGGCCACGCCCCCGACCATGTAGAGTTCTTGGCGCCGTGAGCATCATCCAGCCGCAAGATGAGTGCCTCAATGTCTGCCTTGGTTGGAAGAGCCCGGATAAGTGCCCGAATGTCCTCGTCCACATGTAGGGCAGGTGTAATCCCATTCCTGAGCCAGGTAGACCAGATGTCAGGACCGCCGGTGTGTCTGAAAAGGTGTCTGAGGCTGTGGAAACTTTTGGAGAGGCAGGGGTTGCCTGTGTGGAGGGAGCCATTAGAGGTGGACCGCATGGCTCCACTTTATAACAGTCACATGGCTGAACATGATCCTGATCCTTGTGTAAAGCCTCACAATATGTGTTCAGGGACCTACACCATGAATGCAGAATTTCTACATTCTCTGCATTTGTCACTGAACACTAGTGCGACTCAGAACAGCATACAGCCACCGTATATTTCAGCCCGATTTGAAAGCGGGCTTCCAGGCACTGGACTATGCCTGTTTTTTAGGCTATATGGGCAAAAGTGTCCCATGTGCATGAGCCCTAAATGTTCCCATACACATTAGTACCGGCCACAGCCTGGGCATTTTTGGAAACTTTCCATTAAATATCAATTGAGGGCTCATTCACCCAGGGTAGGTTGCTACATTTTACAAGGCTGGCAAACTGCACAAACAAGAAAAAAAAAACTTGAAGAAAACGAGAAGAAAGTCCTGCATGGTGTATTGATCTGCAGTTTGGTGCGCACAGCTATACAGTTTTTAGAAATGCAGCACAATGGATCTAAAGCACACCAATAAAGTTTACAAACTTTATTATGGTGTGTACAGGAATTAAAAACATAAAATGGGTGGAAGTCCACTTTGCAAATTCTGGCAGGTAATTAAAACTAGGATCTCTTGACTGGCATTGTAGTTACACAATGAGGTTGCTTTACTAAATGCAAATGACTTCTAACTTTGCAAAGGAATTTTCACTTAGCTTAGTGAGAGGTGAAGCTCTGCCGACTTCCATCATCCAATCGTGTGCAACAAAGAATACCATTTTTTTTTTCATTCCTTGCACATGATTGGGTAGTGTTTGCAAAGTAAATTTTCACTGCATTCACCAAATTAAAGCCTGGTACACACTAATTTTTTTTTTTTTTCCGTTCAATCCAGCTGGGCTGACAGCTTAGGAGGAGCCGCTGTGCCAACTATGCAATGTTTGGAATGTTAGTATAGCGATCTTCCCCCGACTGTACTATTGTGTTCTGATAGGGGGGACTGCCTGCCCCCCCGCCGAGACACTCCGGTCTGCGCTTTCAGCCATTGGTGGTGCGTCACTGCCACCCTCCCCCTTCTGGGTGGCAAGGCACTACCACCCCCCCACACCGGGCTTTAATGTACACACAGCACCCCATATTGACAGAAAAACACAGAATTGTTGACATTTTTGCAGATTTATTAAAAAAGAAAAACTAAAATATCACATGGTCCTAAATATTCAGACCCTTTGCTGTGACACTCATATATTTAACTCAGGTGCTGTCCATTTCTTCTGATCATCCTTGAGATGGTTCTACACCTTCATTTGAGTCCAGCTGTGTTTGATTATACTGATTGGACTTGATTAGGAAAGCCACACACCTGTCTATACAAGACCTTACAGCTCACAGTGCATGTCAGAGCAAATGAGAATCATGAGGTCAAAGGAACTGCCTGAAGAGCTCAGAGACAATTGTGGCAAGGCACAGATCTGGCCAAGGTTACAAAAAAATTCTGTTGCACTTAAGGTTCCTAAGAGCACAGTGGCCTCTATAATCCTTAAATGGAAGACGTTTGGGACGACTAGAACCCTTCCTAGAGCTGGCTGTCCGGCCAAACTTAGCTATCGGGGGAGAAGAGCCTTGGTGAGAGAGGTAAAGAAGAACCCAAAGATCACTGTGGCTGAGCTCCAGAGATGCCAGAGATGTCAGTGCAAGACACATGAAAGACCGCATGGAGTTTGCTAAAAAAAAAAAACACCTGAAGGACTCCAAGATGGTGAGAAATAAGATTCTTTGGTCTGATGAGACCAAGATAGAACTTTTTGGCCTTAATTCTAAGCGGTATGTGTGGAGAAAACCAGGCACTGCTCATCACCTGTCCAATACAGTCCCAACAGTGAAGCATGGTGGTGGCAGCATCATGGGGGTGTTTTTCAGCTACAGGGAAAGGACGACTGGTTGCAATAGAGGGAAAGATGAATGCGGCCAAGTACAGGTATATCCTGGATGAAAACCTTCTCCAGAGTGCTCAGGACCTCAGACTGGGCCGAAGGTTTACCTTCCAACAAGAAATGACCCTAAGCACACAGCTAAAATAACGAAGGAGTGGCTTCACAACAACTCCGTGACTGTTCTTGAATGGCCCAGCCAGAGCCCTGACTTAAATTAAGCATCGCTGGAGAGACCTAAAAATGGCTGTCCACCAACGTTTACCATCCAACCTGACAGAACTGGAGAGGATCTGCAAGAAGGAATGACAGAGGATCCCCAAATCCAGGTGTGAAAAACTTGCTGCATCTTTCCCAAAAAGACTCATGGCTGTATTAAAAAGGCTTCTTCTACTAAATACTGAGCAAAGGGTCTGAATACTTAGGACCATGTGATATTTCAGTTTTTCTTTTTTAATAAATCTGCAAAAATGTTAACAATTCTGTGTTTTTCTGTCAATATGGGGTGCTGTGTGTACATTAATGAGGGAAAAAAATGAACTTAAATGATTTTAGCAAATGGCTGCAATATAACAAAGAGTGAAAAATTTAAGGGGCTCTGAATACTTTCCGTCCCCACTGTAGATGGCGGGCTGTGGTGTACTCCAGCATGCTTCGCCCGCCATGCGTGTGGCGGTGTGAGTGCAGCGGCTCCAGGGTGTCCTATTGGATGCCTAAGCGCCTGGTGCTCTGGGCCAATCGGGAAACAGGTCTCACGACCTGCCTCCTGATTGGCGGGGAGGAACTTTAGTTTGAAAATAGTGAAAATTTATTTGCTATCGTCACAGAACTGGGTGGGCTAGGAGCGCAGTGCTCAGCGCCCACGAGCCATCCATTTTTTGAAGCCTATTTGAGCCTCTGGCTCTAATCACGTGCTTAAAAAAAAAAAACACTCCCCCATTGGAATCCATAGTCCGGTGTCCTGATATGTATATGCATAGAGGGCCTGTGCGCGCTCTATGGACGGGCTGCCACTGAGCCCTTGTGTACTAGGCTTAAGTGAAAATTCCCTTGAAAATGAGCAGCCTATTTTGCCTCATACCCAATGGCTCAATTTCCATAACAATTTTGATCCAAACACTCTCTAAACCAGGAGACGATTGAAACAGTGAGTGGTAGATTGCAGGGGATAGTTATGTTTTGAGCAGTTTAACTATTTTTTTAGATTAAAAGAAGCTTTAGATGGTTTTCACTGGAATATATATATCCCTATGGAATATTTCCTGTACCACAGATTTCCCATCACTTTCTGTCCTGTAGACAAATATAGGTGCATCTCAAAAAATAGGAATATCATCAAAAAGTTATTTTTTTTCAGTAAATCAATTCAAAAAGTGAAACTCATTTTATATAGATTCATTACACACAGAGCGATATATTTCAAGCATTTCGGTCTGTTAATTTTGATGATTATTGCTTATAGCTAGTGAAAATCCAAAATTCGTATTTCAGAAAATTCAAATATTGTGAAAAAGTTAATTCTAATCAGCTAAATAACTACAAACACCTGTAAAGGTTTCCTGGGCCTTTAAATGGTCTCTCAATCTGGTTCAGTAGGTTACACAATCACGGGGAAGACTGCTGACTTGACAGTTGTCCAGAAGACAGTCAGTCAGTGACACCCTCCACAAGGATAAGTGCTGCATCCAAGCATATTAATGGAAAGTTGAGTGGAAGGAAAAAGTGTGGTAGAAAAAAGGTGCACAAGCAACAGGAATAACTGCAGCCTTGAGGGGATTGTGAAGCAAAGGCCATTCAAGAATTTGGGGGAAATTCACAAGGAGTGGCCTACTGCTGAGATGCACCTGTAGTCACTAGCATTAAAACCCTTTCAGTGATACTAAATCCTCCATAAAAATAAAAAAAGTTTTGACTTTAGGTACACTTTAAAAAAATTATTTTGTATTAGAACAGTACAGGACACTCCATTAGATGTGGGGCTGGCCTGCAAGTTACCCCAACCACTGGACACTGCGTTTGACACTCATCCTTGGTACAGCAGTACCGTGAGCTGCAGTTAGCCGCAGGTTACTCTACAGGTCCAGGGCAGTGGCAATTAGTACCAGAGTGACCCAGTCCTTGAAGAAAAGTATGCCCTCCTGAAGTGGGAGAAACAAGGAGAAAATTCTGGTATTAATAGACATCAAGGATGTGTATTTACATGTTCCCATTTTTCCCAGCATCAGCAGTTTCTGCGTTTTGCAGTGGGCGAGCAGCACTTCTGATTTGTGGGCTGTCCATGGCCCCCTGCATTTTCACCAAGGTGCTTGCCTTGATCCTTGGGTTGTTGCACCCTCATTGAATTCACATTATTTGATATCTGGATGATCTTCTCTTAAAGAAGCTCCTAGGATCTGTGAGGTTTCCAGTCTCTAGCTGGCTGTTGCTGCATCACCTGCTACCTTTAAGCCCATTCCAGGAATATTGCCACTCTTTCAAGAAGCAGACCTTGTTCTGGCTTGGGTCAAAAGACATGTTCCAGCCTTGTCCGCAGTCCATATTCCAAGAGTAGACAATTTTCAGATAGACTTCCTAAAGTTGTCAGTGCTTGAATGCAGGGGAATCGTCTCTTCAACCTGAAGTTTTTGGGGACATCTATAACTATTAGGGACCCTGGACTGAGATCTGTTGGCATCCCACTTCATCAAGGTTGAGAGGTCCATAGCCAGGATCAGGAATCCAAGGGCCTTCACAGTTTTGGCTATTATACACCTTCCCTCCGCTACAGTTTTTACCTCTGCTGCTTTGCGGGATGGAAATGCAAGACATCCCTGTGATCTTGGTAGAACCAAACTGGCCCAGAAGGACTTGGTACTCGGACATTCTCTGACTTCCAGGAGATACTTTCTCTCCTGGCCCTTTTCTGACTGATCTGACCTGACCTGCTGTCTCAAGGACCGTCTACCATACTGCTACATGATCGCTGGCTTTGACAGTTCTGAGAGATCAGGGTTTTTGCGAATATGTTATTGCTACACTACTTAAAGCTAGGAAACCTACCTCGCAGAAGGCCTATCATTGCACTTGAAAGGCTTAATTCACATGGAGCAAGGCACTAAAGTTTTACCTTAGGGGTCTCAAACAGGTGGCCCTCCAGCTGTTGCAGAACTACAAGTCCCATCATGCCTCTGCCTGAGGGAGTCATGTTTGTAACTGTCAGCCTTGTAATGCCTCAAGGGACTTGTAGCTTTGCAACAGTTGTAGGGCCGCCAGTTTGAGACCCCTGCCCTAGAGGATACACCTCGGGATGTGTCCTGTCGTTTCTCCAGTGTGGGCTGGATCAGCATTTGGCCTTAAGCACTCTGAGGGGTCAAAAGTTCAGCCTTTCAGAGATTGCTGGCTACTCATTCATTGGTAAAGGCCTTTGTTCAGGGGGTGGCTAGCATGGTGCCCCCTGTTCGTTCACCAGTCTCACCACTGGATCTTAAGTAGATGGCAGTGGCTTTCTTTCTCCCCAAGGTGTTTTTTTCCCTTCCAGCCTGATCAGGGCATTGTCCTGCATTCTCTTTGTCTAGCTCCAAATCATTTCAAAGAGATTTCTCTACACGGTTTAGATGTGATACACTTAGTGCAAGTTTACCTTTTGGCCATGGCTTCTTTCCTAAACGTAGATGCTTTTCTCAAGACTGTGTCCTGCATCTCATTCCAATAATTCTAGGTGGATTAGGAAAGTTAGCACTAAAGTTTATGCCTTGAAGGATAGACATCCTCCCATTTTCTGTTAAGGCTTACTTGACTCATTCAGTCTGTACCTCTTGTGCTTTTCAGCAACAGGTGTCTGTCTCCCAAATTTGCAAACCTGGTCTTCGGTTGAAAATCCTTACTTTTGAGGGGACACATTTTTACGTTTGCGCTTTCAGGTTTTTGTTAATATATTCAAAGTAGAGACTTGTAGATTAGCTACAAGCATGAGCAAGCAATCACGTTGTAATCACTCTAACTCCCTTTTACCAACTGTTGAGATAAAATATCAAACCACACAGGGACTGCAATGTTTTTACTGTGATGGCAACACAGATTCTGAGCAGTAAAGCCATAGCTCCCAACTTTGAGATGGGAAAGAGGGACACTATAAGGCTGGCCATACATTATTAATTTTTTTGTTCAACAAGTGGGCTAAACAAGAGAAAATGCCCCGATTCCCTCATCCACACATTCAAGGTGGATGGGGGAATCCCTCCTGCTGAGTTATTGTATTCTGACAACAGGGAGACTTCCCCACTGTCAGAATACACTGATCAGCAAAGTTGGTTGCGCTAACAGAGAGAAATTTTTCCAACAGGCCAGTTGTACAGAAATCGATCAATAGATTGACTTGTGTACAACCATCATGTCCATACATGAATCGAAATTTGGCTGAATTTTCATCCATGTATGACTGGCTTTAGCAAAAGGTATGTAGACAAAAGAACACACCCCGTTACATGGCCAATTATTACACACACACACACACACACATAAAAAAAAATATATATATATATAAAATGAAAGGGGGGGGGGATTGTTAAACCCACAAGTGTTTTTTTTTTGTTTTGTTTTCATACATCATGGGACACAGAGTTGGGCTAATATTCATTACCTACTGGGTTATACGCCATCTCTAGGTGAATGGACACTGGTAGACAGTCTTAGACAGGAAGTGATCCCCTATATAACTCCTCCCATACAGGAAGTACATCAGTTTTTTACCAGTGTCTGCAAGGTGGATGGGCGCGTTTGTTTGAGCTCTCCGAGCTCCAGGTCTCTAGTCCGACAAACTGTTCTTAAATAAATCAAGGGATTAACCAATCCATTTGACACAGGTTCTACAGTATATGCTTAGATAAATGGTACCCGAGCCTCGCAAAGAAGACACAAGATCTTGCAAGGTTTTGCCTGTAATGCGACCTGCGGGCGCTGGACCCTGCAAAGTGGAATCCTGGACACCACAGAGCTAAGGCATTCCTGCAGGGTGCTGTACATGTCCAAAAGAGTGGACCCTAAACATGAAAAGGGTACCCCAGTCCTTGCCTCAACTGACAGGAACTCGCCGTGATTGGTGAAGATTAGTTTCTAAGCTGCCCTGCGCCTGGACAGGTAAGTGAAACCCACTTATTTACTTATTGTGGGGTTTCTCAATGATTGTAATAATCAGTCAAGCTAGCTAGAGGCTGGACACCTGTGTACAGTGACCATACGGGGGAGTTTTGGGCTAGCTGTGGGTGTTTATAAAGTGTACCCTTAATGCTTGCATCTGGCTGTTTTTTACCTTGAATGGAGGGTCACACACGAGGCGGCGCTATTGCGCATCTTTGTTTGGCCAAACGTCCGTTCGGCAAAATGCTCTGCAGTTTGTTTGGTGGCCATAGCGCACGCGGCTCCACTCGGAGCTGAGCATGCACCATAGCCTATTCCAGGTGCATGAAGATTTGCGCCATATGCGAATACAGCCACTCCCCTTCGCCGGGACAGTGCATGTGCGTGCGCATGCGCAAAATGTTCCGGCGCACAGCCAGCTTATTTAAGCTTTGTACGCCAGGCATGCGGTGCTTCCAGAAGGCAGCTGTAGGACACAGGGCAGCCTCTGAACCAGGCATTTGCAGCGGTTCATTTCTCCTTACCCGGGTCACGTGAGTCACCAGGTGTTGCTTGGCAGGCTAAGGTGCTTAGCAGGATTGTTGCATTGGGGGCTTGGTAAGCCCTATTAAAAGGGTCTCGCTTCTGAGGTGTGGTAATACTACACCCAGGTACTCCCTTTTTGTGGCTTGTAAATGTCTTCAAAAAAAGAGGAGCGGGACCAACACTACAGGGAAAGGCACACCTAAGTCATCAATAGCTCCTGATGAACCTAGTCGTATTCCTAGTGTTGTATCCCCTGAAAGACCAGAGATTTCTGGCCAATCTGAGCGGCTGCGCCTACCTGGTACGGTGCCTACAGTCAATGCTGCTGCTTCACTCTGTATCACTAAGGATGAACTGTCCTCGGCCCTAGCCGGGTTAGAGCACAGGATTGCTGGCATGATTGCCTCCATCCCGCAGGGTGGCAAGAAGTGCGACAGATCCCCCTCCCCTAAGCCTCCTAGTTTGGAGCAGGAATGGGTTATAGATGGGGAAGAGCTAAAAGCTCAGGATTCTGTGGAGTGCCTGGCGGATGAGTCTGCTTCTGAGCAATCTGGACAAGAAGATATCCAGTTGGTGTCTGCCTCTCAGTCACAGAGGCTTTTTATCCAGACTCTTACCAAGATGGTTCCTTCTGCCTTTAAGTTGCCTCTTTCAGAGGTTACTGAGCCCCCCCTGGTCCTCTTTGGGGTCCCTGAGGCCTCTTCAGGCTACACAGGCTTTCCCCTTACACCCACTGTTGGAACAGGCGGTGTATGCTGATTGGGAACATCCCAACAGGATTTTTGTTCCTCCTAAAAGGTTTTCCCTTTTATATCCCATGGATGGAAAGTTAACTAAGAAGTGGAGCATGCCAGCCATAGATGCAGCAGTTTCTGTTGAACCGGCCAATATTCGGCCGGTGTGTACCAGGCTTTATTTGGATGGCCCACGAATGTGGATGTTGCTGCATTACGTAAAACTATTGGTTTAGTTTTAACATTTTAGAATGGGGTGCCTCAAGATCTGCATCATTTTAAAAAGGTTGCCTTGACTGAAAAAAGGTTAAGAAACACTGGTATACCCTGTATAAACAAGTGACATTTTTCAAAAAACCCATTCCATATTTACTCACAGCTGCTATAATTTTTAATATTAGCCTGTTGTTTTATTTTTTTTTATTTTTTTTGTTTTACAGTTCAGGCTTGAATAACATTAAAATACAAAGCCTGGTGTCAGTGGAAGATTTTAAGATAAACAGTTTACAAGTTTTCCCTGGTGCTGAGCTCCTTCCCACAGCTTAGCCTCCCAACATCTGACCTCTCATCAACAGTCAATGGTAGAACTCATCAATTATTTGATAGGTCATTTGTCAAGCCTCCATCACAAGCTCAGCAGGGTCTCCAAAGTAAGAAAGAATAAGTCAATAAGGCTGAAAAGGGCAAATGATCAACGCAAGCAGCTCTGTAAACCTGACCTGTGCTTAAAAGAAACACTCCATTTTCATTACAAAAATGTTTTAGTTTTGGACAGAGTGGGGAAAGATTGGAATTCCAGATGGGTTTTATTGCCGTTTTCAAGGAGACGTTTGTTGACCTACCTATGGCAGGGAAGTGGTCACCAGGACAGTAAGTGGGAAGTAATCTCCCTTAGCGGGGGGGGGGGGGGGTACATTTCTCAACCAAGTGAATTCTACAATGAGGGTAAAAAAAGTATTTGATCCCCTGCTGATTTTGTTCATTTGCCCACTGACAAAGAAACGATCAGTCTAGAATTTTAAATGGTAGGTTTATTTTAACAGTGAGAGACAGAACAACAAAAATATCCAGAAAAAACACATTGCAAAAAAGTTATAAATTGATTTGCATTTTAATGAGTGAAATAAGTATTTGTTCCCCTATCAGCAAGATTTCTGGATCCCAGGTGTCTTCTATACAGGTAATGACCTACACAAGGCTGGAATGGGCTACAAGACCATTGTAAAGCAGATTGGTGAGAGGGTGACAATATTTGGTGCGATTATTCGCGATTGGAAAAAAAACCAACAAAAAAAAAAAAAAAACCACACAATATAACTGTCAATCTCCCTTGTTCTTGGGCTCCATGCAAGATCTCACCTCGTGCAGTTTCAATGATCATGAGGACGGTGAGGAATCAGCCCAGAACTACATGGGAGAATATTGTCAATGATCTCAAGGCAGCTGGGACCATAGTCACCAAGAAAACAATTGGTAACACACTACGCCATGAAGGACTGAAATCCTGCAACACCCGCAAGGTCCCCCTGCTCAAGAAAGCACATGTACAGGCCTGTCTGACGTGTCCAAACCTGGTGCCCAACTACAAGAAACGTCTGACCTCTGTAATTGCCAACAAGTCATGTTTAGCGAAGAGGTCAAATACTTATTTCACTCATTAAAATGTACTAGACTGAATATTTCACCAAAAGTAGACCACAATGTTGCCATCATCCCTAATACAGAATTGTACATTGAGGGTCCCCCACAAGAGGGTTGTGACTTTAAAGGCAACTGGATATAATAGAAAAGGCAATAAATCTAAAAATCAATATATTTTCAATTACATTTGTGAAGTTTAAAAGAGTTAGTGCCTATGACTATTGCAACTGACTCATTAGTAACAGCAATGACATAAAAAAGAGGTATCGAAATACAAACAGATATGGTCTCCTCTTTGAGAATGAGAAAAGAGCACAAATATCAATATACAGACATGGTCTCCTCTTGTGAAAGAGAAGAGCCCGACGTGTTTCAGGAGCTTGTCCTTTCTTCAGGGGCTGTTATATGTGGAGACAGGTGTGCATCTATAAAAAAAAATGCATCCTTCAGAGTTGAACAATGTGGGGACAGGAGATAAGAGGAGCATCGGTGAGGCAAACAAGGCAAGTCGACCATGAACAGGCCCAAAAAAAAAGTGAAATAGTAAATAAAGATGATACAAGAACTGGACGTGTTTGCTGGTAAATGTTCGCTGGATAAAATTGGACAAGGAGCAAATCCAGAAAAGAAGATTGGAGTAATCCACTATGGTCAGGCAGTATAAGGTAGCACTCAGTTGATGTATGTTGTATGTGGCCACAGCTGTGTGGTGTAGCACTGAGCAGTGCCCTATCATAAGGATTTCAACAAAACCTATGGTATACCTGTGTGATTGAAAAAAGATTTTAAGTATAATACGCAAGCTTTCCTTCAAAGAGGAGAAAGCTATTCATCTTACATAGACGAGTGTGTTTAATCTACATATCAAAAATATATATTGAAACAATCAATTATGTATAGATTATATATTTCCAAATGAAGGAAAAGTATTCTATAAGGCTTTAATATATTATTATAAAATTGTACTTATAGAGCAGAAAAAAAATCTTTTTTACATGGTTACATTTGTCCAGTGGCAGCTACCGCACAGGGATCGCCAGATATGGAATGTGTATTTGCTGTATACTAGATCTCTTGCCTAGCGGCTTCCTTACTGCACAGTAACCACCATTTAGAGAATGTTTTGCATTTTTATCAATGAATGCAAAGCAATTTGTGAGTGGAGCGGCCTCCACCTTGTCCAATCAGAGAATGCTTTGTATTCATTGAGAAAAATACAGAGCACGCTCTGGTGCCTGCGCTGAGCAGGTGACACCCTGTGGTTACTATGCAGCAGGGCAGCTGCTTGGCAAAGGATAGATAAGACAGCAAGGATTACTGAAGTAGCTGCCGTTTCTACAGGAATCAGCCAGGTATGGATGTAGGTATGTTTCAGTAGGTTCCTGATGAACCAGTGAACATTTGCTTAATGGGTAGCCCTGTCAACCCCCTCCCATCCAACATCTCCACCCGGAAGAAATAAAAAAAAAAAAAAAAGCGAGTCACGTGGAACATTGTTGGCTGGATTGCAGCAGAATCTAGTCAGATGCAGCTCAAGTATTCAGACTGCTGCTGGCTGTGCTCTATAGGATGGGAGACATCTGTTAGACTTTACATGTGTATGGCCAGCCTTAGTGGTGGCAATAGCATTTTTGATGAAAAGCTGCCTGAACGTTTTTGAAATTGCTTAAATATTGCTGTGTTGAGCCAGCATTACCTGATAAAAAAAAAAAAAAAACAAACAAAAAACCATACCATTCCACTTCCCTACACCCATAGCAACAATTGTTTTTCACCAGAAGTTTGCACAGAGGATTTAAGACATGGGTGCTCACCCTGTGGCCCTCTACCTGTTGCGGAACTACAGATCTCATCATGCGTCTGCTTTTGGGAGTCATGTGGGTAACTGTTATGCCGTGTACACACGGGTGGACTTTTCGGCATCAAAAGGTCCGACGGTCTTTCCGACGGACTTCCGAATGAACGGACTTGCCTACACACGATCACACCAAAGTCCGACGGATTCGTACGTGAAGACGTACGACCGGACTAAAATAAGGAAGTTGATAGCCAGTAGCCAATAGCTGCCCTAGCGTCGGTTTTCGTCCGTCGGACTAGCATACAGACGAGCGGATTTTTCGACAGGCCTCAAGTCCGTCGGAAAGATTTGAAACATGTTCCAAATCTAAAGTCCCGTCGGACCAGTCCGGTCAAAAAGTCCGCCCGTGTGTAGCCATGCAGTGTCTCATGGGACTTGAAGTTTCACAATAGCTGGAGGGCCACAGGTTGAGCATCCCCCCCCCCTTTTTTTTTTTGCTTTGCCTAAATCTGACCAAACACACGTATTGTCCAATTATCACCAAGAATGTAAGACTAAGGCAGCCCCTATTCCTCTTCATCTAACCAGTGGATCGAACGAAACAAAATGACTGGATTCCTCAATCAATACATTTGATGCAGATGGTGGAATCAATCCACCTGAAGTATTCTATTCTGACAGCAGGGAGACTTCTCAGCCATCAGAATACACTGAACATGCAGAAAAAACGGACTGGTTGCACAGAAGTCGATCAGTAGATAAACTTCTGCACAACCAGCCTGCCCATACATGGTACTGGCCACATTTAAAATTTTGATCCACGTATGACCTTTTTATTAAAAGATGCATGTGGTGCTGTGTTTGCCTAATTACTAGGCAGGCCGTACCACTCAGTAGGCTGAGGTCATTGCCAAAATTACCATCCACAGAACAGAAGCAGGTAGGTAAAAGACCTAAACAGTCCAATATTTATATATACAGTGCCATGAAAAAGTATTCACACCCCTTGAAAATTTTCAACATTTTGTCATGTTACAACCAAAAATGTAAATGTATTTTATTGGGATTTTATGTGATAGACCAACACAAAGTGGCACATAATTGTGAAGTGGAAGGAAAAAGCTAAATGGTTTTCAAATTTTTTTTTTTACTAATATGTGAAAAGTGTGGGGTACATTTGTATTCAGCCCCCGAGTGAATACTTTGTAGAACCACCTTTCGCTGCAATTACAGCTGCAAGTCTTTTTGGGGATGTCTCTACGAGGTTTGCACATCTGTTAGTGACTGTTACAAGATTTGTTGCCATAGGAGACAGCGGTCCTACCTATACAGAAGTGGTATCTGGCTGGAGGCCTTCCCCTGTATAGCTATCTACCTATAGAAGTCTCGGAGTCTGCCAATTATCATTGCATCTACTTAAGGGTGTCCTGGCCCTAACCCTCTCTCTCACAGTTCTTGTTCAAGAGACAAATCAATCTCTCTGCATTCATAAAGTGTCTGGCGCCCATCACTTCAGCTTGTATTACACTCACCATACCCACTCTATCAAGAAGGACGTCAGCTCTCCCTGACTCTGGAGGTCAACATTAGGCCTCTAGAGGTCCGGGACCTCGCTACATCTGTAGGACAGGTATAAAGTGTTTGCTATGACAAACTGAGTGCATAAAGACTATTGCAATAAACCAGAAGAAAGTTAGACTGCATGGACAAGTCAACAATAACTCATAAACCGCAATAGCATGTAAAGAGCGACTTAATAATAAAGTGCATGAGTGCAAACAATTATGTGTAAACTGAATCCAAAAGACAAAAAACAAATGCATATGTGCAACAAATTAAAGACCCAACATGGTCTGCTGAACAGTCCACACTGAGCCAAGCTGATAAGAATGTGATCAAAAGTCTGAACCAAAAAGCAAATAGAGAACCAAGGTTGAGGTCAGATCACCCGGGATAATGCGTCCTCTACCTGAGGTAAGGGATGGATACTTTTACCAGAAACTGTGGACCCATGTGCCGTCGGCAGCGAGCCGGCCAAGCTTAGAGGCAGGGAACCGGAACTCCAATGCAGATCACAGAATGTCCTGGCGATACATACAACGATCCCATCCACTGGATGTTCAAACATGGGGGTAATAAGAAGAAAAAACACCTCTGCATGGTGTAGGTCAAAAGGATGGATTTATTAAAAAAAAAACAAAAAAAAAACAAACAGTACAAAATTTCAAGCACAATGTGAAGAGCTGTACTAGCAACCCAAATTTACACACCAGAGAAGACGGTCACACCTGTCCACGTAGGGAAGACCTGGATGAGTGTCCGATGCCCTGCCCATTGGGCAGACATCAGAGCCAATAAGATGGCTGGGACCCTAGCTACCCTTATAGCACCATTTAGAGGCGATAGGTAGGAGGCAATGCGAGCTCCAAAGTGCCAACCCATTTCCTATACAAACTGGAATATATAGTTAATAACTGGAATTTTCCAAACTGCTGCCTACCTCACACCCAGTTTACGCCTATTCGTCGCCAACCTTGCGCCTATTTGTCACCGAACTTACACCCAGTTGACACCTCTCTAGTGCCCACCTTATGCCCAGTTGGTGCCTCTCTAGTGCCCGGTTGGCGCCTCTAGTGCCCACCTTATGCCCGGTTGGCGCCTCTCTAGTGCCCAACTGCCTTGTTTGTGGCACCTTGATGCCTACACACATCGGTGTAATAGATCGCGCTGTGGACTGACTGACATATACAGAGAGGACTGTGATTGATTAGCAGGAACAAGAGGTGGGACATCCCACCTGTGGTGCATGCTGTAATTGGTCAGAAATTTGAGTAGAACTGCCCCCCCATTTATTAGACATCAGAGGACTGCACACCTACCGCTGGTCCTAGCAAAGGGGTGGGGTGAAAAGCAGACAGGTGACAGAGGAGCCCTCAATGTGTTCAGTGTGCGGGCTCCATCCCCCCCATGTTCCCCCCATTGAGGATACGCCACTCTTTGTCTTGTGTAGTGTACAGCACAGGGAACCATTCCTTCTGTAAATGTCACTGTAACTGAATAAGAGCTTACTCACATGGGCAGCCAGGGGGGTGGTAAAAGCTTGCAGTTAAGGATGGATTTATTTAAAAAACATTACAAACATCTTGTAGATGTGTACAGATAAAATGTGATCACAGGTTCAAAAAATTTCAAGTGCAATGTGAAGAGCAGGACTAGCAACCCAAATTTACACACCAGAGAACCTCACCCCCCCCCCCCCCCCTCCAGACTGTCCTAGAGTGACAACACTGAAGAAATGACACTTTGCTACAATGTAAAGTAGTGAGTGTACAGCTTGTATAACAGTGTAAATTTGCTGTCCCCTCAAAATAACTCAACACACAGCCATTAATGTCTAAACCGCTGGCAACAAAATTGAGTACACCCCTAATTGATTAATTGTTTTTTTTTAATAAATTTTGACTTGATATACAAGTAGCGTCATGTCACAACTGAGTATAAAAGAGAAGAGAGGCGCCTCTAAGTGTAGCAATATTGTTAAATTTAATGAAGGTACAACATTTAGCAACTCACATGGTTGATGATTAAAACAGACACATCAAAGTATGCAGGCAACTAGGGTAACGCTGTCCACATAGACCGTCCTTCTCACCACCGTCGTCGTCGTCTCTTCCATGCTGTGCTCCACGAGAGATTCAAGCCTCGCTTTCAGATCGCTCTGCTGCAGGGTATTCTTCCCGGTCACGATTGCAGATTGACAGCGGTGAGGAGGACAGTCTATGTGGACAGCTTTACCCCGGATGCCTGCATACTTAGATGTGCCTCTTTTAATCATCAACCATGTGAGTTGCTAAATGTTGTACCTTCATTAAATGTAACCATATTGCTACACTTAGAGGCGCCTCTCCTCTCTTTTATACTCTGGAGCTCCTGCTGGATTTTGCTTCTAATCTCCTGGTGGAGGCTTCCATTTGTGGATGGACATTTTATGGTTATACAACCTGGTCACATTGCTATAATCTTTTTATACGGACTATAAACTGAAGGATTTATGAATAAATGTTTGTGGAACAAATCATTTGAATTTCTTATGGGGAAATTTGCTTTGATATACGAGTGCTTTGGATTACAAGCATGTTTCTGGAACAAATTATGCTCACAATCCAAGATTTTACTGTGTATGTATGTATATTTATTTAATACACAGACACCTTAAGATTTAAGGCTCGGTCACACAATGGTGGGTCGTGCGTTCTGGTTGCGGTAATCTCTTTGATGCCCACAACTGAATTGCACTGTTCTTACGAGATGTGCAGGGTTGCCATTCACTGCGAATGGCACCCCCATGCACATCAGCCTGCAGTGCGACCACGGGTGCAGGAACTGCAGGGAAATCACATGGTAAAAAAAAAAAAAAAAAAAAATTTGGTTTCCCTGCGGCAGCGTTTTTAAAAAGGTGCATGTGCTTTTTCTGTGCGTTTCACGCGGCACAGCAGCCCATTCAAATGAATAGGCTGCCGTGCTAGAGTAAACTTTGGAAGTACGGCCTGCTGTAGTGTGAACCGAGCCTGTTCACACCAGAATTACACAACAACACAGTCAAGTTTACTGTAAGATTCCTGTGTGACTCAGTACGGTGCAATTTTCAGCCCATTCAATTGAATTGGCTGAAATCGCACTGGATCACACCAAAAGTAGTGAATGTACTACTTTTAAAAAAATACACTGCAACCGCATCTCATGGTACTGCAGTGCCACGCAATTCGCTGCATATAAATGCACTGTGTTTGTGATCTGCGTTTGGGGTGTCATTAGGAATACACTGACTTCAGCAGATCACACACCCAGTACATTCTGAACGTAGTTCTGGAAACACACATGAACATGGGTTTCCTGCACTGCATTCTCTTGTGAATGGTTCCTTCGGTCAAGACAGAATGTGTTGTGATCCATGCATCAAACCTGCAGAGATGTGCACTCGGGGATGTGCAGTGGAGGTTTTCCTGTCATTGAATTCAACACACCCCTGCATAAAATACCTGGGCACCCCAGGCGGCTGAAGACGGCCCTTCACACGGGTGTACAGATCGGTATGTCCGTGTGAATGAGGCCTTAGGTATAACACTTAACAGCCCCTGAGCTTACAGTAATCCTGTGGCCTACACAAAATGGCCGCTGCAGAAACAAACAATTACCTCAGAAGTGCCCTAAGGCTCCAGCAGTTTCCCGCCTTCCTGAGTGGAGTGCAGACACAGCTCCTGTCCCTTCCCTCACACAATGTCAGGGGCCTGTGCTAACCATCAGTTTTGTACTATGGAGGACATGTCTGTTCTAGGAGCATGTGTCCATTTGTGGTCAGTGTTGATCTCTCTGAGGTGAAGTGTATGTGGTAATATGGAGGTGAAGTGTATGTGATAACCCCCCTGTATTGTCTGCCTCTGTCCTCAGCTCCTGCTGCCTTCACGTTTGGCTATTTTTGAGGCTCAGCTCTTCATTACCATATCTGTGTCATACAAATTTTTAACCGGTTTTTAGGGCACATGCGTTGATGTGCATTTTCTTCATTTCTCCAATAAAAAAAAAAAAAACTAGGCTGTTACCAGGGTCTTAATGCATGAAAACACATCATACACTCCTTTTCATGTGCTACCATTGGCTTCTATGGGCCTCACAACAGATAAGTAGAGATTTGAGTGTTGTGAACAAGCTCCATCTATAACACGGACTGTTTTAGGGCATTAGAACGTGAACGTGTGAACGAGGCCGACTGTTGGCCCCGACCTTGCAGCCCTTCAAGGAACACAAGACATCGTGAGGCCTGCAGGGTGACACCACACAATCTCATATTAGTGAAATGGATGCAATTCACATGTCGCTATCCAAATAAAAATGGTACATTTAAAGTAATAGCTTTGTTAATAAATGGATGTAAAGCTTTCTTACCTGTATAGGAGGGGAGTTTCCTGTGAATGGGCTCCCAGCACTGGGCCCTGCAGACTCTGCTGTGAGGTACAGACTGGACCAGAACTGACCTAATCAAGCAACTTGTCTATTAACCCTGTAAATGCTGGAATCTCACAGCCCTATGATAAATTAGCTTCAGTGTCCCAGGCCTCCCTCAGTTCACACAGGTGACACCATTAGTGCTTCCTAATAAACTCACCTGTAGTCACCAAAACCTGACCCATCAGAACAATCACACTGGGTGCAGCTGTGTTTTGTTTTATTTTCCATTTTGCGGCTGTGGTGTGGCTTGAAAAAGGGGCCTGTTCGTTTTTGGGTCCGGTTCAGGTGCGAATTCAGGTAAAAAATTTGCACCTGAACCAGTGAACAGAAACGCACCGTACTTCGGATTGCAAACCGCAGCCAGACATGTTTGAACCCAGCCTAAAACTTCTGACAGGTTTTTATTGCTAGTCAGTTTCACCATCAAGGAGAATTTCCCTTATTTATTGTCCCGGGGCATTGAAAGGAATGGCTCGTTCACACTAGTGGTCGTGGGGCAGTAAAAACTGACGGTAGTGCCGCACTTTTACCGCCCCTCAACCACTACCCCCTTTGACTGCAGAGGCAGTATTTGAGGGTGCACATTTGCCGAAGCAGGAATTATAGCCCCTGTCACTTTCAGTAGGCAATACCAACCCCTCCTAATGTGAACCAGTTAAGCTAATGGGGCCACTCTCTGCAACCATCACGCAACCTGCATGCAATTCAGGTAGTTGCAGCATGCTAGTGTGGGGTTCAAGGAGCTAAAGCAGGTGGTGAAGTCTCCTCTTCACCTGTCAAATGCTCTTTAAAGTACAATCCGAATGCAGATCACTCTTCAGCTAACAAAGTTTGAGTGAATAAGCCCTGAACAGGTGACCCTCTATAGCAGGGATATGCAATTAGCAGACTCCCAGCTGTTGCAAAACAACAAGTCCCATCATGCCTCTGGGTGTCATGCTTGTGGCTGTCAGTCTTGCTATGCCTCATGTGACTTGTAGTTCTGTAACAGGTGGAGGTCCGCTAATTGCATATCCCTGCTCTATAGGAAATTATCCCCTCGATTTTTGTTGCAGTGACAGTTGTCATTTATTGCAGTGGTTTTCAACCCTGTCCTCAAGTACCCCCAACAGGCCATGTTTTGGGAACTTCTTTTAGATAAAATAGCAAGCCATTGCCTCTGATTAAAATCAGCTGTGCAAGATAAAGGAAAACCTGCAAACATGGCCTGTTGGGGGTACTTGAGGACAGGGTTGAGAACCACTGATTTATTGGATTTCTTTCACTTCATGTACTGGTCACTATGACAGAGAGGGAGGGTGCGTCTCACCCACAGGGACAGAGATAGTAACCTGCCACAGTTCTTAAATGCTAGTAGCAGCACAGAAAATGTTTTCTCTTTATATATATCCCACGTTACATGGTAACCTAGACACTGGTCATGTGATCACTGCCTTTGTGGATGGTCACTGGTCAGGTTCAGCCGCATTGGTTTTGTCTGAAGTGTAACTCCAATTTTGTTGAGGAAAAAAATAAAAAAAAAAAAAACATTCCCCTCTGGGTGATCTTACTACATTGAAAGGCTTTAACTAAATTTTGTTGCAGATTGCTACCTTTTGTTATTCTGAAGGCTGTTTGTTTTTCTGTGTCCATGTGGAAAGTGAATCTAATGTGAACTTGTAATAAGGAAAGCGGCAGGGTCCCTTTAGGTGTATCTTGGCAAAAATGTAATTTTTGCTGCCAGGGATGCTCAATGCGATTTGTATCTTAGTGCAGACTTCTGGGAAAATCAGTAAACCAATCACACAAGCATGTAATGACATATATGGGGGGGAGGGTTTTAAAAAAGTGCACTTTTGTTTCTGGGCTGTACATACAACATACACAGATATGGTATTGCCGCTATTGTTGAAAGCAGAAGAATTTATTTTGGGTTGTTAGTAGGTTATGGTAGTAACAAGAAATATACAGCTAAATTAAAAAAAATGAAAAAAAAAAAAAATCAGAGTTAGTTCTTACCGGTAACTCTGTTTCCAGTAGTCTTCCAGGGCAGCCCTTGAGAGATGGAGCTCCTGCTCACACACAGGAAACACATTGCCACCAATTTCTTTAAAAGGCGGTCCCTCAGTTACCTGGTCAGTCATCCAAGAGAACCGCAGGCCGGAATTTGAAAGACATAAAACACAACACAACCCCGCAAGGTTAAACATTAGGGTGGGATCCTGCTGCCCTTGAAGATTACTGTAAACAGAGTTACCGTAAGAACTCTACTTTTCCCCCAGTCATCTTCCAGGTCAGGCCTTGAGAGGATAACCAAGTACTCACCAGACTAGGGTGGGACAACAGCTTGGATAACTTTCCTACCAAAAGCCTGGTCCTGACTGGATATCAAATCCACTCTTGCAAATCCGAACAAACTTAGAGAATCTTGACCAAGTTGCTGCCCTGCAAATTTGCTCTGGAGTGGCTGCCGCCTTCTCTGCCCCACGAGGCCACTGAAGCCCTTGTTGAGTGAGCTCTTAGATCTTTTGCCGGTGTTATTTCTTTAACTTCGTAGCACTCCAGTATCGCCGACTTGATCCATCCAGCTAGCATTTTTTTGGACGCTTGTTTACCTTTTTGTTTTTAAGCGTACAGGACAAACAGCGTCTGATGCGCTGAACTCATTGGTGACTTGAAGATATTGAAGAAGACATCTTCTAACCTATAGAAGACTTAGTTCTTGCTCTTTGCTGTTGGCTGGGGAACTACAAAATGAAGGTAGTATTACATCCTAGGATTAAAAGTTGACGTCAATTTTGGTGTAAATCCCATATCTGTTTGAAGGATGATTCTGTCATTGTGAATCTTCAGAAAAGGCTCTCTGACAGACAGCCTGGAGTTCCTCTATCCTACGTGCTGTAGTGATAGCCACGAGAAAAAGAGATTTGAGTGTCAGCAGGCGTAAAGTTTCTAGTAGAGGCTCAAAGGGGCTTTTGATGATCCCCCTTAGCACCAACAACAGATCCCACATGGGACATTTTTGTGTCTTGGGTGGTCTGTACTTAGCCAACGCTCTGCAAAGACGAGAGATCAAACGGGCCTTCTTGTAATGTCTGTTCTAGATACACCAACATCGTTGCAATCTGGACCTTCAGCAGCACCCTGCTGTAGGAACTCAAGAATAGTCGGTGTATCCATCTTTTGTCTGTTATTTGCAGCACACCAGCTGTTAAATCCATCTCCATGTTTCTCTGTAGATGGCCCTGGTGTTCGGCTTCCTATCGCTCAGAAGCATCGCTACCACTTTATCTGAGATTCCTTTCGATCGCAAGTTGTCTTCCTCAGTAACCAGGCTGCCCATTTGAAGCTTTTTTGTCTTAGGTCTGTTAGGGTTCCCTGACACATCAGGTTGTACCTGTGAGAAAGTAGCCAAGGCTCTTCTGCTGAGAGACCAAGGAGCTGAGAGAACCAGGCTCTCCTGGGCCAATATGGTGCTATCAGTATCAACTGTCTGTTCCTGTAAGAATTTCTTCATTACTCGAGGAATCATACACCAGGGGGAAAGCATAGCAGATCTTGAAATCTCACGGATTTTGAAGCCCTAGAGACCGGTCTTGCGAGTTTAGTGAGTAGAGACGCTTCACCTTGGTGTTTTTCCGGGATGCAAATAGATCTACATTTGGTATTTCCCAGCAGGCTGTAATTTCCCTGAACATCTCTGGGAGTAATGCCCATTCCTCTTGGGAGATCTCTTGGCAGCTGAGGAAGTCCGCCACTTGATTGTTTTCCCCCTTTGGGTGGACCATTCCCAGCAACAGTAGATCCCCTTCTGACCATCGACAGATCTGGTTGGAGATGTGGCTTAAGGAGGGGCTTCTCGTGCCCCCTTGCTTGTTCACATAAGCTACTGCTGTGTCGTTGTCCGATAGGATCAGGGTGTGATGACTTCTTGGCTGGTCTTTGAAGTGTTCTATGGCTTTGGCTATCGCCATAAGCTCCCACCAATTTGAAGACGGCTGGGCTTCTTCCGGGGACCATTTCCCTGGGGCAGACTGACCTGTTAGGTGGGCTCCTCATCCCCAACTTCTCGCGTCCATGGTCAATTTCCGCGAGGTTGGGAAAGACCATGCCATACCCTCCACCACCAGAGCGACCTCTTCAGGGAGGGTGGGAGAAAGTGTTCTGTCTAGATCCTCTTGCTGTTTCTTTTTAGGAGAAAGACTTGTAGGGGCCTTAGATGATACTTGGCCCATTGTACTGACAGTATTGTTGAGGTCATCAGACCCAGAACCGACATTAGCTCCCTGATGGATATCGGGAGGTTGTTCTGTACAGAACTTACTCCCTTGAGGAGGCCTTGAATCTTCTCTGGTAGGGACGTCTTCTGCTCTATGGAGTTGAGCAGATATCTCAGAAACCGGATGTTCTGAGTGGGACACGGGTTGGATTTTTCGATGTTTAAAATCCAGTCCAATGACTTCAGCCATAGTTGAGTTTCTACTAGGTCTTTTACCAGCTGTACATCTGACGGTGCTGCGAATAGTAGGCTGTCTAGGTACGCTACTACGGTCATCTTCTTTAACCTCAGAGGGGCCAGGGCTTCTGCTAGGACTTTGATAAATATCCTCGGTGACAAGGATAGCCCGAAAGGAAGAGCCCTTCCTTGGAAATGTTACTCATTACCCCCATCTCCACCGCCAACCTCAGGTATCTCTGGGACTCCTCTCATATGGGAATTTGGATATAGGCATCCCTGAGATCCATGGTTGCTATTAAAGTTCCTGGTTGCAGGATATTCTTGACTGAGAAAATGAATTTTTTGTATTGCATCGCTTGGTTCAGGGGTTTTAGATTTAATATCAATCGAAACTTCCCGGAAGGTTTTTTGATCAAAAAAACGTTAGAGTAAAAAACCCCTTTATTTTTCTTCCTCTGGGACTGGAGTCAGGACCTTCTGGTCTACCATCTCCCCCAGCAACAACAGGAGAGCCCTTGGTTTTTTCAGGATCCCTGGGAAGTTTTGGTAATAGAAATCTCTCTGGGAGGATGACAATTGAATTCCAGGGAGTAACCCCTTGTGACGATGTCCAAGATAAATTGGTTGGCTGTCATCTTCTGCCATTGAGGTAGGAAGGTAGCCAGCCTTCCCCCTACTTGCATTCTGTCATCATTGTTTTGGGGTTTGACTAGAAGAGCCAAAGACGACATTACTCTTTGGCTTCCTCTTGTGACTCGCCTAGTGCTTTTTTGGGTAATCTTTGTCTTCTTGCGGACGCTCTCCTCGCCCATGAAAAAACCTCTTTTGTGGAGGTTTGCGCTTCTTTAATCAGGAAGGCTTTCTTCCTATCCGACGTTCTTTCTAGGGCAGTGGTTCTCAACCTGGGGGTCAAATGATGATTTGCCAGGGGTCACCGAATCCTGGGATGTTCCATTCCCCCCACCTCTCCACCAAGGAGTAAGAGAAGGAATAAAAATAGAGAATACATGGAAGAGAGAGGAAAAGAGGGAGACGAACAAAGAAAAAGGGAGAGAAAAAAATAAGAAAGAACAAGAAAGACGGATAGAGAGAGGGATGGGGGACAAGAAATTAGGATAGAGAGAGATAAAAGGGAAAGAAAGGAGAACAAAAAGAAAGTGGTATATCCTAAAATGTACCATAAGGGATTTTAATACTGTATGAGTGGAAAGGAGCGCTAAATGTCTATGGGTTAGGGGAGCAAATTACTTGTCTTGCCTTGGGTGCTGACAACCCAAGCTATGAAAATAAATTTTACTGTTAGGGGTCCCCACAACTTGGGAAATTTTATCAAGGAGCCACAGCACTAGGGGGTTGAGAACCACTGTTCTAGGGCTTTGTCCAAGCCTGTTCTGAACAGAAGATCTCCGGAAAATGGGAAGTTTAATAGTTTCATCTTGGATGCAGGATCCCCTGACCAAGTCTTCATCTAGACAGCCCGCCTGCCACAGTCGCCTGACCGCCTGATCTTGCTGCCAGTTTGACGGATTCTGCGGACGCATCCACTATGTAACCGACCGCCTTGGAGAGAACCGGTAGGGTAAATCTCTTCCCTAGGAGTACCATTTTTGATATGGTCCTGAAGTTGTGAGAAACAAAAACCAAAATTTCTGTGTGGGCTTCAGGCTGGGGACACTTGTTCCCCAGACTCTCTTTAGAATAATGTCGCCCCTCTTGTCCATATGATCTTTTAGATGCCTTCAAGGCCAATGAGGACTTTTTGGAGACTTTCGATAGTGGCCCATACAATTTAGGGTTCTTATTCCACACCTCCTGTGGATCGTCGCTGAAAGGGAACCGCTTCTTATGACTAGCTGCAAAGAAGGGCATCTTTTCTGGGTCTGCCCACTCATTCCTCATGATGTCTGACATCACCTGGTGGACTGCTAATACTTTGGACTTTTTCTTTCCAAGACCTTGGTACATCAGGTCATGTTTTGATGGAATTTCTTTTTCTTCCTCTATTTCCAAAGTCTCATATATAGCTCCAAGTAAGTCCTATACATCTTCTAGGGACAATCTTCCTGCTCTGAATCAATCTGAGCTGTCGGTGGCCATTTCGCTAGCTGCTCCGCTATCGTTCCCTCCCTGTCTCCTGCGACCCTGAGGCGACTGATCTTGGCGAGGCTATGGGAAAGGAACTTCCAGAGGGAGCTTTTGGAGGTTTTTCCTCTGCAAAACACTTAAGATCCTTAAAAAGTTAGTAGCCATGTCATCCCTCACGGATCCAAAAATTCTTGGGCAGATTGCATCTGATGGTTTTTTAACTAGTCTGTCGATGCACACTTGGCATAGCGGTTCTATGTATTTCAAGGGCATCTTGGTAGCACATTTTGCACACCACTTCCTAAGAGTGGGCTTTGGCTCTTTAGGAGGCTTGGTCTGCCAAGACCTAACACACAGGGATCCATGGTGGTGAGAAAGGGCACACTCAACCAGCCACTACAGTGTGCACCCCCAGTGACACCTGACTACAACCTGTAGTGCCCCAGCCTGCTAGAACCACCACCACTAGCTAGCTGTTCCCCCAATTGGACAACAAAAGGTAACCCACTGGTGCCTGTGTTCCGCTAGTGCTTGCGTCCCTGGGAGCCTGGGCAGATGAGATAGCATCATCCTCTTTTATCCTGGACCTTCTAATGGCATCCATGCTGTCCCCTGCAGCCGCATCTCTGATAATGGCACCAGTCAACCATTTAAGCTTCCCGCACCTTTAAGGGGTAGGACCAGTTCCCCCGGCGCACGCCCATGACATCACCCTGCCCCTGAAATGACGGTCTTGCGGGTCAAGTGGCCCCCAGCAGGGGGAATACGCCCCCCCCCACTGGAGCCACCAATGGGATGGTGTATCGGCGCCTCTCTCCATGCCTGGGCTTAGAAGAAACCTAAATCTGGGTCACCTCTTTCACTCAGCCTAAAAGAGGGTTGCCCGCAGCCGCATGTCTATCCCTCCTCCGCCCATCAATCCCGGTAAGGGTGCACTCACCCCGGCAGCCCAGAAGCTCACAAAGTGTTCTTCTAGCTGCAGTCATGAGACGCATGTACCAGCCCTAGGGAGATGGGAGCCTCCGATGGTCCCTCAGGCAACATGTCTCCTCGGACGGAGGAAACATTAAGACTGACCAGGGACCACCTTTTAAAGAAATCAGTGGCAGTGTGTTTCCTGTGTGTGAGGAGGAGCGCGATTTCTTAAGGGCTGACCTGGAAGCAACTGGGGGGGGGGGATAGATATACACACACACTAAACATATATGTGTGTGTGTGTAAGTGTACACACACAAAATATATATATATATTACTTATATAATATTTTTTTTTTACTATTTTGGGACAGTTCTCCTTTGGTAATAAATAAATCAGGAGCTAGCCATTATCATATAATGAAAGCCCAATTTGTCCTGAAAACAAGGTATAATCCACCTGGATGCACAAAATATTTGTGCTATGTAGAGTTTTACAAACACATGTCAAAGTTGCAAAATTGTGCTTCGGCATTAACATTTGTTTTACCCTTAGGCACGAAAGGGTTAAAAAGGAAAGGTAATTTTTAAATAACATTTAGCTACACTATGACTTGTGTAGCAATTGTATACACTATATATTTTTTTCCCCCATGAAAGTGGAGTTACCAGTTAAAGTGTTGATAAACCCAGGAGCCTGCATTCACTATATCTGATCTCCCACAGAACATGAAAATGCAATGGTGTTAGTAAATATAAACTGCTAAACGGCTGCATGACCCCTGACTTTGTCTGGACAGTGCTGATTGCATGTGATCGGTACAGGGCCACTCTCAAAAAAACTAAACAAAAAAAAAAACACACACACAAAAAAAACCTCTAACAATACCCATCAAACTGAGCTTGTGCAGAGTGCCTCCTAGAGCTCTGTTCCATCAGCAGATGAACTGGGAACAGTAATAGAAGGTGAGAATCAGAGAAGACAGGATAAAAAAAAACTTTACACAATGCGGAGGATTAACCCCTTAGGTTCCACGGTGAGTATAACAAGCATGCTTTACAGACTGATTTTACTGTTGTGGGTTTAGGTCTTCCCCAGGATCCTAAAGCAATGCAAAAGCCATCCCCTTCTAGTAGACGCAAGCTTACTCGGTCCCTGCACTAAAGGATATAAGGCTGGCCACACATGTTCAATTTTCCTGTAGATTTACCTTAAACTATGTAGTGCAGGGGCATGTAAGATTGAAAATTGTTTAATTTTGACCTCATATTATATGTTTTTTGGTAAATCTAAAGGAACATTTTACAAGGGGGTTGAACATGTATGGCCAGCCTAACACACCAAGCACACATTTTTGGTACCCCAGTTTACAGAACCAAATTACATAAAAGGTCTTGGCATTACTTTACAGTAAGCCTGGGTTCAAACTAGCGCGATCTCAGATCGCATGTGATTCGCACCCGTACTGCAGTTGCCGATCACATGCGATCTCTGAGCAATGCGAAGAGAGGAACAGGAGAGGAACATCTGGGCAGAAAAAACACTCAACGCACCTAAACGCTAGGTGCATTTATTACTTGAGCGTTCGTTTCAGTGGCCAGAATAAATAATTTATTATTATTCAGGACGATGAAATAAATGAACACCCAAACACTTGAGACACCTGCCTGAAAGCTTCTAAATGCTTTTTTTTTTTTTTTTAAATGCAGCTTTAATCTACGTTTCCACTAGTGTGACTTGTCATGCGACATTGCACACAAAGTCACAGCCCATTGTTTTCAATTGCACCCGTTTCAATCTATGCGACTTTGAAAAGGTGCCTGCACTACTATGATGTGACTTTAATCCAGAGAGCATAAACTTGGATCAAAGCTGCACTCAGCCGCATCAAAGTCAAACTCAATCGCGCAAATTTGTGATCGCAATAGCAGAAACGTAGACGTAGGCACATTTTTAACACTGCTTTTCTCCTTCCAGGAGAACGTTTTTCTGATATTCAGCTTGTGTCCTGTACTATACGATCAAGATAAGATGGCAGCATTATCCTCCCCACCCCTTAGCAGTGCGGCGAACTGTAAACCAGACTTTACATGGCCTTTGAGATGAAGAGGAGAGACCTGTATAGATTACTTTAGCAGTTCAAAACAACCTTGGCAGCCTTTGAGGGGGGAGTTGGAAACAGACTCCAGATATGCAAATGAGAAGAGAAACACATGTGCCTCTAGGTTCGAACTGTAAACATTTTAATGAGATACAGGTGCATTATCCACTTATATGGAGTTTAAGGAAGGCATGAGTCCCATCCACACAGGCGTGGCGTTCACCGCAGAGCGGCGTTCCGAACAGCTGATTTTTCTGCCTGTAGGGGAGAAATCCTAGCCAGCAGGAACTCTGGGACCACGGCGATGAAACCGAGCCTTGGATCAGGCCATTGGTGTGGGCTGGAACGCAGTGCCAGGCGTGATGACGTCACTGGTGGGTCGCAACAGCATTTTAGAACATGCACACTGGTAGATGGGACTCAGGGCGCGCTCCTTTGTCAACCTGTTGAGACTCTGGCTGATAACAGCCTTGTATACATGCCTTGGAACACTGCCATCTAGTGGAAAGGATGTGACATACTTTCAAACATGAAATATCAAGAGCTAAAATAATATTAACCGCCTATGGTTCAACAGAACTAACATGGCTTAACTTATCAAACTTAAGTTCCTGAGGTAATATAAAAACAACATTTGAGCATAAAAATCAATCTAAATAACACTATTGCATTAATTTCTTTGGATTGAATTGATTCATTATTATGAAATAGTATGTGTCGGGGGGGGGGGGGGGGGGGGGAATTTATATGGGAAGATGCATGAAATTATGACTACTATATAGGCATGTAAATAAATTGTAAATTAATTAAAAGAATATGTGTGTATATCGCACAGAGGCCAGTAGTACCTAGATACCTTTTGCAAAGCAATGATTTTTATTATAAACTTATGCGATAATAGAATTTGTATGCACTAATAGTGGTATCTAATGTAATAGTTTTTGTGATGGGAGGTAACGTGGTGAGGTAATTGCCCCTTAAAGGGGCTATTGGGAGTAAAAGGAGGGAGGTGAGGGGGTAACTGGGGAAAAAAATTGAGGGGGGGGGGGGATTTTCTTGGTAGGGATGAAAAAAAAAAAAAAGGGGAGGGGGATTAGATGTTAAGACATTAACAGTAATACTATGTTTACTTACTATTGGGATGAACCTCCCACCACCACAAGACAGAAAAGTATTTTATATGAAAACCATCCTGATGAGGAAGAGATACCCAGGGAAAAGGAGGAAAAAAAGGGTAATTATTGTGGGAAAATGTTATAATATAGTAGACACCTCTAGTTCGTCGTTTAGTCCCCCTGGCGAAAGAGTATTGAGAGAATAAATCCAATATGTTTCGCGTTCGCAGAGCCTATGGAATCGCTCAGCCTCTGAGAGGTTCTTGGGGATCATTTCCATGATCCATACTTTTAGGCCAACAGCAGATTTCTTATGATATTGGGAGAAGTGGCGAGAAACGCTGTGGTTATCTTTGATAATAACATAAAATTCACTGATTTTGTAGGTTTTGCCCTTGCAAGACCTGTAGTTTTGTACAACATGGCAAGAAACTATTTACTACCAAGGGCAAAACCTACAATATCAGTGAATTTTATAACTGTTCATCCGATTATGTGGTGTATTGCCTCAGCTGCCTCTGTCATCAACTTTATGTAGGTCGTACTATCCGCCCCCTCCGACAGAGATTTGGTGAGCACCGGAGAAAGGTTGAGGAAGGCAAAAGATAAACACAGCGTTCCTCGCCACCTCTCCCAATATCATAAGAAATCTACTGAAGGCCTAAAAGTATGGATCGTGGAACAGATCCCCAAGAACCTCTCAGAGGCTGAGCGATTCAATAGGCTCTGCGAACGGGAAATATATTGGATTTATTCTCTCGATACTCTTTCGCCAGGGGGACTAAACAAGGAACTAGAGGTGTCTACTATATTATAACATTTTCCCACAATAATTACCCCCTTTTCCCCCCTCCTTTTCCCTGGGTATCTCTTCCTTATCATGATGGTTTTCATATAATATAATAATACTTTCCTGTCTTGGGGTGCTGGGAGGGTCGTCCCAATAGTGAGTAAACATAGTGTTACTGTTAATGTCTAAACATCTAATCCCCCCTTTTTTTTCATCCCTACCCCCTTCCTCAAAAAAACCCTCCCCTCCCTCCTTTTACTCCCATAGCCCCTTTAAGGTGAAATTACCTCACCACGTAACCCCATCACAAAAACCATTACATACCACCATAAGTTCATAAAAATTCTATTATCGCATACATTTATAATAAAAATCATTGCTTTGCATTGCTTTGGTACTACTGGCCTCTGTGCGATATACACACATATTCTTTTAATTAATTTACAATTTATTTACAGGCATATATAGTAGTCATAATTTTATGTATCTTCCCATATAAATTTTCTCCCCCCACGCATGCTATTCATTTCGTAATGATGAATCCATTTAATCCAAACAAATTAATGCAATAGTGTTATTAAATTGATTTTATGCTCAAATGTTTTAATATTTTTTTTTTTTGCCCATTCTTATTTGGAATTACCTCAGGAACTGAAGTTGATATGTAATGTCATGTTCTGTTGAACCATAGGCGGTTAACAGTCTGTTGATATCTATATTATTTTAGCTCTGGGTATTTCATGTTGGAAAGTATGTCACATCCTTTCCACTAGATGGCAGTGTTCCAAGGCATATGTATGGCTGTTATCAGACAAAGTCTCACTAGCTTGACAAAGGAGCGTGCCATGAGTCCCATCTATCTATGAACATGCTCCGAAATGCCGTTGCAACCCACCAGTGACGTCATTACACCCCGGCGCTGCGTTCCAGCCCTCACCATCGGGCCTTATCCAAGCCTCGGTTTAATCGCTGTGGTACCAGAGATTCCGCTGGCTAGGATTTCTCCCCCACAGGCAGAGAAATAAGCTGCTCAGAATGCCGCTCTGCAGTGAACGCCACGCCAGTGTGGATGGACTCGTGCCTTACTTCCTTAACCTCCATGTAAGTGGATAATGCACCTGCATGTCATTAAAATGTTTAAAGTTCTAACCTAGAGGCGCCTGTGTGTCTCTTCTCATCCCAAATAAAGCCTGGTCAAGGGTATGGTTTGCAAAGTAGGCCATCTCTATTACACAAAACAAAATCATATCAGTCACATAACAGCAACACAAAAGAATTTTCTCATTGAAGATAAGATTTCAGATGGTTGGAAAAAACAAAAAAAAAAAACAACTTTATTGAAGCTTCATTTACAAAATCATAGATCATTAATGAAGTGCTGTATGCAAAACCAGATAAAAGAAACAAATAGACAAAAAATAAGACTTAAAAAAACCCAACCCTGTCTGTTACTCCCCCCCACACCCCAAACCCCAGGGACTGAGAATCCTTTTTCAGCTTTTCAGATACAATAAGCACCACAAGCCCCTGAATAGTTGGTCCAAAAGCCCTGTTTAAATGTCAGAGAGAGTAACAGTATGAAAGGTTTACCAATAAAAGAAATCGGGATTTGTTGCTCTCCCTTAGACTGTAACAATACAACGAACTGCCATTGGAGGGTCTCACAGCTGCTAAAAGAGATTATTCCCCCCCCCCCCCAATAACAAAATTTCAAAGCATGCTGCAAGAAATGGGTTATCCCCACAAAAGTCACTTGGCAAAAAAGGGGTTTTATTTGGTCAATAGTTTGAAGCTGTAAAACCTCCCATCTTCGGAAGAGGTGACCAATCTCACTGGGTGTCTCTATTCTCAATGCAGGCAATCACAGAAAGCGGGTAAGGATTGGAAAAGCTTGGATCCCTTTGGAAGCCATGTACATCTGTGATGCTGTCATCCTAAAAATGCTTCATCTCTAATGGGACCAGTGCTATCCCCATCCATTTTCTGTTTGGAGTGAAGCAGCACTGGTCTGCTCAGCGGTGTATTTGTTCTGCAATTTTAATTTTAAAGAAAAAACACAAAACATGATTCTGGTGTGATATTGCCAAAAAATGCAGACTTCGACCTCTCTAAAAGTTCAAAACTATCGGGGATCCAGTTGGTAAAACGATAAAAAAAATTAAAAAAAAAAAAAACTAACAAACTATCCTCATGTACCCAAACGCAGATAGTAAAGATCAAACAAATTCTGATTGGTTGCTATGGGCAAAATCTTTTTTAAGTGATTTATTGACCTTTGGAGGTTCACAGCACAAACAGCTACAAGGTGCTGTAATCCAGAGCAACCAGTCAGAAATCCGCTTTCAGCGGTTAGGCCGAATGCGACTTTTAGATGGGGGTTACTGCACACTTTGCTGTTCTAATATTCCGATGATGTACAGTTCTGAGATTGTAACAGCCAGAGGTAGAGCATGGCATCCCGAAGGATAAGTTTAATGAGTGCCATATTACTAAAGAGAAAAAAATAAAAAATAAAATCAATGGCCTCTTTGTAGGAGAATGTAATAACAAATACTTGACCCCTTACCATCAACCATATGATACATCTATATAAAGCAACAGGCTCAGAGTTTTAATGCATGGTTCTATAGTTTGCCATTTTTTTGTAATACTGGGAGGAAACGGACTGAACCATATTAAAAATAAAAGAGCAGCATAGAATAAGCCACAGTCAGGACTGCACCTATATAGAGGAGGTTCACAGTGGACATTACAGGTTGATGCCAACGGCCTCTTGTTGGTGCAAAGTGACTGGATAGGGCAATTAACTGTGGCATCCACAAAACCTATTTCCTCTTCAAAATGAAGTTGATCACTTTAGAAGCAAAGAAAAAAAAAAGAAAAAAAAAAAAGTTTAAAAACAGACCACTCCACCAGTAGAGCTCTTGTAGCCAAGCTCAGGAAAGCCATGCTGTTTATGGGCTGGTCACAGGCAGCTGCAGGTGCACATTAGGGCACAATCACATGGAATCCCGACACTCACATCCTTATTTCTTTTTTTAAAAGTGGATGAAAGATCAGAGACTGCAATGGAGCACTGCATAACGTTCATTATTGACTAGGCATAGATGGCTGTATAGTACACATGGGATAAAAATCATTTAAAAATTAGGAGCAGGGGGGGCGCACACTGCAAGATGTGCTTTCCTCCCTAGATTCATAGCGTCTTTCTCTTTAAGGCCTGTTTATGGCCAAAACTTTATGTTTTGGATAGTGAAGGGAAAGATTAGCATGTCTGTCTGTGTCCTTATTTCTTGTACTTCCAGCCTAATGGGTGTCGGACTAATTGGGAAGTGGGGTGCAACCTAGGGTGTCAGACCCAGCTGACAATGAAGGAAACACCCCCCCCCCCTCCTCCCTCAATAGGGAACAGGCAGAAATACAAATACATTTTTTAGTAACTCCTTTCTGGATTTTTAATTTGCAATCTGTGGCTTCCTGTCTAGGTGATGGGTGCCAGAGAGACACAAGAGGTCTTCTCTGCGGGGACGCAAAATCTTCTTACAGAAACACGTCCCCTAGTTGAGAACACTGCATTTAGAACCAGAAGGAAATCATAACCCTTGCCCATACCCTTAACTAAAAAAAGCAAAAAAAAAAAAAAAAATAATAATATGGGTTTTAAGTTCTATGTGTACCATAAATCCTCCTATGTAAATGTTCACAGTACTATTCTGCTCCCATCTCCTACCTTATATTTTAGCAGAAACAAAGGTTATCCATCCCAAACTATAAGAGGCCAGATGTACTGGATTAAAATCAAGCACATGTATTTACTGATAAAAACAATTAGGTGTGAACGGTGCCTGCTGTTAGATCCATACACTGTTACCCAGCTGCCACCTGTGAAACCACCCGACAGCAAAAGACTGCCCTGCTCATTAATCAGCTCCAGTCAAACATCTCAAGTAAAGGCACGCCTGGCAATAAAGGGGTTAACAGCCTTTAAAATTCATTTTGCCAGCTTGCAGCAGTCAGCTGCGTGTTAAAAGCCTGCTAAAAATTTACTAGAAAAACAAAAAAATAATCTGCAAAACACTGCTCCCTCGCCAAAAGGAAAGAAAGAAAAAAAAAAAGTCATGATTTGTAGTGTAAGAATCCAGCTCGGGTAATTATGGCAAAATTCTTTGTAGAGAGAGTGCGCAAAACAGCGCCTTGCTGCAGCGCCACCAAGCAGAGAGCTGTGACGCAGGATCCTCTCGTAGGGACAACAGATGACGGATATCTTACTGCCGGAGTTCCACATAATTAGCTGGAAAGAGCCCATATCGTTCCTTGCACATCCCTCTCCACCATCCCTCATCAATCATCTCAATGTTCGTGATTATATCATCTGGGTCGAAGGAGATCTCGTCATCACCAGCTGCGAAAGAAAAAAAAAAAAAAAAGGCGCGTTCCTTCACTATATGACAATTATCTCAAACAAATCAGTAAACTGGTTTTAACCACTGCAGCTCAGGAAGATTTACCCCCTTCATGACCAGGCCATTTTTTGTGATATGGCACTGCGTTACTTTAACCGACAATTGTGCGGTCGTGCGATGCTGTACCCAAATAAAATCTATGTCCATTTTTCCCACAAACAGAGCTTTCTTTTTGTAGTATTTGATATATTTTGATATATATATATATATATATATATATATATATATATATATATATATATATATATATATATACATACATACATACACATACATACACACACACACACACACACACACACACACACACATACATATATATATATACATACACACACACAGTATCTCACAAAAGTGAGTACACCCCTCACATTACTGTAAATATTTTCTTCTATTTTTCATGTGGCAACACTGAAGAAATGACACTTTGCTACAATGTAAAGTAGTGAGTGTACAGCTTGTATAACAGTGTAAATTTGCTGCCCCATCAAAATAACTCAACACACAGCCATTAATGTCTAAACCACTGGCAACAAAAGTGAGTACACCCCTAAGTGAAAATGTCCAAATTGGGCCCAATAAGCCATTTTCCCTCCCACGGTGTCATGTGACTCGTTAGTGTTAAAAGGTCTCAGGTGTGAATGGGGAGCAGGTGTGTTAAATTTGGTGTTATCGCTTTCACTCTCTCATACTGGTCACTGGAAGTTCAACATGGCACCTCATGGCAAAGAACTCTCTGAGGATCTGAAAAAAAGAATTGTTGCTCTACATAAAGATGGCCTAGGCTATAAGAAGATTGCCAAGACCCTGAAACTGAGCTGCCGCACGGTGGCCAAGACCATACAGCAGTTTAACAGGACAGGTTTTACTCAGAACAGGCCTCGCCATGGTCGACCAAAGAAGTTGAGTGCACGTGCTCAGCGTCATATCCAGAGGTTGTCATTGGGAAATAGACGTATGAGTGCTGCCAGCATTGCTGCAGAGGTTGAAGGGGTGGGGGGGGGGGGGTCAGCCTGTCAGTGCTCAGACCACACGCCACACACTGCATCAAATTGGTCTGCATGGCTGTCATCCCAGAAGGAAGCCTCTTCTAAAGATGATGCACAAGAAAGCCCACAAACAGTTTGCTGAAGACAAGCAGACTAAGGATATGGATTACTGGAACCATGTCCTGTGGTCTGATGAGACCAAGATAAACTTATTTGGTTCAGATGGTGTCAAGCGTGTGTGACGGCAACCAGTTGAGGAGTACAAAGACAAGTGTCTCCTGCCTACAGTCAAGCATGGTGGTGGGAGTGCCATGGACTGGGGCTGCAGGAGTGCTGCCGGCACTGGGGAACTACTGAGGAGTTCATTTAGGGAACCATGAATACTGAAGCAGAGCATGATCCCCTCCCTTCGGAAACTGGGCCGCAGGGCAGTATTCCAATATGATAATGACCCCAAACACACCTCCAAGACGACCACTGCCTTGCTAAAGAAGCTGAGGGTAAAGGTGATGGACTGGCCAAGCATGTCTCCAGACCTAAACCCTATTGAACATCTGTGGGACATCCTCAAACAGAAGGTGGAGGAGCGCAAGGTCTCTAACATCCACCAGCTCCGTGATGTCATCATGGAGGAGTGGAAGAGGACTCCAGTGACGACCTGTGAAGCTCTGGTGAACTCCATGCCCAAGAGGGTTAAGGCAGTGCTGCAAAATAATGGTGGCCACACAAAATATTGACACTTTGGGACCAATTTGGACATTTTCACTTAGGGGTGTACTCACTTTTGTTGCCAGCGGTTTAGACATTAAAGGCTGTGTGTTGAGTTATTTTGAGGGGACAGCAAATTTACACTGTTATACAAGCTGTACACTCACTACTTTACATTGTAGCAAAGTGTCATTTCTTCAGTGTTGTCACATGAAAAGATAGAAGAAAATATTTACAAAAATGTGAGGGGTGTACTCACTTTTGTGAGATTCTGTGTATATATTTATTTATATTTTTTTTACTTTCAGGTTATAGACTGATCATTTCTTTGTCAGTGGGCAAATGTACAAAATCAGCAGGGGATCAAATACTTTTTTCCCTTCATTGTAGGTAGGTAGGTGTGTGTGTATCAGCTTCAGCAATTTCAATACAGGAGGGATTTCACACATGAGCCCACACGAGTCACTGGCATGAACCTACCTGCTTGATAATCATACAAAGCAATAGCTGTAAGTCCAAGGTCACTGTCATACTCCGCATACGTGTTCTCAACTGAAAAGAGGATACAGCAAATTACACAGATATCACATGTAGCAAGACTTAACATGAACAGACATTTCATAACAGACATATCAGTTACAATATCACTTTTTAATATACACCGTGTTCAGTTTGAGGTGGCAGGTCACATCTAAAAGAGCAAAAAAAAAAAAAAAAAAAGACCACTAATTCAGTGATTTTGCATCAACCGTTTTTCTCCAATAAAAGCAGGAATGAAAAGGTCTAAAGCCAAAACTTGTATTCCTTTTAGATACAGTAAGGAATGGTTAAAACCCCTAACCCATGTGTTTATTTTTTTGTGGGCTTTTTGTACAACCTGTGCCCCTTTAGGGAGACTTTCCTGTATACATAACCAGGAGAAAGAAAAAAAAAAAAAAAAAAAAAGTCTCTCAAAAGTGAGGGAACCCCCTCTTAGACAGTTGATATATTCCTATCGCACTTGTTCCGGAGTGAAGCTTTGACTATGTTGGTGCTGCAGCAATGACCAGCTGAAAAAGGGGTCCTGGGCACAGCTCCGAGATGTTGAGCTCGCACTTGTTGTGGTTACGTAATAAATTCTTGGACTAAAATGAATTCAGGGTGTGCTGGCAGCACATTTTTTTCCCTCATATTTATTAAAATTAACTGAAAATGTACACACAGGATCTACTCATCGAACATTCTCTGGACCAACGTCAAAAACTTTCTACCGGCCTGCACAGATTTGCCCTGTATAATCTCTAATATGATTGTTTTCTAAGATAATCAGCTCCACCTAGTGGCCAAAACGCAGTATTTTTTTCCAGTTGCAGTATTTAACCACTTCAGCCCCGGAAGAATTTACCCCCTTAATGACCAGGCCATTTTTTTCAATACAGCACTGCGTTACTTTAACTGACAATTGCGCAGTTGTGCGACGCTGTACCCAAATAAAAGTGATTTATTTCTTTCCCCAGAAATAGAGCTTTCTTTTGGCGGTATTTGATCACCTCTGTGGTTTTTATTTTTTGCGTTATAAACAAAAAAAGACCGGCAATTTTGAAAAAAAAAACCCACTATATTTTTTTACTTTCTGCTATAATACATAGCAAAAAAAAAAAAAAAAGTCTTCATCAGTTTAGGCCGATTTGTATTCTTCTACATATTTTTGGTAAAAAAATCCCAGTAAGTTCATATTGATTGGTTTGCACAAAAGTTATAGCGCCTACAAAATAGGGGATAGGTTTATGGATTATTAAAATAGTTTTTACTGGTAATAGCGTAGATCAGCGATTTTTAGCAGGACTGCGACATTGCGGCGGACAAATCTGACCCCAAGTGACACTTTTTGGGGACCAGTGACACCAATACAGTGATCAGTGCTAACAATACGCACTGATCACTGTATAAATGATACTGGCATGGAAGGTTTTAACATCAGGGTAATCAAAGGGTTAACCGTTTCCTGCTAATTTTTTCTAACTGTGTGGGGGAAGTACTTACAGAGAGAAGAGAGATTTGAGTTCCTGTTTACAGTGTACTTCCCTGTCAGAACGGGGGTCCGCCGGACCCGAGAATTGGCTCCCCCGACATGGAGCGCGAGCCCACAGTATCTAGTGCATGAAACAACGTACAGGTACGTTGTTTCACGCAATAGAGCCGCCCTGCTGCAGGATATATGCAGTGGGCGGCGGTCTTTAAAGCAATGTTCCAGCCGCAAAAAAAAAAAATTTAAGTCAGCAGCTTCAAACACTGTAGCTGCTGACTTTTAATAAGGACACCTACCTGTCCAGGGAGCCCACGATGTCCCCCCCTCCCAGGCTGATCCGTCCATCGGATCAGGTGCAGACGCCGCCATTCCAACTAAGGGAAACTGGCAATGGAGCCTTGTGGCTTCACTGCCAGTTTCCGACAGCACATGAGCGTGGCGCTTTGTGAAAGGCCAGCTTGTCTTCTGGGACACACACAGGTGTGTCCCAGAAGCAAAAGGGGGGCTCTCCGCAGCAGAGAAGGTGACGTCCTGGGCCGCAGGCCCGGCTGGATCGGAAGTACACTCAGTACTTCCAAAAAAGGTACTATAGAAGAAAAAAAAAAAAAAAATAGTTTTGAATGTCCAAAAACGAGGGGTGGAGAGGTTGTCTTTAGTTTAAAACCACCTCTCAAAAGTGAGTAAAGTAAAAAAAAAATACTGCATTTTGGCCACTAAATGGAGCCGACGATCATCAGCAATAATCATAGAAAAATACAGAAATAACTTGTGCAGGCTAGGAGAATGCTTGTGACATTCTTCCAAAGAATGTTTTGCAAATCGATCACATAGTTTCCATTGATAACACTGAAACCTTCGTAACATCAGACACTCGGAACAAAATATGTAAGCATCCTAAAAGAGAAGTCGTCGTGCTTTAGTTAGATTAGCACGACAGCCAGGAGCAGGAGTCAGCAATGACACTTTACAAATTTCTTTCACTATGTTCTGCGTTAGTGACCATGAGCAATCATGCAGACTAGAAGTTCTGAATTCTGTGGCTGCATGCTGATCCAGAAAGTGGTTGTAAACCCTTACATCTACCCACTGAAGTGACAAGTCCTCTCTAAACCAGACCTGTCCAAAGTACATAATTCAAAAGCAGTGTCTCAGCTCCAGAAGGCAAGTGATGGGGATCTGATGTCACACACTGCTCCGCATAGAGCAGGGAGCCAAGTGTAATCTGAGACCTGAGTGGAGGGAATGGACACACACCCCTCCACACATTCTCATAGGGAAACATGCACAGCTGAAGCGGTTAATCACTGGCTTTAGGGCTAGAGGGGTGGGGCCACCCCCCTGGATTCTTTGGTATTGGGGTAACCTGTCAGAAGTGACTCCTGCTGATAGAGGGAAGAGAGGGCAGACAGAACTCACACTAGGTGCTTTGGACTGGGACTAGTACATACTATAGAGGGATATCCTTTGTTCGTTTTTTATTTAAGAGGTTTACAAACAACTTAAAGCCAAAGTCAGCCACAAAACTGTCTTTTTCTTAAATTGATGTATTTTCTTTAGGTTTCTTTGAAACTTCTGACAGTCCTGCAGAATGATAGGGCCGATCCATGAAAACTGGTACAAAGGGATCTGGAGCGGCTTCTAATAGCAGCTAATCAGGATTCCCTTTCATCTTCCGGGAATTGATTTGGCTGGAATAGGCAAAATCTCCTTGTGTGCCATTTAACTGCATGAAAATATAATGCATACTGTTCTGGGACTAGATCTTTCAGAAATCTATATTGCTGTATGATAAACTATGCTGACAAATTCCCTACTTTACTCTTATTTTATACATTTTCAAAACTTTAAAATGCGGTCAACATGTTCACATGTGACCTTTTTATTGTAGCTTTGTTTTGGTGCACACTGGACACCATGCATTACCCTCTTGAAAATCTGCTGTATCGTAAATGGCTTCGGTTTCTGGCTCCTCTTTTTTAGGAGTCTCAGCTTCCTGGTAATCGGACTCTCCAGCATATAATGGTTCAGGCTCAGCTCTGGCCTTTGGTTGTTCTTTCTCATACAATGGGGCAGCGTCCTGCATTGGAAAAAAACAAAATCACATTAATCCCAAAAGTTACATTTGGATATCTGTCATGTAATGTAAATCAATCTGTATAAATTAGCTGCATTTAAAGTGGAACCAAAGCTCAAACTTTTTTTTTGGATAGAACACGGAAATGTTTGAGTCTTTGTCAATCTTCATGGCCCCATTATCACTTGTTGGGGAAATTTCCCTCTAATGTCATCTTGTCATGAACTACTTCAATACTGGACACTTTCACCCCTCTTCCTGCCCAGATCAATCATTTTCAGCTTTCAGCGCTGTCACACTGTGAATGGCAATTTCGCGGTCACGCAATTCTGTACCCATATGACATTTTTATCTTTTTTTTGAGGCAGTAATGCCAAGTTTCAAAGAAAAGAGGCACCTCTGGGTGCAGGATTAAAAACATTCAACTAAAAAAATTTTAATAAAAAGAGCTTGACAAAGGAGTGCAGCCGTCATGCCATTCACGGCTTGCTGACTCAGGAAATGCATCGCATGTGTGTGATGTCATCGCCCCTCGCCTGGATTGCTGTTTGCCTTCCAAGCCTCATTCTGGTATTCCTCCATCATTGCCGGCCGGTGGACACAGTGCATCTGAAAGACTAGTCTGATTACACATCCATGGCAGGGATGATCGACCTCACGGACCCCTCCAGTTACATCTGGGACTCTCATATGCCTTTTTAACTCAACACAAATGTGAGTGCAATCTCTGTTGCTGCTCTTTTTATTAAAATTGTTTTTAAGTCTGCACCCAGAGGCGCCTCCTTTCTTTGTTTCTTACAGTGCTTTTTGGGAATATGGTTTCCATCCCCATTGGAAGGCTTCCGTGAACGTGGGCTTTATACTTCATCATCGACTTTATGCACACCATCATGGACAATTGTTATCTTTTCTTATCCCTTTTTCCAGTTCATCATTTATATGCATAATATTGTCATTTATGTGGATTATTGCTTTTAACCTTTGCGCCACACACTTGTTATAATGCCTCGTTTCCACTGAGCGGATCAGTTCGGTACGCTATTTTGAGTGTTTCCATTATGAAAGTGGCCCATACAACCAAATCATACCGCACCATTCAGGGTCCTGCTTCAGATGTGGGGCCATAGAAAATGGTGCGGTTCAGTTAGGGCGGAGCTATGATACATTCCACTGATTGGCGGACAGAAAAACGTCTGCCAATCAGTGTGACGCCACGCTAGGCATTTTTTCTAAACCCTGTATGGCCCCTGGTGGTCCGACTTGCAGTGGAAACGCTCACCTGAAAAGGCCGGACCATTCTAACCCTTCCAAACTCTACCGACCCGAACCGATTCGCTCAGTGGAAACGAAGCAATAGAGCTTTCTTTTGTTGGTATTAATCACCACTGGGTTTTTTTATTTTTTGCTAAACAAAAGAAATGTAATTTAAATAAACAAAAAAAAAAAGTTCTTAGTTTCGGTTATAAAATTTTGCAAATAAGTACATTTTTCTTCTTCACTGACGAGGCGGTACTAATATGTGCTGATGTGGCAGCACTGAAGAGGTGGCATTAATAGGAACTGATAGGCGGGACACTGATGATCAATACCCTGATTAAATGTGTAAACAGTGTGATGACAGCCTTGCCAGTTATCGGCACACCTTTCCGCACAAAGTGGTTAAATATACCCCAGACTCTTATGAGCAGAGTGACCAGTCCTAGGGCCCATTCACACCAAGTTGTGGTAACACGAGTTACCGTACACCTTATCGCAATGACATGCACCATATTTTGGTGGCACGCTGCAAGATAGTGCATTGACGTGTGTTGTGCTGACAAATCAGCTGTTGACAAGACCTGTGCTTACAGTCACACTGGAAAAAAACATTAAACGTCCCATTTAAACGTAGTCTATTCACATTGTTGTCAATCAAGCCCTGATGAAAAGGGCTCGACTACTTTTGGGATCATCCCCCTGACTTATTGAAAAAAAATTGTAGTGGTGTGGCGCTTCAATTTTCATTTTTGTTACACTGCATGGCAATGTATGTCCATGGGTAAGGTGCATTAAAGGGAATGGTACCGCATCACACCAACGCATGTAACGAAGTGTGCGTTACCGCAACAACATAGTGTGAACAGGTTCTCTATGGCATGAAAGCTTCGCTGATACAGGGAAACAAATGCAAAAAGTATTCTGCTATAGTGCTTTCTGTAATGTGCTGTACTCGGACATGAGTTTAGGGTTCCACTGTCTATCAGTAGTCTACAGATGTAACAAGTATTACATGCACTGATGGAAATTATCCGGTACCTCGAGATTTCAGATTACTGAAACAAAAGCGCCAGCATATAAATAATTCATGTAGATGGCCTTATTCCATTCTCACCTCATATACAGGACTTGCTGGGGCCTTTTCAACCACTTCTCTGGTTCTGGGGGAAGCTGGAGGAGGAGAAGCTGGAGGAGGAGAAGCAGGTTTGGCTTTTTCTTGCTCCTGAATATGTGGTGGTAAAAAAAATAAAAAACAACAAAGTTAAAACTAGCTCAGACAATACGTGGCATTCCATCTGAACAGACGGGTACTTTTTTTTTTTTTCCGGCAATTTTTGGCCACAGATTGCCAGACCTTGCACCTTGGAGCCACCATAGAAGATCTTTGGCTCCCAAGCAGGTTGTACTGATGGTACCAGGCCCTCCCTCTCATCTTCTGGCCCCTATATATTAGGAAGCCATTTCCAAGGTACAAGATCTGTCAATATGGGTGAAATTACTGGGAATGTTCTGGCTGATGTTTTCCCCGTTTGAATATAATGTAGCGGGGAAGATGCCCGCCTCATCACTTGTGTTGATGCGGGGATCTGTCAAATTTGTCTGATCTGTCAGGAAAAAAGAAAACCTAATTAACACCCAGCTTTACCGTGTATTGGCAGGGTGCCGTCACAGGATGGTGAAGGCTGATTGGGTATGATAGTCTACGTACATAGCTTATCCCTCTATAGTAGGGCTTCAGATGTGTGTCATGGTAGGAGGGAGAGGTTGGGGTCCAATCACTCTAAGCATAGAGTTTAGAGCTGGCAACTTCTCATTGATAAATCTGCCCTGTATGCAGATCCTTCCTTCTATAAAGTAGGGAGGTGGAGATTTCGATGCCCAGGTGATAGTTTGTTTTGTGGGTGAGGAGTATGCATTCAAGGTGAAGAACATTTGATAGGTTTGCGTGGAGGCGTGTTGGGGTGGGCTTTGCGATTCTATTGATGCACACAGTGTAGGGAGACACAGGTCTAGCCCCTGAACGCAACGGTGGCTCCATAAGATACAGCAAGAGAAAGTAGTCACCAGAAAGATGAAAACCGGGGCAATGGTCATGTCACCAGCTTAATATGAAACGTAGGAAAGAATTAAAATGATAAAGTTGTTACATACTAAGTACCGTATATACTCGAGTATAAGTCGAATTTTTCAGCACATTTTTTTGTGCTGAAAGTGCCCCCCTCGACTTATACTCGAGTCAAGCACTTTTCTGCAGCAAAAAATTTCATTTTCCGAACCGACTTTGGGGCCCCGTATCTCAGGGCCACTTAGTGCTAGAAACCCCAAATTTGGTATGCAAACCCAGTGGACCTAGTACCACAACATTTCCAAAGCTGAAGTTCCTAGCACTAAGTGGCCCTGAGATACGGGGCCCCAAAATCGGTTCGGAAAATGTCATTCTCTGCTGCAGAAAAGTGCTTGACATTTTCTGAACCGACTTTGGGGCCCCATATCTCAGGGCCACTTGGTGCTAGGAACCCCAAATTTGGTGTGCAAACCCTGTGGACCTAGTACCACAACATATCCAAAGCTTGGGTTCCTAGCACTAAGTGGCCCTGAGATACAGGGCCCCAAAACTGGTTCGGAAAATGTCATTCTCTGCTGCAGAAAAGTGCTTTACATTTTCTGAACTGATTTTGGGGCCCTGTATCTCGTGGCCACTTGATGCTAGAAACCCCAGCTTTGGAAATTTTATGGTGCTAGGTCCACTGGGTTTGCACACCAAATTTGGGATTCTTAGCACCAAGTGGCCCCGAGATACGGGGCCCCAAATTCGGTCAACGGTGTCTATCTGCAGCAATGTCATTTCGGGACCCTTTGGGTTCAGAGACCCCAAATTTTGACTGCAGCTAGGGGGCATCTAGGAACCCTTAACTACCGAGTTTGAAGTTCAGGGGACCTATGGCTGCAAATGGGCACAGTGAGGCATGCAAATGGGCACAGTGATGCTGCAAATGGGCATTGTTGACCCTCTTTTCCACTTACAGTAGCTGCGCATTTCTCACCCTCGTCTTATACTCGGGTCAATAAGTTTTTCCCATTTTTTTTGTGGTAAATTAGGGCCTCGACTTATACTCGGAACGACTTATACTCGAGTATATACGGTAAGTGAATAAATCAGCAGCTGAAAGTGCTTAAAATAAATAAAAAACTGGAGGGTTTAATATCACTTTAGGAATAATATATATATATATATATATATATATATATATATATATATATATATATATATATATATATATATATATATATATATATATATATATATATATATATATATATATATATACATACACACACATACATACATACATACATATACATATACATATATATACATATATATAGTAGTATTGCAAAAAAATTTTTTTTTGTTTATTTTAATGTGATCAATAGACAAAATTGGCAGCGGGCATGTATAGTACCCCAATGTTCACAAATGGTTAATCAATTAACTCATAAAAATACAAACAAATGCCTTTTCAGTTTGTATAATGTTCTACACTGACCTCAATTTTCCTGCGGGCCTGTTCTTGTTCATTCTTCTCCTGTGCCATCCTCTGTGCCCTCTCAATCTCTGCCTTCTTCCGGTCCTCCTGCTCTTTGTCTTTTGCAAGGTTTTCAAAGTTTGCCCGGATGTTGCTGGCTTTATTTCCCTCTGTAATGCATATACAGCAATTGTGGGTTTTTAAGAAACCAGCAGGGTCCGATTATTTGACATATCTATAATATGATGTAGAGTGCATCCAGGAAGTATTCACAGCGCTTCACTTTTCATACTTTGAGCCTCGTAGCTGTATATCTGCAAGATGAGATCATCTAAGAAACTGATGACTGACTGCTTATCTCACCAGATTTAAGATGGCCGTAGATGACTTGAAATTTGGAGGGTTCGGCAGGGACTGGTAGAATTTCTATCCATCTCTGGCCATTCTCCTTAGACGCCTCTCAAAATGAGACTGTTGGTAAAATTTCATTCGGCTGCAGCGCCGATTAGTGCATTCTGACAGCAAAGGAGTCCCCACCGTCAGAATACAAAATCGCAGCAGGTCAGATGCCTCCATCTACCTTGTTTGTGTAGATGGGGGAATCCACATGTGTCCAGCTTTAGGGTGAGACTCTGATGTCACTACTGTACTGTTCTCCTTGCTGGAGAGGAAGCTGTATCTAAAAAGGACCTGCAGTCTAATGATAGAATTCATTAAGATAAAAAACCTTCTGAATTTCCAACCCCTTTAATATTATTTTTAAAAAGTGAACTTAACCAAACAGATGTTATATCGTATTCTTTAAAGGATATCTAACTCACTCCTGGAAAAGTTTAACTGACAGCGAAATTGAAATTTCTATACAACAGATATATAGCATAAACGTGATATATTCAAATTAGGGTTGTCCCGATAGCACTTTTTTAGGACTGAGTACAAGTACCGATACTTTTTTTCAAGTACTCGCCGATACCGATACTTTTTTTTTTTAATGTCACGTGACAGTGTTGGTGAACGGTGTATGTATGGTTTTTTTTTTAATTATTTACAATTTTTATTTTTTACAATAATATTTTTTTTATTCTTTACTGCAATATGTGTTTTTTTTTTTGTTTTGTTTTTTGTTTAATCAGGCCTGTTGGGGGGCTTTGGTGAGATATCAGGGGTCTTAACAGACCTCTGATATCTCCCCCTTGAGACAGAGAAAGAGACCGAGGATAGAGACTCCCCAGTCCCTTTCTCTGCAGCCTCAGCTGCACTGAGAATGAATGGAGAGAAGACAGCGGCTCCTCTCCATTCATAAACTGACACATCGTAATCACAGGAGATTTCAATGTTTCAGTTATGTGAATGGACAGAGTCAGCTGACTCTGTCCATTCACAAAGGAAGGAGGAGGGGGACAGCGGAACGGAGGGGGACAGAGAAGGAGAGGGGAACGGCGGAACGGATTGGACAGCGGAGGGGGACAGAGAAGGAGAGGGGAACGGCGGAACGGAGGGGGGATGGAGGAGGATGCAGTGACAGTCAGCGGTGACGGATCACCACTGTAAGTCACTAAAGCCGCTGAGGGAGAATCTTGTAACTCCCCCACGCGCCGATCACAGCTGACTTCCAGGTATCGGCAGAAGCATCGGGAGCATTTGCCCGAGTACAAGTACTTGAACAAATGCTCGGTATCGGTGCCGATACCGATACTAGTATTGGGACGACCCTAATTCAAATAATTTCAGATGAACTTCAATACATCTTTTACCTGTGCTTTACCCATGTGCTGCAGCGCAACAGGTTTGATTTGATGCTCTCCACCCAATCAGCAACTTTTCACCTTGTCCCTAGCAGCGGAATGGGAAGGCAGGGGCATAAAGAAAATACCTGTTACCTCCAGGTATTGAGAAGCATGTAACTCATTCCATTCAGAAAACTTAAAACACACGCAAGTGTGGTTTTCGAAAAAAGCTGGTGGTCATATTGCATCATACCTGCACTGGTGGATATTTGAAGCCCCCCCCCCCCCCCCCGTCTCAATATTGCCAGTCCATGCGACAGTGTTGAGTCACTCACTATGCAGAAACAGTCAAATGGGAAATTTCTACAGCCCTGTCTAAGCTTTAAGTGCAGCAACTCATTAAAAAGGGAATACGTACAGTCAGGTCCATAAATATTGGGACATCGACACAATTCTAATCTTTTTGGCTCTATACACCACCACAATGGATTTGAAATAAAACGAATAAGATGTGCTTTAACTACAGACTTTCAGCTTTAATTTGAGGGTATTTACATCCAAATCAGGTGAACGGTGTAGGAATTACAACAGTTTGTACATGTGCCTCCCACTTTTTAAGGAACCAAAAGTAATGGGACAGATTAACAATCATCCATCAAACTTTCACTTTTTAATACTTGGCTGCAAATCCTTTGCAGTCAATTACAGCCTGAAGTCTGGAACGCATAGACATCACCAGACGCTGGGTTTCATCCCTGGCGATTCTCTGCCAGGCCTCTACTGCAACTGTCTTCAGTTCCTGCTTGTTCTTGGGGCATTTTCCCTTCAGTTTTGTCTTCAGCAAGTGAAATGCATGCTCAATCGAATTCAGGTCAGGTGATTTACTTGGCCATTGCATAACATTCCACTTCTTTCCCTTAAACGCTTTGGTTGCTTTCACAGTATGCTTCGGGTCATTGTCCATCTGCACTGTGAGGTGCCGTCCAATGAGTTCTGAAGCATTTTGTTGAATATGAGCAGATAATATTGCCCGAAACACTTCAGAATTCATCCTGCTGCTTTTGTCAGCAGTCACATCATCAATAAATACAAGAGAACCAGTTCCATTGGCAGCCATACATGCCCACGCCATGACACTACCACCACCATGCTTCACTGATGAGGTGGTATGCTTTGGATCATGAGCAGTTCCTTTCCTTCTCCATACTCTTCTCTTCCCATCACTCTGGTACAAGTTGATCTTGGTCTCATCTGTCCATAGGATATTGTTCCAGAACTGTGAAGGCTTTTTTAGATGTTGTTTGGCAAACTCTAATCTGGCCTTCCTGTTTTTGAGGCTCACCAATGGTTTACATCTTGTAGTGAACCCTCTGTATTCACTCTGGTGAAGTCTTCTCTTGATTGTTGACTTTGACACACATACACCTACCTCCTGGAGAGTGTTCTTGATCTGGCCAACTGTTGTGAAGGGTGTTTTCTTCACCAGGGAAAGAATTCTTCGGTCATCCACCACAGTTGTTTTCTGTGGTCTTCCGGGTCTTTTGGTGTTGCTGAGCTCACCGGTGCGTTCTTTCTTTTTAAGGATGTTCCAAACAGTTGATTTGGCCACACCTAATGTTTTTGCCATCTCTCTTATGGGTTTGTTTTGTTTTTTCAGCCTAATGATGGCTTGCTCACTGATAGTGACAGCTCTTTGGATCTCATATTGAAAGATGACAGCAACAGATTACAAATGCAAATAGCACACTTGAAATGAACTCTGGACCTTTTATCTGCTCCTTGTAAATGGGATGAGGGAATAACACACACCTGGCCATGGAACAGCTGAGCAGCCAATTGTCCCATTACTTTTGGTCCCTTAAAACGTGGGAGGCACATATACAAACTGTTGTAATTCCTACACCGTTCACCTGATTTGGATGTAAATATCCTCAAATTAAAGCTGAAAGTCTGCAGTTAAAGCACATCTTGTTTGTTTCATTTCAAATCCATTGTGGTGGTGTATAGAGCCAAAATGATTAGAATTGTGTTGATGTCCCAATATGTATGGACCGGACTAAATGTATTGCTGGGGAGAGGAGGATTATAATGAATTTGTTTCTTTTCCCTTTATCAGCAAAGCAAATGGACCTCAAACTACAGTGGCTATAGAAAAGAATCACCCCCCCCCTTTTAAAATAATTACATTTTGTTGCTTTGCAGCCTCAAATTTAACTGAACTTTAGCAGTCGTGTAAATATTTCAAAGTCTAGATATGCAAAATTAAGAGAGACATATCCCAACAGACTAAAAGCTGTAATTAAAGTAAAAGGTGACTCAACAAAAAATACTGACATAAGGGGGGGAGGGGTGATCCTTTTTCCAACTCAGCGATATGGTTTATTAATTTTTTAAAATTTTTTCTGACATGTTGGGGTTATACTGCAAAACCAGAAAGAAATACGACCACCCAAAAGGCTACCTCCTCATAATGTATTACACAGATAAAACAGAATTAAAAAAAAAAAAAAAAAAAAGCAAAAACTCCTATAACACTAGTTCCTCTCTCCTAGAAAATCACCATCTCCCCAATGACCTATACCCCCCTCCCCCCCAAACCAAAACACCCTGTAACCCTCCTCATACAGCAAAAGAAACCATAGCCTTCCCATCAAAGGCTGGGACAGAGGTAAATTATAAGGAGGAGGGTTAAAGGGTGTTTTGGTTTGGGGGGGGGGGGGGGGGGGGGTAATAGGTAATTGGGGAAATTGTGGTGATTTTTCTAGGAGGGAGGAACTAGTGTTATAGGCGTTGTTGCTTTTTTTATGCTGTTTTATCCATGTAATAAATGAGGAAGTAGCCTTTGGGTGGTCAATAGTATTTCTTTTGTTTTTTGCAGTAGACTTATACACAGAGACACACTCCCCTTAATTGTGGGCGGCACCCCTTGCTATTTTTATTATTAGGCTGCCAGGTCCAGGTGTTATATCTTTCACTTGGATGTTATAAATTGAAAACACAGCTAGATAAAAAAAAAAAAAAAAAAAAAAAAGGGGGTCTTAATTTTCGGCTGCAAAGCAACAAAATGTGATTTTAACAACTTCTCGCCCGGTCAATAGCATATTGACGTCCGGGAAGTGGTTCTGTTATCCTGACTGGGGATCAAATGACGTCCAGTGGGATAACATGCCGGGGCGCGTGCAGCTCGGCGATTGCGGCGCTTCAGTCAGACATGCCGCATCTTCGATCGTGATAAGAAGCCTCTGTCAGAGGCTTCTTACCACGTGATCAGCTGTGACCAATCACAGCTGATCACTGCGTGAACCAGGACGTACCACCACAGTGTCAATCAGTGCCCAGCAGTGACACATCGGTACCTCATCACGACCGCCCGTCAGTGCCGCCTATTGGTGCCCATCAGTGTTGCATATCAGTGCCGCCTATCAGTGCCCATCAATTCTACATATCAGTGCCGCCTCATCAGTGCCCATCAGTGGAGGGGAAAACAAAATTTTATGACAAAAACCGAGAAACTTTTTTTTTTTTTTTCAAAAACGTTGGTATTTTTTAGTTTGTTTAGCAAAAATACAAACCCCAGAGGTGATCATATACCACCAAAAGAAAGCTCTATTTGTGGGAAGAAAATGTAAAAAATTTTGTTTGGGTACAGTGTTGCATGACCGGGCAATTGTCATTCAAAGTGCAACAGCGCTGAAAATTGTCCTGGGCAGGAAGGGGCGAAAGTGCCCGGTATTGAAGTGGTAACTCTTTTCTATACCCACTGTATATACATAAGCTTAAACTGTATGTCTTTCCACAACATGCCATGAACTCTTTAGTTAACATGTAATAGTTTTTTTTATTCAATACTTATTTTTGCTGTAGAATTCCCATTCAACATACTCGCCTCGGCTGCAATGGTTTTCTGCCCCTGCGCAAACCCTCTCCAATGGAGTCCTATGATGCCTTGCACTCATTGTGGACACCATAACGTTAGTGCTGACAGACCAAGGTCAGTGTGGAGACCATAGGATGCATTGCCTCCTAGGGTGACAAGGTTGCTCCTGCTCAGGAAGGATTGTCACCTTTAGGCTGTTGGTTTGCAAACCGGAAGAATCACCAATTAAAAAATAGAAAAGGCAAACGACGAAGTCGCTGGAACAAGTAAGTGTGTGTGTGTGTGTGTAATTTTATTTATTTTAGAAGTGCACTTTAACAGCCAATTAAAGTATAGTACCACAGCCCATATCAAATAGATAGGCAAATTGTTATTACATACCGACTTCCACTGGGCGAGTTCTTTGGTAACTTGGGGCCACTTTCTCTATATCTTCAAAGGCTGCAGCTGTCTGTAAAATGTAAAACATAGGTAATATATGTATTCTCTACACATACAATGCAAACCATACATTAGTCGAGTCTACGGAGTACATAATGAAAGCAAAAGAAATAATGTATGCCAATCATGACTTTAAAAACAGACATAATAGATGATGCTGAAACTGACCCATGAATCAATTATGGCAAGATTTCTACAACTCTACATGTGCACTCACACCTGCGAATATACCAAGCACCGATTACACATGAGAACTGTAGCGGGGGTTCCCAGCGACTAGTCGCAAGAGGCAGCCCCATTGAATGCATTGGTAGGCTGCCGGCTCTCACAACTAATAGTGGTCGCTTGCATGTAAACTCCTTATGCAGCCATCACATACAAAAGAGTAGGGAAGGGTTAGAGCCTGTCAGGTTTTTACTGCTGTGTGTTCCTGCTGGGAAGATTTACCTAACATTTGGTCCTGGTGTCTATTGTCACAGACAGTAAAAAAATAAACTCCCAAACTTAAAGTTGTCATCTGAACAGGACGCGAGGAGAAATCTTCCGATGTAGACAACTCTTCCAGTAATGCTTCCTTCACTTTGGAGTGATTCACTCTCATTTCTGTTGTGGCCCAAAGTGTCTGACAAGCAATATACCCATTGGGACTATATATGATGCAAGGGGGGGGGGTGTTGATGACAACATTGCTGTAAATTGAGATAAGCATTCAGTGGTGTCAGCAATCTACAGTAAGTACAGAAAAAAGGAGGCAGAGGATCAACAAGCAAGAACAAAGGAATGGAAGGGAAGGGAAACAGGCAAACGGAGATTATGTAAAAAAAAAAAAGTCCACATTCAGCAATGTACTACTAATACTGAAGTAACCTTCAGTATTAAGTTTGATTTCAGAAAATGTTAAAATGGAAATAAGCTACAGAACACTGAAACGTGAGGCCTAGCTAAGTCACCAGAAGCCATTGTGAAAACAGCAGGATAGTGAAATTGCTTGCTAATTTGATATTGTTAAATCATAAATGAATTTCAATGAACATAATAAGTTTGTACTTGCTCCTGCAGTCTGTGAAAGAAAAATGCCAGTATGTACTTTAGTGTGGGTTTCTTCCTAACTAAAATGAATTGGCTAATTGCCAATCCCTGACCTAAACTGTCCCTAGGGCGCTTACGCATGCACATGCCTAATACCCTCAAGACCGTTTTTTGTGATAGAAATATATCCTATACGTTTTAAAGCTCAACTTTTACGTAGCCACTGTGCAGTTCTGCCTTTTCCTGGTCCTTCCCCAGTGACATTACACCTTCTCCAGTAAGATTAGCACCTCTAACACACACACACACACACACACACACACACACACACACACACACACACACACACACACGCACACACACGCACACACACGGTCTCCCGCACGCATCTTTCCCCTGTATTTTTCTGCCTGCACAAACACGCTGGTCTTTTCCCCGTGTCCCCCCCCAGCACATACACACTATGGGGTTAAATTACTAAAACTAGAGTGCAAAATCTGGTGCAGCTATGCATAGTAGCCAATCAGCTTCTAGTTTCAGCGTGTTATTATGGACCGTTCCCTGGCAAATACTGCCACAGACACCACGCTCCTCTCCTACACAGGCTGCCCACTGCCATACCCTCTAGAGCAGGGGTCTCAAACCGGCGGCCTTCCAGCTGTTGTGAAACTACAAGTCCCATGAGGCATTGCAAGGCTGACAGTTACAAGCATGACTCCCAGAGGCAGAGGCATGATGGGACTTGTAGTTTTGCAACAGCTGGAGGGCCGTCAGTTTGAGACCCCTGATCCTTCTCCTGCACAGAACTAATTCTGTAACACTCTGTACTCCTTTCCTCATACTACTTGCTGCCATTCACTGAACACTTTCTCTTGCATATATTGCTCCCAACATATCCTCCGCATTCATCTTCTGCACATATTCCCTTCTATCATATAATTTACACTTCTCCTACACTTACTGCCCCCATCATACCCTCTGCGATCCTCTCCTGCACATGCTGCCCTGTCATACTCATTGCAATTGTTTTCTGCACACACTGCCTGCCATCATAGCTCCTACACTCCGCTCTCAGACATACTGCCACCTTTCAAACCTCCCGCACGCCTCTCCTGCCCATACTACTTGCTGTACTATGCTCTGCACTCCTCGCCTGCACATGCTGCCTGCTTTCAAAGCCCCTGTATTCCTCTACTGCCCATGCTGCTTGCTGTCCTATGCAACGCACTCCTCGCCTGCACATGCTGTCTGCTTTCAAAGCCCCTGTACTCCTCTTCTGCCCATACTGTCTGCAGGCATATGCTGCACACTTTTCATCTGCACGTATTGCTTGCTCAATACAAGAACAAAGAAAAGCGCCTCTAAGTGTAGCGAGGATAATTTTAATAACAATAGCCTTGCTGCGCTTAGAGGCGCTTTTCTTTGTTCTTGTATTTTACCTATAGTGTGATCTTCTACTCCTTGAAGAGCAGCCCTGGTGCCACCCGCTTATCCTGATTGCCTATGCTTAGGACATACCCTAATAGGACAGAGGACTTACAGTTGAGGCCCATTTCACCTAATGTGCCCCATTCTTTTTGTTTGCACGTATTGCCTGCTCAGACATTTCTTTAGCATGGTTATTTACCCAACCTTTCCTGTTCTTGAACAGGCACTCTTTTTCTAGTATTTACAATAAAAGGCGTTAAGATAAAGCATGTTAAAAATATAACAGTATCTCCCCCTCACCCCCCCCCCCCCCATACTTACCTAAGTATTCACTCAGTCCAGCGTTGTGCCCGTCTATCAGCTCTCCAGGGCTTTTCTGAGGCATTGGAGCCATTGGACCCTGCTGCTGTCAGTCAAATCCTATGACAAGAGCGTGGGGGGCAGGATCGAGCTGCACTGTCTGTTTCTATGGACGCAGACAGCGCAGCTCGGGATCAAGCGGCTTCCTATGGTGGCACACCGATAAGAGGAGCAAAGTATGCCAATGGGGACCTGAGAAGAGGAGGATACGGGCTGCTCTGTGCAATTCCACTGTACAGAGCAGATAAGTATACCAAGTTTTTTTTTTTTTTTAAATAGTCTTTAAATCATTTTAAGCATTAGGTCCTTCCTTGAGTCACAGATCAAAAACCACAAATGTTTTTTTCTGTAATATATGAAGATACCTTGTCCATTCGATCTTTCTGTACACCATATTTTCCACCGAATCCCTTGGAGTAATCTATAAGCATATTGGCAAAAAAGAGCGTTAATTGAAAAGAGAAAGCAACACATTTTAAATAAATGTAAGAGGAACTAACAAGTGTGGGAAAAAATGTCAGAAGAACTATGGACAGTAAGCCCCCTTTCACACTGAAGCCCTTCTCAACCGCCAGTAAAAAACACTGAGCGCTTTTGAAGAGCTTTCCATTCATTTCAATGGAGAGGGGCATTTTTTCACCGCCCTGCCAGCGCACTGTTTCAGTGTGAAAGCATTCATTGATTTTAATGGAAATAGGTTTTCGTGAGCTTTTCAGGCACTTTTTTTTAGCGTGAAAGCGCCTGAAAAGCGACTCAGTGTGAAAGAGGTCTCAGGAGGCTATACAGCACTATAGCAAGCAAAAACAGGTGAGTGCCTATATCATATAGCTTTACAGTGCTTGCCATGTTTGCTATTATTTGGAAACAATGTATTTTAAGAGTAAAATTGTCAAAGAGAAACACAGAGTGCAATTTCTGCCCTCTCCTCCTAAAAATGCTAGCCTGCCTGGCTGTCATGCAGAACCCTCTTCAAAACATTCAATCACTGACCAAGGACAAGTATGGACAGAAGTATGGACCTCTGACTTTTCTTATCTGCACTTAAATGGGGCGATTTATTAACTGGAGCACTTCAAATCTGGTGCAGCTGTGCATGGTAGCCAATCAGCTTCTAACATCAACTTGTTCAATAAAGTTTGATAATAAAACCTGGAAGCCGACTGGTTTCTATGCAGAGCTGCACCAGATTATGCACTCTCCAATTTTAATAAATCTCCACCCAAAATGTAATATATCTTTAGATAAACAGTTAACAATGGCAGGCTCCAAATTGGGAGCCGTTTACTTTAACCACTTCAGCCCCAGAATGTTTTACCCCTTTAATGACCAGGTCATTTTTTGCGATACGGCACTGCGTTACTTTAACTGACAATTGCGTGGGCGTGCGACATTATACTATTTTTCCCCACAAATAGAGCTTTTTGGTGGTATTTGATCACCTCTGCGCCGCGGTTATTTTTTGCACTATTAAAAAAAAAAATAAAAAAAAAAGTGACAATCTAGGAAAAAAAAAATGTTTTTTTAACTTTCTGCTATAAAACATACCCAATAAAAAAAAAAAAAAAAAAAAAAAAAGTGGTGGTTCCCTGCCCAGTCAGGGGTCTGCAAAGATCTACCCTTGTTCATAATATCCCCATTCTTGGGCTCGTAACGCAAGGTAATACAGGACAATTTGACTACCTGCTTTCTTGACTATTCATTGCCTTCTTCAAGCTATTGAATTGTATTTACGTTATGCCTGTTACATACTGGAAGACATACATTGTACCCATGGATGCCTCTTCTTTATCCCTGTATTTTGATTGTTTTGGAAGCTGACCTTTTTCAGAAAGTGAAGCAGATTTACGATCTAAAACATCTAGATAATAACTGTGCTAAGTTTCTCAGGGTTTTCTTAAATTAGATTTACTAAAACTTTAAAGTGATTCCTAATATTTTGATAGGCATAGCCAAAAAGCTAATTTTTTAAATTGTGAAAAAATAGCATTTTACACATTGCATATTAAAAAACACAAAACAAATATAAACAGAATCTGATAGCACTTTATTTAGCCTTCATATTTCTACTGAAAAAAAAAAAAAAGTCTGATGTGATTAAAATGTGTACCAACCATTTAAACAGGGCTAGTCTGGTTATCTCATTGTAAGTGGTTACACTGTTAACTATGTAAGTATGAGTTTTGTTGAACTACACATAGAACTTCAGCCACAAACTCACTTTTGGGGAAGGGTTAATTGCGTCAGTTTTTCAATTTTTTTTTTTTGGGCTTCCCCTTTTGAAGACTGCTCGGGAAGGGAGTGGCAATCTCACTAGGGGGACACAACAAAAATCAAAGGCTGCTTTAAACCCTTCCACACTCTTAAAAATGCAGAGAATATGTTGACTGAAGTCCTACTTTAACTTTAATTCACTACCCGAGACAAGCTCTTCCGCAACTTTTAATAAAGACTCTTTATTAGGTGATTGAAGTGGAGTTCTGGGGTAACCAACTACTCTTAAAACTATCCCCTTCACCCCCTAACACCCATGCTCACTAACCTGTGTAAAAAAGATGAATCATTACCCATTTTCAGCCCGCTCAGGTCGAGTAACATGATCTGGCTCCCCTTTGTCAGCCAACACTGCTGCAGGGGAGAGGCGGGAGCGCCAACAATAGTAAGGAAAGGGATGGTCGGCACTCAGGATGACATCTATAACAGTATTTCTCTATTAAGTAAACAAGCACAATGCTGTAAAACAGCCTACATGTTTCGGATGTTATTTTTGAGCCATGACGAACGTCCAAAACGCGTAGGCTGTTTTACAGCAATGTACAATGTTTACTTAAGAAATACTATTTTGAAGATCATCCAGAGTGCCGACCATCCCTTACCTTACTCTGGTATGTTGGAGGTGTAACCAGGCAGAGCTTTTATGTGCCTATTGTAGCGCCTATACACCGGTTTTCCTTTGAGCACCAACAATGGATAGGACATCGAAGTCTGTGGGCAATGTCATGCCCTCAAGCATTACCTGCCATTATTGGAGGGCTCCCTCCTCTGCAGCAGGCACTGGCTGACTGTCAGGGCTGGGCTCAGCCCTTCCTTTTCTGAGCTGGCCACTCAGCTGTCAGCTAATTGCCAGCTCCTATCTCTCCACAGGTACCCAGCTGTTGTTGATATCCTGCTCGTCAGTCCTGCCTACTTAAGCCGTTCAGTCCAGAGGAGCTCTGCCTTTGTCTTGGTCAACATCACAAGAAACATCTCCTGTGTTCCTGTTTAAAGACCAGCTTTGCTGACATCCCTTCTGGCTCCCGATCCTGCTTGCTGTTCCACTATTTTGATCCCTGACTTCTGGCTTAGCCGACTATCTGTTCTGGTTACTGAACTTTGGCTATGTTTTGACGAAGTTTGTTCTTTTTACTTTTATTATTAAACAAGTGTGATTTAACTGTACTTCTGTCTCGGTCCAATTTCATGGTTTCCGACACAAGGGAGAAAAGTTGACTGGAGTGGGCTGAAAACAGGCAAATACAGTTTTTTTTTTTTGTTTTTTACACAGGCAAGTCAACATATCTGTTAGGAGGAGGAATAGTCAGAGTTTTCCTGGTATTCTACTTTAATCATGCAGATTAGGGGCCCATGTCAAATGGCTTTGGACTTCTATTAACAGCAACTGTTTGAGATCGATTTGAGAAGCTTTCGAAATCATTCAGAATTGACAGGTGCATTTGACCTACTTCTGACCTGCTTCATGCAGGTTTTGCATTCATAAACGTTTATGGGAATGAAAAACCAGTTTGAAGTGAACAAAAGTCCATTGACACAAGTCCCAACTAAATAATCACTGCCCTGGAACTTAGTTCTCAGCATTCAAGATATTGGCACCCAATATATGAATCTGCATTTCCACAGAAAGTGTAATATATATATATATATATATATATATTACACACACACACACACACGTCAATTTAGCGAAGGTTGCAGGAAAGCCTGTAAACTTAAAATGAATTAATTTATAACTGAATACCCCTAGAATTACCAATGTTTGTTAGTGTTAAATACCCATCACACAGTAAAGAGTAGAACAGCCAGTGGACATGAGAAGGTAGGACAAGGACAGACAAAACACAGAATGATTGGACGTTACAGAATACCTTTTTGGGATTCATGTAGCTGCAGTTTCTCTTGGTGATCCCAGCCAAGTGCACACTTGTCTTGTCTGTCTGTCTGCACACCAAACTTTCCTCCAAACCCTTTCACATAGTCTACACACACAGAAATCCACGAGCCATTAAACAGAAATGAGAGACACCCCATGCACAATTGACAGGTTATGAATTACCGACGTGTGCTGCTTAGTACTTCATATTAGGAGGGTAACAAGTTTTAGGCTGATCGTGTTAAATGGAAATTGCACATGTTGAAACATCTGGAATTACGGATTACTTCAAAAAAGCACTGATAATAGGAAAATGCTTGAATGTTTTCTGAATGAATGCAAAGCGGTCTCTGATTGGATAAGGATTAGAGCGTGACATCACTGCCCAGCCCCTCCACCTCATCCAAAGCATTCTCTGAATGGCGACTATGCTGAGCGGCCAATCAGTTCAAAATGCAGCCGACCAACTACTTGACACAGGACCCGAAAGCAAACGCAGATCACTGTATTAGCGGTGTCTACTTCAGTGATATTCAGCTTCCAAGGGCATCAGTCAGGTATGGTATATACAAAGTTACAGCAGGTCCAAGGTTCCCATGTATAAAGTACACCTGGAAAGCATCCTTAAAACTTTATTTTTGGGTTTAGCTCCACTTTAAAAGGGAAGAGCAGACACCATCACAACTTTGGAATTATTGCATTTGCTGGACAGAACTGAGAATTCTGGTGGGGAATGTTTTTTTTTGGAGAACGTGTTAAAGATACCCAGCATGTTATTTCATTCTGTGGCACCAACACAAAACTGAAATATCAATATACTAGATGGGTTGGCCTGAACTATCAAAGTCTTAAAAAAAAAAAACAGACTTTAGGTAAAATTATATACAAGTTAAAAAAGTCGATTGTTTATACTACAAAATAAATGATCAACCAGTAGATTTAAGTGGAGTATAGCAAGTTGTAGACTCATGGCAATTTCCATTTTATCGATCAGTAGAAAGAACCTGGTTGATGCCAAGCCTCTTTCCACAGGACAAAAAGGGAAAAAAAAATATCAAGGCGGTCAAATGATATAAGGAGACACACCAAGCATGAGAATGGGGAGGACCAGTGTCACTAGTCCCCTCCTTCACCTTGCCACCAAGCAGCATACTGGAATGTTACAGTTGGTTTGTAAACATGAAGGAAAAGAAGCAAGAACCATAGAGGAGGAGGACATCTGACAAACAGAATTAAGAAGGTCTGTTTCTCCAAATATCAGTCAGTGATGGGAGCATTGCACAATTATTTGCATGTTGATGAAATGTATTTTTTAAATATTACAATCTGTTATATCCATGCCCTCCGACTAAACAATTACAAATTAAAAAAAGGTCAATTGCATGCCACTTAAAAAAAAAAACAAAAAAAACAAAAACAAAAAAAAACAAAAAAAAAAAAAACATACCAACCATGGGGTGTGCCCAATTTATTTTTTAATTGTGCAAAACTGGTTTTGAGCTTCAAGGATTAGCCCCACCTTAGCGAATATTAGATTAACTACTACAAATGACAATCTGTGGGTATACAACCTCTTCCAATGTGTTAATGTTTGGGGTTAAGCAAATATCTTGAGAGGAGAACGCTGAACCCAGTGTCCGAGTATGTAAGCTTTATATGTTTTGTTGCAAAATATTTTTTTGCTGGAAATATATAAATGTTATATGCAGCTGGCCTATAGGTGGGATATGGGAAGGTGGGAATGGGTATGGTTTTGTATTATTGTAAATAACCTTATTGGATTCAAAAATAAAATTATAAGGATCTGAATTTGGCCAAAAAGGTGCCCAAGAAGCTCCTAGGGGACGGTCATACTTGAGAGCCTTTCAAATAACTGGCAATGGGTGAAGACAAACACTGAAGAACACCTTTAAAAAGGTGGGCAGATGTAACGTCTTAAAATTTGCAAACAATAAAAAAAAAAAACATTTATGCCAGCCACCTTGAAAATTTTACTACAACAGAAAAAAATTTGAATACATCATTGGACCCCAAATGGCTCTTCTATAGTGTGGATGAAAAAACACAATTGCAAACCATTACATGGGTCGGCATGTGTTGAACTGCGATTAACTTGCAGCTGTAAGAATTGGGTAGGGCATGAGAAACAAAAGATTATAGTTTGCGTCTGGAGGAGCATAATTGGAAACGGTTTTCCAGTTGGGTAGATTGCTAGTCCAATTTTTGAAAACGTATAAAAAGAGGAAAAAAATTAAAAATACATGTTCATCAACTGCCAGCACTGACCATATAAATCAAAACCACCACACAGAATACAGAACCCAAAGAAGTTAAGTTTTTTTTTTTTTTGTCATGTTAATTTTGTTTTTATTCATTCTGTAGACTTACAAAAAAAAAAAAAAAAAAAAAAAAAAGTTTTCTGAATATTCACTTATTTTCAAACATTTTCCTGTGTTCGCATCATGTGCAGTTGGACATGAAAATGCATTTATGGGCAGGATGTGACCTGCTCTTCTGTAGGCCAGGGGAACTGTAGGAAATAAATGGTTATTGATACCAAACCTTTTTGTGATTCATGCTTCTCGGTCTTCCCTTGGTAGTCAAACCCGACAGCACTCTTGTCCACATTGTCCTTATCAACACCGTATTTACCGCCAAAACCTTTGGAATAATCTAAAATTTTAAATAAATGTGTAATCAAAGATGGAATTTGGGAGCAGGCTCATAAAGTAGGGTTAGTATTCTAGAAGGATGTATTTTATCACTGGTTTCAGCATGGCCTTTTGGTATCTCTGCAGCAGCATCAGAGGCCGGAGCTCTAAAGTGACATTAAACAATATTTCATACACATCTAGTCAAGTCATTCTACTACACGTAAGAACATACAGTAGAACGAAATGTCGTATCTCACAGGGCCATGGTGCTACATACAAATTAAACATAATTATAAATAAAATATACAAAAGTATAAAAACACCAATAAAAAAAACCTATACACAATTGGGAACTACGTAACTGTACATATACTATATGTTTCCAAAAGTCTTTGTAGCAGCAAGTGTTTATAAGAGTGTCTAGTGCATATTCAAGATTAAAAAGGAGGGGAAGTGAGATGTTCATGGTCACAATTTATAGGTTGTAGAAAAGGTTTCAGAGGATTGGAGTTGACGGCTCTCACAGCCTGGCAGTCTGACAGTCCTGGTTTTGATACTCCGGTACCTTCTACCCGATGGCAAGCGTTGAAAGAGACTGTGGAAGGGATGGGTAGGATCCCTCACGATATTGGTAGCTTTGCTGGAGCATCGTGTATGGAAAATGTCCAGGATGGAGGGGAGAGAGACACCAATAATCTTTTCAGCCATCTTCACTATCCGCTGTAGGGTCCTGCGACCAGCAGAACTGCAGTTCCCATACCAGACAATGATGCAGCTGGTCAGCACACTCTACTACTAAAGTGATTGTAAAGTCTATTTTTTATGTATTGGTTTTGCACAGGGCAGCCTGGATCCTCCTCTTCTCCGGTCCCTCTTCTGTGCTCCTGGCCCCTCCCTCCTATCGCGTGCCCCCACAACAAGCAGCTTGCTATGGGGGCACCTGAGCCGAGCTGCAGTTCCGTGTGTCCATTCAGACAGGGAGCTGCCGTTCTGCCCTGCTCCCCCTCCCTACGGATTTGCTAAATGACTTTGATTGACAGCCGGGGGGAGCCAATAGCTCCACTGCTGCATTTTAGCTAATCAGGAGGAAAATCCCAGACGGATGAGAGAATCGTGAAAATTGCTGGACCGAGATGGGGCTCAGGCAAGCATTAGGGGTGCTGTGAAGCTGCTACACACAGAAGGCTTTTTATCTTAATGCATAGAATGCAAGATAAAAAACCTACCTTCACAACTCCTTTAATGGCCCCGTGATCTATTTTTCATGAAATGTGTTTTTCTGCCTCCATGCAACATCTTCATGAGCTTCCAAACCTTTCCTTCTCCCAATCACTTCTATGTGTTTGGAATGGGCAGTGCACATCAGTAGTACTCATGTGTACTGCTCTATATACACACCCCCACTACAAATCCCATAGCCCCTAGTTCAGGGTGACTATGTTCCGACAGACAGTGGACTTTGGAGAACAAATGCAAATCAACCTCTAACAGGAAGTCCGATCGCTGCAGCTTTTTAAAAAAAAAAAAGGGGGGGGGGGAGGGGCCTTTTTCTCAGAATCATAAAGACATACTTTGCTTTTTAAGGCAGTGTTTAATGTCATTTTAAGTGATTGTCAAGGAGATGCAATGTGAGACACCCCCTGCAAAAGGGAAAAGGGAACCAATGCTTGCATAATTATTTAAAAGTAGATGTAAACCCCAACAAAGAAATGTAGTTTACTAAGGCACAATTATGAACAATTTTTTTTTCCCTTTTTAAATAAAAATTGTTTTCAGTTTTTTTATTTTATTTTTTTCTTCATTTGCTGCATATCAGCATTGTTGAGCTCCTAAAGCTGCTTCCTACATTCATGCACATCAGCAATGACGGCACGCTGCCTCTCAGAGGAAGTTTGCGGCTGGTGGCGAGAGTGAACCATGCCTATGTAATGTGCCTCGCACCGCCTTTTGGAGTTTCCACTGGAAAAATGTGTAACAGGGCAGTAGCGCAGTTTAAAGACAAAGACCTGGGGTTGTTATCCTGCCTGAACAAGGTCTTCTATAGAGATGGACTCAGGCGTATTCAGGATTCTAGTCGTAACCCACCTGCCGATCCCGCCGGGAAGCCGACACTGCACATGGCTAATCAAAGGCAGCAAGACATTTCCTGGCCCACATCTGCACAGACCGGGAAATGTCTCACCGTCTATGATTAGTGGTGTGCAGTGTCAGCTTCCTGGTGGGATCAGGCAGGTGAGTTGGGACTAGGATCCCTGAGGCCATCTCTAGTCTATGATGGATCACCAGGAATTATTTTAATGAGAGATACAGATATAAAAGGACTTTTGAAACAAACATGGTGAATCTTATGAGAGGATTGGGATATTTTATCACGTTGCTGTAAATAAGCTATAATTGGATCGGCTATTCAGAACACATATATAGCTGAATAAGTCTAGGGAAGTTACATATTCCCCTGTCCACTCCAGCTGAATGCTCTCCTTCAATAATAATTATCTACAAGGGACACAGACAAAAAGACAAAAACAAAAAAAAATCCTGGCAAGCTACAACTCTCTCTACCCTATCCCCCCACAAAGAGGTGTTTGGAGTTTAACTTTAAAATGGTCTTTCCTTTTTTCCTATATTAGAACACCTATAGGTTTACAAAAATACTGAATACATAGGGGGCACAAAGACATTTTTTTTTTTTTTTTAAAGTTTCCGTCACTCCGAAATTGAGGATTCAAGCTCATTTCACATTTGAACAGTGTTTAGTGCCATCATTATTTAATCCTTATTGCATTATCTCCATGTAGGGACCCCAATAAATAAAAACCAATGGGAAGGAAGAGGAGTTAATTGTTGTCCTTTGTCATTGTTCACTGAAATAGTGGAACATGGATTAGAAGCTCTGAAATATAGTGGCAGGTATATTTTGATTTACAGAGTATCTGCATTATATTGGAGAAACTGCAATGGATGTGTTAAAGTCACTAAAAAATCCCCCAAAAGAGAAAAACAAAAAAACAAAAACAAAACTGCTGCCTGAATCTTGAAGTGTTTGTTACCCTAACATTTCATACTCCTGATATGTGGCTGCCGTACCATGTACTTGTATGAAAAAGTATCCTGTTCTCCTTGTTTTTCTTTGTTTGTGTGAAATCCCTGGTGTTTTTGACAGCCCCTAAGCTTGCCTATTAAAAACTGACAACACTAAGCAGGAGAGCACAGCGTGGTCAGTTCTCCAACTATGCTGGGAACTCAACCTGCTCTCATCCAATGATCACACTTGTCCCGACACGCCCCCCCCGCGCAATCACTGGAAAGATCAGTGCCCTGATCAGTGAACACTTAAAAAAAAAAAAAAATATATAGTAATCTTTTTAATATCTATACACAAATGTGTCTTTCATGGGTGTTTCAGATGCATGCTCCCCTGCTGTGCACTTTGGATCTTCTTACTGGCCCCTATGTGTTCTGCAGTGATAATGGGGACCTGGCTTCCAACAATCCCTGAATCCATGAACAGACGTGACACACAGGTATAATTTTTTTTTTTTAATATTATACAGAGCTTTAATTTATTTATTATAATAAAATACCAGGTACAGCACACAGAAAAAAAAAAAAAAAAAAGCATTTGGGGCTATATTACCCTGCCAGAGAATACCAACCTTTTTGAGACTCGTGCTTCTCGGTCTTTCCCTGATAATCAAATCCTAAAGCACTCTTGTCCACACGGTCTGCCTGCACACCGAACTTCCCACCAAAACCAGTGGAATAGTCTGTGGGATAAAAATGTATTAGCAGAATATGACTTGAAGAGGGGTTTATCCTTTTTAAGTGTAGTCTCGCTATAAAAGAGGAACTATAGGAAAATATATACCAAAAAAAAAAAAAAAAAAAAAACACAAAACAAAAAATAATGAATTCTTCACAGCTGGTTCCCTACTGCGCATGCGCTTTCTAATTGACCCGGCGGCTGAGGAAGGAGGAGGGGGCCCGGACTTCCGAGGGATGGCCCTGCGCTGCGGTCCCCCGGACGTGGGGAAGGGTATCTGTCAAAAACAGGTACGCATCCCCCCCCCCCCCCTCCCCTCTGAAAAGGTGGCAAATGTGACACCGGAGGGTACCTGGTCAATGGCCATAATGAACTACAGGGTTTAACCCCCCCACCCAAACATAAATGGGCCCTTACAGTCCTGAGCCCCTATAAGGCTGCTTTCACACTGATGCGCTGCAGTTTACCGGCACCATGGGAGTAGCTCAGTGCATCTCTGGCTTTCCTGTGGGTTAGATGCACTGAGCCTTAGACTTCTATTACATCTTGCGGATGTGGTGCCCTATCTGAAAGCGCACCAAAACTCCTGCATTCAGATCCACAGGATAGGATAGAGGTCTATTGCTCAGTGCAGCTAACCCTCAGGAAAGCACAGTGCACCTGCAGATCAGTGTGAAAGCAGCCGAATAACCCTTTTTTTTATAAATGCGAATATTCCCATTGCAAAAGTACAGTGTATGTTTAATACACTGACCTCTTCCAGATTCTGCTGGCATTGCTCTCCAGACTGCTTGCTTCCTCCTCTGCCAATCCTTGCTTCATGCATTGATGCTCTTGGATGGTGATCGGCAACCCATTGATTTTGATCTGAGCTTGCTGACCCGCCATCCCAGAGCATGGGCACGTGCTTCCCTGGTTTGGGATTGTGGGCCACATTTGAGAGCTCCACCGGCTGGGCACCCTGTCCTAGAAGAACAGAAGAAGAGTCTACATAAAAAAAGGTCTTTTTTTTTTTTTTTTTCACGTGTCTGTGAGAGGCAAGTGACATGGCAAGCTTAGGTTTTTAGTTTCTCTTTGGCTAAAAGACTGCAGGCAAAATATGTGCAGTAGGAGTCAAGTCAGGAAATCTGGTTTTAGCTTTTGATGAACACACAGTGATGTCTTATTTGTGTTCTTTTGTGCATTCCTGGGAAGAGCGATGCCCCTCACTGCTTGACAGGGTTACAGCAGGCCAACCCTTGCTGCAGGCTAGTTGTCATGAGTAGTCTTTCTCGTTTTGACACAAACCTTTCTGGGATTCATGCTTCTCCGTTTTGCCCTTGTAATCAAAGCCAACGGCGCTTTTATCCACTCGGTCAGACTGAACTCCATATTTGCCGCCGAAGCCGCTGGTGTAATCTGAAAGGCGTTGAGTTTTGTTATGCAACAGCTTTGGACATTTACAAAATGAAAAGACAAAATAAAAAAATCTCTAGATCAATTCTAATACAATCAACCTTGGCAGCAAACTTCTTTAAAAGCATGGAATATTTGTGGCAAATATAAGCGGTCATTTCCCTAAGTATGGGCCTACATAAAGCAGAACTAAAGTCTACAATATTTATTGGTCAGATGATCGCAAAGCCCCACGCTGGCACCAAGATATTCTTCCTGGCTTTTTCCAGTAGACAGTCTTCACCTATCTCGATTAGCCGGGGTCCTGTCAGAATACCACTACCCATTAAAAAATGTAATGTTCTAAACAAAAAATGCTTACTGCGCATGTGTTCCAACATGGTCGCTATGTGTTCTAATAGGTTTCCTAATCTGACAGAACATGAAGGCAAGTCTTCAAATTTCACACTTATTTTAGCAGTAAATTCACCTTATATACTGAAATACAGCATTTTTAAATCTGTAACACCGTTTTGATGTTGCATTTGCAAAGCAGCGACAAGCCCGCAGGCAGAAGGTGGCGACGGCCATCTTGGGACCCCGCACTGCTCAGCGTCAAACTGATTATATACTGAAAAAGACAATTTCACTCAGTCATGGTGAAATAGTCTATTTCAGTATATAAGGCGAGTTCACTGCTAAAGTGTGAGATTGAATACTTGCCTGGGTGTAAGAAGATGTCCGCTGCCGCCTTCGTGTTCTGTCAGATTAGGAAACCTATTGAAATGCATAGCGGCCATGTCGGAACGTGTAGCGCAATAAGCAAATTTGTTTGCAACGTCACTTCCATTGCATTTTATGATGGGTAGCGGTATCCCGATTGGAACACCGCCACAAGATGACCTAACTGCCGCACATGTGATCCTGGCACGCAAACACTGGGATGACTGCAAGCACAGCTCAGTGTACATTTAGACTGCAAGGCGGCGGATACACTTATTTTATTGCGGAAGAGGCATTGCATGTCTCTTCTACAATAATCAGCAGCCTGCTCATAATTTTAGATTTTAGCTCTACATCATTAACTCAAGCAAAGATTATTTATATACAAATTGACACACACACACACACACCACACACACCTCTCTATCTGAAACACAAACTATTTTTGGAGTCCAAATGGCTCCAACAGTCTCAAAGGTGCAATAAAAAAAAAAAAAACTCATAAAGCTTTCCTTAGTGGCTTAATCCCCTTATTTCTGCATGCAAAAATAGATGAAAACCCACATCTCTTGGTTCCCTTCTAAGGTCAGTCTGCCCTTCAGTCACTGGGTGATGCTGTGAATATAGCAGGCTCATGATCTACAGCCCCACTAAGAGAAGCCAGGACTCAATATGCCAAACAACTTACCGTATATACTCAAGTATAAGTCGAATTTTTCAGCACATTTTTTTGTGCTGAAAGTGCCCCCCTCGACTTATACTCGAGTCAAGCACTTTACTGCAGAAAAAAAATGTCATTTTCCGAACCGAATTTGGGGCCCCGTATCTCAGGGCCACTTGATGCTAGGATCCCCAAATTTGGTGTACAAACCCACTGGAACTGGTACCATAACATATCCAAAGCTGGGGTTCCTAGCACCAAGTGGCCCTGAGATACAGGGCCCCAAAACCGGTTCGGAAAATGTCACTCTGCTTCAGAAAAGTGCTTGACATTTTCTGAACTGATTTTTGGGGCCCTGTATCTCGGGGCCACTTGGTGCTAGAAACCCTAGCTTTGGAAATTTTAAGCTGCTAGTTCCACTGGGTTTGCACACCAAATTTGGGGTTCTTAGCACTAAGTGGCCCCGAGATACGGGGCCCCAAATTCGGTCAACTGTGTCCATCTGCAGCAACGTCATTTCGGGACCCTTTGGGTTCAGAGACCCCAAATTTTTGCTGCAGCTAGGGGGCATCTAGGAACCCTTAACTACCGAGTTTGAAGTTCAGGGGACCTATGGCTGCAAATGGGCACAGTGATGCTGCAAATGGGCATTGTTGACCCTCTTGTCTACTTACAGTAGCTGTGCATTTCTCACCCTCGTCTTATACTCGGGTCACTAAGTTTTTCCCATTTTTTTGTGGTAAATTAGGACCTCGACTTATACTCGAGTATATACGGTAATTATGCTTGCTGTTAGAGTTGCCAGAGGAGCAGGTCTTTACAATGAGGATTCTGGAAGATTAAAGCAGCTACAGACCATACATAAGGGCCATTTAAATGTACGCTATATTACCAAAAATATTGGGACACCTGCCTTTACACACACAGGAACTTTAATGGCATCTCTGTCTTATTCTGTAGGGATCAATATTGAGTTGGCCCACCCTTTGCAGCTATAACAGCTTCAACTCTTCTGGAAAGGCTGTCCACAAGGTTAAGGAGTGTGTCTTTGGGAATTGTTTAAACATTCTTCCAGAAGCACATTTGTGAGGTCATGTTAGAGGGAAGGAAGGCAGTCGGGTCAGGTAAAAAGGTGGACCATCATCGGGTATCAAACTAAAGAGCAAATGAAACCCCCCTAACCGGACTTTTTAGGCCAAAAGGATAAGTAAACTATGGAGATAGTGGATGGATGAGCAAGTTTGGGGTGGATAAACATGACTGGCCTGCACAAAGTCCTGACCTCAACCTGAAAGTACACTTTTGGGATAAATGATAGCAGAGACTGCGAGTAAGGCATTCTTGTCCAACATCAGTGCCTGACCTCACAAATGTGCTTTTGGAAGAATGGTCAAACATTCCCATAGACACACTCCTAAACTTTGTGGACAGCCTTCCCAGAAGAGTTGAAGCTGTTATAGCTGTAAAGGGTGGACCAATTCAATATTGAACCCTACAGACTAAGATGCCATTTAAGTGATTGTGTGGGCGTCCTAATACTTTTGGTAATATAGTGCATCTATAACCACTCGGGGCAAAGCATCAATTTTAAAATGTTTGTGTGTGTGTGTGTGTGTGTGTGTGTGTGTGTGTGTGTGTGTGTGTGTGTGTGTGTGTGTGTGTGTGAAAAAAAAATATATATATATATATATATATATATATATATATATATATATATATATATATATATATATATATATATATATATATATATTTTCCATAATGTAATAAAACTAAAATTTGTAGAATTCATATTTTAGGCTGTATTTTTTGGTACACGGTCTAGGAATATCTCATAGCAAGGGGTATTGCTGTATGTAGATCTCCATTTAAAAAAAAAACAAAAAAAAAACCTCCCAATTCAGCCAAAGTTGTACAAATATGAAGCACCCTACAATTTTGTCCAACACTAAAATAGAGTGTCACTTTCCTTGTTCAAGTGGCAAGGTCTCCTGATAACGCACCTCCCAGCAAGGTATACCCACCAACCTGTACCATCTTGCCACTTCCTTGCCCTGTTCCTTGAACTGAGCAGGGCTGCCAGGTTTGGGGTAGTATAGAAACTCCTCCATGTGAAAATCTCTAAATAGCACCACTTATATTGGTTAGCTGCTTGCCTTTCTAAATCCTTGTGATTGCTAGCATCCTTTTCTGAATGAACCTGAATCGGAGCCCACAAAATGGTAACTAGATTTTTCATTTTCTGTTGTCCCAAATGCAATTATATACATATATGGCTCTTTCGTAAACATCATTACAAAGTATAGACAAAAATTCGATTTTTTTAAAACCTTGATATTTACATGCATACAGTACTTTAAAGGAGACCCCATCACCAAATTGCAGGTAAATGCACAGGAAAAAAATATAACATTTTGAGTGTTTTTCCTTTATATAAAAATATTGAACAGCCCCACTTTTACATCTTTTGAACTTGTATAAAAGGTTTTTTTTTGCATTCCCAAACTTCTTTCAAAAGCACTTTCACTTTATTGCAAAAGCATGGCAATACAAAACAGGCTCCCAGTTCAGAGTAAAGTTTCAGACAAGCGCTTTAGTAAGCTAGGAGATTGCGTTTTTAGTGTGCAGTTTGCGCCTAGTTTAATAAAAGGCTAGACATGGTCTGAAACATTGCTATGTGAGCTGGGAGCTTGAGCGTTGTGCGGCCATGCTTTTGCAATAAAGTGAAAAAGCTTTTGATACTGAAAAACCTGAGGATGTATTGCATTTTTGTATACACTTTGAATGTTGCATCTTACAAGCTCTATTATACTGCAGGTCTCATCTAAAGGTCTGCTGCAGCAATAGAGAATAAATTTTTTTTTTTAAAAACCCACACGCAACATGACACACACACACACACACACACACACGCACACGTTCTCACCTTTCTGAGATGCATGTTTTTCTGTCTTCCCTTGATATTCAAAGCTCAGAGCCGACTGCAAGAGAACAAAAGGATGAAAAACCATCAAAACACACAGGGAAGTTCATAAAAAGGAAAAAACAATGGTAGCGCTAAAGTTTAGAAAAAAAAAATGTTCCTGTTGTGAAGTTTACTGTGTGTAGATTTACTGTTTTACCCACCAAAGGGAAGGCAACGCATTTATTTCCTGGTTCAGCAATCCAGTTTATGTCACCTGGCAACCTCCGGCCTTATTTCTTGGTCAACAGATTGGCACCATCAACTTTATTCAGTTAGCAGGGAGGTGACCAGGATAGAGAAAACCAAACCAGGAAGATGCATAGTGATCTGGCTCTGCAGTGTGGCAGGGGTGTGTGTGTAAATCATCTGGCAATTAAAAAAAGACTAAACATACAGTATGTATATCAAATGAGTAATTACGTTTGCCTGTAGTTGCACTTTGTTTTCTTTTAGAACCACTTTAACAGAACTTAAACAATCAAAGCTGTTCCAGGTGAAAAAGCAGTCTATCTACCAGCCACTCAGGGTGAAGGTGCCAACACAGCTCGTCTGCAAAGCAACAAAAGAACCCGGAATTCGCTGCACTTCAGCCTTTATTGTATATTCCATAAAATCGTAACAAACAGTATGGGGTACAGCTGACTAAGCATTAGCTGCAGAGTGAAATGCGTCAAAATTTAGCTGTGTCCCACACTATATGTGATGATTTTATTGAACATGCAATAAAGGTTGAAGTGCAGCGAATTCCGGATTCTCTTTTCTGCGTTTCTTAAAATATAATATATATATATATATATATATATATATATATATATATATATATATATATATATATATATATATATATATATATATATATATATATATATATATAATCTCACACGTTATACTTTACCTGCTCTGTGTAGTGGTTTTGCACGGCGCAGCCCCGACACTCGTCTTCCTGGGTCATCCGTTCCCCCCCGCCGGTACCAACTCCTACCACCTGACAAGTGTTCCCAAAAGCAAGCCTCTTGCTATGGGGGGCACATGAGAAGGTTAGCTCCCGAGCCATGCCCTCCGTGTGTCCATTTAAACACGAGTTTGGCACAGCCCCAACCCAGCTTTCACCTTATTGGCTCACTGACTGATTGAAAGCAGCAAGAGCCAATGGATCCTGCTGCTGTGTGAGCCAATGAGGAGAGAGAGACCCGCTGCTCTCATGCACATCACTGGATGTAGACTGGGCTCCAGGTGAGTATTGTCTGAAGTCCCCTGCCAGTGCAGTCTGCTTCTCCTTTCTCCAGGTGCCCGTTTCAACAAGCTGTGTGCTAAGGGGGCACACATGCAAGTGCACTCCTGAGCCAGGCTGTGTGCATCCATAGACATACACAGCGCCAGTAAACCACACCCCCACTCCCTCCTTACAGCACTTTGACTGACAGCATCAGGGATAGACAGCCACAGCTCCCCATGTTTAGTAAACTTATTTAGGGGTATTCCTAGGTTGAAAAATTTAGCGCTCCTGCAGGAGGATAGAGTTAACATGAGTGCACCAGTCTTCAAATGTAGGGGGATGTGGAGAGATCCAGCTGTAAGTTTGTGGGCAAGGAATAAGGTCTGGAGACTGGGACCCTTATCTGAATATAGATCCTCTTCCAAACTATCCTATACATACTAAACAGGTCTAAAGCAACTTGTGTTTGAAAAACATTATTTCTAGCATCTACTACTTCTTATCAATATCGAAGTAGTTTCTGAGGAGTGTGATATGCGTTATACACAAGGAACAATTGAGACAATCTGAGTAGGGGACAGGGAAATTTACTTTATCTGCCCTGGAATACATTGCCAAACCTCCTCTGTTAGCGTGTCTGATCCTCCGCGAACCCTTTCCTACTAAGGATTGGAAGTGTTTAGAATGCCAGGTTTTACATGGGGGGTGGTCCACTATAAGCGGGCCTTATATTTTGGGTTAACCCTTTCCCGCCCAAGGGTAAAAAACAAAAATGATAAAGCGGAGTTCCATCCAAAAATGGAACTTCCGCTTTTCAGAACCCTTCCCCTCTCCGGTGTCACATTTGGCACCTTTCAGGGGGGAGGGGGGGGGGGGAGCAGATACCTGTGTAATCCAGGTATTTGCTCCCACTTCTGTATAGATAGCCGCAGTATCCATGAATATCTACTCCATGTCCGGCCCCTCCTCCCCCCCCCCCCCCCCGCTGTCTTCTGGGAGACACACAGGTTCCAGAAGACAGCAAGGACCACTCAGAAAGCACAGTGCGACTCGTGCATGCGCAGTAGGGAACCAGGCTGTGAAGCCGCAAGCCTCCACTTCCCGATTCCCTTACTGAAGATGGCGGTGCCTCCACCCGAGAGCCGAGGGACAGATCGGCTTCAGGTGCCGACACCGCAGGCGCCCTGGACAAGTGTGCATATTTTAAAAGTCTGCAGCTGCAGTATTTGTAGCGGCTGACTTAAAAAAAAAGAAAAAAAAAGAAAAAGAAACGTTTCGGCGGAACTCTGCTTTAATACCCAAGCACAATTTTGACATGTGTTAGTAGTTGTGACGATATGTACAGTTTTACTATGTGTATCTAGGTGAATTATACCTTATTTTTTATTCAGGACAAATTGGGCGTTCATTTGGTGGTAAATGGTAATGGATATCTCCTGATTATTTTTTATCAAAATAAAACTGGCACAAAATATATGAAAAAAAAAAAAAAAAAAAAAAGAATTAAAAAGATCACTATCATAGCGATCAGGTGACCCAGAACCGGGGAGTAGCGAGTCCGGATCGGGGCGAGCACACTGTGCAGTGTCATCCCAGCACAAAGGTATGCATACATGCGGCCTCACAAAAACAGGCCCACTTTCGTGAGGACGAATATATGTGTATGGTAGGTGGAGGGGGTTAAGACAACTGAGCTTCTAATTCTATAAACATCTGGCTCAGTCACCTTGCTGTATCAGCCAAAGGCTTCGAAGTGAATAAGGATTGCTTTTGTTGAAGGAAAATTATGTCTCCACAGTTTGTCTGTCAGACTGGATTCCGGAGCACGACAAATGATTTTCTCCTATGACTTGCTAACTGCTCACAGAGCAAAACATGTCACTGAGACATCCACAGAATTGCTCAACTTAGGCGTCTACAGGGCTCTTGGCTATACAGGTGGACCTATTTTGATCAGAGGTTTGTAAAATTGGGTGTAATTACAAGAAATAGGATATTTATGCTTCACCTTATTAAAAGCATTTGCTCAGGAGTTCTGCTTTAAAGTCTGATAATTTCACTACAAATGCTGGTCCTAGCTAAACAAAGATGAGTGCTTTAATGATGCAAAGCAGGTGGCGCTGCTTTAAAGAACAATTCCAGGCAGTGGCATGTTATACAGCAACATTGGACCAGCTTGGATCAAAGTAACTATTTAGATGCCATAGCTGGCCAATTCCGGCTGGAAGCCTGAGATCACTGAAGCAGCCACCACTACTTCAGTGGTCTCCACATGCTTCTGGGACCTGTGGTTGAAAAAGAGAAATCCTGCTTTGTTGGGACTTTAAAAGGCAACGAACATATGTGTATAGTCAAAAAATATATATTTCATTAAATGTACATAAAAATGTACCATCATATGATGACCGATGTTAAAAAAAAAGGCATAAGAACATTTTACAATAATATACAAGACATCAAAAACAAAAAAACAAAAACAAAAAACTACAAGTTACATAATGTGTATGACAAAAAGATTGTTACTCTCTGGTATATAGTAATCCCTGGTATCCGACGCGTTTCTGGTTAAAGCGACTTCGTCAGGGGTACAAAGTAGGAGTATGTATGGTCACGATTGTGTCTTTACATGCAAATAATTCCTTACGGAACAGATGAAGCAGTACCAGCGGGGGATGCAGATGAACGCCAACCAAATATGGTACGGTTAGGAAAAAATGGTCCCTAAATTTACAATTGCCTGATGATCACAGGGGGTCAAGAGTGGCAGACTGCAGAGTGGGGAGACGCCAACCTCCGTGTTTTTCTACACCTTTACGGAGAGAGATGTATCCTTTGGATCTGGGAAGTTTGCAACCTCACATAGACTTGAAGCCTTATTTAAGGCTTTGGTTAACGCTCCCAGCCTAAACAAACCCTACACATTCTGTTTTGGCAATCTGACCATACATACACCTACGTTATACCCCTGAAGAAGGTGCTTTAACCAGAAACGTGTCGGGTACCGGGGATTACTATATACCCGGAGAGGTACAATCTTTTTGTCATACACATTATGTAACTTTTTTGTTTTTTTGTTTTGTTTTTGATGTCTTGTATATTATTGTAAAATGTTCTCGTGCCTTTTTTAACATCCCTCATCATATGATCATACATTTAATATATTTTTTGACTATACACATGTGTTCATTGCCTTTAAAGTCCCAAGGAAGGGGGATTTCTCTTTTTGTTCCAATTGAATACCAGGGATGTGGCAACCACACTTGGATCTGACATGGTGAAACCCTTCTCTTTGTCTGGGACCTGTGGTGAGCGACTGCTCTCCTGCATTGTGATTACAGGAGTTTGCCTGCTTGACATGGGTGCCATTCAGAGAATTCTTTGCATTTTCAGAATTAATGAAATGTGTTCTCTGGTTGGACGAAGTGGAGAAGCAGGGTGATGTCACGATCTATACCTCATCCAATCACAGAACGCTTTGCATTCATTCAGAAAACGTAGAGCATTCTCCAAAACGGTGTGTTGAGCAGCCAACCTCCTGTATTCACAAGGCATCAGGCCCATCACTCAGCACAGGACCCAGACACAAGTAGAGATCACAGGAGTAGCAGAGTCTACTTCAGTGATTTCCAGGGGCATCAGCCAGCACACTGCTCCCATGCTTGATAAATCGTGGGATTAATATTGTGCGACATAAAAATATTGGCATTACCACCATTTTATTCTCCAAGGTCTCCGCATTCACTAAATATAGGCAGTCCACGAGTTACCAACATCCGACTTACATACGACGCGTAAAGTGGGAGTAAACTCCCATGTATGATTTTTACCTATAAGCCTATGATAAGGCTTACCTATAGGTACAGTAAATATCTCCTAAACGTGCGATGTTCAGAAGCGATTTACTTTAGATGCAGCAGGTGACATCACCAGCGCATGCGCTCTGAAGAAAAGGCATACAGAACCTTTGTTCACAACCCGGGGACTGCCTGTATAAAGTTCTCTCGCTACTCTGCTCTGTCAAAAAAGTTAAATGTAAAGTTTTGGCTTTAAATTCCTTACTATTAAACAGGACTACAATATTACCTTATCCACTCGGTCTGTCTGGACACCAAACTTTCCGCCAAAACCTTTCGCTGAATCAGACTGGGAACAGTGCTTGGAAAGCTTTGTCAGGTACTCATGTCCAACCGCAGACTGCAATAAAAGAAAAACACTGCCTGGTTAATCTAACTAACACCGGTGTGGCCCATAGAAAACAAATTAAGGCACTTTAAAAATTACAAGCAAAGTTAAATACACAGGTAGAATGCCTCCCATAGGTCTTTTATATTATATTTATACAGTACTGACACATAGCACAGCCATATCTGGCAGGGCAGGAGACCCAGTAGTGCTGCAGTTCAAGAACACGTAAAGATCTCGTCTCTACCCTAGCCTGTGACTGGACAGTGAAAGGAGAAATAGCAGACCAATTAGCTCATCTCTGTTACTCTGCTCTCTCCTCCTATCAACATGCTCTTTGTATAACCATAAGTGCCAGAGCGGATTAGTTTCTTGTGCCACTTCTTCCTCTACCAGTCTGAGCTCTGCTGTACAGGGGTCTGCAAACGGCTGGTGCCAAGCCATCATACTGACTGCAAATTATATCTCTTATGCTAATTTTTGCCCGCACTGAAACTGACCATAGACGGTTCGAATCTCAGCCAGTTCAGCAGGAACAGACTGAGATTTGAACTACGTATGGGCAGGCTGAATTTACTCAAGTTGATCATCAGCTTGGGTACAGCCAGCCTGTCCGATTTTACAAGGCGATTATTACCAGCGGCTGTTATAGCCACTAGCAATAATCACTGCGTTCTCCCGCCATTAACGAACAGGACAAATAGAGAGGGTGAATCCCCCTAAAGGTGGTCATACATGAATCGAAATTCGTCCAGTTCAGCAGGGACTTTCGTACAACCGGCCTGTAAGGATTTTCCCGAATGATCAGTGCCTCCGGCTACAGCCAGCAACACTGATCATTGTTTTCTAACTCAGCGGGAGTGATTCTCCCACCCACCTTAAAAAAAAAATATATAATATAATATAATATAATATATACTCGAGTATAAGTCGAGGCCCTAATTTACCACAAAAAAAAAAAATGGGAAAAAAACTTATTGACCCGAGTATAAGACGAGGGTGAGAAATGCACAGCTACTGTAAGTGGAAAAGAGGGTCAACAATGCCCATTTGCAGCATCACTGTGCCCATTTGCATGCCTCACTGTGCCCATTTGCAGCCATAGGTCCCCTGAACTTCAAACTCGGTAGTTAAGGGTTCCTAGATGCCCCCTAGCTGCAGCCAAAATTTGGGGTCTCTGAACCCAAAGTGTCCCGAAATGACATTGCTGCAGATAGACACAGTTGACCGATTTTGGGGCCCCGTATCTCGGGGCCATTTAGTGCTAGGAACCCCAAATTTGGTGTGCAAACCCAGTGCAACTAGCACCATAAAATAAAGCTGGGATTTCTAGAACCAAGTGGCCCCCGAGATACAGGACCCCAAAAATCGGTTCAGAAAATGTCAAGCACTTTTCTGCAGCAGAGAATGACATTCTCCGAACCTATTTTGGGGCCCGATATCTCGGGGCAACTTGGTGCTAGGAACCCCAGCTTTGGATATGTTATGGTACCAGGTCCACTGGGTTTGCATACCAAATTTGGGGTTTCTAGCACAAAGTGGCCCTGAGATACGGGGCCCCAAAGTCGGTTCGGAAATTGAATTTTTTTGCTGCAGAAAAGTGCTTGACTCGAGTATAAGTCGAGGGGGGCACTTTCAGCACAAAAGAAGGTGCTGAAAAATTCGACTTATACTCAAGTATATACGAGATATAGATAGATAGATAGGGGAATCAGTGATTTTTTTTTTTACATCCAACCCCTGACAGGTGCTCTAATCCCTTTTCATCCAATCCAAAACTTGAAGAAAAAAAAATGCCTTTGGGATTTTAAAGCCCACTCCAAAACAAAAAAAAAAAAAAAAGGGAAGAAGGAAGAAGAAGAAAGAAGAAAGAAGAAATAAGAAATAAGAAGAAAGAAAGGATGGAAAGAAGATTTACATACCCAGTCCACCGCTCCTCCCAGCTACTAGAACAGTCCTTGCACAACTATCTTCCATTGATCTCAGCCTCCTCCAAATTCCCCTTTTTTGTAATAGGGTGACTACATTCATTCTCCATGATTCCACTGTATGTAGGAACCCTCTCTTAAGGCGGCCATAGACTGTTTGAACCTTGGCCGAGGCAGCAGGGACCTGATGGAATCTAAACCATGTATGGGTTGAGCAAGTCTGTTGGATTTTACAGTACATACTATTACTGCTAGCCACCCCCCTCCCAGCAAGAACACAATAGAGTTCCCCCTGCAACACTCTCAATGGGACACTGACTGTGCTGATGGGGAAAATCAAGCAAATTTCTATCCTGTAACCTGTGGTTGCAGGAAAGAAAATCACTCCATCTATGGCCAGCTTTAGTTGCTCTTGAGATGGACTATGGGATTTGTAGCAAGCACTGCTTATTCCAAACAAATGGAAAGGAAAAAAAAAGAAAATGTTCACGAGCTCAGGGAACTCACAAGGGAGGCAAAAAACATAGTAAGTATATGGATTAATTTTGGAGAAAAAGAATATTGTTTAGTGTCACTTTAATCGGTGGCTATAGACATGAGGCTTATTCTCCTGAACATTTAGGAAAGCAGTTGCCCTCTATCTTGCTAGCTGTAGATCTGGTCATGTGACAGAAGCTTGGCATAAGATGACAGGAAAGTCTTCCTAATGCTTGCCAGACTCAGCCTGGAATTGGAGATTATTCCTCTAACCACTTCCTATGCTGAGCAGAACTCCTCTGAACAGTAAAATGACTCAGCGTGAGGCAAAGCTGATCCACTAGCTACACTACAGTGCCTGTATTAGGATATCCTCTTGTCTGACGGCCGTTTCCTGGCTCAATAGCAGCACAGCAAGCTGGCCTCCACGATCCATTAGTCACAGAGCCACCAAACCAAGCCAAGATATAATGAAGTCTCTAATCCTTCAGAGGCCTCGACTCGAGCCATTCTAAACCTTTACAGAAATATAGAGGGTGTACACTGCGCTAAATCCACACAAAAGTGCAAAGCAGCTACATACAGGGTGACAAAAACCATAAAACATATAAAGATAAGAAAAATGTAGCGCATAAAATGTGCAGGAAAATAATAAAATATAATGACTAACAAATAAATGTCAAGTGATTCAAACGTTGATATTGAACTTAAAAGTCTCTAAAGGATGGAAAAAGAAATCCAGTGGATGGAATGGAACAGCGTGGGATATCCCCCTAGGGTAGGTATACGGATGTGAGAAGACAAATAATCCAAACGGACGTATCATCAGGTCTTCCCCAACACTGTATCTCGTGACTGCATACAATTTGGTAAGGATGGTGTGTAAAAAACTCTTACCAGAGATGGTGGACTCACTTGTCAGCGACAGAGAGTCATACGAGCAGGTTGCCTCTGTGGGCCTGAAGCACGGACATCACAGCTCTGCGAACCTTCTGGGTCAAACTCTGTGTAGATGGTAGGACCTACCATCTACACAGAGTTTGACCCAGAAGGTTCGCAGAGCTGTGATGTCCGTGCTTCAGGCCCACAGAGGCAACCTGCTCGTATGACTCTCTGTCGCTGACAAGTGAGTCCACCATCTCTGGTAAGAGTTTTTTACACACCATCCTTACCAAATTGTATGCAGTCACGAGATACAGTGTTGGGGAAGACCTGATGATACGTCCGTTTGGATTATTTGTCTTCTCACATCCGTATACCTACCCTAGGGGGATATCCCACGCTGTTCCATTCCATCCACTGGATTTCTTTTTCCATCCTTTAGAGACTTTTAAGTTCAATATCAACGTTTGAATCACTTGACATTTATTTGTTAGTCATTATATTTTATTATTTCCTGCACATTTTATGCGCTACATTTTTCTTATCATTCTAAACCTTCATGCATAGAGATGGCATTCACTCACAGGAAGTATGTACCACATATAAGAATGCACAGTACGCAATTTGCAATCAAGGGCATTCTGAGAAGAAGCTTCAACAATTTTGCTTTGCTTCTTGCATGGGTCACGTGTATAAAATTTACGAAAAATTCTGGGAGCTGAAATCAAGATCAGAGAATTAAAAGGAAAAAGTTGAAAGAAATACATTGGGTTTTGCTATATCTAAAATACTCCAGTACTAGAGACCCCTAAATAACTGCTTTGCTAGCATTTAAACCTTCTAACCCTACCAAGACATTTATTTGCTCACAGGAAAATTCTACTTTTAAAAAACATACTGTTCTTATATTCCTCCACTTAGGCTTTCCAAAACCAACACATTGTAAAAAACCGATTACTATTACCAGATCTGTGTACCTTATTTTGTGCTACTATGGTTTACTTACTAATGGGAAATTAATGTTTTTCCAATTTTACCAACATGTCTATCGCAATTTTTAATGCTTTATAGTTTTTTTGTAGCAAAACTTTTTTTTTTGGTAAACATTTAGTGCTGGCACTTCCATGACTTTTTTTTGCATGACATGCTGGGCTTTCTGATTAGTGTAGAGCTCTAGCTCTCCACTTAGGCCTCATTAACGTACGTAGTTAGGTGTATCTGTGCACAAGGCTGGGTTTATCCAAATGGGATGCAAAGGTGTTCTGTGCATCTGTATGCAGCAGTCCCATTTGTGTTTATTGGGATTGTGGAAATGTGACCCCATGTCACAGGTGCATATGAGCAGTGTATGCCTGATTTTGGTAGGCTTGCCAATTGCACACCTGTGCGCTGGCTTCATAATCATCCCAGGAATAGAGGTCGGTGCTCAGACTTGGAGACAGCTCCGCCCGGCAGACGGGAAGTCTGGGCTGGGAGGTCGGGAGGGTCCCAGTAGGAGACGGCTCCAGGAGAAAGAGACAGGAGGTCTCGGAGTCTAATGCCGCGTACACACGAGCGGACTTCACGGCAGACTTTGACGGACTTTCTGAATGAACGGACTTGCCTACACACAATCAACCAAAGTCCGTCGAATTCGTACGGGATGACGTACGACCGGACTAAAATAAGGAAGTTCATAGCCAGTAGCCAATAGCTGCCCTAACGTGGCTTTTTGTCTGTCGAACTAGCATACAGACGAGCGGACTTTTCGACCGGGCTCGAGTCCGTCGGATAGATTTGAAACATGTTTCAAATCTAAGTCCATCCAACTTTTGAGAAAATAAAAGTCTGCTGGAGCCCACACACGATCGAATTGTCCGACGAAATCCCGTCCGCCGGGCAAAGTCTGCCGTAAAGTCCGCTCGTGTGTATGCGGCATCAGGCTCCAGGTGTGTGCCCGCGACCAAAACAGCACGAAGCTGACAGTGAGTAAGCCAGGAGGCTATAGTTTGTGTTTATACAGTGATGGTGGAACCCCCCCTGCGAGGAAAGATTACTGTTTGTTTGAACTTTTTCGTTACCTTTAAATAAAAGTGGGCTTCCATGCCCTAAAAACGCAGTCTGGAGTGGCACGTTTCTGGAAAACTGCATGCACCAATTGAACCTAATCACCCCGGATCGTCACAGGATGTAGAGGTTGAATGGACATAGCCGCTGGTCTTAGTTTGCCAGACAAGTGGATGAACATAGGGAACACTTGTGCATCCCATACAGGCAAACACAGCCCTTTGAATGAACGTTCACTAAAGTACATCATGAGAACAAGGCCTTACAGCTGAAGTCCAGGAAGCTCAATGGACTACAAGAGCACTCATCAGCACCCTTGCAGTTCATTGAGAACTACAAGCCTCCAGCCGCAATGGCTGACGGTAGTTGTATTTCATTTATTCATTCACAGAACTCTGAATGAATGATGCGGCTGTGTGGGCACAACCCTGCACAGCTGCACTGTTTTCAACTTGGAATAGTGAATGTGGGGAGAAGGCCCCCGACCCACTGTCACAGGGAAGGGCAAATCGGGGGGTGGATGGCAATAAATGGTCAACATTTTACAACCTAAATACCGGTGTAACACGTTGAGAAAGGCAAACTTATCCTTTAAGACGTTTCTGAGAATATTTGCAGTTTGACAAGTCCATTTGACCGGTAATTGACCTCCTAAGCTGCATCAACTAGTTTCTCTTGCTTTCCTATTGACGTATTAGTAAGAGAAGCAGTTCCGATGTAAACAAAACCCCTTTGACACAGGCCCCAAATCCCACTCCCCAAATCACTGAAAGGAAAACTTATCACCATGTTGCTCTTCTAAAAACTTTCCTCAAAACTGTTCAGAAGCTTTGTACCCACCTTGTCCATGCGGTCCTTCTCTACACCAAACTTTCCTCCATAACCATGAGAAGCTTTGGGTCCAGACTCAAGTTCTTGCTCTTTCAGGGTCTGGTGTTCCTGGGAGACATTTTCCCTCAGTGTGTGGATGCTGGGACAAAATCAAAGAGGCATCACGGTTATAGATATTGTTTAAAATTGTAACTGGCAATACATATTTGAGAGAACATACAGCACAGCCTAAGAATGATCACAAATTAGCTGGGGATGGGGTGAAATCTCCCAATACCTGGCAAGGTAATGAATAGCCCATCATTCCAATGAAAATGGATTTTCTTTTGTTGTGGAGTTGTTCCTTTAAGTGGACCTCAACTCAAAGATTTGCTATGTTATAGGAAAAATCTATAAATGTTGGAGACTAAGCAGTACCCTAGAGATTTACCTGAATTCCTCCTTAAAACAGTACCTTTGTACTCTTGGGCTTCATAGCTGTATGTCTAATGTTCAAGACCTAAGGTACTGTTGTCTGACTGCTAATGTCCTCAAGTTTTGATTGAGATATGGTGCTTCTCACCATTCTCCTGGTTAGAGAGAAAGCTATACCTGAAGATCTGTAATGGAAGGATCTCCATAAGTTAGTTATACCCATAACTCTCCTGCAACTTTTTAAATATTGCCCTACTCATTATTAGATAAGAAGTCTTCAGGAAAGCCACTCTGGAATGAGGAAGCAAAGTTCTGAGCATGTACCAAGATGGCCGTCTCCACACAGAGAAAGTACAGGCATAGTAAGTCAGTCAGATGGGGAAAGATCAGCTGCAAGGAACCTATATAGGCAATACTAACGACTAGTCATTCTCTTTTGCTCGACTTCTCTCTAATATTTCATTTACTAGAAATGAGTCCTCTTTAAACAAGTTCTTGAGTAAAGATTTCAGTTTTTAACATTTACAAAAGAAAGTCTGTGCACTTATTTCAGCCTTCAGTCCATCAGAAAGGATTGGGTGATGGAAAGTGCTCCCATACATGCCTATGCAGTTGAGTATCTATGGCATCCTCTCTCAAACTTTTCAACACAGAGGAACATTATGTTTTAACACTTTGCTGAAGTACTTTTTTTTTTTTAGGCAATTTCAATAGATCGTAAAAGCACCACACCAATATAAATATGGTTTACTTACTTGATGTGTTCCTGATGACCAGATCCTTGCACAGTTTTTGCTCCCCATCTTTGTTCCTTCTCGGATAGATCATTCTATTCACAAAAGACAAGGTGATGAATATTATACGCAACTTATAAGCTTATGATGTCATCAGCCTTACTCAAAATTAAGTGTGCCAACAGTCCAGGCACAAAAAAAAAAAAAAAAAAAAAATTTCTTGGAGTACACTACGAGGGAAAAAAAGCAGACTATAAATTATGACCATCTGGGTTAGGCGCCACCTACAGGTAAATGGGCATTGGCCGACCAAAAACAGACAAACTTCTCCCCTATATAACCCCTCCCATACAGGAAGCACACTAGTTTGTAGCAAATTACCAACATCCAGTCGCTACAGCCTGAAAAAAAAATCAATCAATTGAACTCAAATCCAGCCACTTGCTGCTCATAAAAAAATCCCAGGAGTTGAGTGAACAGAAGAAAAACACGGAAACAAGAGCACTAGTGGTCACTAGATAGTGCTAGAGAACAGTTAATGAGCTCAGCTGAATAGACTAATGCATGTTTCTATATAAATAGTTAATGAAATAATTCATGTATCCACAGGGTCCAGTAAAAAAAAAAGTTTGAGCAAATAAGGACAAATGAAATGGCTCTTTAAGATAAACGATGCAGTGGTAAAAAGCTCAGTGTCACACTGCAAGGATAACCATAATAGCATACCAGCCTTACATTCCATTACATGCTGTGTGCCATTCAGATTTTTGGAATCTGCTGTAACTCTCCACACTGAACGTCATCTCTCCAGCCGATTCTAGTCTCTTCCTTGGAGTTACCCATTTATCCAGCGATTCTTGTGGTGCCTAAGGCTGGTATGCCATTATGGTCACCTTTACAGACTTATTTCATAAACTATTTGTATAGAAACATGCATCAGTCCAAACAGCTGAGCTCGATAGTCCTGCGACCACCTACCAACCGCACACTAGTTTTTCTTTATTGTACATCACACGGGACACAAAGCAGACTATAATTATGGACCATCTGGGAAGTCACAAAGCAATGCACTTGAGTGGAGGGAGACACGGACAAAAACTGCCATCAATCATAAGAAACCTATTCTGCTGTCCGTAACATGCCGTGGGCATATCCTCTGCGGCATCCCCTTAGTAAAACCTCGTGAACGTATGTATTGAAGACCAGGGTGCAGCCTTACAGACCTGAGCCACTGACGCTTGAGGCCAAATAGCCCAAGATGCTCCCACACTCCCGGTAGAATGTGCTTTTACCCGAAAAAGTGGAGCCTTATGCCGCGTACACACGGTCGGACTTTTCGGCTACAAAAGTCCGACAGCCTTTGCGGCAGACTTGCGGCAGACTTTCTTACGAACGGACTTGCCTACATACGATCACACAAAAGTCCGACGGATTCGTACGTGATGACGTACACCGGACTAAAATAAGGAAGTTGATAGCCAGTAGCCTATAGCTGCCCTAGCGTGGGTTTTTGTCTGTCGGACTAGCACACAGACGAGCAAGTTTCTGGGTCCGGCGTAGTTACGACGTAAAGATTTAAAGCATGTTTCAAATCTAAAGTCCGTCAGATTTGAAGCTGCAAAAGTCCGCTGAAAGTCCGGGGAAGCCCACACACGATCGGATTGTCAGCCAGCTTTAGTCCGTCGGCGTCCGTCGGACTTTTGTAGACGAAAAGTCCGACGGTGTGTACGCGGCATAACTCTTCAAGCCACAGGCTTGAGCAATTAACTGGTGGATCCAAATAGTTGCTTTAGATGCTGCCTGGCCCTTCAGGCAGAACAGTCTGACTGCCAGATCGGTGCAGATAACCTTTAATGAATTCTGACAGCCCGAACCAACTATCTAAAATGTGAAGAGCTTTCTCTCCTGGCACAAAAGTTGGTTGAGGCCGAAATGCTGCCAGCTCTGACATCCTTCTCGCCAAAGTGATCACAACCATAAAAAAAAAAAAAAAAAAGCCTTTTGAGTCAATAAGACTAATGGTGGCTAAGAAGTGTAATGCACCTAGGTAGACGAGACCTTGAGTTGTTTTTTTTTTTTCTAAAAGAAAAAAGGACACCGTAGAAAATAGGAGGCTGTCAGCAATCCAATCTACACTCATCACAGCAGGCTTTGTCACGAAAGACCCTCAAGGGGGACGAGCCCTTTGCTCTGGGGTCCACCGCCCTGGACCTGTACAGCAACCTGCTGGAAAGCACATTGGTCAGACAAAAACAGCACAGGGCTCGGCAACACAGGGCCCAGCGCTGAAACACCGCAATACAGGCAATCCCTGCCAAGTCTTCCATCCTCTCCAGCGGGGATCATGTACCACCCATTTTAGTGTGCTAAACATCTGAATGGATCAGATTATCCAGTCCCTTGATTCCTAATGGAACCGTTCTGAGACCATCAGTACTTTCACAGAGAGCTGAACTTCAGTAACCATCACCTTCAAGAAACTGGTGGAAAAAAAAAACTGGTGTGCTTCCCATATGGGAGGGGTTATATGGGGGAGGACTGTTTTTGGCCTGTCAGTGTCCGTTCATCTATATGTGGTGCATAACCCAGATGGTCATGATAATAGCCGGCTCTGTGTCCAGTGATGTACGATGAAGAAAAAAAAACTTTTATTCATCTATGTTCCTCAATAACAAAAGGATACAAATCCACTCTGTGGGCACTAAAGGTCTTTGCAAACCCCTTTGGGAAAGTAATGGTGACATCACTACTATGCCATACATAGCCTCCGTAGAGAGCAGAGCTTTGGGCGGGACTCGGCAGGCTCCACCCACTACAGGCTGCCAGCAGAAATCTACAAGAGTGGGTGGATATGAGACCAGTCACTCTACACAAGGAAATCATGTAGTATTGACTGGTCCCTTATCAGAGGCAAAATACAGGAGTTTCATGCTGGATTACTGCACAGACTTGGGCGAAATATATAAAAGAACACCGCAATCTGTGTAGAAATGAAAATGCCTCTTGTATTTAATATTTGATTAGCACAGAGTTCAAGTATAACCAACCAGAATGCAGCCTGCTGATGTTACACCAACATACAATGGATCTTTGTCGCCTGCTGTGTAAACACCGAATCAGGAGATAATTAATCATTCTCCAAATAATAATTGTTAGCCGTTTTAGCCAGCATTGGATAAAAAAAAAAAAAAAAAGGAACGGAACCTGACTGCATTCCATAGACACACCTTCAAAAACACACTGGTCTTGTTTTCAGATGTGATTTAAAGAAGGAAATAACATGCATGTTTGCAATTTAAATGTTATGACATACACCATACAGCACCCACACAGGAGGTAGTTGAGGTGCATTCACACATGCAAATGCACAGCAATTAGATGCGAGAACTCTTGCCATTTCTTAACCTCAACCCAATAGAACATCCATAGACACACTCCTAAACCTTGTGGACAGCCTTCCCAGAAGAGTTAAAGCTTTCATAGCCGCAAAGGGTGGGTCAACTCAATATTGAACCCTATGGACTAAGACGCCATTAAAATTCATGTAAATGGCAGGTGTCCCAATACACACACACATATATATATATATATATATATATATATATATATATATATATATATATATATATATATATATATATATATATATATATATATATATATATATATATATATATATATATATATATATATATATATATATATATTTTTCATTTTGGGGAGGAAAGCTCTTTGGCGCAGAGTTTATTGGTTGAGTTTTTAAATCAACCACCTATGTTTTCCTATTGTAAAAGTACATTGTTAATTTTCAATAAAAAAAATAACTTGTTGAAAAGGAAAAATTGGGGTTTACAGATGGAAATCAAGTATTTATGCACAGAAGGGGGAAAATATCACTAATGGTACACTTTATTTTGTTGGTTGTGTTGTACGGTTTAGCTATGGTGCAGAATCCTGGGTGCTGCATGGTAAGCTTGATTACGTTAGACTCTGTAGTTATTTTACATCCTAAAATAATTTGGTCAAAATATAAAATTACATTGGAGCAGCTAGGGCAGGAACATAGAGTCCTGCTCTGCAGTATAAGGAAAATGTAAGCTCAGGTTTTATACTTCTTCTAAACTCACCACAAAATCAGGATCTGTCTCCCAGTCATCATTGTCATCTTCAGAGATGGAAATGGAATGTCCGGCTGCTGATTTCCACATCTAAAAAAAAAAAAAAAAAAAAAAAAGAATCTTTGTTAACTACAACACTCTCTCACAATAGGCTAAAGTAGAACACCAATTTACAAAAAAAATTGCTTAGCTTAAAAAATAAAAATTTGCCGCTCTTGTTGCAATACTTACCTTGCATCCAGAGCTGTCCTAAATAGAAAATCTGCTACACCACTGGTTCTCTGGGTCAAATGACAGCCAGTGTCATTCAACTCACTTCCTGTAAGCCTGGGACTGTCATGGCCCCGCCCCTTGTGGGTGTGTCACCATGATGGCCTGGACTCACAGTACAATACTGTATAGAGTGTTGCTGACATCAGGACAGCACTGTTCTCTGCAGTATTGAAGACAACCCACTACGACCACAGAGGGAAGAGGAAGAAGATCCGACGTCACAAGACCGATAGAACCGATAGAACGGGTGAATTCTGACTCTTTCCTGACATTCATTTACAGCATGCTTGTTCCAGGTCTGTAAAATAAACGCTGAAGCACACAGACAGGCATCTAGCATTTGTAAAAAAGAAGGAGGAAAGCAATGGCAGCGCCCATACTCGTCTCATGAACTCAAAAAGATTGCGACGGTTCAGGCGACCGGTTAACTAACCTATTTGCACACTCAAAATATTTTTAAATTGTATAGCTCTAAATAGACAGAATACATGTACAGATAATTTCCTGGACATGGTTTACACATATTAGTACGGACCACGTGTGGACAAGAGACAGGGGCAATAGCAGCTTTGAGTTTGAATGAGATCAATAGTTACTGGGCTACAAAATATTTTCCGAGTGGCTGATCTCAGAATAGTATAGTAAAATTAAAGAAGAAATAAGAACGTTTTTAAAAAAAACAAAAATTTTAATAACCACTTGAGCTCCAGAAGATTTACCAACTTCATGATCAGGCAATTTTGTGGCACTACACTACTTTAATTGCCAATTGTGCAGTCAATGCTGTACAGAAATGAAATCCTAACCCCCCCCCCTACACAAATAGCGCTTTTTTTTTTGGTGGTATTTGATCACCACTCGGTTTATTTTTGCACTATAAACAATTCTGAAAAAAAAAAAATAAAAAAATACAGTGCTGCCACCACTTCCACCACCGGGTGCAATGCCCGCTCACCTTAAAGCGGAGTTCCACACAAAAATGGAACTTCCGCTTTTCGGAACCCTCCCCCCCTCCGGTGTCACATTTGGCACCTTTCAGGGGGGAGGGGGGTGCAGATACCTGTCTAAGACAGGCATTTGCACCCACTTCCGGCATAGACTCCCATGGGAGTTTACGCCACTTCCCGTCCCCACCGCGCTGTCTGCTGGGAACACACAGCTCCCAGGAGAGAGCGGGGACCACTTGGGACGTGCAGCGCGACTTGCGCATGCGCAGTAGGGAACCGGGAAGTGAAGCCGCAATGCTTCACTTCCTGATTCCCTCACATAGGATGGCGGTGGCAGCTGCCGAGAACCGAGCGGGTTCTCGGCGTCCCCTGCCGACATTGCTGGACCCTGGGACAGGTAAGTGGCCATGTATTAAAAGTCAGCAGCTGCAGTATTTGTAGCTGCTGGCTTTTAATATTTTTTTTATTTTGGCGGTGTGGGTGAACCCCCGCTTTAAGAGGCGACCCCCACTGGGTCAAATCGTTCCTAGCTAGGAGAGTGTGTCACCAGGAGGGAAGGGCTCAGCTATGGAACAATGATAGTGTTTTTCTCGCTCCAGAGAACAGCGTGTTCTATATATTAGAGGATATTCTGGATACTTACCTATAAAACAGCAGCTCGCTCCTGTCTGGATTCTTTATCTTGAAGGCACGATTTGACCCAGTGGAGCCGCCTCTTAAGGTGAGCGGGTATTGCACCCGGTGGTGGAAGTGGTGGCACTTATCACGATAAAGCTTCCTATGTTGGAGGAGCGCTGTATGGACACTTCAAGAAGTCACTATTAACCTGTCAAGAGGACTTAATTGCACAAAGTCCCATAAATAAATCAACCAATCTGTGCATATAATGTTTATCATGGTATGTTTTTGTTGGAATAAGCGCACCATTGTTTCAATCAATTGTTTTATTTAATGTTGAAGACCATTTTAATGGTGTAGCTGCTCCATTTGGACCCAACGCTGTTCACTTTACACACATAGCAGCGCTTTAGTATTTTAAATCACAAAATGTTTTACTTGATGGCGTCGATTGCCAAAATATATCGGGACTGCAATATCGCAGCGCTCAATCTGACACTTTGTGGGAACCAGTGACACGAATACAGTGATCACTGCTAAAATGCACTGACACTGTACTAATGACACTGGCCGAGAAGGAAACAAACATCTAAGGTGATCAAAGGTTTGCCTAACCACTGTTTTTGTGTACTATGTGCCCTGCTTTCACTAAGGGATGCAATGGATTTTTTTTTTCCCCCCTGCTGTGCAGGGAAAGAAAATCCATCACATCCCAGCTGTCAGGACGAAGCTCTGCATTGGTTACATATGCAGAGCTCCGTCCAGCGGGTGTCGGCGGACGTCCATTCACCAGCTTGTGCTGATCGGCTTCTGCTATGACTAATCACAGCCGGATGTATGTATATATATATATATATATATATGTGTGTGTGTGTGTGTGTGTGTGTGTGTGTGTGTGTGTGTGTGTGTGTGTGTGTGTGTGTGTGTGTGTGTGTGTGTGTGTGTGTGTGTGTGTGTGTGTGTGTGTGTGTGTGTGTGTGTGTGTGTATATATATATATAAATAAATTCTGCACAAAATGGCTGGCCATGGGGCGGTCGGCAAGTATATAAAATGTAAATCCTGACCTCACACAGTCACAGATTACATTTGAAGAGAATCAGTTACGGTAACAGCCATATCTTTTATTTCAGTTTGGGGTTCCATTAGAACTTTCTAATCTGGGAATAATCTTTTACCAGACAGGTAGTGAGGGAGAATCTGCACCAGGGAAACCGACAATAGAAGTTGACAGAGGTCCTAGTATTCTCCTACTAACCATCGAACAAAGAGGTTGCTGTTATAACTGTATTTTTTTTTTTTTGTTAGTCGCTGCACTCACATTGCAAAAAAAAATAAAAAAAAAAAAATTGGGAAACAGGAACATTTTAATGCAATATGGGTTTTGGCCCTTACTACCCTGTGATCCTAATTTTTCTTATCATTGTTCTTCTTTTCCACTACAACAGAACAAAAGTTAAGGTGGTATTAAACATACTCTGTTTTCACCTGGTGATCTGGCCAGTAACACCCCTCCTGTATTAGAGCACCCCCATTCTGCATGAAGGAGCACACAGGGGCACTATTGGACAGAAGCATTGACAGTCGGGGGGGGGGGGGGGGAAGTGTTAGATGTGCTAGTAGAGACAGATACACTAAACAAATGTAAGCCAAACTCCAGCTAATACTTTATAAGCAATTACAGCAAATAGTTTTTTTTCCCCCTTTTGGGATAAAGATAAATAAAATCAAAGCTGATCATTTTAAGCACCCCTGCCAGTGTTAAATGGTTTGTCTCATCCTCGTAACGGATACATCTGCTGGAGCGCTTGTTCTACTAGATGACTGGGTTCACACTATTGGGAATTGGATTTGGGGTTTCCTCGCATCAAATTCACATAGCAGGAGATTGGGACCGGCTCTCTATGGAATCGGTTCACACATCTCCGGAGCGGCTCCGGTGCGAATTGCACAGGAGACCTGTGTGTCTTTTGGTACCTTTCATGTCCGAATTCAGCCAAAAATTTGGGGGGGCAAAAAATGGCGAATGGAGATGCACGGGACCCCTGCTGTGAGCCACTCTGTGCAGCGGTGTGAACCCAGCCTAAAAAAGAAAAGGATGGCAGCTGTCACATGTAAGAAATGGTAAGCTGCAATATAACAAAAATGTTTGTTTTGGGGTTAATACTGCTTTAAAAAAACAAAAACAAAAAAAAAAAAAACAAAAAAAAAAAAAAAGGAATACAATGTATAAATCCAATAGACAGCATAAGACTTGCAATAAACCAAACGCACACAGTTAGGAGGTACAGCATACAGATCCAGATACTTTTAATACTGAAAATTACCACAAAAAAAACAAAACATATAGGTTTAGAGATAGACGTTTGAATATGTTCTACTTGGAGAGTAGTCGTTTTCAGTCACTATGGCGACACATTGTCCTCAACAATTACATGGCACCACTGGTACGAATGTTATTTATAGCTGCGGTGATCTGGGCACAGTTGTTTTAGATTCCACCACTTCAGTGCCAAGTAATTCAAAAGATCAAAAAACAAAACAAAAAAAAAAAAAATCATGCATCACGCCCCCCCCCCCCCCCACACAAAAAAAAAAAAAAAAAAGAAGAACGCAATTTGTTGCACTCGAAAAAAACGAAAACACATTCATTAACCTGAAGATGCCGAAATATAACCATAGCCTCAATTTACCCTACACTTAGGCCCCTTTCACACTGGGGCGGTAGGGGGCGTCGGCGGTAAAACAGCGCTGTTTTTAGCGCTGTTTTACCGCGGTATTCGGCCGCTAGCGGTGCAATTTTAACCCCCCGCTGGCGGCCGAAAAAGGGTTAAAACCCCTCGTATAGCGCCGCTATAGCCGCGGTATAGCCGCGCTGTCCCATTGATTTCAATGGGCAGGAGCGGTTTAGGAGCGGTGAATACACCGCTCCAAAGATGCGGCTGACAGGAGTTTTTTTCTTCTCCTGCCAGCGCACCGCTTCAGTGTGAAAGCCCTCGGGCTTTCACACTGAACAAACAGGGGAGGCTGTTTAGGGGCGGTTTACAGGCGCTATTTTTAGCGCAATAACGCCTGCAAACCGCCCCCGTGTGAAAGAGGCCTTAGAGGAAATCCAGGTACAGATATATTATGCATGGTTCTATTGCTCCAGCTTGGACCAATGTAATGATGTATATACAGTGGATATAAAAAGTCTACACACCCCTGGTAAAATATGTCAGGTTTCAGTGATGTAAAAAAAAAAAAAAAAAAAATCATTTCAGAACTTTTTCCACCTTTAAATGTGACCTATAAAACTGTATAACTCATTTGAACAACAAACTGAAATCTTTTAGGTGGAGGGAAGTAAAAGTAAAATAATATGGTTGCATAAGTGTGCACACCCTTAAACTAATACTTTGTTGAAGCACCTTTTGATTTTATTACAGCACTCAGTCTTTTTGGGTATGAGCCTATCAGCATGGCACACCTTGATTTGGCAATATTTGCCCGCTCTTCTTTGCAAAAACAACCCAAATCTGTCAGATTGTGAGGGCATCTCCTGTGCACAGCCCTCCTCAGATCACCCCATAGATTTTCACAGGGATTCAGGTCTGGGCAATTCCAAAAAACTTTAACCTTATTCTTGTGAAGCCATTCCTTTGTTGATTTGGATATATGCTATTGCTTTGGGTCGTTGTCATGCTGAAAGATGACGGTTCTTCAGGTTTAGACTTCTATCAGAAGCCAGAAGGTTTTGTGCCAATATTGACTGGTATTTGGAATTGTCCATAATTCCCTCTACCTTGACTAATGCCCCTGTTCCAGCTGAAGAAAAACAGCCCCAAAGCATGATGCTGCCACCACCATGCTTCACAGTGGGTGGGTGTTCTTTTGGTGATGTGCAGTGTTGTTTTTGCACCAAACATATCTTTTGGAATTATGGCCAAAAATTTCAACCTTGGTTTCCTCAGACCATAACACATTTTCCCACGTGCTTTTTGGAGACTTCAGATGTGTTTTTACAAATTTTAGCGGAGCATGGATGTTTTTCTTTGTAAGAAAAGGCTTCTGTCTTGCCACTCTACCCCATAGCCCAGACATATGAAGAATACGGGAGATTGTTGTCACATGTACCACACAGCCAGTACTTGCCAGATATTCCTGCAGCTCCTTTAATGTTGCTGTAGGCCTCTTGGCACCCTCCCTCACCAGTTTTCTTCTCGCCTTTTCATCAATTTTGGAGGGACGTCCAGTTCTTGGTAATATCACTGTTGTGCCATATTTTCTCCACTCGATGATGACTGTCTTCACTGTGTTTCATGGTATTTTAGCAATTCTCTCAAAGCCCCAAGGCCAGCTCCTGATAGGGATCAGACTGAAATTCTTGCCCCTTTCTAGCTGCCCCCCCCCCCCAGGGACTTGAGCTGATGGAGACCTGGAAACCTCCTAGCAGAGGAAGAAGACTCAGCACAGGCCTCCAGAATATTTATCAGACTCTAGCCAATCCACCTAGGGATAAATATTAATAAATCAGGGGGTTGAGCCTCCTGTTCTATGTCCTGGAAGCACCGGAAGATTAGGTAAGTATATCTCTGTTCTCCAATCCCCAAGACAAACAGAGGATAAGTTCACTTTTTGGGAAAAAAGCAATAAATAATAACTTTGCAGGGGAGAAGAACCCCGTTAGCTGTCACAGCAGGGATTGGGCAGGTGCGGGGTCCGGTCTGTTCGTAACACGTTACATCACACCCCAAATATGTTACGAAAGGTGAACGTATCCTTTAAAGCGGTTGTAAACCGCTGCACTTTTTTTTTCCCCCCTTACCTGCAAGGCAAAGACATAATGTGCTAGTGTGCATCGCATACTAGCACATTATATGAAACTTACCTAAAAAACGAAGCCCTCCAGCGAATGCAATGTCATCGATGAAAACGGCATCCATCTATACCCAATCATCCTTCTAGGTTCGCGGCTCCGGCCAGTCACAGAGCCGGATGACGTCACTCCTGCACATGCGCATAGGAGCCGCTGGTCACGGCGCACTGCTCACACGGCATGGGTGGCCATTCCTTCAGAGCGCATGCGCCAGCGATGTCACTGGCTGCATTGACAGTAAATATCTGATAAACGGTACACATTTAGCAGGTATTTACACTACCTATAGGTGAGCCTTATTATATACTTACCTGTAGGTAAAACTTAAAGAGGAGTTCCACCCAGGGGGTCCATTAAAAAAAAAAATAAAATTAAAAGTCAGCAGCTACAAATACTGCAGCTGCTGACTTTTAATTGGACACTTACCTGTCCCTGGGTCCAGAGATGCGCTTGTCGGCGCCGGCATTTCAACTGTGGGCGCCGGGCTGTGGCTTCACAGCCTGGCACCCACTGCGCATGCGCGAGCGGCGCCGCGCACCGTGATTGGCCGCTCAATCACTGAGCCCTTCCTGTGCCAAGGGGGAAGTGATGTCACCAGCCCAGGCAAAGGAAGAGGCAGACTACGAGGGACCGCCTAGCAACAGGCATTTAGAGGTAAGTAAAAAAAAATAAAAATTATCCAAATGTTTTTTTCAGGTATTTTTGATTTTTTGGGTGGAACCCCACTTTAATAATGGAAGTTTACTTCCTCTTTAACCCGTGCAGTGCCGGCACAGCTTCACTGCACTGGGAAACTTTTTATTTTTTGCCCGGAGTTGGGCTTTAAAGACCACCAGCTACTGTGAAGGGGTTAAGAAAATCACCATTGAATATTAGATTTTATTTGGATAAAAAAAAAAAATATCATCATGCTGGAAATTCGCTATCGCACTCTGTGGCTAAAAACGTCATCCAGTAAGAGAACAAAATGTGTTCTCAATCGCATTTCCAGGCCCGGCATCAATAAGCAAAAGCATGTTTGTATATTCAGCAGAGAAGGCACAGACATGGCTGAACACTTAGAGCAAACGTTGGACCCCGGCCCGTGACCCACATGTCTGTTTCTAGAACAAAGTGGCACATAATGAGGAATAGGCATCATGACAGATCAACAAGTGAATGCAACAAATGACTGGGCATGTAGCCCTCTGTGACTAAGCATTAGATCCCTTGAGAACGTTCAGTTATTTAAAGTAAATGAATGCGCTTTAAAAAAAAAAAAAAAAAAAGGCTAAACTCCAGGCAGATATAAAAGACTCAAACAAATGTAGCTCTGTGTTCATGGCGTCTGTGAATGTGTTTCATGCACGCTGTGCAAGTACCTGAATCTGTCTTACAAGCCTCTTGCAGTCACTATACAGCAGAGCTCACACTTGAAAAAAGGGAGAAGCAACACAAAGTAATTTGTGCAGCAGTGCAAAAAGCAAGAGGAAGAGAGAGCAGAGTGACAGAGACATGAGTGCATCAGTCTTCCACTTCTCCTATCACTGTCCAGTCACAGGCTGGGAGAAGACAAAGACCTCTAGTTCAGCTGGCCATACACTAGCAGATTTTTGAACATTCCCAGTACACGACTTAAAGCGATATTAAAGTATTGGGTTTTTTTGTTTAAAAATAACAAACATGTTATACTTCCCTGCACTGTGCAGTGGTTTTGCACCAAGCAGCTCAGATCCTCCTCTCCTTGGGTTCCTCCGCGACTCTCCTGGCCCCTCCCTCCTGCCAGGTGCCCCCACAGCAGGCAGCTTGCTATGGGGGCCCCCGAGCAGGTTCGCTCCCAATCAGAGACAGAGCCGTGGCTCGGCTCACTGACTGATTGACAGCAGCAGAAGCCAATGGCACCTACTGCTGCCTCGGCCAATAAAGAGGGAGAGTCCCCAGACAGCCGAGGCACTCATGCACATCGCTAGAGGAAGATCGGGCTCAGGGGGGCTGCAGTACACAGAAAGGGTTTATCTTAATGCATTAAAGCAGAGATCCACTTGTTTTTCAGTTTATTAAAAGTCAGCTGCTACAAAAATAAAAAATAAAGTGTAGCTGCTGACTTTTAAATAAACAGACACTCACCTGTCCCAGGAGCGAGCGATGCGGGCACCCGAAGAGTCGCTCCTCTCCGCAACGCCGTCACTGCAACTGTGGGCAACCAGCTGTGACAGCTTGCGGTCTCACAGCCGGGTGCGCACGGTCTGTTAGTGGCCAGGCAATCTTCCGGGATCTGTGACGTGTCCCAGAAGATTGCAGAGAGGGAGGGGGAGAGGAGGAGGAGTCACCTATGTGGACAGGCGACTGAAGCAGGAAGTACCTGTCAAATAAGTACCAACTCCCCCCCCCCTCCCCCCCCAAAAAAAAATATTACATGCCAAATGTGGCATGCAAGGGGGCGAGGGGTGCTTAAAGCGGAAGTTAAACTTTTGGGTGGAACTCCTCTTTAAAAGTTAAAATTTTTTTTTTTTTTTTTTTTAAACTGACTTTAGAACCGCTTTAACAAATGATGTTCAAAAGTACTTCAAAATTTATTTTAAATTTTAACATTCACTGTTTTTACATTTTAACACTGTTAGAAAAAAAATAAAAAAAAAAATTTCCATTACGTCCCTTTGAATTTTCTCGCCACTGCAGTAGAAAAATGAACACTGATTTGACCCCACTACACTAATTAGAAACTCGAATAAACGTTCCTGGAACAAAAGATTTTAAAGGAAGTTCTACTAATGTATAGCCTTCCTTGCAAGCAGGGCTGTGTTGTGCAGCAGAGCCGTGTTAGCCTAGGTTCACATTGATGTGATGTGATTTGGCATGCGATTTGATTGCCGGCAATGGCACCGTCCAGCACCGCACCGATTCCCAAAAGTATTTTCTGCACTACTTTTGGCGACTTCGGGTGCGATTTCAATAGACATCTGTGCAGGAACCCGCACAGATGTCTCTGAAATTACTTCCGAAGTCGGACTCACACGCGGGTATGAAATCGTGAGAACCTAGGCTAAATCTCAGGACTGGGTGAACAGAAATACAAATCATTTGGCAGGTGAATCAACCAGTGTATGGAAATGACACATAATACATATATGTGTATTAATATGTAATCAGTGCGATACTTAAATCTCCTTTATCGGCAAAGGAAATGTTGAACAGAAACATAGAGAGGCTTACTCCTCAGCGGCATGCTCTAATTGACACCTCCACCTTAATTAGAAGTTAACAGTGTAATCTGTGCGGCTTCAGTCAACATGAAAGGCTGCCAATGGCATGGATCCACCCACTCAAATCCTACCCATTTGTCTACAGCACGATGGCTCTAAAGGCTTGTCTCCACTGGGGGCAAACAGGGCGGTTCGGTTTTTGGAAGTCTTTTCTTCCCCCCGAAATATCCCAAAAGCGCCTTGTGCAACTGTGATAATGCTGAAAGGCACATTAGAGATGGAAGAAAAACCTTTGCGTTAAGGAAAAATAAATAATTATATTATATTATATTATATTATATTATATTATATTAATAGATAGATGGACCTGGCATTCAAGAGAACATGGGGCAACCTTCCGACTCCCCAAGAGACGTGTCAACTTGTCACTGCTCTCTATAAATTACGCCACATTGCTATGAATGGAGCATTGATGCAGAAACCACCTTGTGTATTTCTCTCTAGTGGTGATCCATTCAGTTTAGCTGAAGCATGGCTTACCACCCTCCAACAGCTAGTGCGAGCGAGCCCAAAGAGGTAGTGGTGGAGGGAAACTGGACATCGATTTTCACAGGTTATCAAAAAAAGTGGAGAAAGTCATTACCACCCTGGCTGGTGCTCCTGAAATCTAGAAATCACTGAAGGAGACACAGCTACTCCATGGATCTCCACTTAGGTCCAGGGCCCTGTGCTGAGCAGCTGGCCTGTTGCAGTCTGAATACAGGAGGTCGGCCCCTCAGCATGAGCACCAGAGAATGCTTTCTGATTGGATGAGGTGGACGGGCAGGGCAGTGATGTTACATAGTAGGTGAGGTTGAAGCAAAGACACAAGTCCAACCTATGTGTGTGATTATATGTCAGTATTACATTGTATATCCCTGAATGTTGCGGTCATTCAGGTGCTTATCTAATAGGTTTCTTGAAACTATCGATGCCTCCCGCTGAGACCACCGCCTGTAGAAGGGAATTCCACATCCTTGCTGCTCTTACAGTAAAGAACCCTCTACGTAGTTTAAGGTTAAACCTCTTTTCTTCTAATTTTAATGAGTGGCCACGTGTCTTGTTAAACTCTCTTCTGCGAAAAAGTTTCATTCCTATTGTGGGGTCACCAGTCCGGTATTTGTAAATTGAAATCATATCCCCTCTCAAGCGTCTCTTCTCCAGAGAGAATAAGTTCAGTGCTCGCAACCTTTCCTCATAACTAAGATCCTCCAGACCCTTTATTAGCATTGTTGCCCTTCTTTGTACTCGCTTCATTTCCAGTACATCCTTCCTAAGGACTGGTGCCCAGAACTGGACAGCATACTCTAGGTGCGGCCGGACCAGAGTCTTGCAGAGTGGGATATCGTTTTATCTCTGGAATTTTTCCGCTTTTTAATGCACACTATCCATCTCATCCAATCAGAGAACACTTTGCATTTATTCAGGAGATGCAAAGCTTTCTCTGAATGGTTTGCGTGCCGAGTAGCCAACCTCCTGTGTTCAAAGCGCAGCAGGCCAGCCACTCAGTACAGGGACCCAGAAGCTAGTAGAGATCACAAAAAATGTACCATGCCTGGAATTTACAGACAAGGGTCTGCCTGATTGGCAACAAGCTGAATGGATAGTTTAGACATAGTTTTGTTAAAATAGAAGCATGGCCGGACATTCAGGCAAAAAACAAAACAAAAAAAAAAAACAGTTGCAAGCAACATCCCACATCTCTGCAATATAAATATACTTTTGGTGGTTGCCTGTGCTGACCAAAGAAGGTTCAAAGCAAATTTTATGTCCTTTCCACACATCGTTTACAACATAAAGAAGAAAAAAGCCTATGACAGGCTTAAAGTGCACCTGTCATGAGAGAAATATGGGGTGTGCTGGCCTTGAACGACTGATTCACTATCCTAAACAATCGCGCAACAAACCAGTCAAGTATGCTCAATATAACTAAAGCACCAGAAAACTTAACCTGGTCTGGTGCAGGCCCAAAAAAGTAAGGTTTCCTTCCTCCCCTCCACCCAACAGGAGCCTAGCTCTAGAAATAAACAGATGACGGAGACCAACAAGCCACATTCATCTGCCGGGCAGATGCACAAGCCACGCATCTCACTTGACTGTTCAAATGAACCAAGAAATTCGTCTTTTTTTTTATAGAAGCCGGTTTGTGATTATTAGGGCCTAACTAGAGACCAATTTTATTCAAAGGTAAAAAAGGAAAATAAGTTGCTTGACCAGTTGACTCATCCACTTTTTTTTGCTTTTATGGCTGGTGTACTAAAGGCAATTTAACAAATTAACATCCATTAAAGTACAAACTGAGGTCTGGAAGAGGAAAATGAACACAAGATGTGTGTTCATTTTCTCGCAACTGCCCGTCTTAGAATGAGTCTTAATATACTGACTTGCCAAAAACGGCAAAAGTGACTAAGAGGCTTGAGAATGTTCCAAAGTCTTAATGGTCGAATTTAAAGATCAGCACTTTTCACTGAAAGGATATTTTCTGAGCCACAGACCAGCAAAAAGGTTCTATGAGTTCAACTCTCTGCATACCAGACGTGTTACAGAAAATAGCTGAAACAAAGATGAGTACTGTCTGGGATACAGAATTTATATGCAGCTACAATCACCTTCAGTCTAGAGAAGACTAGGTAGGTAGGTAGGTAGGTAGTAGACACAATAGGTCCCAAATGGGGGGGGGGGGGGAATAAAAACCTTTGGGATATCGATGGGTAATCATCCCAATTGAGGGGCAGCGGAAAGTCAGTGAAGGACATATCTCCACGGACCTACATCAGCCCCCATATGGGGAGTAGTGGAGGCTATTTGGCTTGGAAGCACTGCCCTTTCAGATGACATCTGACCGGCAGGAGATTCTTTCAGACAAGGAGACACGGCTAATCTTGATTTGTGCTATTTTGGAGGACTAACTACACTGATTTGACCCAAGTCTACAACCAGGAGTGGTAACGTATGACTGAGGAGGTAGGCCAGCACTACCTTTATATTTCCATCTAGCGCTTATTAACCTTGACGTCAGGATAACTCCAGTATAGGACTTGTCATATCAGGATTTACCCACAGGCTCACTCAAGGTTTTTTTGATGCCATAGACTTTGATGGGTATTTTTTCCTGATAGTCCACCTTTTACTGCGCTATTGATTCTACTATTTCTTTTACCTCTCACCCCTCTTTCCCCATGGCTCGAGCCTCGAGGAGGTTGGTGCTTGGTTGTTTTACTCACAGCTATTGCTGAATACTCTGCATTTTCCAAGTGAGCACAACCTGCACCAATATACCTTGCGTCCAGGCATTTTTTGTATTCGTTTTATGTTGTTTATGTGCCACATGTATGTGTACATGTTTGGACAGCCCACTGTGACTAGCCATAACATTTTTGAGCTATTCTAGCACCAGTAACCTTAGTTAACTACCATGCTTTATATTTAATCAATAAAGTGTTTATATGTTACATTACGTAGTACGCGTTTTCTGTCATTCAATAAGCCCCTGCTTTTTTTTCTCCCCCCCCCCTTGGGACCCATTGTGTCTACAAGCTTTTTTAGGGGCTGGATGACAGACACCACCCTACATACTTATAACATGGATGTTCAAGCCTCTTTGTAACACGTTTTTAGGTACCGTATATACTCGAGTATAAGTCGAGATTTTCAGCTCTTTTTTTGGGGGCTCAAAGTGCCCCCCTCGACTTATACTCGAGTCACCGCCGTCTGGCTACATGATCAGTGTGTCATGCAGGCAGACGGCGGCCAGCGTGTGCTACATACCATTCGGCAGCCTCTCACTGTTCAAAAGCTGCGCCTCCTCCTCGTCTGTGATAGGCAGAAAACTTTATTTCCCAGCAGCCTATCACGGACATTCTCTCATTCTCGTCCATGGTATGAGGATGAGAGAATGTCCGCGATAGGCTGACTGCTGGGAAATGGAGTTTTCTGCCCATCACGGACGAGGAGAAGGCGCGGCTTTTGAACAGTGAATGGCCACCGAATAGTAATAGCACACGCTGATCAGTGGATGCAGAGCGGCACACAGGAGGCATGCACAGGACACAGGTAGGATGCACACACACAGGACACATACACAGGGACACATGCCACATGCATATACACAGGACACATACACAGGGACACATACACAGGGACACATGCACAGGACATAGGGAGGTATACAGCTGCAGATGGGCATTGTTGACCCTCTTTTTCCACTTACAGTAGCTGCTGCATTTCTCACCCTCGTCTTATACTGGGGTCAATAAGTTTTTCCCATTTTTTGGTGGTAAATTAGGGCCTCGACTTATACTCGAGTATATACGGTAGGTTTATTTCATTGCAGAAGATATATTGCATGTCTCTTCTGCATTAAAGAGCCTGCCTGCTCCCAGTTTTTTAGACTTTAGTTACAATTTAAGAAAGAGCAATGAAGAGTCATGCATGCAGCAACAGGTCTATACTTGACAGGGTATGGAACGTGACACCAGGAAAACACTGTCATACCGGCTACTAGGGCACTTCCACATTCTTTTGACTCAAAACCAACAGGCTGTTCCTTCATTTTACAAGAACATTGGCCACATTCCTATATATAATGGTGAGCACGCCCTTTATATACCCACAATGCTGTGCTTATCGGCAGCAAAGTCACCTCTCCTCCTCGTTAAAGCATGTACCGTCACTGCTTGCAGACAACACCAGATTACAGATGAGGAAGGAGGTGGAAAAAAAGGCAAAGGCAGTAAGGCAGGTAAAAGATATAAGAAAGAGGGAAATCAGAGTTCTGGGAAAGAGATGGTCAGACCCTTTACTGTATAACCTAAAGATCAATAGCTGATTTTATTTTATTTTTTATTATTATCATTTTATTATTATTTTATTTATTATTATAATAAAGATCTTATAAGAAGCTAGGATTATATAGGAGGGGTGCTGAGAAAAAAAAAAAAAAAAAAAAAAAGAAGATGCTCCTGCATTACAGCGATGGAGCAGCTCAAAGTATTATACAATTTCAGCAATATTGCAATCGACATCAAACATTTTAGAGTCGCAACCAATAATATCGCTCCCTCAGCCATGCATATCGATTGCACCAGTTCTACTGGAAGGCTCTTTATTTAGCAGCTCCTGGGCGCAGTGTTGGGTTTAGGATAAACAAGCAGCAAACGAGCTCTGGAACAAATGTTCCTGGATGTGGAGTATTGATCAGAGACAACAGATCTCTTTGGTAGACGACAACATCAACATCTACCCACACCGCACTGAACTAAGAGCCATCTCCGGGAAAAGGAAACAATTCTCCTCTGCGGTGAGGTTGCCCTCGCACTGCAAGGTTTAAATGCTAAATTTAGATCTAGGGGGCATTTCTCTATAGCTGACCTTCTGCCCCTTTGGCAGTGGGGTTCTCCCTTCTAATCCGGCAGTAGACTGTCCCTTGGTGAACATTCAGTTCAGGGCTATGGACCATGCATTGTTCTTCATAACGTCAGTGACATCAGACCACCGAAGCACAGAGAAGAGGAGATGGGGACCAGTCTTAGCCCCCCGTTCACACCTATGTGAATTAGATGCGGCTTACAATGCATCCAATTCTCAGGATTTAAAATACATTCATATGAATGCATCTGGTTCACATATGTGCATTTTCTGGGCATTGCGGTGCAAATTACAAGCCCATTATCTTCTATGGGAATGCATCTGATTCGCAGATGCATTGCGTTCTGAACATGGATTTTCTCCTTCTCCTCACTACACCTCCCCCCCCCCCCCCGCCCACTGATCCACAGCTAAAACGCAGAGGAACCTCTGAACAACTGATTTTTATCTTCCCAGTGAAACCTGAGCTTCAATTCGCACCGCACATGTGTGAACCCCGGCTTAAAGTGGTTCTAAACCCTAAAGTTTTTTCTACCTTAAAAAGGAACTGCAGTCTGCTCACATAATTTGTAATAAAAACCATCTTTGCCATTCTGAAGCTTCCCTCCAACCACCTTGTATATTATTTTATATATACTGTGATTCTATACTTGCCAAATATGCTGCAGAAATCTCCCTCCACCAAGACTGGCAGGAGCCATTTTAACTGTGGGCAGCTGAAGCCGCTTCCTGTTCACTTCCTCAATTTACAGACACACAGAGGCATGCCTCCAACTCTGCAGCTCTCATTGGCCCTCTTATGACTCATCACCCACCCTTCCTGGCAAAAAAACAACAACTGTGTAACAGAATCCCACCCCCATTATACTTACCTGAGCCCAGTCCTGATCCAGCGCTGTGCATGAGAGCAGAGGCTCTCTAGGCAGATTGATAGCAGCAGGAGCCATTGACTCCTGCTGCTGTCAATCAAATCATTAAACAAGGAAGTGGGGGCAGGGCCAAGCCATCATGTGTGTCAATAGACGCAGACAGGGCGGCTCGGGAGTGCCTCATTGGGATGCGCCAAAGAGGAGGAGCCAGGAGCACCGGCGGGGGACACGAGAAGAGGCAGATCGGGGGTGCTCTGTGCAAAACCATTACACAGGGCAGGCAAGTATGACAGGTTTATTATTTTAATTTAAAAAAAAAAAAGCTTTACTATCACTTTAAAGCCTGGAGCGAGCCTTAGGAAGTGGAGGGTGGGCTAAGAAAAACTGCTTCAAGCAGCCCCCTAAGACCTTAACGAACATTTAACCCTTAGGGCTCCTTTCACATAGGTGGCCATAGTGCAGTAAAAACAGCCAGTTAATCCACATTTTTACCTCCCACTGACTGCCCACGTACAAGCGGCCATGCTGTTATAAAAAAGATGCTCCTGCATTACAGCGAAGTAAAGTATTATACAATTTCAGCAATATTGCAATCGACATCAAACATTTTAGAGTCGCAACCAATAATATCGCTCCCTCAGCCATGCATATCGATTGCACCAGTTCTCCTGGAAGGCTCTTTATTTAGCAGCTCCTGGGCGCAGTGTTGGGTTTAGGATAAACAAGCAGCAAACGAGCTCTGGAACAAATGTTCCTGGATGTGGAGTATTGATCAGAGACAACAGATCTCTTTGGTAGACGACAACATCAACATCTACCCACACCGCACTGAACTAAGAGCCATCTCCGGGAAAAGGAAACAATTCTCCTCTGCGGTGAGGTTGCCTTCGCACTGCAAGGTTTAAATGCTAAATTTAGATCTAGGGGGCATTTCTCTATAACTGATCTTCTGCCCCCTTGGCAGCGGGGTTCTCCCCTCTAATCCGGCAGTGCACTCTCCCTTGGTGAACATTCAGTTCAGGGCTATGGACCATGCATTGTTCTTCATAACGTCAGTGACATCAGACCACCGAAGCACAGAGAAGAGGAGATGTGGAGGAGGAGTGTGCATTCACACTGTGCATTGCACAAAAAACGTGTGCATTTTCTGGGCATTGCGGTGCAAATTACAAGCCCATTATCTTCTATGGGAATGCATCCGATTCGCAGATGCATTGCGTTCTGAACATGGATTTTCTCCTTCTCCTCACTACACCTCCCCCTCCCCCTGCTCACTGATCCGCAGCTAAAATGCAGAGGAACCTCTGAACAACTGATTTTTATCTTTCCAGTGAAACCAGAGCTTCAATTTGCACCGCACATGTGTGAACCCAGGCTTAAAGTGGTTCTAAAGCCTAAAGTTTTTTTTACCTTAAAAGGAACTGCAGTCTGCTCACATAATTTGTAATAAAAACCATCTTTGCCATTCTGAAGCTTCCCTCCAACCACCTTGTATATTATTTTATATATACTGTGATTCTATACTTGCCAAATATGCTGCAGAAATCTCCCTCCACCAAGACTGGCAGGAGCCATTTTAACTGTGGGCAGCTGAAGCCGCTTCCTGTTCACTTCCTCAATTTACAGACACACAGAGGCATGCCTCCAACTCTGCAGCTCTCATTGGCCCTCTTATGACTCATCACCCACCCTTCCTGGCAAAAAAACAACAACTGTGTAACAGAATCCCACCCCCATTATACTTACCTGAGCCCAGTCCTGATCCAGCGCTGTGCATGAGAGCAGAGGCTCTCTAGGCAGATTGATAGCAGCAGGAGCCATTGACTCCTGCTGCTGTCAATCAAATCATTAAACAAGGAAGTGGGGGCAGGGCCAAGCCATCATGTGTGTCAATAGACGCAGACAGGGCGGCTCGGGAGTGCCTCATTGGGATGCGCCAAAGAGGAGGAGCCAGGAGCACCGGCGGGGGACACGAGAAGAGGCAGATCGGGGGTGCTCTGTGCAAAACCATTACACAGGGCAGGCAAGTATGACAGGTTTATTATTTTAATTTAAAAAAAAAAAAGCTTTACTATCACTTTAAAGCCTGGAGCGAGCCTTAGGAAGTGGAGGGTGGGCTAAGAAAAACTGCTTCAAGCAGCCCCCTAAGACCTTAACGAACATTTAACCCTTAGGGCTCCTTTCACATAGGTGGCCATAGTGCAGTAAAAACAGCCAGTTAATCCACATTTTTACCTCCCACTGACTGCCCACGTACAAGCGGCCATGCTGTTGCTTGGGTGAGTACAAATAGTTGCAGCCGTGATGCTCTTCATCACAGTGCAGTCATTTTACTGCAACGTGCTGAGCTTGATAGACAGCACTGCCTGTCAAACTCCGCCATGCAAAGGCTGGTTTCACATATGTGCAAAGTGGATGCGGTCTTTACCGCATCAAATTCACCCGACATGCGAGTGTGACCGGCTCTCAATGGAACCGGTTCATACATGTCCGGGGCGGCCACAGTGCAAATTGCAAAAGGGTCCTGTGTGTGTGTGTTTGGGTCCGGTTCAGGTGCGAATTCAGGCTAAAATTTGGACCTGAATCGCACCTGAACTGGTGAGCAGAAACGCAGTGGACTCTAGGGTTGCACCGATACTAGTATCTGTGCCGATACCGAGTATTTGTACAAGTATCAGTACTCGTGCAAAGGCACCAATACCTAAAACCGATACTTTCAGGCTCGGTTCTTTGAGCTGTCAGTGGGTCTCCCCTGTGTTAAAGAAGTCCGATAATTGGAGCTGTATGTTTAACAACACTGAAACACTAAAATAAAAAGAAACATTGTTTCTTTTTGTATATTTCTGTTTCTTCATCTGAAGATCAAAGGGATGAACAAATGTTCCTCTGTTTAACCCCTTAATAACCCTTAGTTTACTCTAATCAACCTTAATTAACTCCCTATTCTCCTCCATTTAATTATTATTTTCCTGTTTTTTTTCCTTTTGTTCACACCTATTTTATAAACGATAAACAATAAAAACTTTTTTTTTTTTGTTGCTTTGTTAGTGAATATTTTTACACATATATATTAACATTTACACATTTCACAGCGCTAAATTTAAAAAAAAAAAAATCTATTTATTTAATTTGTAAATAACTTTTCAGTGCTTTGTACCATTGCAGACAGCTGAAATTAAAACAAAACATTTGCGGTAGGTATCAGTGAGTACAAAAAAAAAAAAAAAAAAAAAAAAAGGGGGGGGGGGGATTAATACTTGTTCTCATTGTAAAAAAAAAAAAAAAAAAAAGAAAAATGGTATTGGTGCATCCCTAGTGGACTCCATGCTGGAAACCGCAGTTGCACAAATGTGAACCCGGTCCAAGTCAGTGGGCCAGCCACAAAATGCAAAATCGCTGAGATCCCGCTCTTCTCTGTATACCAGAGTGATTCACTGCGAGGGCGCTGACCAATCAGAATTGTTCTGGTCTTTCCCAGGCAGTGCTGCACAGAGAAGAGGAAGAAGAGTGGGATTTGAAATCCCCAGAGCGGTGGAGTAGGTGCGGGGGGCACTGACAGCTCAGCATCGCCGGAAACAAGTACAGCGAGGACAGGGTGGGTCGGGTGGGTGTATGGGGCTAGTCCCACCTTTACATTCCAGCACAGGTCCTGACACATTGCTGTCCACCCAGCAGCCTCCAAAGTGTGTCCGGCCATCAATATACTAGAAGTAGCCGTTCCCTTTAGAAATGAGCTACACAAAACTATTTTAAGAGGCACAATGGCATAACTAAAATGATGTTTAGACAATGCGCTACCACAAGCAGCTCATGCTATAGAAAGCAGTTTGATTCATCAGCAAGCAATACATTTATGTAGATGCTTCAAAAATCCTTGTAAGTCTATTGCCCCGAACACACGATCGGATTTTCCGCCAACAAATGTTGGATGTGAGCTGGTTGGTGGAAAGTCCGACCGCGTGTACGCTCCATCGGACATTTGTTGTCGGACTTTCCGCCAACAGATGTTGGCTAGCAGGTTCTCAAGTTTTCTGCCAACAAACGTTTGTTGTGGGACTTTCTGATGGTGTGTACACAAGTCCGTCGGACAAAAGTCCACGCATGCTCGGAATCAAGTACGAGACGGAGATACCACTAGCGTTCGTAATGGAGATATCACGTACGTCACTACGTTCGTAATTGTTGACCAACGTTTGTGTGACCATGTGTATACAAGACAAGTTGGAGCCAACAACCTTCGAACAAAAATCCACGGTTTTGTTGTCGGAAAGTCCGATCGTGTGTACGGGGCATAAGAGAAATGGATCCTGAATTAGATCCCTGTATTTAGGGGAAGGTCACTTGGTTACTGATTCATCTTGATTAAAACAATGTAATCTAACAGGAAAGGTGCAAACTGTATCCCCATCAATGGAGCAGGTAATGGGAACTCCTACTGATCTCACACGTAAAGTGCAATTTTTTTTAAATATGCAATTTTTTTTTCCCCCTGCAAAAATATGTACATTTATTATTTTTTCCTGCAGAAGCATTGCACCCCGTGATCGGTGTATGAGGGGTACAACGCCGGGAACCTGCACCTTTCAGCCCATACCTCTGATACGGCTGACTGTATACAAGCTGCAGGGCTTGTGAAGGAACTAAAAGAGGGCTCATCAGCGTCCAGTCAGTCCACTGAGAACTACAAGCTGTCAGCAACAATGGCTGATGGTACTTGTAGTTCTCTCATTCACAAATTACTATAAATGAATGATGCGGCCATGTGGGTGGAGCCCTGCATGGCCATGCTAGTTTCAAAAAAATGTGACAGCGGGTGCGGGGAAAAGATGCCCCCTGTCTGCTGTCGCAAGGAAGGGGGGGGATTGTGGGTGCAGGAGGCAGGTCTGAAGCTTGTTATACGATAACTTCCTCTTAAAGGTGAACCTATCATTTAAGTTAAATAATCTCATCTTGTCACCCAACTGAATTGGGATGTATGTGCATTGTACTCATCGCCATCCTTAAAGAGTTATTAAACCCAAAACCACAAATGTTATATATTGCAGCTTACTAAGCATTAGAGGTGGTGGCTGCATTAGGTTTTTCTTTTTTTGTTGAGGCTTTTTTTTCCCTGTTTTCACCTGGTGATCTGGCCGGTAACACACCCCCTGTATTAGAGTATTCTGGATGGGGGAGCAGCAGTGACACCTTTGGCCAGCGGCATTGTCAGTATTGTCAATACTAGCAAATTTAAATACACTAACAAATTCAAACCAAACTCCACTTTTTGCAGCTGTTGACTTTTAAAAAAAACTGACGGGGCGCCCGCAATGTCGGCACCCGAAGCCGATCTGTCCCTCGGCTCTTGGGTGGAGGCGCCGCCATCTTCAGTAAAGGAATCAGGAAGTGGCTTCACAGCTTGGTTCCCTACTGCGCATGTGCGAGACTCGCTGCGTGATCCCACAGGTCCCCGCTGTCTTCTGGGACCCGTGTGTTTCCCAGAAGACAGTAGGGGGGGGAGGACGACAGAGGAGGCGCCGGATATGGCGTAGATATCCGCTGATATCTATGCCCGGAAGTGGGATTATACAGGTATCTGCTCTCCCCTGAAAGGTGCCCAATGTGACACCGGAGGAGGGGGGGGGGGGGGGATTCCGAAAAGCGGAAGTTCCATTTTTGGGTGGAACTCGGCTTTAAGTAGTTATTGCAAACCGTTTTTTTCTCCCTTTGTGATAAAGGTTTTACATAAATGAGTAAAAAACTGATCACTGTAAGCACTGCTGTCAGTGAGAAATGGTTTGTCTCACGCCCTCTAACTGCTACATCTATCTGCAGGGCGAGCCTGTTCTTTTGAAAAACAGACTTACTGGCAGGATCACCAGATAAGAAAATAGACTAAAAAAAAAAAAGGAAAACTAATGCAGCCATCACATAGAAGAATTGGTAAACTGCAACATAAGGAATGTTCGCCTTTGGGTTTAAGAACGCTTTAGTTGAACCATTTTGTAACCCAACTAATCAAAACTTGCAGTGGGGTGTGTGTTGTGGCCTTTAAGGTGAAGAACAAGCGCTAATCAGGGAAGGTTTTCAGGAGGACGGCAGCGGAAGGTTTAGGGTTTTGCGTTTATACAGGGATGAAAGATTGCCAGTCAGAGAATGATGATTAAACTGGAAACAAAGCAGAGTGTGGGAGGCGAGAGAGGCTTGGGATGATTGGGAAGTGCAATGACCAGTTTCTGGGTAAGCAGAGTGTTCAGTGTATGGGGGGGGGGGGATAGGGAGCGTTTCCTTATAGAAGAGCAGTGTGAACAGCAAGCTTTCACAAAGCATTCGCAGAGCTTTCAGCAAGCTTTGTTGAAGCCTTCTCAATGTCTATTCAGCTCCAGTTTGTAAAATATTGAACGCAGATCCTAATGGGAGTGCCGATTGCCACGTTAAGGAGGCTGCTGAACTACAAGTACCATCATCCACCGCGGCTGACAGCTTGTAGTTGTGAATGAACAGAGAGGGCGCTGGTGAGCTCATTCAGAAGCCCTGCAGCTTTCAAACAGAAGGTACGGCCAGGAAGCTGCAGGGCTCATCAGCACTCCTATTAGGATCTGCGTTCTGTGATCTGCGTTCCGCAACATTTACCAATTGCCACTTTAAAGGATAAGCTCCCCTTTCAAGAAAAAAAAAGGAAAACAATAAATGTACATATATTTTTGCAGGAGAAAAATCTGCATTTATAATTTTTTCCTGCAGGAGTCTGTAAAGCATCACAGCCATGATGAGGGGTGCAATGTCAGGCTTGCTGTTCACACTGCACTTATACACACACACAAGACTGTGTGAAACCGGACATACATTATACAAATTTCTTCCTTTAGATTTACCTTCAGTTATGTAATGCGAAGGCCGGCCTGATGGCATACAAATAGAAAGTGTTCAGGTGTGACCTCATATCATACGATTTTGATAAATCTAAAGGAGAATTGTACAGGACGATTGTATATTGCATGGCCAGCCATAGGGGCCTGTCACACGGGTGGTCCGCCCAGCGGACTCAGCTTTGCTCGGCGGGGGGGGGGGGGGGATCTGTCAATCTCCACTGAGCAGGCGGATGAGGGGTCCATCTCTGATCACTGTGCTGAGACTGAGCTGTCAGAGCCCCCCCCCGCTCTCCTCTATGGGGACTGCTTGTCCATTTTAATCTGATCGCCCCATAGAGGAGAGCGGAGGGGGGGGGGGGGGGCTCTGACAGCTCAGTCTCAGCACAGTGATTAGAGATGGACCCCTCATCCGCCTGCTAAATAATGGAGATCAACAGATCCCCCCGCCGAGAACAGAAGGATATACTGGAGTTGGGATGATCAGGGGAGAGGTGTGTAGTCATTGTGTATGTAGAGGGGACGGGGGGTATGTGTGCAGACAGTATACAGATCCTGGTATATAGGGGAGGGGTGTATAGATCCATAGATAAGGGGGAGGGGTGTATAGATCCATAGATAAGGGGGAGGGGTGTATAGATCCATAGATAAGGGGGAGGGGTGTATAGATCCATAGATAAGGGGGAGGGGTGTATAGATCCATAGATAAGGGGGAGGGGTGTATAGATCCATAGATAAGGGGGAGGGGTGTATAGATCCATAGATAATGGGGGAGGGGTATATAGATCCATAGATAATGGGGGAGGGGTGTATAGATCCATAGATAATGGGGGAGGGCTGTATAGATCCATAGATAATGGGGGAGGGGTGTATAGATCCATAGATAATGGGGGAGGGGTGTATAGAGCCATAGATAATGGGGGAGGGGTGTATAGATCCATAGATAATGGGGGAGGGGTGTATAGATCCATAGATAATGGGGGAAGGGTGTATAGATTTATAGATAAGGGGAATCGGGTGTAGAAAAGCCCCGTAGTACAGCCAGCCCCGGTCTCCCTCTCACCTTTCCCGGTGTCGGTCGGCTCCTCTCCGGATTGTGGGAAGGAGGTGTCTCTGGGTGTCAGGGATCCCACTTCCTGTCTCTCCCGAGCTGACGTCACCAGTGTCACGTGATTATCCCGGCCGCTGATCCCAGGTGGAAAGGGTCACATGACCAGTGCGAGGTGGGCGGGGCGCGCCCTGTATTCTGTATATCACCTCCGCAGTTTGCACCGCTCACCCACACACAGCGCTGCGGGCGGGACGGGCGGACTACAGGTGTCAGCGTGCTGTCAGCCCATAAGCGAGCGCTGCACTTCTAAGGGGCGCTAATTAACCACTTACAGACCGGAAGATTTTCCCTCCTTAATGACCAGACCATTTTTTGTGATACGACACAAAGCGTCTTCACTGACAATCGTGCGACGTTGTACCCAAACGAAATAGACGTCCTTTTTTCCCCACAAATAGAGATTTCTTTTGGTGGTATTTGATCACCTCTGCAGTTTTTATTTTTTGCGCTATAAACAAAAAGGGACAATTTTGAAAAAAAAATAAAATATATATTTTTTACTTTTTGCTATACTAAATACCCCCCCCCCAAAAAAAAAAAACAGGGCCGAAACGTATTCTTCTACATATTTTTGGTAAACAAAATCGCAATAAATGTATATTGATTGGTTTGCGCAAAAGTTATCACATCTACAAAATAGGAGATAGATTTAAAGCATTTTTATTATTATTTTTTTACTAGTAATGGCGGCGATCTGCGGTTTTTATCGGGACTGTGACATTGCAGCGGAGAGATCGGACACTTTTTTTGGGACCACTGACATTTACACAGCGATCAGAGCTAAAAATAGCCACTGATTACTGTATAAATGTCACTGGCAGGGAAGGGGTTAACACTAGGGGGCGATCAAGGGGTTAAGTGTGTTCTCTGGGAGGTCTGTATGGGGGCTGGGCTGACTAGAGGAGGAAAGAGATCGCTGTTCTTAATCACTAGGAACAGACGATCTCTCTTTACTCCCCTGACAGAACGCGGATCTGTTTGTTTACGTGGACAGATCCCTGTTTCGGCTCTCGTTCCCAATCGCGGGTGGCCGGCCACGTGCATCGGGTCCCCCGCCGTACAGGGGGTGTGCACACGCCTGCTTCCGCTCCTTGAAGGAGCCGACGTACACCTACAGCGATTTGCGGGGACGTGCCAACCTGCCGCCGTATAACGGCGGAAGCTGATCAGCAAGTGGTTAATGTAAACTAGGCGCCAACGGGGCGCAAGCGATGTAAAGCTGGCCATACATTATACAATTTTCTTATTCAATTTCCTTTAGATTTACTTTCAACTATGTAGTGCAAGAGCCTGCCTGACTGCATACACATTGAAAGTGTTCAGGTTTGACCTCATATCATATGGTTTTGGTAAATCTAAAGGAAAATTGTACCAGAAAATTGTATAATGTGTGGCCAGCCCTAACTTAGGCGCTAACGGGGCTGCAAGTGATGTAAAATAGGTGCTAAATAGGGTGCAGGTGGTGTAACTTAGGCGCTAAAGAGGTGCAATTTAGGTGCTAACCTGGCAAAACAGCTATAACTTAGGCGGTAATTGGGTGCAATTGTTATCATGGGCGCAGTGAAGGACAAGGCATGCAGCAGTGGAGGAGTTGGGGGGGGGGGGGTAGTGATGATTATATTAAAGGGGTTGTAAACCTTCGCGTTTTTTCACCTTGATGCATCCTATGCATTAAGGTGAAAAAACACCTGGCAGTGACCGGACCGCCAGCCCCCCCCCCCCCCGTATTACTTACCTGAGCCCTGGAATTTCACCTGGCGGAGACGCGCTCTTCCTCTACCCGGGGTTCTTGGCTCTCGATTGGATAGATTGATAGCAGCGCAACCATTGGCTCCCGCTGCTGTCAGTCAAATCCAATGACGTGGGGGCGGGGTCAAGTCCAGCATTCATGTCTAAGGACACAAATGCTGGACTCGGGAGCGCCCCCCGCAAGGTAACCCCTCCGGAGATCACTTCTGCTAGGGGGTTATACGATGCGGGGAGGAGCCACGAGAGCCACCGGGGGGACCCCAGAAGACAAGGTTCGGGGCCACTCTGTGCAAAACGAACTGCACACTGGAGGTAAGTATGACATGTCTGTTATTTAAAAAAAAAAAAACGCAAACCTTTACAATCACTTTAAGGCCCCTTTTAGACTTGTGCGATCTGAATGTTGTGCAATTTTGACACGACTTGAAGCAATGCCTGTGTAATCTTAAGGTCTATGGATCTCAAGTCGCATCAAAGTCAGACCACAGTTGTACAGGGACTACTTTGAAGTCGCACAGATGTGAATGGTACTCATTGGAAATCATGGGGTACAACTTGTCATGTAACTTTGCAGTCCCAATTCGCAGGACAAGTTGTACACAAGTGTGAAAGGGGTCTTAAGTGCATGTGACCCCCGCATAAAAAAACGTCTTGTGTATCCTATCTCCTGCGCAGCCCATACACCATTGGGGGGTGTTCTAGTCTCATGTTCACAGGACTTTTATTTTCCTCCCCTGGATGGCTTTGCTCTGCATTTTGCAGCATGTTTAGGTGTGTATTTGCTCATTTGGCATTAATACTTTCTGTTTGCCAGTCGTGGGCGTCTGCAGAACTTTTTTCGGGGTGGGGGGGGGGGGTGGGGTAGGGCATCATTTTAAGGCCACCCATGCTCCGCCCCTTTTCGACAATCTCATGAAAATCTTTCCAATGGAAAGATATATGTGTGTTATGTAAGAGATAATTCATCTTCACTTTGTATTGGAAGTTACTCAGGCGGCTGTGTACCATGCCCATATAGCCTAGAGGTTGTACATCTTTTTATATTGCAATACATCTGTTGTGGCCATATTTTGGTCTTCATACTGTCACTGTATAGCTGTTTTCATCAAGATCAAAATATGGCCACAACAGATGTATTGCAATGTAAAAAGATGTACATTCTCTAGGCTATATGGGCATGGTACGCAGCCTCCTGAGTAACCTTGCGGACGCCCATGCTTTCAATCCAATGTGATAAGTGAAGATCAATTATCTCTTAAACTGTATACACACTTATCTTTCCAGCAAATTGCAATTATAGCTCGGCTCAGCTGTCCCACTTTCCAAGCAAAGCAATATATTATTATATATAAAAATGCTCCTCCTCAGTCTTGCTGGCAGCCATTGACTGGTGCGGAGCGGCCGAGACGAGCATCGCATTGGATGATCGAGCCGGGGTGAGGGGGGTGGACATCAGATGATCGATGTCAGAGTTTTAGAGAGCAGCCAGCGAACTCAGAAAAGAGCCTGCAGCGTGGCGGCGGCCGCAGCGGACTCTGCCGGCTGCTGCAACACCTTGACGATTCCGGGGGGGGGGGGGGGGGCACTTGTCCCCTCCTGCAGACGCCCATTTTGCCAGTATATAAATTTATTCTGGGGATTAGACTACATTAACACACCTAAACACACTGGCATTATTGTGCATTTATGAACGTTTCACATTTCTTTCTGCCTAAACACTCCTCTCGTGAATGTGCTGGTGATGTGTTTTGTTTTTTTTCTGCCTCTAAACGCCTAGGTGTGTATGGAAAGAGGATAACATAGAGGGGTGTTTAGAGGCAGAAGATAAAAGCAGTGTTATTGGCATCCTGTGTGCAAGAGGCCTGTCTGTTCCATCTGATACATTATAACTATGTAGAGCTCCTGAGAGGCGTATAGGTGGAAGCCCAGGGCCAGGTCACGCTGGTCACATTGTAGCAACTACAATTCTACTTCTTACCTCCAGTGATTTGTAACTGCTGTAGATGATTACAATGTTCCTGTTTACAGCCAGCATTTCTCAACCTTTTTTTTTTTTTTTTTTTTTTTTAAGTGCAGGCCCATCACATCTTTTTTGTATCACTGTCGTGTATGCACTGACACCTTCGCAGCCATTGAGCTACATGCTGGGTGCTCACTGTGCTCCTGTACCCTTAAGAAAGGGTTGGTTCCCCTTCAGTCCTCCTGCCCTCACCTATCCATCAGAATGGATGTGGGGACACTTATAAGTTAGTGTTAGGTACCACAGATACCAGGGTGCCGTGGCGAGGCTCTGTGGCTTACGCATGCATTTGCAAATGTGTGCAGACTAAACCCCTGCTTTTAACGCATACTGTTAGACAGGTTTAATTGGTTGTCTGCGAGCTGGTCGGTAAGTAAGCTTGTTTTTTTTTCTCCCTTGGATTTATCCTTGGCCCTCTTTATACCTTAGATAGCCTTCCAATGCTGCTTACTGCGATGGCCAGCTATATATGGGGACAGTGGCGTCTTTTTTGTATTTCCATCACATCAGAGGTTTTCTCATCACATCATTTTAGAGGTCCGTCCATCACACAAGAGTTCCACTCAGTCTCTCACCATATCAGAAGTCCCCTTATTATACCAGAGGTCCCCTCCCCATCACATCAGAGGTCCCTTCATCAGAGGTCACCTCATCACATCAGAGGATCCCCATCACATCAGAGTTCCTCCTATAACATCAGATATTCTTCCATCACATCAGAGGTCCCCTTATCACACAAGAAGTCTCAACACATCAGATGTTCTTTCAACACATTCAGAGGTCCCCCCCCCCATCACATTAGGAGGACCCCCATCATATCAGAGTTCCTATTATAACATCTGATGTTCTTCCATCACATCAGAGGTCCGCTTATCACATGAGAAGTCTCATCACATCAGAGTTTCTCCCACCACATCAGAGGTCCTCCTTCATTTTAGAGATCTCCTCATCACATCGGAAGTCCCCCCCATCACACCAGAGGTCCCCTCATCACAAGAGAAGTCTCCTCACCACATCAGAGTTCCTCCTATAACATCAGATGTTCTTCCATCGCATCAGAGGTGCCGCCCCCCCCCCCCGAAATCACATCAGAGGTCTCCTCACCACAACAGAGGTCCTCCATCATATCAGAGGTCTCCTCATCACATCAGAACTCCCTTCATCACATCAGAGGTCTTCTCATCACATCAGAATTCCTCCTATCACATCAAATGTTCTTCCATCACATTAGAGGTCCCCTTATTACACGGGAAGTCTCCTCATTACATCAGAGGTCCTCCCATCCCATCAGAGGTTCTCTCAACACATCAGAAGTCCCCTTATTGCATAAGAGATCTCCTCATCACATCAGAAGACCTCCCATTACTTCTGAGGTCTCCTCAGCACATTAAAAGGTCCTCCATCACATCAGAAATCCCTTCATCACATCAGATGTCCTCCCTTCATGTCAGAGGCCCTCCATCATATAAGAGTCACCCCTATACATCAGAGGTCCCTTATACATGGAGAAGCCCCCTCCTTCATATCAGAGTTTAACTTGTACATCAGAGGCCCCCCATCACATCATAGTTGCCTTTATACATCAGAGGCCCCTATGCATGACAGAGTCCACATGAGTAGTTACTGAAGGTGGCGATTCTGTAACTGGTGCTAGAGACTGCAAAAAGTCAACCGCTCAAAACAGCATGGAATTTCTGCAACATAGATTTTTCATTGACTGCAATTCAGTTTTTCCTAACAAAAAACAGTATTGGTGGCCAAAATAAAAAATTGCCATTAGTTCTATTTTAATGGCATCCCAATGCATAGTGGTGTGCTAAGTTACAAAAAACAATGCACGCAAAAAAAAAAAAAACAAACTAAAAATTCTAAAATTGTGCCTGTGTCTAAAATTGTGCGTGTGTCTAAATGTGTGTGTGTGTTACAGCAGCAGGAAAAGGTAAAAGAAAACCTCTACTGAGTAACAGTTTGAGGTCATACTGCCTAAACGGCTTCATTATTTTCTGATTCACAGACTTTGAACCAGTGTATAGAGCTTAGTAATTCTAACCTCAGCGTGTTCTTGTTTTTGGCCAGCAACTCCGATATAAACCAGACAGCCAAGAAACTAGAATTAAGGTGGTTACCTCCATGTTCCTCTCAGAACAGATTAATCTTAACGCTCATTCTTCTCTAACCATTGCCATGAATATAGACATCTTTTGCTGATACACTCGTTCATGACCTCTTGAACTACATTCCATTCAGTTATAATAATCTTATATTTTGCAATTTTCTTTTCACCACCGAGCTCCCAGATATCTCTGATCAACCATCCTGTCTTCACCTCCCATCTCAGATTTTTCTTGTTAGCTTTGTTTTATTCTAAATCGTATCCGATTAACTTTCTTAATCTGCTTGAAAATGCAACTCAAGGCAATAGTAACATTCATTAAATTGACTGCTAATTCAGCGGTGTTCACATTAAAGTCTACTTGGAATCCCAGAATTTAAGTTTTATGATGTGTACCAGAATTCCTTGCAGGCAGATTGAACAGAGCCTTTACAATGGCTCCCGTATTTAGATAAAACAAGGTTCTTATAGCACCCCTAGGTAGATCGGCAGTCCTGAAACCTCATTCCCTCCAAAAAAAAAAAAAACCCAAAAAACCCCATAGATCCCTACATGCAACTCTTGCAAAATTCAGTTGTGGTCGATCAGATACTTATGTTCTGTTTTTGCTACCCAGTTATGTTGACTTGTACAGAGGAATAAAAAGACAACTCATACTGACCTCAACTAAAGTCAAAAGCTTGTGTACACTAGCTCTGACTCTGTCCTGAATGAACAAGGACATGAGAAATTAGAGAGTGTGACGTCACTGCAACTGAGAATCCTGACCTGTAGAACCGCAGGTTTGGGATTAAATCATTTCAAAGTAAGTAGTCACCAGTGACCAACAGGATTTTTCAGTGGGGGAGTGGAGGGGTGTAAAACAAACTTTCTAGGGAGATGAAATGTAGTCTTCTCCTGTATTTACCACAATGGTAATATATTTATTGATTTGACCAGAATGTGACTTAAATATTAAACACTAAACAGACAATTAAAACAAAGGAATGCTAGAGTTGCAATTGATGTGGAAAAAGATTTAGTTTAATAATTTGTCAAGGTAAAGATTTTGTACTGTGTAGTGAAGCCAAGATCAGGAAATTGGCACTGGGATCCTACAGTTGTAAAAAAAACAAGTCAGCAATGAGGATGGTCACCTGCATATTCATGGTACTGTACGGAGCTTCTCTCCATTTGGCCACAGGTACCGGCAAACTCCAGGTTCAGTCAGCTCACCAGGCCTTAAAAAGTAGCAGTCACAACACTGCAGATCCCACTGCTGATATACAAAAAAAAAAAATCTTCTTCCAGAGGTGAGGGAGACACTCCACCCTATGCTGCTGTATGATTAATGTGCAGCCAAAATAAAAACACACAAAAATCAGCACAAGGGACATAACTTACAATCAGTAGGATGTGTCCCATGTGCTACTGCCTCTACTTTTTTTTCAATCTCTTCATTAATTTCCTTTATGGCAAATATATATCAAACGATAAAAAAACACTTTTCAATCACCATCAATTTGCGGTTATTATCCCCCCCCCTCTCTCTACCCGCCTTTTATTGCTTAACATCTGCCGTGTCTCCCAGCCTCTCCCCCTTATCTGCTCCCATCATTTCTATATAGTTCCTCGTCTGCCTAAACTCTCTCCAGACCTTCCACTTGTTATCAAATCCTTCCATTCCCTCCTCCCCACAAAACCTAAGATATTCCATATTAAAGGTTTCGTTTCATTTTCTTACTCCAACTCCCCATCGTGGGGCTTTCTGTCTCCTGCCACTGTCGTGGTATTCAACTTTTGGCTGCATTCATTAAAATGGGGCACCCAAGTTTTCAGGTATTGTTTAGTTGGCATACTGACCCCATGAAAACAAACACCTCCAAGGTTCCTCTGGTTTCACAATATTGGTGATCTCCTTAAAGCGGAGTTCCACCCTAAAGTGGAACTTCCGCTCATCGGATTCCTCCCCCCCTCCGGTGTCACAATTGGCACCTTTCAGGGGGGAGGGGGTGCAGATACTTGTGTAATACAGGTATCTGCACCCACTTCCGGGTATAGCTAGCCGCAAACCCCCCGCCCACCCCCGTTGTGTTGTGGGAAATACACAGTTCCCACAACACAACGGGGACCAGTGTAGACGCGCAGCACGACTCGCGCATGTGCAGTAGGGTACCGGGCAGTGAAGCAGCGCTTCACTTCTTGATTCCCTCAGTGAGAATGGCGGCGGCAGCACCCGAGGATCGAGGGACGGTTCGGTCTCGGGTGCCGACATCGCTGGACCCTGGGACAGGTGAGTGTCCTTATTTTAAAAGTCAGCAGCTGCAGTATTTGCAGCTGTTGACATCTAAAAACAATTTTTCCGTGAAACTCCGCTTTAAATAACTGCAACACTTCTCTCCAAAATCTTTTGATTTTTGGACACATCCACCATATGTGGGCCATAATTCCCACTGCACTGCATCCCCACCAGCATAGCCGGGAAACCTTCTGACATTTATGTGCCTTATCAGGTGTTAAATACCAGCGTGCTAGACATTTGTAATTAATTTCTGTGGTGTTACGATCTATTGCCATGGAATGTGTCATCGTAGCCTCCCTGGCGGTTTTCCAGAGTGTGGCTCGGGGTTAAAATTCAGGACCATTAGCGGTAACCCCGAGCCACACTCGGGATTACATCGCAGGATCCTGGTGCCTCCTTACTTACCTTGTCCCTGGGATCCTGCGATGTCCCCCGCAGTGTCCGAGGGCTCCGTCCTCCTCCGAAGCCTCTCCTTGCCAGGCTCCGTTCCCTGCGAGCGTCGCGACGCACGGGGGCGGAGCCTGGCGGCAAATTAAAAAAAAAGTAAAAATCATAACACATACAGTACTGTAATCTTAAAGATTACAGTACTGTATGAAATGATTTCACATCCCTTTTGTCCCCAGTGCTTTGGCCCATGCCCTGCATGCAGTTTTACATGATATACACTGTTCTTTCTGCCTGGAAACTGGAGATTGTCCATAGCAACCAAAAAGTGTCCCTTTACGTCAAAAGTGGCTTTAGACCAGCTAGAAAACAGCGATAGTAAATTAGAACACTTGCAGAATTGAGCGATAGTGAATTGTGGGGAAATTTATTTTATTACTATTTTTTAAAATTTTCTTTTATTATTTATTTTTATTTATTATATTATAATTTATGTTTTTGTGTTTCAAACTTTATCATACCCGGGATATCTACTAGACTCTGGTTTGGACAGATTTAAGTGTGTTATTGTTAAGATTTATAGACCTACAATATAAAACGCCAAATTTCCATGCAAAATAATGGTACCGCTTTCAGCACCTAAAATCCGAAATAATCATACCGCCAGGGAGGTTAAGTATTTTGCCCACGTCTTGATCTTTTTCTCGGTTTCCCAGTTCCTCTTCCCACTTTACCATGAATGGCAGTATTTCCAACCCCTTCAGTCCCACAAGCACTTTATAGCCAGTACTTTTAAAGTTCACACCAGTGTGGTGTTAAATTTTTATCCTTAGTAACCTGGGAAAAGATTGATGCAATAAAATAAATAAAAAAACACTTAAATGTGCAGTGTGTTTTTCAAACAGGGCACTAAAGATGCAGCAAGAAGGACTTTTCAAAAAAAAAATACAGCACACTGTATAATAGGGCAGCGCACAGACGTGAACAGTTAGGAATTTTCATGCACTTTTGCCTGCTGGGAAGATGTATTTGTGTGGCAAAAACGCACCAGTGTGAACAGGGCCTTTAGGTAAAATCATCCTCCGTCCAGGCACCTCTCCGTTATGTGCAGTGTGTTAACAGTAGTAAGTGGCTGGCATCAAGAAAGCCTGACTATGCCCACCCAGCTGCTCCATTTGTAGAAACTGTACATGGTCAGAAGCGGATCTAAAAAGAAGAGGCATTAACAAGGGCCACATCCTACTAGGTTGTCCCTTGTGCTGATTTTTCTGTTTATTTTGGCTGATATTAGACTTTAGGTCCCAGTAGGGGGTGAAATGGGTCGCATTTTTCATATAACTTATGAGAAGGCAGGCTATTTAATCACAGAAAAGACATGCAATGTCTCTTCTGCAAAAAAATACACCTACCTGCCTGCTCGCAGCTTTCTGTGGCATGTACACTCAGTTCTGCATGCGCCAGCTCGGCTTATATTGTTGTGCTGAGATGACCGACCCCCGCACATACACAGGTTTTATGTCATACCGCATTGGCTAATGAAGATGGCCGAACACCGGCACTCGGGGAGAAGATGCGACCCTTGGAGGGACACCTCACAGACTTTGGACTTTAGAGAGGAGGTGAGTATAGTGACTTTAGTTCTGCTTTAATCTACAAGAGAACAGAAGTGTGCAACTTCACGGTTTCCAATTGCAGCCTGTAATGGCAAGACTAAATATATTTACTAATCATACCATTAAATGTTAATAGTGTTTCAGAAACACAGGACAATACTCTAAGACTTGGCTGATCTGATCTTTATAAAGAAGGACCAACAGTGTTCAACTCTTTGTTCAAATCTTTATCTCAGAGTTTTTAGAAGGAATTAATGCGACCCAATTATCCCACAACGCTGCAATAAAATTCTAAATTTGGAGCAACGCAATAAGCTGATTCTGCAGTTTAACTTTTGCGCACAAAGAAGCATTAGTTCTGCAATGTTTATTTTTTTTTTATTGGCAGTGGAAAATGCTTCAGTATTTTATTGAAAGAAAGCAATAAATAATACTGTGATAAAAATAGTCCAAAAAGTACATAGACTGTACATATATTGTTACATAATCAGCAAGTACACAAACAGGATTAGAAAAAAAAAAATGTAACAAGGAATCCAAATTTATACATGAAAAGTAAAAGCAGAAACAATAACAGACATGGTTTACATAACGTCACCTGCAATAAATAATACATCTTGATTTGAAACAGAACTGATTCATAGTCAGTTTTTTTTTTCCTGAACAATACAATGAAGGAGGAAAAAAAAAAAATCAACAGGACCATAAAACGAACATGTCCTGTTAATTTCCTTCAGGTACAAACAGAAATTAAAAATAAAAACACAAAAACGCAAAAAGATAAGGCCTTTTGTATAAAAACAGCTGCATCAGGGCAGCCTAAAAACATCTCCTTAAAGAGCTGTGATTGGTCCCAGAACTGCAGTAAGGGCCTGCATCATATTATACAATGTCCAAAAGGCCCAGTAATGTAGTTCAGAAAAATTTAGAAAAAAAGGATAGACCCTTTTATTCAATTAGAAAATGCTGTCTATGGCTTTTCTTTTTCAATAATATCCAACAGAAAACCGTTAGCCAAATAAAAAAAAAGAAGATTGTATATCCCTAAATAAAGGAATATTGAACCTAAAACACAAAGATGAACTAGAAAAAAAAAAAAAATCTCGTCACATGCTTTAGCAGGACTTAAAATATATTACACCGTAAGGTTCATTTAAAAAAAAAAAAAATGGTAAAATTGGGGAGAGAAACCAGTTATCAGTTATTTAAAATTTCTAGCTCCTTTACACATATTTTGGGAAATGTCATTGATCGCTCTTTTATGTAAGCAAAATTGTGTTTTAGGTTTATTAATCCTTTAACTTCCAAGTCTAACCAGGTTAACAAAAATATTAAAAAGCAACCCCATCCAAAACAGATTTCTTAGATTTGGGTGAACCGAGACAAGGTCTGACCCTCATGTCCCGTCTTTACAGCCGTCTGAGATCCTGGTATTACCACCCACCTCAGTCTGGGTATATGGTGGAACCAGTAAAGTCATCAGTCTGGACTTCTCTATAGAGATACGGTACATACAAGAAAGATCTAGAGCAAACTTAAATATTTATGGTCCTGTAGTGGTGGTTTCCGCATAGGAACTATTGAACAAATACAAAATAAAAATACCGACTGTTCATACCTTATGAAAGTGGAGCTAAGCAAGACCAACTCTCTGGAAACTTACAGAAAGAAAAACAGTCTTAGACAGATTTTGTGAAAGTGTCTTGCATGCATTTCTAAAAAGTGGTTCAGCATGCTCCAACTTTCCAGACAGGTACATGAATTTGGTGCATTCTGCACCACTTTAGAACACAAGAGACACTTTTGCAAAATCTGCCTGTGTGAGTCTTTATGAATTCCAGGGACTGTTGTCAGCCAGAGTAAAGGTTTCTCCATAGGAATATCAGAAACATTTACTCTGGCTGACAACAGTCTCCTTGCAATTCATAAAGACTTACACAGACACATTTTGAAAAACTGTCTCGTGTTCTAAAAGTGGTGCAGAATGCGCCAAATTCATGTACCTGTCTAGAATTGCACTTTAATGCTGAGACACTTTTTAGAATGCATCCAAGACACTTTCACTAAAACTGTCTGAGCCCGTTTTTCTCTCTGTACGCCTAAAGAGAGTTAGTCTTACTTAGCTCCACTTTTGAAAGTTATAGACTGTCGGTATTTTATTTCAAATTTGGCGCATTCATTGCGCCACAATGTAAAAGTGGTGAATTTTAGAACTACCGGAAATTTGATGCACAGGTCAGGACCAAAAGTGCTGCAAATGCTTCATGAATCTGGCGCAATAAGTTAACAAGAGAGATTAACGTCAGAAAAGTGGCACAGCAGCTTAAATTAATTCTCCCCAGTAAATTGGGTGGAAAGAGGATCTCAGCCTGTCGCGGTAAAGGGCAGAACACTGCTATACTCTCCACCCAAAACAAAGAAGTAGGTGGAGTTGCATTACCGTGATTTTGACTTGGTAAATGTATTCTAAGGATTGTTTAAGGATGGGAAGACCTGCAACATTATACCAGGTAATACAACTGACAAAATACACATTTCGATGTTCTAAGACTGTACAAATACAATTAAAAATACAAATCTTTTTCGGTCAGGTTTGTTATGAAATATACCCATAAATTACAATGCTAGAATCATTTACAAAGCCCCCTGGTGACCGGGACTGAACTGGAGTTACAGTACATTCAAAAAGGAAAGAGCGGGTAAAAAAACAAAAAAACAAAAACAAACCACAAACATAAGGATGAACAAGGATACAAAGGACTGAACGTACATGGAAAATTAGCTACATAAAAGTTATCTTTTTTTTTTTTCTTCTTCTCTTTCTCACAGAGGTGAACAGAAATAACAAACGGTAAAATTCTAAAATATCTGTTCTATCTATAATTTTTTACTTGATAATTAAAAACTCTGTATTAAAATATCTCAAAGTGTCTGAACAGCGCGATTCGTACAGGGAAGCCGGCCAGGTCTGGAAATGTAGAATCAAGATGAATTCACGTGTTGCATATTCATCTGTAGAAGTAATGTGGATAAACTGCAAGAAGGAAGAAAACAAATGAGTACAATCAGATGGAATGATTTAAAGGTTGTTCCCATGATTGAAATTTTATGTCCAGCCAAAACGGTTTTAGGCTTAGATAGCTTGGGGAAAGAAAAGAACCCCTGTGGGGTTTTTACTGCTTTTCGGGGCTTTGTTATTATCCTCACTGCTGACAACGTTTTACCAGACAGGAGGGGTGTTCTCAAAAATGGCAACACAGGCACTTTGAAAAGGCAAATCTGGATAGCTATGTAGACACCAGCCCAAGCAACAACGTAATGAGAACTCTTGACTCAAGTCAATGGAGAGAATCCAAGGAAATAGACTGAAAAAATAAAAAAAAGGACTAGAAAGACTGGTTAGACTTTTCCAAAACGAGCTGAAAAAAAGGTGTTCAACTCTCCTAGGACATAAGTAAAACACTGAAGCATGATGGGAGGAGGAGGGGGTATCTAGGGCTGGCCTCCTCTTTTGTTTGTCAGTGTCCCTCAATCGATGAGAAAGAAAAATGTTTTTCCTTAGTGAAGTAGGGGGAGTCTGTAATATTTTTGGAATAGGTAATGACCAGTAATAAACTGATGTTTAACGTTGTAAGAAATGAGGGTGCAGCCGCAGGTCTCTTTTGGTTTATTTTCTTACATGTTTTTGTACACATTTTGACTCAATAAAATGACTGGGGGGAAAAAAAAAAAAAAGTAGGGGGAAGGCTACAAGTCCTGTCAGATGTTTATTTTTGTCTGTGTCCCTGTTGTGTTTTTCCCCTCACTTCCTGTCTGGTGAAACAGTTTGTAGCTGAACAGGAAGTAAAGGTAAATCTTTTTAATGGAGCCCTGGAAAGCAGTAAAAATCCAAACAGGAGTTCTAATCTTTACCCTCTATATTCAAAACATGGAAAAGGTTGTGGTTTGATATGTACTTCAAGAACTATCCTTTATTCTTTCCTAAATGAAATAGATAAGAGGAAACCAGAAGCTGCCCGATTCGCACACAGTTGAGAGTTGCAATCTTACATTTATCTCATTTAATCTCCTAAGGTGAATAGGAGATTGCAGCCCCTACAATGATTCCACTATGTTACTAAGAAAAGCCCTGCCGCTTGAGCCAAGACCCACTTGCCCCCCCCCACCCTGTTTAGAGAGAAGTCATCAGTGACCAAAATGGGGGCTTTCACTTTGTAGACCATCACCTCGAAGTCAGGGTAATTGAGCACCTTGTATTTAAAACCAGGCTCAGTGAAGAGCATACTAGAGGCTTTCTTGAATAGCAAATATATTACTAGGCAACCTGTCAAACACCAATTGAAAGATCACCTTCCAATATATATAGGGACTTTTGAGACATCATACAATATATAGTGCCTGAAAAGTCCCTATATACAGTATAAACATTTAAAATGGTTTATGGGATCACTTAAGGTGGAAATTTATCCATAACTTGATAAAAATAATGTTCTTTAGCAAGAAAACGCACACTCAACGTGTTTATTCATGCTACCAAAATTAATGTGTGCTGTAAATTGCCTCCAGCATTGCTCCTGTTCCTCCTTGCTAGAGGCAGCCATTTTGCTGAAGCCCAGAGCCCCTGAACAGCAGTTAATCTTTAGGCTGTCAGCAGATTGGCCTCTATAAATTTGGCACAGTGCCTAAAAATAGAAAGCAACGGATAAACAGAATAGGCACTTAGAGCGGGGAAAATAATTCAGATTTCTTAAGTTTCCCCACTTACAAAGAAATGAAAGGTCTAACATTTATATGATAGAGACAGAATATCAACCAAAAATCCAGAAAAAAAAAAAAAAATCATGATACAAATGTTATAAATTTGAGTTGCAGTTCAGTGAGTAAAATAAGTATTCTGGCTCCCACAGACTGGCTACAGTTTGTGCTCATGTGGTACACACAAGGCTTTTTTTTAGCGGGAATGAGGGGAAACGCAGTTCTGGCACCTCCAGTACTGAGTGTATGTAATAGCACAGAGTGCTGGGGTGTGCTGGAGGGTATATTGATGCTGGCTGCTGAGGGATCTATTGTCGCTAGCGAGGTCTATTTTTGTGTGAGGAGTCTACTGTTGCTGGACAGGTCTATTGTTGCTGGTGGGTCACTTGCTGAGGGAGAGGTCTATTGATGCTGGATACTAGAGGGTCTATTGATGCTGGCTGCTGAGAGATCTGTTGTAGCTGGGGTGGAATTTTGTTGCAGGGGGGGGGGGGGGGGGTAGGTCTACTGCTGCCCACTGCAGGGGATCTGTTGTACGGTCTTTGTTGTTACCAAATTCCACACAAATTACTTAGGATCACAAAAAAGGAATTGGTTCTGTATGCTCTAAAAGGGGCAATACTGGGAGGTGGATAGGGGGTGAAACCAAGAAATGGTCCTCAGAGCTAGGTAGGGGGAAGAGACGAAGGTTGACTCAGAAGGGGGGTGTTCCTGCACCTGTTCTCTGAGAAAAGCCCTGGGTACACAATTTAGTTCTGTCAATTTAAGAAGGTGCTCCTAACGACAACTCATTATGTGTATAAAAGACACTTGTCCGCAGAATCTCTTTCTTCCATTCAAACCTCTCCATCATGGGCAAGGCCAAAGAGCTGTCAAAAGACGTCAGACCGGCACAAGGCTGGAATGGGCTACAAGACCATCAGCAAGAAGCTTAGTGAGGAGACAGCTGTTGGAGTGATTATTCGCAAATAGAAGAAATACAAAATAACCATCAATCGCCCTCGGTCTAGAGCTTCATGCAAGATTTTGTCTCATGAGGTAAGTAGGATCATGAGAAAAGTGAGACATCAGCCCAGAAATACACGAGAGGAGCTTGTGAATGATCTCAAGGCAGTTGGGACCTCAGTCACTAAACAAACCATTGGTAACACAAAACGCTGCCATAGATTGAAATCCTGCAGCACCCGCAGGGTCCCTCTCCTCAAGAAGGCCTGTCTGAAGTTTGCCAATGAACATCTAAATGATTCAGAGAAGGATTGGGAGAAAGTGCTGTGGTCAGATGAGACCAAAATTTAGCTCTTTGGCATTAACTCAACTTGCCGTGTTTGGAGGAAGAAAAATGCTGACTATGACTAAGAACACCATCCCTACAGTTAAGCACGGAGGTGGATACATTATGCTTTAGGGCTGCTTCTCTGCTAAAGGGTACAGGCTGACTTTGCCACAATGAGAGCACAATTCACAGGGCCATGTATGGTAAAATCTTGGATGAGAACTTTCTTCCCTCAGCCAGAACACTGAAGATGGGTTGTGGATGGGTCTTCCAGCATGGCAATGACCCAAAACATACCGCAAAGGCAACAAAGGACTGGCTCAAGAAGAAGCACATGCAGGTCATGGAATGGCCTTAGCCAGTCTCTAGACCTTTAATCCTATAGAAAATGTATGGAAGGAGTCGAAACTTCGAGTTGCCAAGCGACAGTCAAGAAACCTTAAGGATTTAGAGAAGATCTGTAAGGAAGAGTGGACCAAAATCCCTCCTGAGATGTGTGCAAACCTGGTAATCATCTACAAGAATCGTCTTACCTCTGTGATTGCCAACAAGGGTTTCTCCACCAAGTACCAAGTCATGTTTTGCTTGGGGATCAAATACTTATTTTACTTACTGAACTGCAACTCAATTGAAAACATTTGTTTAACGTGTTTCTTTCTAGATTTTTTGGTTGATTTTCTGTTTCTATCATTTAAAATAAACATATGATAAAAATGATAGACCCTCATTTTTTTGTAAGTGGGCAAATGTATAAAATCTGTAGGGGATCAAATAAACATTTTTCCACACTGTGCATGATTTTTGATGCATCTAACTGCCAGGAACATACGAAGTTTACATTTATATTGTGCACAGTCATTCATCCCAAGCAGGTTACTGCCCAGTCAGCAAGGGAGAAGAAGATGTAACTATAGTACTGTGGTTTATGTAGGGCCCCATACAGCCTAAAAAGGGGCCAGCCTGAAGTGATCTAGTGGGACTTTTTTCTGACTAAAGTTCAACTTTAAAGAAAAAGGATAGAAAGGTGCATTTATAATAACACAAGGGTGCAAGGGGGGTGTAGAGTTTTACTAAAACTGGAGCAGACCAATCAGCTTCTAGCTTTCATTTTCAAAGCTTAACCACTTCAATACCTGCGCATAGTAATATGACATCCGCAGATGGGATCTCCTATCCTGAGCGGGCATCATATGACGACCTCACCTTCACAACGCCGCGTCACCGAGGAGCTGGTGCGAGTGCCTGGCGGCCGCTATGACCGCCGGGCACCCGCGATGACTCGTGAGAGCAGGAACCGTGGATCTGTGTGTGTAAAGCACACAGATCCACGTCCTGTCAGGGGAGAGGAGACAGATCGTGTGTTCCTAGTTTATAGGAACATTGATCGGTCTCCTCCCCAGTCAATGCCACCCCCCCCCCCCCGGTTAGAATAACTCCCTAGGTAACACATTTAACCCCTTTATCGCCCCCTAGTGACATTTATACAGTAATCAGTGGCTATTTATAGCACTGATCGCTGTATAAATCTCAATGGTCCCAAAATAGTGTCAAGTGTCCGATCTGTCTGCCGCAATGTCGCAGTCCTGATAAAAAACGCAGATCACTGCCATTACTAATAAAAAAGAAATAAAAATGCCATAATTCAATAACCTATTTTGTAAGTGCTTTTGGGCAAACATATCAATATACGCTTATTGCGATTTTTTTTTTACCAAAAATATGTAGAAGAATACATATCGGCCTAAACTGAGGAAAAAAAAAATCCTTTTTTTTTTTTAAATCGGGATATTATAGCAAAAAGTAAAAAAATTGTGTTCTTTTCAAAATTGACGCTCTTTTTTTGTTTATAGCGCAAAAAAAAATAAAAATAAAAAACGCAGAGGTGATCAAATACCATCAAAAGAAAGCTCTATTGTGTGAAAAAAATTCTCAAAATTTCAGTACACTGTTGAATGACTGAGCAATTGTCATTCAAAATGTTACAGCGCTGAAAGCTGAAAATTGGCCTGGGCAGGAAGGGGGTGAAAGTGGCCGGTTTTGAAGCGGTTAACAAGCGGACGCTGGAAGCTAAGTGGATGTCATGTACGACTTCTCCAGTTTAAGTAGATCCCCCACCCTCCCAATTTTTCTAGCTCCTTATATATGGATACCACAAACTATACCTGGAATTATACGGAATGCAGGCCAGAACTCACCAACAGACAACGTTAGCAGGAGTATGTCCTAATAGTAGCTGAATCCAGTCTTTGTATTCCAGACACATTGCCTATTAATAATCACAAGAAAACATGCAGAACACGACATGCAGTTAGTGTTCGGTTATGCTGCACACAATACACACACTTTGTATCAGACCTTGTGAGGACCAGTCACACTAATTCAGACACAACGTTCCAAGTGTACATTCTGAACATTTTAATAAAATGTAGGTCAACCTGGAACCTCACTATTAATAATGCAACAGGCAAAGAATTCTTTATTATAATGTGCAGCTCATTTTGCTTAATAAGCCTTTGGGAACATCTAACAACTGAGCTAAAGCTGTATGCGGAATACATACTGATAGACTCTCAACAAAACTATCTTGTAAAACGATTTATTCGGGAATTCTATGGTCAATAAAGGTCTCAGTTTCATGAGCAGTTGAGCTACATCAGACTGCGGATTTGCTGCCCAATGACCTGACAGGTAACACTGAAAGCTGTAAAAAGGACAGTAATGGATAGGTATTACCCAGCTGCCTATGCAGTGTATCAGAGGTGTATAAATCACAAGAAATGCTGTGCTGAATTGGAAATCTTTTTGTATACAGGCAAAACCATTCCCATACATGTATGTTGGTTGTATACGTATCAGTTTGCTTTATAAAAAAGGAAAGCTTTTGTTTAATGAAGCAGTTTGGAAAAAAGTATATAGTATTAAGTTAGTCAACAATTTAAGGATAATCAAATGTAAAAAGAGACCAAAGAAAAGTTTTCACTGGATCTGGCCATAAGAGAAGGACGTCCATCTATAGCAGTGGTCCCCAAACTGCAGCACAGGGGCCAGATGCAGTCCTTTGCTTGCCTATATCTGGCACTTGGGAACACTATTCACTCCACTGACACCAATGATGGGGCACTATTCACTCCACTGACACCAATGATGGGGCACTATTCCCCCCCCCACTGACAATGATGGGGCACTATTCCCCCCCCCCACTGACAATGATGGGGCACTATTCCCCCCCCCCACTGACAATGATGGGGCACTATTCCCCCCCCCCACTGACAATGATGGGGCACTATTCCCCCCACTGACAATGATGGGGCACTATTCCCCCCCACTGACAATGATGGGGCACTATTCCCCCCCACTGACAATGATGGGGCACTATTCCCCCCACTGACAATGATGGGGCACAATTCCCCCCCACTGACAATGATGGGGCATTATTCCCCCCCACTGACAATGATGGGGCACTATTCCCCCCCACTGACAATGATGGGGCACTATTCCCCCCCCACTGACAATGATGGGGCACTATTCCCCCCCCACTGACAATGATGGGGCACTATTCCCCCCCCACTGACAATGATGGGGCACTATTCCCCCCCACTGACAATAATGGGGCACTATTCCCCCCCACTGACAATGATGGGGCACTATTCCCCCCCCCCACTGCCAATGATGGTGCACTATCCCCCCCACTGCCAATGATGGGGCACTATTCCTCCAACTAACTGCAATGATGGGGCACTATTCATCCCACTGACACCAATCATGGGACACTATTCATCCCACTGACATCAATGATGGGACACTATTCATCCCACTGACACCAATGATGGGACACTATTCCTCCCACTGACAATGATGGGGCACTATTCCTCCCACTGACAATGATGGGGCACTATTCCTCCAACTAACTGCAATGATGGGGCACTATTCATCCCACTGACACCAATGATGGGACACTATTCCTCTCACCAACACCAAAGATGGGGCACTATTCCTGCCACCGACACCAAAGATGGGGCACTATTCCTCCCACTGACACCAAAGATGGGGCACTATTCCTCCCACTGACACCAAAGATGGGGCCTTGTGAACTCAACTGACTCTAGGGCATTTTCTACTCCCACTGGTCACAGTCTGAGCCCCCCTAAAGTAAAGCAAACTGGCCCTTTGTTAAAAAGTTTGGAGACCACTCACTGCTCTATAGATTGGTGCTAAAGAGAGCCTGAGTACGGGATGGCTCAGTACATATTCCAAATTGTAAAGGCTACTTGGAGTTGCACAGCACAAAACACTGTCACAGCCCTGGTCAGTCGGTTGCTGAGGATGTTGGTGGTGAAATGCTAGATTTTCAAAGTGAAAGTACTCATGTAGTATGAAGTATCTAAATTAAGGATGCCATCTGGTGGCTTTTCAGGTCCATGCTCTTTTCCCAGTCTGACCAGAATTCTACTCATGGCATGTATCTGAGCATCACAGTGATTACTGGACATACCTAAGCACGCTGTTTTGTGCCCCGTGGGTACCCATAGGGGTCCTTCCTGCCCATGACTCCTCTTGTACCCCAACTAGTATTCTATGTCCTGCATGCTAGCAAGACCAGCACCCCAGTGCTGCCCTATGCTCCCGTCATTCATGCGAGTCCTGTCTGAATAGTGTAGGCAGTTTATGTTGTATGGGTGAAGGACAACATTGCCTGATTGTTGGATTATTAAATGGGTTAAAAGGTGTGCAGCCTTTATAAAGAATCAAGTGTACATGTTGGAAGGTTGTTTTCAATCCGGGTATTCAGACTATTTCCCAACTTAACTTAGGTTAAAGAGAAGCTTAACGGAGACTGCCTTAGGAGCCTTGGGGTGTGGCTCTGGGTTTCTTAAACACTATGGAGCTAGGAGATACTCAGGAACACATCGGGAGGTCTTGTGCTACATGTCGGTGAAGGGGTTAGTGTAACTACTTCGTGTTTCTACATTTTAGATTACTGCATGCAAAACCCTCTTGTAGCTAAAGTAGGTTGCTTTGCCTCCGTTTCACCACCTAGCAACTAGTAAGTATACATAGTAGGTGAGGTTGAAAAAAGACACAAGTCCATCAAGTCCAACCTATGTGTGTGATTATATGTCAGTATTACATTGTATATCCCTGTATGTCGAGTTATACCTCTTTCCTTCTGATAGGGGTGGTCAGAGGCCGCAGCCAAGTTAGGAGAAACTCATTGGTTGTTAAGGATGAAGCACAGGTAGAACTATCAGACACATGATGTTGATCAGACTGAGCATCTGATGAACACGCCTCTGGAGGACATGTAAAAACAGAGACAAAAGCTGGCCATACACTAGTAGATTTTCGGATAAAAGTTTGTATGAAAATTCTCAGTACATTCAATGGCTTGACAAATAGCCGTTCAAAAGTATTTTGATTGCTTTTAACATTCGATTTTGGAAAGATCAAACAAAAACATACATTGTTAGTTATTCATTTGAGAAAACTTTCCATGCTACTCCTTTGAAGGCTGTTTGCCCCCCACTAAAGTTTAGAAAATTTGTAAAATAAAAAATTTTGAACAAAATTTTACTTGTGCATGGCCAGCCTAAATTAGAATTCCTGCCGAACCCTAACCAGCCTTAAGAATGTCCCCTCTCGCCTCCTAAAACCTATACTAACTAAACCTAGGTTTAAAAAAGAAGAAGAAGAAGAACAAGAAGAAGAAGAAGAACAAGAAGAAGAAGAAGAACAAGAAGAAGAACAAGAACAAGAAGAAGAAGAAGAACAAGAAGAAGAACAAGAACAAGAAGAAGAAGAAGAACAAGAACAAGAACAAGAACAAGAAGAACAAGAACAAGAACAAGAAGAAGAAGAAGAAGAAGAAGCCTGCTCTGGTCTAATTACGTGAGCCCCTGTGTCAGTGAAGGGCAGCTACAGGGGAGAGGATATAGCACTCAGCGGCTGAGAAATCTAGGAGCGGTGATGTCACCCATGGGCTCCCCAGAACGGCCTCCCCTTCAGCCACCGCTGACACGGGGAGCCGGATCACATGACCGAACCCGAGTAGCCTAAAAATGGGCAAGTACACACCGTTTTCTCTCTTTTATACAAAGGCTGGTCAGCATAGGTAGGATGAGGGGGGGGGGCAATTTTTAAGAGTAGTTCGTGTTCGGCAGGAATTCTACTTTAAAGCTCTGTTTACTGGCTACAAAAAAATCATAATGCACAGAACAAAATAGGTTACAACACACTTTTAGGAAACAAGCTATAGTAGTGTAAAAAGAAAGTTATGAAGAAAAATGTCAGCAAAGTGGTAGCAACACATGCACTGAAAGGGCACACAATTCTATCATGCATCGCGGCACACAGGAAGCGGTCAGTCTTACCATCCATCTGGATTTTCTTTGGCTGCATAGAAGGAGAAGACATTGAAGAGTTGACTCTGAAGTTGGCAGGTAGTGTCTCCGCAGAGCCGGCACTCATTCCTCGCACATCCTTTGGTCTGAATTTCTTTCGCCACGATGGGGCCCGTCGAAAGCTTTTATCATCATCCTAAAACAAAGACCGTATTGTTAGTGTGGAGCCAACCCTTGTCTGTGGCATGAGCTTCAGTCAATCATGTGTTTTGACTCTGCGCTCCTGAGTGTATCAGTGGTTTTTCGTTAGAGAGGGGTAAGTTTAAAGTAAGGAAGTCACAGAAACTAGCCCTAAAAACCAAAAAAAAAAAAAAAACCTGTCAGTGTAAGCGCTTGAGTTGGGCTTTAAATAATAGTTTGTCATTTTTAGTCAACTTTTCCAAATATTACTTCATATTTGACAAAGTTAACTAAAAATGGAAAAAATATTATTAACTATATAAAGCCCAACTCCAGCCACAGGAGTTTAAAGAGTTGAGCACTGTTTCTTCTAAAGCAACCTGCCATAATGTACACTTTGTTCTTCACCCAACAAATTTTCTTGTTTACATGCGGGTGAAAGTACGGCTTCTGCTGTTCTTCCCTGCTCTCTCATCTGTATATGCTGTAGTTGCATCTTAGCCTCTACAGTGGGGAAAATTATTATTTGATCCCCTGCAGAGGCAAGAAATGAAGGGTCTATACTTTTTATCATATGAACTAAAAAGGGGGAGTTTGGGACTTTAAATGAGACATATGGGTCATGTCTCCATCCCTAAATCTGCTAAAAGAAAGGGGGGGGGGGTTTGGGACTTTAAATGAGGCGAGTACACATGGCTAGAAGATGAGTAGATATCAAAAACATGTTTTTATTGGTGAAACAAGAACCATGGCAAAATGACATGATACATGCAGCAATGAATAAAACTGTCAATCACATATTACAGACGATACATAGAAACAAACATTAGTAACCACTGTGTGGTATGGAACGAATCCTGGATGTAGTAAAATCATTGAAAATTACATGGTAGATGGAGCATTGAGTATGGGCGTCTGCATGAGAATAAGTGCATCCAAATTATCCCAACGCGTTTCGTGGATAATACTACTCTTCAGGGGCAGGTGCACCCAAATATCGTAATAAGTCTGGAAAATGGGGGACAAGGAGTCAGAGGCTGTCTAAATTGTCTGTACCGGGAGCTGTGGAAGGGACCTGCAGAAGAGGGACCAGGTGCTGCCATGTCTCCCTCTCTCCTGAGCATTTGCGGCCATAGACCGGAATGCTGGACTCGGCCCTGCCCCCTGAATCATTGGATTTGATTGACAACAGCGGGAGCTAATGGCTGAGCTGCTATCAATCTATCCAATCAAGAGCCAGGACCCCGTGCAGAGAGGGAAAGCGTGTCTCCGCCAAGGGAATGAAGGGGCTCAGGTGAGTAAAAACAGGGGGGGGGGGAGGGGGGGCTGGGGCGGGGTTGGTCACTGTCAGAAGTTTTGTCACCTTGATGCATTAAGGTGAAAAAACACGAGTGTTTACAAGCCCCTTTAGGATTTTTTGGCTGCTCAAAGTTTCAGCTCCCTCCATAAATTATCCATAGGATTAAGGTCTAGAGACTGGCTAGGACATTCCATGACCTTAATGTGCTTCTTCTTGAGCCACTCCTTTGGTGCCTTGGTGGTATGTCTTGGGTCAGAGAAGACCCATCTTCAGCATTCTGGCTGAGAGAAGAAGGCTCTCATCCAAGATTTTATAATACATGATCCCTTGAATTAGCCCCTCAATGCAGAAAAGTAGACCTGTACCCTTTAGCAAAGAAACAGCTCCAAAGCATCATGTTTCCACCTCCGTGCTGGACTGTAGAGATGGTGTTCTTAGGGTCATAGTCAGCATTTTTCTTCCTCCAAACACGGCGAGTCGAGTTAATGCCAAAGAGCTCAAATTTGGTCTCATCTGACTCCAGCACTTTCAATCATTTAGATGTTCATTGGCAGATTCAGCCTGTAAATGTGCCTTCTTGAGGGGGATCTTGCGGGTGCTGCAGGATTTTAATTAATGGCTGCGTATTGTGTTACCAATAGTTTGGTGACTGTGCTCCCAACTTCCTTGAGATCATTCACAAGCTCCTCCCGTGTAGTTCTGGGCTGATCCCTCACTTTTCTCATGATCATCCTTACCTCATAGGCAAAATCTTGCATGGAGCTCCATAATTGCTCCAACAGTTGTCTGCTTCTCACCAAGCTTTTTGCTGATGGTCTTGTAGCCCATTCCAGCCTTGCGCAGGTCTAAAATCTTGTCCGACATCCTTTGACATTTCTTTGGTCTTGCCCATAATGGTGAGGTTTGAATGGAAGAAAGATTCTGTGGACAGGTGTCTTTTATACACATAACAAGCTGTCGTTAGGAGCACCTTCTTAAAATTGACAGGACTAATCTGTGTACCACATGAGCATGGTAGGGGATTAAATACTTATTTTACTCACTGAACTGCAACTCAATCTATAACATTTGTATCATGTGTTTTTCTGGATTTTTGGTTGATATTCTGTGTCTATCATTTAAATACACCCAAAAATATAAATTATAGACCCTCCATTTCTTTGTAAGTGGGCAAACTTACAAAATCTGCAGGGGATCAAATGATTTTTCCCTACTGTATCTCCTTACCTTTCACAAAATACATACAGCTCCAGACATTCGTTTTGTAAATGGTCAGCAAGAAAGGAGAAGATGTAACCATAGTACTGTGGTCTATGTAGGGCCCTATATATAACCTAAATTACTTCTTTGTATAGTTAATATGTCATTTAACTACTTCAATACTGGACACTTTCACCCCCTTCCTGCACAGTCCAATTTTCAGCGTTGTCATGATTTGAATGCCAAAGACTCATTCATGCAACACTGCACCCAAATTAAATATTTGTAATTTTTTTGACAGAGATATTGCTTTCTTTTGGTGGTATTTTTTAGCTTCTATTATAAAATTTTGCAAATCTCTTTGGTAAAAATAATGCAATTCTGGATAAATTATTTACTGTGTGTGAAAGTCATAGTCTAAAATCTGTGGTTTATATATTTGAAAATTGGTCAATCCTGGTGACACTAAAATGCCAGGACACTACAAATATCCCCCAAAATGACCCCTTTTTGGAAAGTAGGTACCCCAAGGTATATTAATTTTTTTTTTACATACTGTGACCATAGTGACACTGTACTACTCTGTAGATGTGATTAGATGTTTACTATGATTGCCTAGTACAGTGCTGAGCACTATATAAGCAAATCATTTATATGATTGGCATCCATTCTTTTGCCATTGTGTACAATTGTGATAGCTCCAATTTGCTACAGGTATCACATGGTATAGGTGCGCTGTGATTGGCCCTGTTTAAGATAACTGTGACCAATCATAGAGATCACAATAGTACACAATGCATGGCTATCAATTAAAGCCATTGTGTAAAACTGACATGCGATTGGTCAGAGCGATCACATGGTACCGGAGCCAGCCCAGCACAACCACCTGTGTTCCACTGTGTCTGGTGGACACAGTGGGTCACAGATCACGCTGATGTGCGGCCCCCTAGGGAACACATGAGGACCACAGTGAGTGGGAGGTTGTCATAGGACGTCCATCCGGGATAATGGTGCTTCCGGCTCAGCTGTATTATATTATATAGGCCGGGCGAGAAGTGGTTAAAGAAAGAATTTGTTAGGCATGCACACAAAGAGAATAGGAAACATTCCTATAGGTGGGGGGGAATGTCAAACTGCTGCAGAGAGACCACTGCTTCCCCACAGGTGGCAGTGGTACGTCTCTGCAATCTGACGCCAAGGGAAGGGAGTTAGGACTGCTGTCATGAATTAATTATACCAAGTTGTGAATTAATTATACCAATACAATTATATAATGCTATACCACAGCCAGAAGATATAGTTAACTTACATTTAAAGCGGTATTAAACTGAAAACCAAAAATGTAATATATTGCAGCTTACCAATCATTAGGTGTGCTGGCTGCATTAGTTTTCTTTTTTTTTTTCAGGATTTGTCTCCTGTTTTCACCTGGTGATCTGGCCAGTAACAACTCCTGTATTAGAGTTCCCCCACTCTGGATGAAGGAGCAACAGAGACACCTTTGTACCGCAGCATAGTCAGTCAAGGGGGAGGGGAGTGTTAGATGCACTAGCAGACACCCTTTTAGGATAAAGGTTTTAGATAAATAAAAGCTGACCATTGGTAAGCACTTGTCAGTGCTAAATGATTTGTGCTCCATCTGCAGGACAGCTTGTTCTGTTAAAAAACAAAAAAACTTACTGGCAGGATTACCAGGCAAGGATGATTTTGGGATCATACTGGTTTAAGCTCCCGCCCAGTGTTCAGTAGTGTATGTACATACATCTTGCAAAAGCCCGCTGTTGGCTGATGTCACTCAGCTGGTCCAGGCTTTGGAAAGATCTTGACTTTACAGTCGGGATACACCCAGATGTCTGGACTGGCAGCTGGCTCAACCTCCCAGTGAGTCACTGGGAGACTATGTCAGCCACGCCCACCCCCTGCACAGCTTGGCGCTCCAGTGAGCGCTGGAGAGGCAGAGCAGCCAGCCAGTGACTGTTAGTCACTGCAGACTGAATATCAAGAACTGAGCGATCAGCGTGTTTTTGATCACTCAGTTCTGGGTGTAGAGCCAGCAGGGGACAGCTGCAGCTAGGATCAGTGCTGCAAGCCATATAGGCGAGTATGATTATTTTTTGTATTCCTGAACTTCTCTTTAAATACATAAGAACTACCTGCTGTATTTTAGGATTTCACAATATGCTGAAAGCTGCAGATACAAGTCTAAAGTCAAATTTCTAAAAAAAATTTGAGAATATTTACCAAGACTTGCTGATTAAGCAGAGATTCACTTTAATATATTTAACATAAACATAGCATAAAAACCAAAGTCTTACATCATCAAATCTTCTATCAGTTCCTCTTATAAGAAGATTATTGAATTCCCGCTCCAGTGCTGTGCGTGCCTGAAAGACAGGATGTGAAGAATTATCTGGTGAAACTGCTGCAGAACATCTGTCCCCCTGTGAAGAGTGCTTACACCTCTCATCCCAGTTACCTGTGTGTTCTGAGTGGGGATTTGTAGCAGCAAAGCCAATGTGGTATGATCAAATGTCTCATCTAAGGCAATCAGAGAACCATGAACACCGCTTTCTAGAAGATTATTTGCATATTCTTTAAGTCCAATGGACAATATCCAATTGATGACCCGGTCATTGCTCCAGACAAGGACATCTGAAAAAAAAAACAAAAAAAAAACAAAATTTAAATACTAGATTTAACTGAACAAAACACTACCACCAAAAAATTTAAACAGAGAATAACTTGCATTATTTGTTCCAATATCTTATTTTATGTTGTACTATTGGGTGTCTGATATAAAATCTCACACTGACATTTTAAAGACACATAAATCTGGACTCCAGTCTTACCCTCAGTCTTAACACCATCCTTCAGGCACTTGTTTTGTACCCAAAGTGAAGCTTAAGGCTTGGTTTACATGGGCATACTGAAGCATACACGTCTGTTTGTGCCGTGCATCCCCGTGTAGGCCATCCACTTCAATTGAAACACAGAAACTGCATGGATATAGTAGCTGCTCCCAATTTGACATCCATGTTGGTGCGTGCATGTCCCCAGCACAACTGTGCCTGTGCAACTTCTGCAGGCAGACACAGCCCTCGTGCAGGCGTACGCTTAAGAATGCCTGTTTGATCATAAAAGACACAGACCCAAAAAAACTGATCTCATGTTTCTACAACATGCTCACTACCCCAATTGCCACAAAAATAGCATACAATCTCAAACCTCGCTGGGAAAGAGATCTGGGTAACCTAGAGGACGAGGAATGGGAAGAAGCATTGGACACATGCAAAGAAGTATCACCCAAAATGTCAGACAGGTTGACACAGTTATACATAATACACCGTACATACCTAACCCCGCTAAGGGTGGCCAGATACAAACACAACTACTCAGCCATGTGTCCAATGTGTAAGTCCTCAGAGTGTTCATTCTTTCACCTCCTCTGGTCATGTCCACAAATACAGGGCCTCTGGAAGCAGATAGTAACCTTCCTGCATGACAACATGGGCACACCTGTGACATTGGACCCTAAACAATGTCTGCTAGGTGTGTTTCCAAACCCACTGGACAAATACACCAAGGTATTTCTACAGGAGGCTCTTTTCTCATGTAGAAAGATAATAGCTAGGAAATGGATGCGTCCCTCACCACCTGAGACTAAAGAATGGAAAGCAGATATAAACGGGACACTCCCATATAAACGGGTGATATACATCAATAGAGGATGCCCAGACAAATTCAATAAAATATGGGACCGATGGCTACAGTACTCGGAAAATTGCTCATGATCGTTACATATCCCTTTCACACCAGGGAAACACCTTTCCTTAACGAGAGTATTGTACCCACATCCTGTATTAAATGTTAACATTAATAGAGAACACCAGAAGAAACTTACAGTAGATCATTAATATATGTAACCATCTTTATTTAACGTACAGTTACTCTGTAATATATACATGTATGAGTATATGCAAATAATATAACTTGTATGCACTCTGATTCAAAATAAAAAAAACTTTGTTTGGAAAAAAAAAAAAAAAAAAAAAACAGAATGCCTGTTTGAACAAGGCCCAACTCCTAGAACAGTTAAACCCTCTCCTCTCTACATTGATAAAGCCATTTTCTGCTTATTTAAGTTTCTTTTTTAACCACTTCAGAGGCTGAGAGCCCGACGTGCTCTAGTGGGCCCTGTACTCAGTGCCCGACACCGTGGAGCTCGATTGGCATTTGCCAATGAACCCCAGAATTGGCAGGTCTGCCATTGGCGCCCTGTGCTTTTCACAGATGAGAGCAGGTTCACCCTGAGCACATGTGACAGACGTGAAAGGGTCTGGAAAAGCCACGGAGAACATTATGCTGCCTGTAACATCGTTCAGCATGACTGATTTTGGTGGTGGGTCAGTGATGGTGTGGGGAGGCATATCCATGGAGGGACACACAGACCTCTGCAGGCTAAACAATGGCACCCTGACTGCCATTCGGTATCGGGATGAAATCCTCGAACCCACTGACAGACCCTACCCTGGTGCAGTGGCTCCTGGGTTCTTCCTGGTCCAAGACAATGCCCAGCCTCATGTGGCAAGAGCATGCAGCCAGTTCCTGGAGGATACAGGAATTGATATCATTGAATGGCCCCCACGCTCGCCTGACCTAAATCCAATAGAACACCTCTGGGACATTATGTTTCGGTCCATCCAACGCCGCCAGGTTGCACCTCAGCCTGTTCAGGAGCTCAGTGATGCCCTGGTCTAGATCTGGGAGGAAATACCCCAGGACACCATCAGTCGTTTCATTAGGAGCATGCCCCAACGTTGTCAAGCATGCATGCAAGCACGTGGGGACCATACATACTACTGAGTACCATTTTGATTTGCTGCAATGAAATTTCAGCAAAATTACTAGCCTGCTGCATCATTTTTTATTTTTTATTTTTATTTTTTAATATGATGTTACAGTATCAATCCGAAAACTGTGTGATAAAACTACTTTTACTTTCCACGATTACCATTTCCATGATTGCACCAAGGGCGCAGTTTTACTGAACCGATACATACTGCACAATGCGCTTAGTGTGTGAAAGCCTCAGGGTTTGAAAGCTACAAATAAACCCCAAACACGGGAAATGCTTTCACATGCTACTATTCCTGCAGTATCAATGACTGGGACACAAACAGTACCGCAATCACTTTCGATGCAGGTTTGCTGCATCATTTTTGCACTTTGTTTTTTGGGGTGTCTTTGAATTCAGCCCTCTGAAGGTTGATAAATTTCATTTCGATCACACAATGTGGCATCCTTTCATTCCTAACACATTACCCAGTCCATATCAGTATAGATATCCAGCATGATATTTTTCCCCATGGAGATCTGATGTGTTTTCAAAGTGTTACTCCAATTGTTTTGAGCAGTGTATGTAAGCTGCATTGTCAATAAAAGGATAAGTTCACCTTTTGGGAAAAAAATATATTTTGCAGATAAAAATGTTCATTTCTTTTTTTTTTTTACACTGCAGGCTGTAAAACATTGCACCCGCGATTGGCATGGTGACATCAGAATTGTGACAGCGGGTGCGGGGAGAAGAACCCTCACCTGCTTTTACAGAGTGGGGAGCACTGGTGCCGGGAGGTGGGCGTATAGGAGCAAGTTACATCTTAAATATGGGATAACATGCTCTTAAACGTGAACTTATCCTTTCAGACTGGCTGTTCCTGTGAATGAACAGGTTGTGCCTCAGTAATAATGCTTGCTGCTTTTGTATTGGTATCTGTTAAATAATATCAATTCTAACAAACTATTTAACATAATCAATTAACATGCAGTAATATATCTTTAATACCTTTATTTTCATTTTGACTTTCATCTCTTTTCCTCTCTAGTTCTTGCCTGTCATAGTTCAACCTCCGTAAACACATGATGCCACACTGGAAACTATTCCTGATTGGAAAAAGAATTGGGAAAAATGTTATTCCATAATTCTGACTTTTCACAGCCCCTCACTACACAGATCACAAGGTGACCCGACGTGGTGGATCCTACCTGTGAAAGCTGTCCACCATTTTCAGTTGTCCGCGGAGGTCCTTTTTTGTCAAATGGTCCAGCATTCTAGCATCAACAAGGCACTCCATAAAATAACTTCGGTACTGAGGCAGGCCCAAGCTAGGCAGCCACTCGTTACCAATCCACTCATGATTCATGTCGCCATATGCAAGAGTCTAGAATAAGAGCAAAACCTGTGTAAAACTGGTTACAAAACAGAACAATTTTCCTTACCCCAAAATTCCATTTGCTTTATGGCAAAAAGTGCCTTGTAAGAACTACAAACTGCAGACTTGATCTATTTAGTGTCTTCACATTCTGTGAAGAAAACACACATTGGGTCAAACTTTTGACAAAACCATTTACCTGCAAAAGGCAACAAAAGTACACTCTCACCTCTCTGGTGGCTTGTGTCTCCTGCCTTTGCTCCGTTCCAGAGCTGCAACTCTGTATATGGCTAGGAATATTCCCTGTTATGCCCCAATGGACTCTCTCGGTACCAAAGGACTAACAATTCATATGATAATTTTTTTTATTTTTTTTACATTTTATTAACAAAATAGAATAAAACCAGGACATGTACCCATACGTAAAAGATAAAAGACAATGCTTGACGTGGCATATATTTTACATCAAGAGTGCTGATGCGAAGCAAATCCTATACATGTTTGGCAGTGAAAACCGCTTCTTCAGAAGGAATTACTACTATCTACAATACATAAATATACATAATTTTAGATATGACTAGTAAATAGAGAAGACCAAAGTAAAATAATGTTTTTCTATTTTGTTGCTTACCAATGGAGCACCAGCAACCAAAAATAGTGGAGGATAATAGGTGGGAGAGACTGGTATTCGGAAACATACATGCCATTCCTAACCCACATCCTCTTTTGGCACAGATTTATTGATATGATCTGGACTGGACCAGAAACACTTTTAACCTATTTTATAGAATTGCTCAATGATGATTCAAATCTACATTTTATGTATGATTTCGACCATAAAAGCATTACCTTTTTGGATTTAAAAATCATTGTAGACCCCGATGGACAAATCAGAACAGAGCTTGATCGTAAACCGTCAGCAGATGCTGAATGCCGTACACTGCTGCATGACTCAAGTGCGCATACCCGGCCTCTTGTTTGAAGTATCCTGTATGCCCAATATTTGTAGCTGTGACAGTACTGTATGGAGGAGGAGGATCTCTGCGCAAAGGCCAATGCCCTCTGTGAGCAACTTCTTGTGAAAGGCTATATGCGGACTAACTCGAAAAAAAGCCTTTGACAGGGCTGCCTTACGTACCAGAACATCTCTGCTCTACAGCCTACCACAGGCTAAACAAGACACAGCAAAAGTAATTACCAAATTTTCTACTCATTATAACAGACTACGTATGACCCAGTCGGGTCACTGGCATTTATTGACAGACCATCATATCCTCTATTATTGTTCCGCATTGAGGGATCACTTAACAAGCAGCCACTATAAAGATGGCCCCCGAGGCACCATTCGCTGAGGACACTGCCCTCTATGTCATTGGGTCCAGGAGGGCACTACCTTCATACTCCAACGGTGAACGATTTATATCGCCCACATTTGTGTGTCGTTTATTTAATGGTTTGTTTATGCAATGCGTTCTATGTCGGCAAAACTAATAGAGAACTCCGACAGTGGATTGGTGACCACCTTTACTACTCCACTAACGGCAAGCTCACTACCATGGGACGCCACATTGGTTTATATCATAGGTTTAAACCTGAGGTTATTAAGTTCATGGTCCTGGAAGTGGTCCCCAAAGACCCGCGGGGAGGAGACTGGGATTGTTTGATCTTACAGCGGGAGACCCTGTGGATCAAGGAACTCAGTGCCATTGTCCCCCTGAGCCCAATTGAGGTGTTAACTTACAAACACTTCCTGTAAAGGAACGTTCAGGGCCATTTATAAGTACAGACTATGTCTCTATTGACAATATTCTATTTTGGACCTAACCGCTCAATCTGTGCAGAGTTATATCCTGCCTGTTCCCCATTTTCCCCTCCCTTTTCCCTTTATTCCTTATTACTGTAGTGAACATGTTCTGATGATACAAAATTATAGATTTTTTGGTGGTTCTTAGTTCCAGAAAATATATCCGTTTAAGCATGCTGTTTTGATTAATTGATGCCCTTATATATAATATATTGGTATTGCATACACTTATGGTTGTTTGTTGCCTTAAGAGTACCAGCACCCAAGCATCTGGCTGTGGTGTTTGGCGGACAGGGTGGGGGCGGTCCCAGTAGTTTGGGTATACCCCTCCCCCTGCTGGAATAACAGCTGTCAGTGACAGGCTGCATCCTCCAATGGCCACACGCATGCACGGGAATCCGGCACATGCGCAGTGCAGAGAAGTGGATCCAGCGACGTCACAATACTCGCAAGGGTTGGGAGCATAAATAGCACAGAGAGCGCAGCCCTCAATGTGGTAGCCGCCAACATGGGGGAGATTTTCCCATTGGACACATTACTTGTACTACCTTACCTGCCTGTCCAAATTACCGCAACCATCTTGAGCACATATATAACTAGCTATTCTCTAAGTGAGTGATTCCAGTTACTAAACAGGGAAGCACAGTACCCTTTTACCGCAGATGATTCTTGATAAATCCTCTTGTTTTGATAAAGCTTGAGTAAAACTGTCTATTTCTGGTTGCATTGTCCTTGCACCACTTGGGTGTTAATTAGTAACTCTAAAAATATCCTTCATCTCATAGGGGCTCTCAGGCATCTTGGACTTCTGGCTGCAAGTTAACAGATTATGAGATACTGACACCCCACAGAGACCGTGTAGCCCACACCTACCTTGGTGAGGTGCCCAGAGGTTCCAAGTAAAAAATCTCCCCCTCCCCCAGGTTGCAATACACGGCTACTCTATTGATATATAGGTCAGTCCATCTTTGATTATAGCTCTACCTGAATCTCTGCACTAGATATGTGCTTGTGGATTGCCTCCGGTGTACACTGGAAGGAGTACCTTTGGGTGCCCCTGCAATTGTCACTATTTTTGGTTGCTGGTGCTCCGTAGGTAAGCAACAACGTAGAAAAAAAAAAAATTACTTTGGTCTTCTGTTTACCAATCATCAGATCTAAAATAATGTAGGTTTAATACTTTGTAATTTCTATGATTTATTATTCGTATTGTAGATGGGAGTAATTGATTCTGCCTGAAGAAGCGGTGTAGAGGATTTGCTGTGCATCACCACTCAATCAATCAGAGCCATTGATGTAAAAAATTATATGCAAGCATTGTCTTTTACCGTTATGTATGGATACATGTCCTGATTTTATTATATTTTATTGATAAAACGTAAACTTTTTTTAATCACATAAATTGTGTTAGTCCTTGGGTAGCGAGATAGTCTATTCTCTCTTTCCCCCCCATCTGGGACATGGCAAGGAATATCCCTAGCCATATACAGTTTGCTATGATTAGGATGATGGTACCTTTTATTGTATAGACACCAATCTGAGGCACACGCTCCATGTAGAGAGCTGCAACTCTGTCAGAATCTTCAGTATCGGACACTTCTGGGAGTGTTGGATGCCTGAGACCATGCCATGGGCTGTGGTTCCATCTACAGACTACTATGTCACTGCTGTTTCCTGGAAAGATGTAGGAGTTGGTGGAAGGAACCATACAGCGCTCAGCAGGGAACAGAAGAACCTGATTTCCAGAAATGTTGAATATCGAAGATTCTAAATAAAGGCTGCAGTGCTACAATGAAGGGAAGGTGGGAGACACAGGTAACCAGAGGGTTGAGTATACTCTGGTGGAGATTTACTAAAACTTGTGCAGCTGTGCATAGTAACCAAACAGCTTCTAACTTCAGCTTGTTCAATTAAGCTTTGACAATAAAATCTGAAAGCTGATTGGTTACTATGCACAGCTGCACCAGGATTCTGTGTGCACCAGTTTTAGTAAGGCTCCATTCACACTTGTACGACTCCAAAGTTGCCCAACTTTGGAGTGCAACTTTGGATGGGTGCGACTTGGATGTGACTTGTTGTCCCTCTGCAAAGTCGGACCCATTGTTCCACCACTGTTGCATGTAAAACATTCAGGTATGATGTTAACATTGAAGTCTATGGCATGAAAGTTGGACCAAAGTAATGCATGAACTACTTTGAAGTTGCTGCGAATTGAAGTCACACATTTATGAATGGTTCACTGGAAAACATGGGGCACAACTTGATGTCCAAAGTTGCACAAGTGTAAATGGGGTGTAAATCTCGCCCTTTGTTTTTTTGTTTTTTTTGCAGGGGACTGCTTTTGCCCAAGGTTTGGAGCAACAGAGTCACTTTAATATTTCCAGCTATGGAAGTGTACCTACCCTGTCAAAATGTAAGATAAATTAAAAAGAAGCAGCAATAAAACAATCCATGATTACATTGGGTCTATACATACACTGCTTCTTTCAGTAACTGCTCTGAACCCTAGACGCAGATTATATGTAAGAGACAGCTTTTTTGCTACTCATCCCTTAAATAAGGAGGAAGAGCTCAGCTCTGACACTATGGAAAGTGTTTTCAAGGATACTTGAAACATATGAAAATACAACTTAACTAGAAACTGAGAAAATTTGCGTTTAGTGGAAAAACATCACGCCGTAGCCTCTTTGAAATGTGTGAAGACAGGGTATAAGCTAGCCTAGAGTGCAGGAAAATGTGAGAGTCCGATTTCTGTGCGCTAAAAAGTGATTGAAACTGAAAAGGTAAATTAGTGAAAAACGCTCAAACCTGAGCCCAGCTTCCCTCCTCATCTTCCTGGTGTTAGGTGGGTTAGGAAAGCAAAAGAACACAAAACATTAGTCAGCAGGGTTAATGGGAATAAAGTGGTCACTCCATGCAACACACAACCCCCTCCCCAAACCTCCAGTGCACATGCAATGTGGAAACACATAGAAACCATTAGGGACCTCTGTGTTTGTTAACATGGTCTCAATGCCACATAAATTTTATTCTAGAATTCACTATATATTTTATAATATATATTTTGCACTGTGCGCAAACATGGGAAGGCACTTTAACAAATTCCTGACCTAGGACACGAGGCTGCCATCAACTAGACACTGGAAATTCCAAAGAGTGCCAGACTAAGTCCAAAATCTTTTAATAGTAGGGTTTGCTTAGGACATAAAACAGCCAGTATGGTTCAGTGGCTCAGAACACTCCCGCTTCATCAGGGCTTGTATATTGCAGAGGGGACTCAAAACCAAACAATCACCAGGATTGTGTTATCACTGAAATATTCCAGGGCTGAGCACACTTGTGCATTGGATGCGCTTGACCCTTATTAGCCGCTGTTTCATCCCCGACTGTCAGAAATGGATATTTCTGATCAGCATTTGTTAATTTATAAACACTGACCTACTGTAGTCAGTTGCTGCTTTCAGAACACCTAGTTACAATTTATCTAGTTTTTGGAACCCTTGCACACAGACGACTGGGTCTTTGCAACAAATCCTGGTGTATTACGCCTGCATGTAAAGCGTAGTCGCTGCATACAACCGCCCATAGATATAAATGGCTGTGCATGACTGTTGAGTATACATCGGTGCTTTCATAAACATGAGTATAGGTAACAGGTGTATTCCAAAAGAGAAAATGTTCAGTATTTTCTTTCATACGCTCGTAAACTATACAAATGCTTACATAGCCAACGGATCTTACGGAGGAGCCTTTGTGCCTGTTCGCAAATAGAAATGACTGGCGTTTTTCTGCACTGAAAGAGCACCAGTCACCACTAGGACACACAGTACACAATTGTTTTCTATGTGCCCCGTTCACACTGCAACACAACCTGGAGTAGATCAACTTCTGTCAAACAGGAATGTTGGACTTTTCTATATCTGTGGATGCAGCCTCTGATCAGTTTATTTTGACAGTGGAGAGTCTTGCTGTCAGAATACAATGTCCCAGTTGGGGGATTCCTCCATCCACCTCGCATGTGTATTGAGGATGGAGGAATCTGTTTTTTTCCGTTCAGCCTTCCAGGTCAACGGAAAAAAAAAAAAACATCTATGGCTAGCTTTAGTTTGTTGAGCTGATGTTGCCGACATGGCCACCCATATCTAGAATTTTGGCAGATTCAGCAGGAATTGGTCAAAATTTGAGCCATATGTGAGCTGTTGAACAGAAACTCACAGAAGGCACTCTAATAATCTCAGTGGCAAAGAGAAGGCCTCACAGTCTGCCAATAACACAGAGGTTCAACTAGTTTCTATTCATTTCTCAAATTAACCTCTTAAAAGTTGAACAAACCTCATTAAAAACGCCAGTTTGGCCAACACTGAAGAGGTTATAAAAAAAAAAAACAAACATAAAAAAAACCTAAACTCTATCAAAACAAGAATTGAGCGTCTACAAGTACACTTGTCGTAAATCTACAAAAGAAAAAGGTGGCAAGAGGCACCCGCAGGAGAGGCTACACAACACAGGCGGTGCTGCTGTAAACTAACCGTTTGTGGAGAGGCTGTGAGAGTTTCCATCTCTTCATGAGTAACCCAGACATTTCCCGTGGACTATTTACAAGCACATCCAGTGAGAGAAGCAGTAACAGAGAGGGAAGGTGGCACAACATATAAGCAACAGGTACACAGTGGAGCAGGAAAGAGCAAATGCTAAGAGTCTACGGCAATTAGGTTTAACCAGACTTAAGTCTACATAGGAACACAGCTGAAACCCTAATGCCATTATTAAAACATGCCATTAAGGTAGTACAACATGATTCACTTTGTTCGGACACATATTTTACAGTTCTTTAAAGGGAAACTAAAGTCTTTATCAAAGTATATCAAAATATATATATATAAATCTTTATAAAATGTTTGATAAGTGAATTTAAGCATCTTAAACTAAAACTGCAATCAAAAACCTTTCTAATTCCCCGACAGGTCATTAAAGTCGATCTCACACTTCAACATAATAATGGAATACCAGAAGTTGTTTTGCATCTTTTTATATATGCAACTTTTATTAAAAGAATACCTGGTAATCCTGCCATGAAGGTCCTTATTTCAGGCAGATCCTATTTCAGGTGTTTCCTGTTTTGGGATAACAACTGTCTTTAAACTATGGTCCTGTGTTGTCACCCTGTCAAATGTGCTCCTCATTGAGGCTACAAGTGGCTGTCCAAAGACACACTACTAGTAGGGTGCACCATTGTTCCCATCAGGAACCCGGTACAGAAAAATCATGTGCAGCCACCAATGGAGCCAGTATATATAAGACAGGAAGTGGCTGAAATTCAGAAAAGGAAGTTGGCACCACAGTCTAATACACAAATAAGTATCTTTAAAGTGGAACGTCACTCTCACAATCAACATTGATTATTTTTAATCCTCATGCTGCTAGCATTAGTAAATCGATATGATATACTTTCCTATTTACTTCAGGAGTCTTCAGGAGGGGAGGAAAGAAGGGGTTCTCTCAGCTAAGCACCCCTCTCCGTCATGCATGCTTGAGCTAACAGCAGATGTATTTCAGGAAGTAAATGCTACATGAATCATCTGCCCTTACTCAAGATGGCCGTAAATGCTAGGGGGTTGTTTTTCAAAGTGATTTCTCAACAAAATAAAGCAGATACATGGATGGATGTAGGAGTTTGCTTTGAATATTAAAAATGAATTAAATTGTGTTTTTGGTTTGTGGTACTCATATACAGAGAAGATCCACTTTATCGAGGAACAGTCATAAAATCCATAAATAAATTCTACACGTTTTAGCTGATCAGGCCTTAATTATGTCCACGAGTAAGGTCTGATCTGTCGAAACGCGTAGTTTGTGTGGATTTTATGACCATTTCTTATTACTCATTGTGGATTACTTGGGGTGCCAGCTTCCCTTTCCGGATTAAATGTGTGTTGGGCTTACACTGGCTGTCAGCCAGCGCATCGGTGCGTATTTTTGAGGAGTGGAGGCAGAAGCGCTGTCTGAGTGTTCCAGAAGTGGCTGAAAGGATGGAGATAAACAGCACTGAGATGCAAAAAAAAAAAAAAAAAAAAATCAAAAAAGTGGTGAAAATTGTATTATAATAGAAAAAAATATGAGAAAACCCCCACCATTGACAACTGGAACATTTGCCAATGGTGGAGGTTTTATCATACAGTATTATACTTTTCTCATATATAGTAGGGAAAAAGTTTTGGCTGGCATTCCACTACATTGTAAACATTTTTTTTTAACATCTTAAAAAACTGTTATTATATATGGTTTGCAGTTACAGATTAAATGGAGGCAACAATATTCAGGCTCTGCTTTCTTAGTAGCAATATACGATGACTGTCTTTTAATACTCCTATTCTCAGGGCAGGTCTGGCCTGACCAAAACTGACTTGCTATAAGCCTAACAGAGCGGTTATAAAGGCAGGGAGCACTAATCACATTCCATTATATTCCACTGACCCCTAGAGGGCGCATTTCTATGTAAAATTTATATTAAATTATGGAATAGGAAAAAAAAAAAAAGGGAAGTGAAAAGATTTGTCAAAGTACTGTCAGGTAAATTTTACAATGACAATCGGAATGTATACTCATTGAAAAACTATAAGCTGTACTTTTTGCTTAACCGCAACAAGCATTACTGATTGTCAAACTAAGTTAATCATTCTCTCCCCTGTCAGACATGACTCCACCCTCTGATGCATTTCACCCAAGGGGTTTAATTATAGGCGGTCCTCCTATGATTAATTCCATTGAGTAAAACTTGTGAGGGCGCAGCCACGCCTGACTTCGTCTAGCATCAATAAAGCTTGTTGCAGTTCAGCAAAAAAATACAGCAGAACGCAGCTTATGCGTCCTTATGCCTGGAGTGGGAAAGGCAGATCCCGCACAGCTGGCTGCTGCATCTGTTTGCCTGGAGTAGTGTCATTTATATTTATTTGAAAACAAACTATAGTTTCCCTTTAATCCAATTAAAGAAAATGCATTTTCTTCCTATGCATAATACATTACAAAAGACATGTGTTGTTGAAAATGCATAAAAGGCCAATGAACAATTAGAAGTAGGTTATGACAAAAATGAAAAATTGATGTATAAACATTCCATAAGATGGATACATAAACATTTCAATAGGGTATTTAAAATGCATGTGCTGTATACATATATAGCATATATTGCAGTAATGACAAAGCTGTCCAAAAATAACTATAACCTCTTTTTTAATTGCTGCATGTGCCTGCGGGGGGGGGGGGGGGATTCCCCTTCACTATCAACTGGAAGACACAGGAAGTGAGGGGCAATCTCCCTAAATAAGGGGAAATTCCACTTCTGAAAGCGGTCAATGGAACAGGTGTCCCCACCGATTCCCTACTGTTGGTATAGCTTCAACTGTCAAATTTTAGATTAATCCTAAAAAAGTTCCCAATCAAACTCAAATCTTTTGAATGGTGACACAGACAACAGTCAAAACTTACCCGAACTATTAACCCTACCCATCTCGGTCTAAAACTAAAAATCCTGTCTGTAATAAAATGTTAAAGAAAACTCATCAGGTGTATCAATGTGTTTAAAAATGTTAAACCCTGTGATGTTGGTTATAATTAAAAATCCTTTAATCAATTTCCGTGCACATCAGGAGCCCCGGGATCCAAGGTGGATAAAATACAAGAGATTTAAACTCCTGTCCAGCTTAAAGTATAAGTAAATCCTCGCCTCGCCTTGTAAAACAGAATTTAAATCCCCCACTTTTTTTGTAAGTGATCACATTCTCTGTTGCATAGGGATCTTATAGGGCTAAAGTCTTCCCAGTGAATGGCCGTGCCAGCAGAAGTCTGTTCGTTGGAGGAGAGCCGGCTGAGTTCGCAGCACAGCCAGAAAACGGACCATGCTGTGCTCTCTCGCCTAGTGTGGTCAGGTAATTGAAAAGCAGAGGGACTGGTAGGAACACCAGGGAGTTCACATAAAAGGAAGGAATACAAAGAGAACAGGATACTTCTCCATACAACTACATGGTACAGCAGGCTCATATCAGGAATAATAATTTCTGGGTTGACATTTTTTAAAGTGCATGTATAGCTAGAATTGTGTTTTGGATAGAGAATAGAAAGGATTAAAAACTCTGTCAATCTATTTTTCCTGTCTGTGTACCATTTATATTCCCCTTCATGTCCTGTCTCTTGGAAAATTAAGCTGACCATACATAATACAATTTCCTTATTCAATATTCTTTAGATTTATCTTCAACTCTATAGTGCAAGAGCCTACCTGAATACAAACTGAAAGTGTTAAGGTTTACACTAATTTTATATGGTTTTGGTAAATCCAAAAGGAAAACTGTAGAAGAAAATTGTATAATGTATGGAAAGCCTTAGCAGATGTGGTTTTCACCTTGAGTTTGCAGAAGGCAAGAATCTAGTCTTGGTTTGAGTGATTACCATTAAAGTGAGCTCTAACGGTGTAACACATTACACTTATTGTTGAATTTATTATGTTCAAGCTATATGTACAAATGTTATTATGATTGTACAAATGCTACACTTTCTATTTTACAATAAAAAATATATTGGACAAAAAAGAAAGCCTTAGCAGAAACCTTCCAAAGGGGAATTCCTTCTTAGACAGTTCTTAACCAGGTACAAGTGTACCCATTTCTTCTGGAACAACTCTAATATATTGAAATTTCTCTCACTTTTTTTTCTTGGGGACAAAGGTTACTGTACAAATAGAGGGGGAAAACTCCCCAATGTGGACACAGACAGCAATAAAAACTTGACAGAGGATCTAATCCTTCCACAAAAAAAAAAAAAAAAAAAGCGCAATCCTTCCTGTAGAAAAGTCACATGCCCTCCCCATCCAAATCCTGACTGTTAAAGGCAGGAGAAGAACTTTGCTGTGGAAGGTGGTTGCGATTACACGGGCAGAAAAAAATGCTCTATTTAGATGCACACAGCGTATAGTTTTGTTCACATCTAAAACGCAGCATTATAAGAGCCCATACGTGTACAGGCGCAGTCATTCATTAGAACAAAAGAAGAATTGTACACATTAAAACATGCTTAGGCCTCATGTACACTGCTGCTGGTAAACGGCCATTCAGAGGCAGTTGGATGCTTTTTTCAGCTGCCCCTGAACTCATCCAATGTTATCTTATGAGTACATGTACACAGGTTTGTTTAAAGTCGTTTTTAGGCAGTTGAGTTTATAGGCTTTTCTTTGAAGGCAAAAAAAATGAGTTCAGGACGCCGAAGTTTCCGACGCTTCAGATGCTAAGCGCAGTACCGGTGCTTAGCCACATTTCATTTGCAGGCGTTTTTCATTTTTGGCTATTTTGAAAAAAAAAAAAAAAAATTATATATATTATATATATATATATATATATATATATATATATATATATATATATATATATATATATATATATATACGCAGACACCGCTAAACGTGGCATGTAAACGCGGCAAAACAGACGTTTTAAACGTGGGTTTTTATCTGTCAAGTTAAATCGTTCAGGAGAGGTTGTAAGAACGTCCCGTGTACATTAAGCCTTAAATGTAAGTACTTTAGGTGGGTACTTTAAAACAGGATCTACTGTTAGCTCTGCCAGCAAGAACCCGTGTTCCACACAGAAAACACGCATATGCCTGTGTGAATGAGCTTCAAGTCCAACAGGCATCAACGGTCATTTGTACAGAGTGCCCAGGGGCTCTATGGGTGCACAGAAATCAGTATGAGGATAAGAATATACCTATACTTTGGCAGTACTGTCAGTTTAAACACACTGATGTACCTGACAAGTTCACATTTGTGAAGAGATCTGTCAGGCTAATGAGATTGCAGCAATCGCCCACTTTTCTCTTTTGTCACAGATCTACAACAGACGTTCACAATGAAGTAAACACCAGCTCTAGACAGCAATGACTTCTGCACTTAAAGAGAACCAGTCATGACTGGGCTTACACAAGATAAAAATATTAACTGTACAACTTGTGAAAGACTTGTGATTTCCCCCTATTCAGGGATAATTGCTCTGTCTGTGCCTGACACTACACTTTAAAATGCCCTGTAGTTGTCTACGCTCATCTTTAAATACACCTGTCAGGAAAAATATTGGTGATACTATTAGGACTGCTGTTTAAAGGTGCAGGCTCCGATGCAGTTTTGTCGATCTTCTGTCTCTGACCAGGAACAAGGTAGATAAGTCTGAATTATTATTTAAGTATTATTGTCCTAAATGCTTGTGGCATGGACAGCAAAACCAGAATCAAGATAAGTGAGATGGAGGCAATTGAAGGATAAATTCTCCTTTTCCGAAAAAATAATAAAGGCACATTTTTTTACAGGCAAAAAGAAGTGTGCATTTATTGTTTTTTGTTGCAGGAGCCTGTAAAGCATTGCACCAGCGATCAGCAGATCACTGATGCCATGCAGGTCTCCTGCAGACCTGTCAGTAAATAGGCTTCCTCTTATGAACAAGCCGGTACATGCTGACAGGAAGAATGAATGAACTACCATAGAGCTCACAGCGCCGTGGTAGTTCATTGAAAACTACAAGCCGACAGATGCAAAAGGCTGCCGGACCTTGAAGGGTTTCCCATCACAGAAGGATGTGAATGAGTATTGCAGCCTGGTGGGTGGAGACCCATGCAGCCATGTTTTTTTAACTTTGACAGCTAGCGGATGTAGAAGATACCCCGCTAGCTGGCACAGCGGGGGAGCGGAGAGGTGTGAGGGCCGGTGCATTCATAACATGTTACATCCCGAATATTGGTCTAACATGTAATGAAAGGTGAACTTATCCTTTAACACTATTAGACTTTAAATGGCCTCTGACTTCCTGACAATTAGGCTCGAGTGTGGTAAAAAGTAATGGGCCTCCCGTTGGGAAAAGGAAGTGTGAGCTTTTGAGGAAGAGCAGTGAGAGGTGGCTTTGCTGGCGATTCAACAATGGTCGCTTAATGTTACCCAATGTCTTTCGCAAGCTGTATCTTCTCTTCATATGAGGGTGTGAGATGATCCAATGTGTATACAGTGTAGTAGAGACCATGGTGACTTTATACATTTACGATGGCGCTGCCCAAAATTACATCTTTACTGGCAGGGGGTCATGCATACCATTAATTAGGTCTTTCAGGTCACCATTCGTGAGGATCGTAAACAATGCCTTTTAGGTATTTTAAGTGACCTTCCCACAGACGAAGTCTCGAAACAAGCCATAGCTAGGGCTCTTTTCCAGGCCCGAAAACTAATGTTATGAGAATGGAAGTCAAATGATCCCAAACACTGAAAGCATGTATATCCCAAATGGGTAACACCTTAAAGCTTGAACGCTATATTCATCAGCACAGAGGGTGTTCTGGCAAATTTCATAAGTTATGGGCTCCATGATAGGACACCTAGGGCCTAGCCCCGGTGTATCTCATTATGAATCGCCTACTATAGTGTAATTGGTTATCCTATGTATTTGTCTACTTGGGGTGGTATATGGTATCAAGATCCTCTGGCACTGTTGCTTGCATTTTTTTGCGTTAAGGTATATCATATCTGTTCGATGTATGATGCAGTTGAATCTGTATGCGCGTACGTTTTTTTTTTGTGCTCTGGAAACTGTACTGCGTTTCTATTTCTTGATAAAGTGTTTTTGGAGAAAAAAAAAAAAAAAGAAAAGAAAAAGGAAAAGTAATGGTGTCTCTAAGACAGCATTATCAATTTATGAGTGAAAACAGATATTCTTGCCTAAGTCCATCCAAGACTGATTTTCTTTAAATAATAATGCATTTTCTGATTTTCTTTAAATAAAAATGCATTTAAAAAGGGTGGTAATTGCCAATTTTGGGATAAATCCCAAAATTGTTTTATTTGCCAATAAAAATAAATAGGACACCACTGTGTGAGGTTTATTTATACTCTAGACACTTAAAAAAAAAAGACTAATGTACTCCAGGAATCAGTTCTCCACAGTAACTATTGCACAGTCCAGAGCTCACAAAGACCCAAGTACATTGTGCCAGTGAATATCTATGTTAAACAAAACAAGGTCTCAATACCTGTAAGACAGTGACAACAGATGACTGTATTTTTAAACAGTTATTTTTTTTTTCTTTAGTCCCCCTGCCAAAATGCTGCCTATCCGCACTGGGGTGAGGACACTTGCACCCTTCACACTACCATAATATCACTGTCATGGCGCTTTTAGTCCTTCACCTCCAAGCAGCTTCAATACATTTGCTCCCTTTATAGGTCTCTAAACAATTCATCTACTGTATAAGCTGATGGGCTTATAGAGGTCTATGTGAAGAGAGTACGCACAGCTGGTGCAAAGAAGATTTTAGCTACTTGGATGCAAGGGACTGAAGGAGATATGGTGGCGATATTACAGTAATATTGTATAACATATTGTTTGTATACACAGTAACCAGTATGAAGCAGAGTAGGAGGGAGACGCCGATAACCCCAGACAAAAATTTTCAGGGCTTTGGAGATCTGGACTGCAGACTATATACTCTCACCACGAAGAAAGCAGGTAAGCGTTCCAATTTAGTATGGTTGGTGATCATCACTGACTTAATTTTAAAACATCCTGTGTTTTGTAAGACAAAAAACGATTTTTTTTTTATAACATTGACACATTTGATCATCTACGTACCGTTCTCGAGGTTGGAGGAGCTGATGGACTGGTTAAGGACATGATCTCCTGGATGGCTAGTCTAAGCTTTAGCCTGTGAAGTGGGTTACTGATACCGATTTCTCTCTGAATTTCAGTGTCTGATAGAGCCGACATTATTGCTCCACTTTTCACATTGGCCCGACAAGCAGCCACGTACCAGGCAGGCATCCCGACCCAAAGCTGGAAGTGTAGTTAAAGAGGTTAGAATCTGTTCTCTGATGAAGTTTACTGAAGTTTATAGGAATATGCAGGAATTACTTACCTCCAACCAGACAACCACAGTTGGACCATCCCACTGTGCAAATGGCAAGCCCTGTCTCCGTGCCTCTTCCAAGAGCTCGTGCCTGCAAATACAGCATTAAAAACCAAAGTGAAAACATTGCACATTACACATCGCAATAACTGCATATGGTACTCTCTATTAAACGAGGGTAAATAATTTTAAATGTGACTTACATACGCACACTCACTTTAGATATGCCATATTGACATATGTGATACAATTTTTATTTCTTGGCGAGATTGTGGTATATCGCCCTTTTTGTTTAGTGTGAACATTTATAGGTTTTACACACTGATATTCTTTCTAGGGCCACTGCCCTAGGTTGTTTGACACTGTACTAGCGCTACACTTTATTTTGTTTATTATTTTTGCACAATTTGTCTGATTGTAGTATTGGCTGCTTTCTCCGTTTATGCGTGATTGGTGCGGTATTATTTTTCTATTTCTTAAATCATTTTAAAGCTGAATTTTAGCATTTTGTTTGGGATACATTAGTTATGGTGTGTATTCCATTTCTGGCAGGCTATCTGATTTTGTAAAAATCCTTACTTCATAGCTACCAGATATTACCCTGTGCAGCTAACTTCTTGTGCTGTATGGGTTAGCAGCAGCCACCCACCTTCCCCCTTCTGCCCACTCCATCATTCAAAAAGCTTGTACTACTATTCTACCACAATGCATTATGTTCTGTGAAGAGCAGATAAATGACAGGGTGTCCACCGCCCATTCACAGAACACCTTGCAGTCTTAAAAAACAAAAAAAAGGGAGTAGAACAAGGTCTTTTTTTCGTTGCAGATAATGGATTCCAACCAGAAGCAATACGCCCATCATTGAGTTCTTAACAAATGAGGGGTGAAGGCTGTCCAACATCCACAGGAGGCTACATAATATTTAGAGAGATGACACCATCAACTACAGCAATGTGAACAAATATATGAAGTTTAAATTGTGTCATCTCTGTAAACATTTAGTAGCCTTCAGAGCATGTTGGACAGCCTGTATCCTCTTGTCAAGAACCCAATGTTGATTCTGAATGGAATCCATTATTGACCTGCAATGAAAAGAAGAGGAGTTACTATAGAGGAAGAGTTACTCTACCAACATGTGACATTTAAACAACTTTTGCAAGTTAAAAAAAAGTTATGCCTGCCTTTTGCATTTTCTCTATTGCGAAGAACAGGAACAGGGCTAGGAATTATAGCATGGGGGATCTCAATATGGACTAAGACATAAGATGCCAAGGGCTGACTCATACCATCAGGTTCCTCTAACTTCTACTAAAATATTAGGTTGAGCTGGACAGACCCTTTAAAAGCAGAACTAAGCAGACTCCTCTATTCTATAAAATCGCATTACAATTAGGGTTGTCCCGATACCGATACTAGTATCGGTACCGATACCGAGCATTTGCCCAAGTACTTGTACTCGGGCAAATGCTCCCGATGCTTCCCCCTGATACCTTGAGAGTCAGCAGTGATCGGAGCATGGGGGAGTTACAAGCTTCTCCCCCAGCGGCTTTCAGCTGCTTTAGCAAAATCTACACAGCAATGATCGGTGCTTGTAACTCCCCCACATGCGATCACCGCTGATTGTCACCACATCCTCCATGCCCCCTCCGTTCCGCTGCCCCCCTCCGTTCCGCTGCCCCCCTCCATGTCCTCCTCCTTCCTTTGTGTATGGACAGTCAGCTGACTCTGTCCATTCACATAACTGAAACATTGTAACCTGTGATTATGATGTCTCAGTTTATGAATGGAGAGAAGCCGCTGTCTTCTCTCCATTCATTTTCAGAGCAGCTGAGGCTGCAGAGAAAGGGACTGGGGAATCTCTATCTTCGGTCTCTTTCTCTGTCTCAAGGGGGGGATATCAGGGGTCTATTAAGACCCCTAATATCTCACCAAGGCCCCCCAACAGGGCTGATTAAAAAAAAAAGTATCGGTAATCGGTATCGGCGAGTACTTGAAAAAAAGTATCAGTACTTGTACTCAGTCTTAAAAAAGTGGTATCGGGACAACCCTAATTACAATAGCACAGCAGCAACATTACAGGGCAGCAAAGGACTTCTTCCTCATGCAGCATTATGTCACTGCTGCCTAAAGGTGTCCTCTGGTGGCTATGTAACTTTATTGTTATGTTTTGTAACGTAATAAACAGAGGTGGATTTATAGCATATAGGTGTGCTAATGACAACTATTTGCTGTATGGACAACTACACAACTGCACCCTCTTTTGTTTAGTTCATTAAACACCCAAAACCGAGTCATAATGCGCCTGAATCTATATTTACTGCTTTATGGACCTAAAGCCACTTTACAAATTAACATGAAATCACGTTTGCTTTAAAAACATATGCTTTTGAAAGGAGAAATATAAATGAAACTGCAGGCAAGTATCGCATAATTGATTAAAGCTATTATGTAAACACCTATGTGTAATTTCCTGATTTTATCAAACAGGCTGCTCACAAGGACAAAAATAAGCTAAAATGCTTAGTTTGAAATACAGAAAGAAGACCCACAAACTTCAGAGGAAACATTATAACACAGCACCCCAAAATAGTAAACACGCCCGTCACCTGTTCACAGAATGATGACCACATGCAAGTAGTGCAGTAGAGAAGAAACCATCCAAAATGCAGCAAATTATCATACTCACCCCGTTCTAAAACTAGTAACAGATTACGTGGGAAGCAAATAGAGAAAAACAAACACATAACGCTCACAAACCTGTCCCTTATTGTATATTAGCAACAGAATGCTAGGAGCAACAACACTGGAAAAATTGGGTAGGTAAATAAATGCCTGGTAGATATTCGTATATAACTGGGATGCAAAGAGCATTGTTTCTCAAGGATGCAGTTGGCACACAGCTTAATAATATCGCTTGACAGCTGGCAAAAAATAAACATTGTGTTCGAGTCAAAGAAAACCCCACATTTGTGCCAGGGGAAGCTGGAGCATGTGCTATGCAGCTTCAAAAACACTACATCAAAGCATTTTCAAAAATTAGCTAGGCAAGCAAAATATATCCCGTCATGATTTTAATATTTTGTCATGGGTGCTATGTTACAACTAAAAGGAAAAATATATTGTTCAAACTGAACACTTCAATAAATAATTTTGGAAAGATCAGAGCCGGAATAAAATCCAAACTGATTCAAGCAATGTATTCATTGTTTTTAATTATTTTTGAATATGGACAGCATAGGGCTGTCAATGTGCACGCAAGAGGGGAGAGCAGAGAGTTGACCTTATCAATATTTTGCAGGGTGGGGAGGGGAGACAATTAGGAAGGCGGACATCAGTGGCTATTTAAATGTTGAGTATCGTCATCAAGAAGGAAGGTGGTTGTTGGAACTTGTTTCTCCTTCATAAAAAGTGTAAGCATTAGTTTGTACTTCTATCTTGTGGTAGAGATTCAAACTCCCAGAGTTACATTGTGCAGGCAATACGTTTGCACCCCCACATTTGAGTGGGATTTCCTTTAGGCCCATCTGAGGCAAACACTAAAGGAAACCCAGTAGAAAGAAAATATGAAGGCTGTCATTGCTCTTGCTTGTCTTTAAAAGCAAAGGAATTTAAAAGAAAAGTATGGGTTTGTTTTATTCGTTTTTTTGAAAATTTATACTGGCCTAGGTGGATGCAGTATCAGACCAATGCTGCAGCTGTCCCCTGGCGCCTCTGCACGGAGAACCAAGCCACTGAACATCGCCGAAGGCTCGGTTCTCAAAGATCCCAGAGTGGAGAGCTGCTGACTGCCAGCATCTCTCCTCTCTGCTCCTCCACGCTCATTGGAGCGCTGAGCTGTGGAGGGGCGGGGAGCGATCGTCTCAGCAGCTCGCTGAGACACTGAGACTGCCATCAGTCAAGGCAGCTGGCGGATCTAGACTTTGTAAGTTGTGATGACCAGGTGCCTGGACTGATCCTGGTGACGTCAGCGGAAAGCGGACTTCAGACCACTCTCCGCTGAAAACGGGTGCACTTCTGTGACCCTTAGGAGAAGCCCAGCCTAAAAAGCTCAGGCTGGACTTCTCCTTTCAGTGGTTGTAAAAGCAAAATGTTTATCTTAATGCATTCTATGCATTAGGATAAAAATCCCTCCGAGTGCAGCAGCCCCCCTCAACCCCTCCAATACTTACCTGAGCCCCATCTAGATCCAGCGATGTTGCAACAGTGTCTCGGCTGCCCGGGACTCCCCTCCTTCTTGGCTGAGACAGCAGCGCAGTGCCATTGGCTCCTGCTGCTGTCAAAGTCAGTCAGCCAATGAGAAGAGAAAAGGGGGCGGGGCCACGGCTCCGTGTCCGAATGGACACACAGAGCTGTGACTCGGCTCGGGTGCCCCATAGCAATCTGCTTGCTGTGGGGCCACGAGCACTGAACAAGGACCCGAGAAGAGGAGGATCTGGGCTGCGCTGTGCAAAGCCATTACAACAGAGCAGGGAAGTATAACATGTTTGTTATTTTTAACACAAAATAAAGACTTTTCATTTACTTTAAGTCTACGGGCCACTATGGTATTCCAACAGATTTGGTAGTTTGTATCACCGACTGGAAATTGTCAGGCATATTAGAATCTCTGGACTTCACCCTGAATGTCCTTATTTGCATGGTTGTTCCAAGTTAATGTATCTGAATATTGAAGCCAGACTGTGCTAGAAAACTAGCAATTTAGGCAGGCAGTACAGCAATGGCAGTAGCCATACTTAATTCAGGCTTTTCACTTTTTTAAATATATTCCTAGATGTCAGATGAATACAGTTTTAAAGGATAAGTTCACCGTCCTTCTGGAACATGTACCATGTTGCTGATCATGCAGCTGCTCGGCGTTCCCCGCCCTCTCTGGTGACAACAGTAAGGGGAGAAATTCCCCATACTAGCTGTCTCTTTTTGAAAGGACCACGGCCACTGGGACTGTATGGTCGGCATCTATGCTGACAGTCATACTGTCAGCATTTGGCATACAACTTCGAAAAATTACTCCACCTTGAATTTTTCCACATTTTGTCATGTTACAACCAAAAACGTAAATGTATTTTATTGGGATTTTATGTGATAGACCAACACAAAGTGACACATAATTGTGAAGTGGAAAGAAATTATAAATGGTTTTCAAACTTTTTACAAATAAATATCTGAAAAGTGTGGCGTGCATTTGTATTCAGCCCCCTTTACTGTGATACCCCGAACTAAAATCTAGTGGAACTAATTGCCTTCAGAAGTCACCTGATTGATAAATAGAGTCCACCTGTGGGTAATTTAATCTATATAAATACAGCTGTTCTGTGAAGCACTCAGCGGTTTGTTAGAGAACCTTAGTGAACAAACAGCATCATGAAGGCCAAGGAACACACCAGACAGGTCAGGGATAAAGAATATGAGAAGTTTCAAGCAGAGTTAGGTTATAAAAAAATACCCCAAGCTTTGAACATCTCATGGAGCACTGTTCAATCCATCACCCGAAAATGGAAAGAATATGGCACAACTGCAAACCTACCAAGACATGGCTGTCCACCTAAACTGACAGGCCGGGCAAGGAGAGCATTCATCAGAGAAGCAGCCAAGAGGTCCATGGTAACTCTGGAGGAGCTGCAGAGATCTACGGCTCAGGTGGGAGAATCTGTCCACAGGACAACTATTAGTCGTGCAATCCACAAATCTGGCCTTTATAGAAGAGTGGCAAGAAGAAAGCCAATGATGAAAAAAAGCCATAAGAAGTCCCATTTGTAGTTTGCGAGAAGCCATGTGGGGGACACAGCAAACATGTGGAAGAAGGTGCCCTGGTCAGATGAGACCAAAATTGAACTTTTTTGGCCTAAAAGAAAGACTGACACTGCACATCACCCTGAACACACCACCATGAAACATGGTGATGGCAGCATCATGTTGCGGGGATGCTTTTTTTCGACAGGGAAGCTGGTCAGAGTTGATGGGAAGATGGATGGAGCCAAATACAGGGCAATCTTAGAAGAAAACCTGTTAGAGTCTGCAAAAGACTTGAAACTGGGGTGAAGGTTCACCTTCCAGCAGGACAACGACCCTAAACATACAGCCAGAACTACAATGGAATGGTTTAGATCAAAGCATATTCATGTGTTAGAATGGCCCAGTCAAAGTCCAGACCTAAATCCAATTGCGAATCTGTGGCAAGACTTGAAAATTGCTGTTCACAGATGCTCTCCATCCAATCTGACAGAGCTTGAGCTATTTTACAAAGCTGAATGGGCAAAAATGTCACTCTAGATGTGCAAAGCTGGTAGAGACATCCCCAAAAAGACTTGCAGCTGTAATTGCAGTGAAAGGAGGTTCTACAAAGTATTGACTCAGGGGGGCTGAATACAAATGCACATCACACTTTTCACATATATGTAAAAAAGTTTAAAAAACATTTAATATTCTCCTTCCACTTCACAATTATGTGCCACTTTGTGATAGTAAAAGCTGTAAGCTTCTTTTGGGAAAGGGAATCAAGAGATTTGATGAAGGTTCTCTGTAAATAAATAGGTCTTACTTTTTCTGTAGCTTTCTGTTCTTCTCAGTCGGCCCACCTAGCTTTGACAGTCCAAGAGATTCCTGGGATGTACTCTCAAACTCTGGAATTCCACCTAAAGATTAAGCAGAATGGAAACATTTAGGACCACTCACAGTAAGGAGCATGCGCTGCTAGGCATTAATAACATGTATTCTTGCATGTGTTTTCACCTTGCTTCAAAGCATGCTGATGTGCAGTGTGTTGCACGTTCCTGGGCATTTTATGTATTGCTATACTTAAAGTGGAGCTCCACCCAAAAAAAGAGAAGCTCAGCATGTACGCACCCCCCCCCCCCCTTCCTGCCACATTTGGCACTTTTTTTTTAACCTGGTTTAGAGAGGTACCCGCTCCCATTTCAAGTTAAGATTGCCGCAGCGATCTGAGCTGGAATTTTGGCCCCCTCCTTCCCCCGCAGTCTTCTGGGACACATCACAAGTCCCAGAAGACTATGGGACCATTCACAAGGTGCAGCGTGACTCGCGCATGCACAGTAGGAAACAGGCTGCGAAGCCACAATTCTTCACTTCCTGTCTCCCCTACTAGAGATACTGGTGCCTGCACCCAAAAACGATTGAAGAATGGGCTTCTGTGAGGACATTGCGGGATCCCTGGACAGGTAAGTGTACTTATATTAAAAGTCAGCGGCTACAGTATCTGTACCTGCTGACTTCAAATTTTTACTTGTAAAAGAATAGATATACTCGGCTTTCCCGTGTTACTGACCCCCATGAAAAGGGATTCACCACTGAATTTTACTAAGAAACCAGCACTTTCTAGAGTGTTAATCTCCTGGTCTCCTGCACAAGATCAAGGCTTCTCTGTGCAAAACCATTGCACAGAGAAGGTAAGTATAACATGTTTTTTTATTTTGATTTAAAAACTGTGAACCTTTAATATCACTTTAAAATGAGTCTTGTGTTAAGGTAGAAGAAACAAAGGCAGATCCACTGCCTACCTGGTCCCAGAGTTTCTTTCCCCATTTGTCCAGGCCGACCCTTCTCTTTTTTGCCAAAAAGTCGACCAATGGATGACTTGATTCCTTTCTTCTTTGGGGCTTTATTGAGTGAATCTTGACTACTGTTACTGCTGCTGGGATTGCTTACTTGACCATCCTGTGAGCCTGTAGAACTATACAAGAAAAATTGAATAAGCAGTATGTATTAAATGAAACTATGCATATAACATGTAGAGTGTCATGAACCTGTGAAAATATTCAGAGCACGTTAAATTTCATTTTACAAAAAAGGTATTTCAAAGTTGAGTTGAACTTGTTCTTACCTACTCATTTTGGTGGGTTATTTTTGTGACCAAGATTTCTTAGCTCATAAATTTCAACTGGAAGATGAAGAGCCAAGAGCTGTGTGAATTGTTATCTAAAAAGAGCCACATGGAGAGGATTTGGGTCTAAAACTCACCCTAAACTTTTTATTTTTAATTTTCGATAGGGGGGATGGGAACAGAAAGAGCCCTTTTTTTTCAGGTTATGTGCTGTCTGCGTCCTCATTGCAGAGATTTGCCCTGCCTTACTGTCCTGCCCTGCTTCAGCAGAAGACAGGCAAATCCAGGAATACAATTCAAGTAACACTGTACTTCTCAATGCATATGTTTGAGAACTGCATTTCGGGCACTAGTAGGGAACTGCAAGGGAAAGGCTCCAGTTTAGTTTGCTTGTGGGCTCCATCTATTACCTCCCTACAGTTGGGCGATTGTTGGCATACAGTAGATGATAGTTTCTGTCCTCTCAGGCCTTAATTGACAGGTAATGTGCTAAATTGGTCTGACAAAATTGGTTACCTTTATAACCTTTAAATTATTCCTATTAACGTTCTCCACCATCACAGCATAATGATTACCTATAGTCTGTTCAGTAAATTGGTTTTTCGTTTCCTCCTCTCAGTAAAATGGTGAGACCAACATCTAGAGTTTGGAAACATTGCCACTTCCAAAGCAATTTCTGTTGAGAGCAAAGCTTCAATTTGCAAATATTGTGAGAAGAAATATTCTTTTCCAAATGCTACAAGGATGACAAAACACATCTTTGCATGGCAGAGGTGCCCTAAAGACATTAAAAAATACTTTATGGAATGAAATGATGAGGGCCATAATGAAAGTGTGAGGAGCTTTCCACTCCAGAGTTCTCATTTCAGAAACACTCTTTCTGCTGCTTCTGGCTCATCACGAAGTGTTTCTTCACCAGCAGCATCTTCAAGTAAGGACGTGTTACAAACCACTACCTCCCAAAAATACACAATCCCTTTATTTATAGACAAAATTACACCTGAAAATCAGGAGAAACTTGAACAAGCTCTTGCAAGAGCAATATATACTTCTGGATTAGCATTGTCAATAACTGAAAACGCATGCAGGAAGCTTATAAATTATTACATGGGAAGGGGGGGGGGTTTATCTGTTCTCATATATAGTTGAAATTTGCTTAACATACAGTCTTTGTTATTCCATTTGTAATAAAAAATACAATTTTAAAAACCCAGTTGTTTATTTGCTGAATAAGCTGTATATTTCAAGCACAATACTTTTATATACACTGAATTTCATAATCCCAGTGTGACAAAATTACTTTCAAATTTGTAAAACTACTGCACACTGAATTTTTTTAAATTTTTCCAAAAAATTTAAATTTCTACAGAAAAAAAGGTGTTATTTTTCCCCATGGCTTTAACCGCTTGCCGCCCGGGTAACGTCGCAGACTGAGCGGTGATATCTAAATGATGCCTTCAGCTACAGGCATCATTCAGATATCGTCTTTTAAAGCCGGCGATTACCTTCACCTTAAGAATGATCATAGTGCTTCTCCCGGCTTGCCCCTGTCATCAGCGATCCGGAGAAGGAACAGACCAGTCCCGGAAGCTGACCACAGAGATTTCCCATTGGCCAGATGGTCCCCGGGGTCTCTATGATCGTTCAGGAGCTGGGCGCGATGTTATGACGTCACGACCGGCCCCTGCATTTGAAAAAATGCCACCGCCTCAGCTGGGAAGCTGAGATTTTTTTTATTTTTTTATTACAGGCTTCCCAGCCTAGGAGGTGAGATGTGGGGACTTATTGACCCCAGATCTCACTGTAAAGAAGACCTGTCAAGCACTATTCCTATTACAAGGGATGTTTACAGTCTGGCTTTCGCTCACAGCACTCCACAGAAACTGCCTTACTAAAACTCACTAACCATTTACTAACTGCTAAAACCAACAGCCAGTACTCCATACTCCTACTACTTGACCTCTCTGCGGCCTTTGATACTGTTGACCACCCGCTCCTTCTCAATAAACTACATTCCCATGGCCTCCGAGATTCTGCTCTATCCTGGTTCTCTGCCTTTTTATCACAGCGCTCCTTCAGTGTCACCTACAACTCTGTCTCCTCCTCTCCTTTGCCCCTTTCTGTGGGGGTCCCCGAAGGCTCTGTTCTTGGACCCCTTCTCTTCTCTATCTACACCTCCTCCCTTGGTCACTTGATAACCGCCCACAGCTTCCAATACCACTTATATGCTGATGACACCCAAATCTATCTGACTACTCCTCACCTCATTCCTTCAGTTTCCTCTCGCATTACTAACTGGCACTATCAGCATGGATGTCGCACCACTTCCTTAAACTAAATCTCTCTAAAACTGAGCTATTAATATTTCCCCCCGCCCGTGCCCCCCTTCATGACTTTTCCATCAAAATCAACAATGCAACCATCAGTCCCTCCCCTCACACCAGGGTACTCGGTGTAATCCTAGACTCTGACTTGTCATTTCAGCCTCAAATCCAATAGTTGTTAAAAGTTTATAGAATTCACCTCCGTAACATCTCTAAAATTTGCCCCTTTTTAACAAATTAAACCACCAAGCTCCTCATTCACTCCCTCGTTATCTCTCGCCTTGACTACTGCAACTCCCTTCTCATTGGCCTGCCTCTCCATAGGCTATCCCCTCTTCAGTCTATCATGAATGCTGCTGCTGCCAGACTTATCCACCTTACCAACCGCTCAGCGTCTTCCAACCCTCTCCTCCAATCCCTAAACTGGCTCCCAATCACCCAACGACTTAAATTCAAAATACTAACTACAACATACAAAGCCATTCACAACTCTGCCCCGAGCTACATCACCAATCTTGTCTCCAAATATCACCCAAATCGTCCTCTCCGCTCTTCTCAAGACCTCCTACTCTCAAGCTCTCTCGTCTCCAGGATTTCTCCAGAGCCTCCCATCCCCTGGAACTCGCTACCTCCACCTGTCCGGCTATCCCCTACTCTTGCTACCTTCAGGCGATCCCTGAAAACTCATCTCTTCAGGAAAGCCTATAACGTCTCTAACTAATCTTTTACCATTTCCATCAGCTCATTCCCCACAGTTACAACCTTTTGTACCACCTGCCCCACCCTATTAGATAGTAAGCTCTTCTGAGCAGGGCCCTCTTTATCCTCTTGTATCTTATTGTATTATAACTGTATTGTCTCCCTTTTTATATTGTAAAGTGCTGCGTAAACTGTTGGTGTTATATAAATCCTGTATAATAATATAATATTTACATTCCTTGTAATAGGATTAAAAGTGACCAAAAAAACAAAAAAATTTAAAAAAGTGTCAAAATAGAAAAAAAATATTAAAAATAAAATTTAAAGTGCCCCTGTCCCCGCATGCTCACAGAAGCGAACACATACATAAGTCGCGCCCACATGTGTAAACGGCATTCAAACCACACATGTGAGGTATCGCAGCAAACGTTAGAGCGAGAGCAATAATTCCAGCACTAGACCTCCTCTAACTCAAAACATGTAACCTGTAAAAAAATGTAAAGTGTTGCCTATGGGGATTTTTAAGTACCGAAGTTTGGCGCCATTCCACGAGCGTGTGCAATTGAAGCGTGACATGTTAGGTATCTATTTACTCTGCGTAACATCTTTCTTATTATACAATAAAATTGGGCTAATTTTACTGGGTTTTTTTTTTTGTTTGTTTTTTTAATGCATGAAATTGCTGCACAAATACCGTGCGAGATGAAAAGGTGCAACGACCGCCATCTTATCCTCTAGGGTGTCTGCTAAAAAAGCATATATAATGTTTGGGGGTTCTGTGTACTTCTCTGGCAAAAAAAATATGGATATATATATATATATATATATATATATATATATATATATATATATATATATATATATATATATATATATATATATATATATATATATATATGAGAGAAATGTCAGAATTGGCCTGGATGGCAAGTAGTTAAAGTTTCCAAACATTTTATATCTCTATCAGACTGAAAAAAAAAAAAAAAAAAGGAAAAAAATACTCAAGTCCATCACAAACCGAAAAAAAAATGGTATCAAGGTAAAAACAAAAAAGCTCCAGTACAATTTTATCCCACAAACCCTTACCTGCTGTCCTTATGACAGCTGGGTTCTCCACAATCCACATTGTTCCCCAAAACTTCCTAGTTGTAGGAGAGAATTAAGCGAGTTGCTCCTGCAGATGTCTGTCAGGAGCTGGGAAGAAGGAGCATAACCATGGCTTGCTGGGCGCTGTGCATTTCAAAGGCCACACACAGAGCTACAGTCGGGCACGAGCATACATGGGTGACTCTTTTGCAACTGGCTAGGCAAAGGAGATGCACACAAAAATAATGGGCAAGGCTGAGGTTCAGGCACCACATGTGCATAAAAGAAAGATGAAAGTTTCAAGGAAGCAGACTACACATTATATACAAGTCGGTCTTCCCTGAACTAAAATTATAATAATTAGGTATAGTTTAATTATCTTTCTTTTTTTTTTTGAGAGAGAGATTAAGAGCTGGTATTTTTACATTCAAGCAGTTCCCATGACCTGACATCACTGCATCATGAAGCACAAGAGTTACATTTCATTTCAACAAAACTGCTGAATCTGCATCTTGGGGGGAGGGGGGCAAGTATTCGTTATGACAAAATTTTTAACTGTATAAACAAGCTTTGCTTGCCACATTAAAACAGATTTGCATACCGCCTGAAGTGGAAGTTGCTTACCCAGTCTGTCCTCACTGTACACTGTGTTGCGCAAGCTCTCTGTAAAATTTCGGCAATGCCGAGATGACTAACTCCCATGCATGCACGGGAGTGAAGTCATCTTGGCATGGCCAATGAAAATGGTCAGGGATCAATACCCGGAAGCTGATGGGCTGAACAGGTCAGCAGGGAGCTCCGGGACCTCGCAGAGCTGGAGAGAAGGTGAGTATAGTTCTTTAAGGTTACCTACTTTCTAATGTCTCGGATGTCCTCGTGGCTCATGGTGTGCAATGCTCCTTTATGAACTGAGCTTAGTCGCAAAGATCTGGGAGAGGAAGGAGGGGAAGTCTCGCACCGTATCGTAGTCTTGTCATCTCGGGAATCAGTACCTGGAGGCTGGACAGGGCAAGACATGCATTAGGCACAACATACACTATTCTCCTACCTGCATCAAAAACAATACAGCGCAATGAAAGGACAATAAAAGCTGAATATCAAGCAAAAAAAAATATATATATATATACCAAAAGGGTAAGAAGACCAAAATAAAGATAAAAGATATACAACTTAAAGTTACAAAAAATAAAATAAAAAATTGCACACACTGGTAACCTGCTGCATTTAGGAAAGCCAAAACCAGTGTTGGAGACTCTATTTTACCTGTTCGTTTTTGCAATAGATTGTGCCCTGCTGTCTCTAAGACATATTCAATCTGACCCATGATCCTCCCCCCTTGGCTCCAGGCAGGGGAAGCCTGCCGGGAGAAGACAGTGATAACTGCTCCACTGGTTCTCACAACCATCCTAATAAAGTTTCATGCTTTTGTCATCCATGACCGACAGTCACTTCGCTCTGCTCAGAGTGGATAAGCACTGAGCGATCAGCGGTCATGTGATTGCTCAGTTCTTGGGCTTAAAACCGGTGGGGGACAGCTGCAGCATCACACTAAGGTGAGTATATATGTTTGTTTGGTTTTTTTATCCACCCCAAACTTCTCCTTTAAGATTAACCTGTAAAGAAATTTACTTTAATTTAGAGTTTTTGCCAGACATTTATTACTCACCTATGAAATTAAGAGGCTACCAACATCTAAGTCATTTTTACCTTCTTGACATGCACAGCATTAAAATAAATATTGTAATAAAACAATCACAGCTGAGAGGTCACAAACAATTTAGAAATCAAATAAAAACCAAAAATCACAGTAATGCATTATTAAAAGTCACATCATCCAAAACTGTTATTTCAGCTACGGAAAACTGCTTGCATTTCTCAGGGATCCCCGAGCTTTAGGTTTGCTCAATAGTTTTTTCCTCAGAAGATGTGGGTCTTACTCCTGCTGCTGAAGGTGAATTTTAAAAGATTCTAATGTATGATGAATAAGGTAAATCGGGTTATCGAAATGGTAGCTGGACAGCTCAGGGATTTAAATAGTTGATTTATAAAGGAAAGAGGATTTTTTTTTTTTTCTCCGACTGACAATGCAGTGTTTTCTCCCCACTTCACTTGCATGTTATGACTCCTTTTTAAAATGCAGAGTGCTGTGTGAAGCCTGCAATGTCCTATGGAGTACTGTTTTAAGAGCGCTTCATGGGGCACTTTGGGACTGGAGGAGAGGTCAAGCACATGACTTGGACAGGTGACTGGCGCTCTCCTCTTCCTGGCTCCCCCCACCATTCATAAATAAATTGGGCTTCCCTGTCTTTAGAGTCCAGAAGCAAGCAGAGGGCACATTTGTCAAACACATTTCTGTGTTTTGTTTTTGTTAATAAAGATGACAAAATAAGTGCTTTATTAATACACCCCTAATGAAAATTCCAGTTTTGGATCGGGTGAAATTTTAAAAAAGGGCAACTGTGACACAAATAAACGGCATGCAATAGCACAAGTTGTTAATAGACAAAATCAACAGGCTATTTATTACCTTTCTACGATATTTCCTTAAATCGCTAGGCTGATAGAGACATGCAGAAAGAGGAGTTAGTAAGAAAGGGAAACCACGAAGAGAGGTACAGTATCACCCATTACTACTGGAGAAGCCAAATTAGAATATTACACAGTGCATACAGTAGACAGTCAAGAGATGGCGTTACACACAGAAAAAAGTGTTAGTAATTTCAGATCAGTCACTAGAATGATCATGAGCATCAGAGTTGTACGGTACTATCAGTACAGGCACTGGAGGGGCAGAGTTGTATATCATAGGTTCAGGCACTGAAGGGCCATTATTGCATATTTTCAGTACACTGGGGGGGGGGGGGGGGGGGGCAGCATTGTAGGGTATTTTCAGTAAAGGCACTGGAGGGGCAGAGTTGTACGGTATCGGTACAGGCACTGGAGGGGCAGAGTTGTATGGTATTATGGGTACAGGCACTGGAGGGGCAGAGTTGTATGGTATTATCAGTACAGGCACTGAAGGGGCAGAGTTGTATGGCATTATCAGTACAGGCACTGGAGGGCAGAGTTGTATGGCATTATCAGTACAGGCACTGGAGGGGCAGAGTTGTATGGTATTATCAGTACAGGCACTGGAGGGGCAGAGTTGTATGGTATTATCAGTACAGGCACTGGAGGGGCAGAGTTGTATGGCATTATCAGTACAGGCACTGGAGGTACAGAGCTGTATTGTATTATCAGTACAGGCACTGGAGGGGCAGAGTTGTACGGTATTATCAGTATAGGCACTGTAGGGGCAGTATTGCAATTGCATAGTTTCAGTACAGGCACTGGGGGGGGGGGGGGGTAGAGTTGTACGGTATTATCAGTACAGGCACTGGGGGGGGGGGGGGGTATCAGTACAGGCACTGGAGGGAACAGCATTGCATATTTCCATACAGGCACTGGGGGGGGGGGGGTATTATCAGTACAGGCTCTGGGAGGGACAGCATTGCATATTTTCAGTACAGGCACTGGGGGGCAGAGTTGTATGATATTATAGGTTCAGTAACTGAAGGGACATATTGCATATTATCAGGACAGCCATGGGGGGCGGGTAGTATTGTAGGGTATTATCAGTACAGACACTGGATGGGGAAGTATTTTATGGCAATCAGTACAACGTTACGATTGAAGGTGCAAGGCCATATATTTTATCAGCTGTCCGTAGAGCAGCAATACAATGCCCAGTACTGCCAGCTTAGTGCAAATGGTGTTACCAGATTAATATAAAAAAAAGACATTAATCCCATTGTTGAGGTGTGACAGCTGTACTAGGCTATGGCTTCAGTAGGAAAGTTGTCATTTACATTAGCTGTGCTTTTTTCATGAAGATAGCTGCATCAACATTTGGTTAACACAGGTACATTTACAGCATAAGATACACATTTTTAATAGCTGTACTAATAGTTTACCTAAAGACCCATGAACTGAAAGAATAAGAATGTTTATTTTCCATAAGGCTGCAGTAAAAATGCTCTTTTCCTTCAAATCCTGTTTTATTCCGCGAAATACAGATACTGCACGCAATATATGGACATGTAAGAAAAGGAAGGTAAGCAAATACTACAGTGAAGCATTACGGCTGAATGGAGCATGGAGTCCGAAACAAATGTATCCTGCAAATAAAATGTCCTTTTGACCATGGCAGTATAACATGTATTACAAATGGTTAAAGTAGTCGTTAAGGCTGACATGAAAAGTGATGCCAATGTAGTACATGTGGAGCACTACACCCACATCCAGCACTACAGTCATATATATAAAAATACCTTTCATTGTCCAGTTCTCTAGCAGTCACGTGACTACTCTGGCTGTTCTCCACCTGTCTGTTAGAGGCTGGGGGTATGTCTGGATGTTGCTGGCACTACCTATAGACTGACAAAACCCATGTCCCAAGATGCTTTTGCTGTAGAAAGGGGGTGACTATGCTGCTTGAAAAATTTCAGCAGAGATTTTGAAGTGTTGTCAACCTGCACCAGGAAATGATCCAGGCTGCTCAAAAGTGACAAATCACAAGGTTAAAACACCAAGAAATTGTTTGGACTAACTGGACAAAGTGCAACATTAGGCAAAATTCAAATTAGAGTTTTAGGTTACTTTTAAAATAATCAGTATGACAGGGGGTCTGCTGAAAATGAAGTGGAACTGAAATTCCAAACAGCAAATAGGCTACAGAAGAGACATGCACTGCCTATTCTGCAATAAAATGCCCCTACCTGCCTGCTCCCCATCTTCTCCAGAGCTGTAAACGGAGCTGTGCATGCGCAGCTCAGCTTACAGTGTCAGGCCAGGCCCTGACTGCCTTAATGACTAGCTCCTGAGCGACGTCATCCCCTGCCAGCCAGTGAAGAGGCCCGAACACCGGCACTGGTGAGGGATGGTTGAACAGGTAAGTGTTCACCCTTCAGTTCCACTTTAAAAGAGAAGTTCAGGATTAAAGTGGAAGTAAACCGCATTTGGAGGAAAAAAAATAAAAAATCACCCGCAAGGCAATGTCATAATGTGCTAGTTTGCATCGCATACTAGCACATTATGAGACACTTATTTCAAAACGAAGCTCTCCAGCACCACGCTGTCACTGCTGAGAGGGCTTCCATCTTCCCCTGGTATTCCTTCCGGGTTCACGACCTCCGGCTACACAAGTGGCTGGGGGGCGCGATGACGTCACTCCCACGCAAGCTCACAGCACGGGCTCTGAAGGTCCGGCATACAGTGACGTCCTTGGCTGCATGCACTCTGAACATCTCCAAAACAGTGCATGTTTAGGAGATATTCAAAGTACCTACAGGTAAGCCTTATTATAGGTTTTACCTGTAGGTACAAGTGGTATAACAGAATTTAAGACCACTTTAAGTCCCCGGTCACACCGGTGCTACTTGTCTTGCTGATAGTTTCAAATCGCATGACAATCGCATGGTCAAATCAGTGCAACTCCAACTCCAGTCGCACTGATTTTGAAAGTAGTCCCTGCACTACTTTTTGTAAGTTCAGGTGCAACTTGCATAGACATCTGTGCATAAAGTCGCACTGTCAGTCACCGGCTCTCTGCTTTCCTCCCCCCTGCGCTCACTGGTGCGCCAAGCTGTGGAGGGGGAGAGGCGAGGCTAGTTCAGGCTCTCAACAAGCTGAAGCTGAGCCAGCTGCCAGTCCAGGCTTCTGCTCATTGCAGGCTCAAAATGGGTCACTGGAGGAGTGTAGAACAAACTGCACTCCTGGGATCCAAAGGGGACATGCAGCAAAAACAGCTTTGACTATACTTCTCCTTTAAGTGAATATAATTAATACCCAGTAACCGCCCATGTTCACCCACTAAATGCATACACACATACAAGGGTAATCTAGAAGCCATTGAATTAACCAAAAAAAAAAAAAAACACAATATTAATAAATTGGTCTTTCATCAGTACACTAAATGAATGAGTTCTAGTTTGACTGTTTACTGAAGAATAATGACTGCATGCACTGTGTTATTAACGAACAGAGAGAGATTTCATTATAGCAGAAAAATAGATAACAGCTTGGACCCAAAAAGTTCCCAACCAAGATCAAGCTAGTGAAGAAACATGTGACACCCACAACAATGTCACCAAGCACAACCACTGAGGTGACAAGACACTGGGCAACAGGAGAGGACAGAAGTCAGGGGGTACAGGAGATAAATGCCTTGAATTCCCATCAGCAGCCGATGTGACGTGCAAGGAGCAAGAAAGTAGAAGCTGGAAGAGGTGAGCAAGGGAACAGCAGGGAAAAAAAAAAAAAACTTTACCTGGGATGGTTGGGAGGAATCAGGGCAGGAGGGGGGATTGATGAGGGGGGAGTTGGATGAATGAGTAGTTTCTGAAGATGAAGGCTAAAACAACAAATGGGAGAACACACAAATTATAGGGGAGCATGAAAAATAATGGAGGGGGAAAAAAAAAACAAAAACACATGAATAATGGTAACAAATAAAAGAAAACAAAGGATGACCTAAAAGAAAAGGTAGCATAGCAATGAGGATATCTTACATTAAATCTGCTGGTGCTTGAATACAAGATCTCTGAAATGCCCCTTGTCATGGCAGTACATTGAGGGTGAATTCTCTGAACCAGTCAAACCCATTACATAAATCTAAGGCTGGGTTGACATATATGAGAATTGGATGCGTTTTTAACAGCATTCAATTCGCATAACATGTGAATGTGACCGGCTTTCAATGAAGCCAGTTCACACATGTGCAGGGCCGGTTGCGGTTTGGAAAAGGGTCCTGTGCGTTTTTGGGTCCGGTTCAGGTGCATATTCAGGGAAAAATGTGCACTTGAATTGGTGAACAGAAATGCTCTGGACTGCAAACAGCAGCCGCATATACTGTATGTGAACCCAGCCTTAGGCTATACTGTGCTAGAGATTGGGATATAGGCAACACTAATATACAACAGCATCAAGTGGACTATACAGAACTAAGGCTGACCACACACTATATAACCTGATTGTACACCCTACCATGTAATGCAAGGGCCTGCTCAATTTTCTATTAACCGAATCAGTTGTTTAGCTTCGTCCTCATATTACATAGTTCTGATAACTCTAAAGTAGAGTGTATAGCGTAGGGCCAGCATAAAAGTGGTGTTAAAGTCAAAATGTGAAAAACCACCAACAGGCAAGGTTTTTTTTTTGTTTTTTTGTTTTTTAGAGAAAAGACTCTAGTGATCTCTTCTGTCAAATGCCTCCCCCAGCATATCAGCGGTAATGTAATCTGCGTATGAGTATAGCTTTATTCCACCAAATACATAGCACACTAAAGCCTCGTACATACGATCGGATTGTTGGCCAACAGAGCGTCAGACTTTTATCCAAAGGGCGTGTGCCAGGAACTTGTCTTGCAAACAAACGTTACACAATTGTCGGCCAATGAACACGAACATAGCGACGTACTACGTGGAATTTCAGCTCTTGAGCGCCACCCTTTGGGCACCTTCTGCTAATGTCGTGTTTGGTGAGCATTGATTCCGAGCATGCGTGTTTGTACTTTGGACTTTTGTGTGATGGACTTGTGTACACACGATAGGAAAATATGACAACAGACCGTTGCCCACCAAACATTTACTAGCCTGTCATCCAACATTTGTTGGCGGAAAGGTGGACAACAATTGTCTGAAGGAGCGTACTAACGGTGGGATTTTAGGCAAACAGTCTGTCATCACACAATTCCCTGCCGAAAATCCGATCGTGTGTACGAGGCTTTACTCTAAGATATACTTTGTCCAATGTGAAGCTCAGAAGGAAGCCACGTGGATGAAGCCAGGATGGTGGGTGGGCATAAATCTATAAGCCTCTGTGGTATGAAAAGCTGGACCCACCGCACAGATGGAGCTGGCAGTGTCTATGGCCATCAAACATGCACCTCATATCACATACAGCAGCTGTAGACTGCCAGCTCTATTTGTGTGGGTCTGGCTTTCATACCAAGGAAGCTTATAAATTTTGCCCACATACCATCCTGGGTTCACCCACGTGCCTTCCTTCTCACTTGCTTGTTGGACACTGTATACCAGGAATTTGCAATTAGCGGACCTCCAGCTGTTGCAAAACTACAAGTCCCATCATGCCTCTGCCTCAGGGTATCATGCTTGGGGCTGTCAGAGTCTTGCTATGCCTCATGGGATTTGTAGTTCTGCAACAGCTGGAGGTCCGCTAATAGTATATCCCTGCTGTATACACTAATGTAAGTCTACTATGTATTTGATGGAATACAGTTTTACTTTTACTGATCCTTGCACCCAGTTTTCTCTGCTTTTACATGCACGTGGATAGGATCGGTCCCAGATCTACCTAGGAGCTGCAGAATTTCTCTCCCTTGATTTTTGCTTACACTATGGCTAGGGTCTCAAACTGGTGGCCCTCCAGCTGTTGCGAAACTAAAAGTCCCATGAGGCATTGCAAGGCTAAGAGTTATAAGCATATCACCCTCAGGCAGGTAGTTCTGCAACAGCTGGAGGGCCACCAGTTTGAGACCCCTGCATTATGGATTCTATGTGGACAGTTCCACTATAATAGAGTTAGAAGAGCAGAAAGACTTGGGGAATCAAACAGCCCGTCATCCCAGTGGACAGAGCCTTCTTAGGGGACACAGGATTCACATTATTTACATATCCCAAGCCCTACTCTATAAATCGCTATAGAATAAATGTGCTACATATTTAGAATTCAATTACTTCCAAGGGGTCTATGAGCCAGAAGGCTTTTCAGAAACTATTTGGGAAAATTACAAGAAACTTTGGCAGAAATAAAGTGCCAAGACTTAATTAAAATCAGTTGTATATATATAACAAGCTTTTTTTTAGTTTTGGCTAGAGTATGGAAGGGCTGAAACCACTGTCTGGCTGTCTTTTTTTTTTTTTGCAGTCTGTGTTCTACTGGGAAGAAATTCCAGGGACACAAGAAATAAGAGCAAATCTGCCTAAACTACCTCCGAACAGGCATCCTCATTGGAATACATCTCTTCAATTCCAATAACTCCCAATTAAATAATAACTCCACCTTTGCTGAAAAATACCATTCCTCTCTGGATGATCTATGTACATTACAGGGATTTTAGCAAACTTTGTTGCAAATATCTACTTTTTGTTATGCTAAAGAAATAGTGGTTTGTCTGTGTCCATGTTCAAAGTAAATATAATGGGAATGATTTTATAATTATTAACCAGCTTCTGAGCCTTCAGGGTTCTAATGAGGACATTATCAGGGTCTGCCTTCCCTTTAGACAGGATTTGTCTTTAAGGGCATCTCTCACAAAAATAAGATTGTTGCAGGGGATGCCCAAAATCTGACTTGTATCTTAGTGAGCCAATCACAGAAAGTCTCCAGATTGCCATTAAGCATTTTAAAGAAAATTACAGTGGCTGCAGATTGAAAATGAAAGGTCATTTTTAATACCATTCAATCATAAAATGACTTGTGTAGCAATTGTATATGCTATATACATTTTTTCCCACGAAAGTCGAGTTACCCTTTAGGTTTTTTTACTCAATTCCAGTCCTGGTGAATATTATATACAACTTATGAGGGTACCCACTGATGGCTATAACAAAAATCTGACAAAGGTTCTTGCTGCCCCCCCAAAAAAGTTTTTGGCTTTAGATAGACTAAGCACCTTAAAGTGGTGTTCCGCCCAAAACAAAAAACAAAAAACAAAAAAACAAAAAAAATGAAAAGCCAGCACCTACACATACTGCAGCTGCTGCCTTTTAATAATAGGACACTTACCTGTCCTGGAGTCCCGCGATGTCGGCACCACAGCTGATGTTTCCATCAGTTATCAGGTGCTGCCGCCGCCATTGCAGGTAAGGGTACCCAGCAGTGTAGCCTTACAGCTTCATGCTGGGAACCCTACTGCGCATGCACGAGGCCCCGCTCCTCTCTCCTACTGGCCCGGCGACAGGGAGAGGAGAAGGGAAAAGAAGGGAACCCTGCGGTGGAATTGCGGGCCGCGGCCGGACTCCCGGAAGTGGGAACAGGATACCTGTGAAAGACAGGTATCCTGTCCCCCCTCCCCCCCAAAAGGTGCCAATTGTGGCACCTGAGGGGGAGAGGAGACAAATGAGAGGAATTTCCCCTTTTGGGTGGAACTCCGCTTTAACAAAAATGTAATTGGATTCTCTGTACTAAACGACGGGGAACTTTTACTGATGCTGCAGTTTATTGAAAAACCGATTTACTTTTCCATTTAAAAGGTCAGCAGCCACCAACAGGGAATCACTTTTAGAAAGGTTTTACCAAAGTAAAGGGCAAATCAATGAGAGCAAAGGTGAAATCGCTTACTGAAAAGAAAGACTGATGCAGAATGAGTGACTCATAAGAAACACTAAATGAATAAATAGGAAGATGAACATTCACTCAATATATAAAGTATAGAGTCCAAATGCTAATGCATTCTGCAAACTCCAACTCGGTGATAAACAAGCCGTCAAAAGCAAACCTGACAATCACTCCAGCCACACACCACTCCTATGCAAAGGATGCAATATAAAACCTCAAAAGCAAGAAATCTGTCATTGGAGAACAGGATCAAACGCTGTCTCCTCTGCAGATGTACATACTATTTGGGTAAAAAGTATGTAGAGAACCCCTTCAAATCATTAGGTACAGGCGCTACCAGTGAGATACTGCTAATGCTACAGCACACAAATATATTTTAAAAATGTGGACACTCCCAAACTTGTGAAAACATTTAGGGGAAGGCCCTTTCCTGTCCCATCAGGACTGCACCCGTGTGCACAAAGTCAGCTCTATAAAGGTTGGATGAGGCTGGTGTGAAGGCACACATGTAGACTGCACTTCAAACCTATGACCACCTTTAGAATGAACTAGAATGTCAACTGAGAGACAGATATCTTATCAGTACCTGAACTCACAAATGCTTTTAGATGAATGGGGACACATTCCTACAGAATCAATGCAAACTCTTGTGGAATGCCTTCCCAGAAAAATAATAACTATTATAGCAGCAAAGAAGGGTGGGGTGGGACGGAGAAAGTGGATGACAACTGCACATTAGCGCCCATGGTTATGGTTATACTTCTAGGTAGCCTATAATGGTCCCCCAGCCTGTTGGTGGTTTAGGGCAGTGTATCTCAACCTTTTTTCAGTCAGGACACTCTTTAAAATTCTGCTCAACCTCGAGGCACCCCACTCTAAAATGTAAAAACTAATAGTTTTGCATAAAGTAGCAACATCCACAAATGTAGGGAATCCAACATTAAAGTTGATTTATTCTTCCAAAGCAAACATACTTTTGCACACTGGTACTAGTATTCCAATGTTTCTCTTCTCCCTCACTCGGTTATGTGATCCAGTGCTGATGGAGAGGGGCCAACAAGGATGCTGTGATGGCACCAAGCATTCCCCTTATCAGCCGATGACATTATTGGTTGTTCGGACACCAGTGGCTGGACGGTTGAATTGGTGCACAATGAAAGCCTGTGGCTTTGTGTAACTAAAAGGCAGGCTTCATCCATCTGCTGGCTTGTATACAATTTTTGGGCATTTTTTAGGAATTTTGTCAAGGCGCCCCTGAAGAAACCTAAAGGCCCCCTGGTTAAAAGGCTGGTTTAGAGGGTATGTTCTTGTTTATTATGGTTTTGGAAAGGGACATCCAAATATAGTTGAAGGTTAGGAGTCCACATACCTTGGCCATATAGTATAGGTGGTGTCAATGCAATATTTTAGTTCAGGCTCATTATCCCATTTTGCTAGTTCTGCTTACTATTGATTTCCTATTCATGCACCCACTGCTCTGTATGAGTGTCTCCTGAGCCTTCTCCACTAATATACTACATTTTCAAACCTGCACACAATCGCTCTGTATTAGATCTGAAAGGACAGCCGGGTAAATTCCAAAAGGGCTACAATCGAAGAATATCAGTTTGCCTATAAATTTCTGTGGGCTGATAGTCGTCCCATTTCAATAAAATGGTGAATTTTACTCCAAGAAGATAAACTTATCCTAAGAAAGAGAACTCCTATCACTAACCACTATTAATGCTAGTTGCCTGACTGTTATGGCGATCCACTGGCTTTACTAAGAACAAGCATGCACATCATAAAAGTCAGAGAAAAGGGATTAGGCAAAAGGAATTTCCAGAATGAAAGGTCAGTAATAGGAGAATTTCATGTTCCTCTGAGCAGAAGTTGTCCTTTACTATTCAGCTGCAAAAACACTGGAATCAGAAATGTAGAATGTTAATGGGCGCCTTCCAGAACAGAGAAATCAAGGCTGCCAACGCCAACCACAGCAAGTCAGACGTGAACTTTTTTTTACAGTCAGTAAGGACAGAGCTTAGAAGCTGTATACTTGGTCCAAGTCAGTGGCTCACTCGGTAGGGATGCAAGGATGTAGTTAACAGCTTCAGAGCTTGCACTGACCAACAATTTACCAATGGCAGCTCCAATAATTCGACCTTAACAATTTCACTTTAACAAACATTACTGGCTGTAGTAGCAATTGGTAAGGATCACAAAAGGTAAACCTGTGCCCTTCGAAAAGGAAACCGGTCATTAAAGAAACACATACACTGGCACTGCAGGCTGGTTTCTGGTCAGTGATTCAAAAAGGTACAGTGTTTTCAGAAGGAAAGGTCAGCAATGGCTGATTCCATATATCAGTGTAATCAGTACCCATAAACAAAGAGCATTACATTGCTTAAAAAGAGCATCCTGCGCCCCCCCAGCATTTTCTAACCTCACAAAAATAACCTGGTGTAGAAAGTAAATACATACCAAGGTCATAACACCTAGCCTGTCCACTTCCCGGGCAGGACTGTGAGGAATTCGTCTGGGAGTGGAGCGCCCGCTGCCAGGTGGGGAGGAGCCAGCAAGAGCAGAGCCAGTGAAAGATGGGGGAATAGAGGTCATCGACCGGAACCGCCCAAGGTTATCTAAACTGCCACTGCCCACCCTAGACTCGATCTCTTCGGCTCTCTGCTCAGTCGTCTCCTTCTCCTCCTGAATCAATCTGCATAAAGCAAAGCAAGAGTCCGGTAAATATTTTGTACTCATGTATGTAAAACACACACACAGGTTTAAGAGTTTATATTTGAAGAGGTTGGACAGAACCAGCAGGAAAACAAAAGAGGTATCTATGCAATTACCCAGGTGGATTAAAAAAAAAAAAAAAAAAACACCAAACGACTTATTGTGTAACACAAGGGATACAGCACAGTATGCATAAATGTAAAGCCAGTAATCTAGAGACTTCAGGCATCTTTACCCTTAGTTACCAACCTGCAGCATACAGTAGAAATGGAAATATGAGTGTTCAGGTCATAAATAGTTTCACATAGCGAACACATGAGATATCAAGGAGCCATTGCCACATATTAAGCCTTACCTATAGCAAACTCCTTCTTAGAAATGGGGTTGCTGGCCAACTGCATCAAAGTGATCCCTCTCTGGCCAGTTCCTACACTATTTTTCAGATTTACCAACTCTTATTTGCTAAAATAGTTACTCTTGAGAGTGTGGACATATAGTGCCAATATGGGGCAGACACAGCTGAGAAGAGAAGCTCTGCACCAACACTCATATCTCCATTTCTACTGCATAGTGCAGGCTGTTAACTAAAAGGGCAGGGATGCCTGAAGGTTCTATACTACTGGGTGTATGTTCATTCATGTTGTTTTTTTTTTTTTTTTGGAGGGACCCACCTGGGTACTTGCACAGTTAAAGTGTTTATAAAGGTTGAAGGTTTTTTACTTTCATGCATACTATGCATGAAGATAAAAAAAACCTTTAGTATGTAGCTCTCCCAACAGCCCCCCTAATACTTAACCGAGCTCGTTCGGGATCCATCGATATGCACGAGAGCGGCTGCACCCCCCCCAGGTCTCTGCCTCCTCATGACTCCCATTGCTGTCAATCACAGCCAGAGAGGAGGGAGCAGGGGTGGGGCCGAGCACCATACTGCGCATCTTATGGACACACAGAGCGGGGCTTGAGAGTGAGCACATACAAGTGACCCCATATCAAGCGTCTTGCTATGGGGGCGCTCTGAGAAGAGGAGCCAGGAGCGTTGGGAGGGGACCTAAGAAGAGAAGGATCAGGGCTGCTCTGTGCAAAACCACTGTAGGCAAGTATAAGACGTTTATTTAAAAAAAATTAACCTTTAATATCACTTTAATTTTACCTGCCGATGCTTACACATATACACAGACACCACACTTATTTTTTCCTAGGAAACATGTGCCCACATAACTTACTACTGCAAGAGCACAAGGTGCAAAAAAGCCCTAGCCCCCCCGCTACAGCCACTGCACCACTGCGTATATAAAGAAAACCTCCAACATAAGCATGAATTGCTGACAGTAGCAACTTCAAGACCTAGAACAGGATGTTCTTTGCCTGAGGCCTATTACGAAAAATGGACTGGATACACAAATACTTTCATTCAGCTTGATGGAATTTTCTAATAGGAAGTAACCACAAAACTTCTATAGGTCGATTACCTAGTGAGCAGAGGCTTTCATAAATTTCATTTTATAAAGAGCAGGGAAGAAGATATCTAAACACGTCAACAAACATTTATGTACCTGATTTCCTTATTAATGGCATCTAATTGTTCCTGCAACATAACAGCGAGCGTTTGAGCGTCCGCCTGGCCGCAAGGGGAAAGAAGATCCACAGAGCTGAAAATGGTGTCTCGGTCATCCTCCATATCAGATATATCGACATCGCTCTCAAAAGCTTGGGCTACATTGGCCAGTACACTAGCTTGCTGGGCTCGTTCCCAGTCCTGCTCATTAAGAGTCTGTACCTACACAAACAGAAAACATGTGATTAAGGCATATGTAGCTTTCAAAGGAAGAGAAAAAGTAGGGAAAAAGAAAAACAAAGAGAGGACACTTACGTGCTAAAAGTGGAGATCCAGAGAGTGAAAAAGAGAAAAACAGAACAAGACCTTTAGAAGCAAAGCTCTTAATACAATAGAAGTGCTTAAGGAGGAAGAATGGTTACAAGTCTAAACCAATCATGCATCAAACAACCAGGGCACAAACAAAGCTGCCATCACAGCCACCTGAAATCAGAGCAGATAATTGCTAGAAACACAGTTGGAATGCAGCTGGAAATGTCAAAGGCTTCCTGGGCAAAATGTTAGGCCCATTTAACACCGGGGCGCTTTTGCGCCTAAAATAGCGCCTGCAAACCGACATGAAACTGCCGCTGCTGTGTCTCCAGTGTGAAAGCCCGAGTGCTCTCACACTGGAGCGGTGCGCTGGCAGGAGGGAAAAAAAACTCCTGCAAACAGCATCTTGGGAGTGGTGAAGGAGTGGTGTATACACCACTCCTAAACCGCTCCTGCCCATTGAAATCAAACAAACCGAAACCGTAGCGGCCCTTTGCGAGCAGTTTTAACCCTTTTTCAGCCACTAGCGGGGGTTAAAACTGCCCCGATAGCGGCCGAATACCGCCGCTAAAACGCCGCTAAAAATAGCGTTGTTTTACCGCCGACGCCCCCACCGCCCCAGTGTGAAAGGGGCCTTAGGCTAAGTTCACACTGGCATTAAAAGCAGGCTTTTTAGGGGGGGGGGGGGGGGTATGTGTTTAAAAACGCCCCTCAAAAGCCTATGCAAATGATGCAATGGACAGCACACAGTGCTGTTCACATTATAAAAACATGAAACATCAGCGTCGCTTTAAAATTGAAGCCTCATGACGAGTTAGGAGGCGTTTAAAGCCCTTCAACGTCTCCCATTCAAGTCTATGGTAACGCATTGCAAACACTGGCAGGCATTTGCGGCGCAGTTGCGGGGCGTTAAAATTATGTCCTGTAATGTAACTTTCCTTTGTGGAGCAGTTTTAACGCACATTAACACTCAAATGCTTCAAAACTGCGCATGCTTGTAAATTACCAGTCTAACACCCATACTAAAGCTCATTGACGCCAGTCTAACGCACATACTAACAATATAGGAACATTTGTGAAGCGCTAGAAATTTAGACAAGTGTGAACAAGCCCTTCCTGGAGGAAGGTTAGGCCTAAAACACGTCTGTGCCATTGAGTTAATAAAGTTTATACTCGCCTGTCCTGCTGATCTTTACTTTGTTTAAAAGCTGTAGCCTCTGGCAGAATCTTCACAGCTGATACTTCTGGGGGTGTGGGATGCCTGCGCCCCCGTCATGTGCCATGGATCCACCTGTTGACATATACATCACTACGAAGAGTCCTGTAGTGACATAGCAGTCAGCGGGAGAAACCATAGAGCACGTGGGGGGGCATGGCACCAGATACATCCAGAAGGTGAAGAGGACAAAGTTCAGAGGGGCAGGACCATTTACATTTTACATGTCTAAAAATGAACCACTCTGGCTAAGACAAAATACACCACCAGAAGCCTGCTAGTACTTCTGTCAGCCAGAACGAATTCTGTGTTTCTCTCTGATCCTAGTTTCACTTTGTTACTAAGGGCTCAACTTTCTTAAAGGCCAATTCCATCTTGAGCAACATGTTACACCTGCATTAAGGGTGTAACATGTTTCTAAGCAACCCTCCCACCCCGTGACAGTGTGCGGGGGTTCTTTCTTGCGGTTGCTGTCAAATTTGAAATTGGCACAGCTGTGCAGGGCTCTGCCCATACAGCTGTGACATTCATTTGCAGAGATTTGTGATTGAACAAACTAGAAGTCCCCTCTGCCACCAAGGTAGACAGACTTGTAGTTGCCAATTGAACACAAAAATTAGGTAATAAGCACAATTTTTCCATTGACACTTCCTCCAGCTCTCCGACTGAAAGCCCAGAGGTACAGGCAGGGATCTGGAGAAAGCGGTTGCAGGAGTCTGGCACTGCAAACGTGATCCTGCAAAAATACATCCAATATTATAAAGGCAAACAGAGCCTTAAACGCTATACCTTTGAGGGCTCATCGCGAAGAGCAGCTAGCCGTCCTTTTTGCGGCCTTCGTAGAACCATTGAAGAACTATAGGAGTCCGAGTGGCCATCAGACAATGAGGAAGGAGCAAGAGCATATCGGAAGTCAGGCACACTGCCGAGGTGAGGCCGGCTGTACAGAAACAGTAAGATTTATTAAATTATTATTTCCATCCAAAGGATTTTTAAACTTACCAAGCCTGTACTCAAATGAACAGAAAATATCAAGAACGAAAAGGTAAACCCCAGGCAAATGGCTCAATACACAGATGGAACTACAAGGAAGCTGTTATGCCTGCGATTTGATTTATATCTAGGTCCATCCCATTCCTGAGATTTATACAGCTCCCTCAAAAAACATAGCTAAGAGGCTGCCAACACTTGTTACAATTATAGAATTTAGAAAGAATACTTCTCTACAACCCAATTGCAGAACTGCTTCTCCTGGAGCGCCAACTAGCTCTGCATCTCTTTACTGCAACCAAAAAATGACAGCTAGGGCATGGAAGACACAGGCACTAAGTTTTGAGGCAGTTAAGAATCGCATTGACGATATAATGGTTAACGGAAAGCTGACCGCTGTCCTTTCGGACACTCATAAGTTTCTGAAGGTATGGAGGCCATGGGTCTAATATACTAAACCCACTAGATTTGATACCACCCTTCTTCGGATTTAATGCACACTTGCTCCCCACTGCGAGGACCCACCCTCCCCCCTTTTTCTTCCTCTTCTCTCCTTCCCCCCCTATTCTTTACTCCTCCCTTCTTAGCTAATCTCAACCCCTAGCTCTTCTTTAACCTTCCTCTCAATACTTCTCTTACGTTCAGGTACGTTGCACCTAAGAATCCATCTGGCCACCGGGCATAGCTTTGGATGAGATTGGTTAATTTGCATTGCTTGCTACAAAACTGAGGAGGTGCCTAGGGGGCATGTCCTCAAGATTTGCCAGTGTTCAATCACCTGAAGGTTCAAGCCTATAACCCAGGGGCTATAAATACTATATGCCTGTGCCTTGTACTGTACGAATAAAAGGTTTAAGTTCTCCGTTTCCATGTTGCAGATTTACACTCACATACATCCTGTTTGGTATAAAAACATTGCCCCAGATCAGAAAATAAAAATAAATATAATGGAGCCCCCAGTAGGGGTAAAACCTTACAGGGGTTCTAACCTTTCCCCATTGCATCCAAAACTGAAAAGTTTTAAGAAAAGGTACACTTTACCCTTCTTTCCCGCATAACAGATTTAAAGAGTTAGTTCACCTTTCCACAAAACATGTAAAAATGTGCACAATGTCTTCCCGCTGCACTTACCTCCTTGAATGATTATCTTTCAACACCCACACTAGCAAATGTAGCCATCCTGGAACAAAGAGCCTCAAAGCTGTGTATTACATATTTCATACGTCTGGATCACTACCCTACAGCTGGCATGGGCTGAAGATGATAATCATCTCAGATAAGCGGGAACCAGGGGTGAGGGGATTGTTTTGTGAGTTAAGCTGGCCACACGTTTATCAAACCAATCAAATTTTGATGCATGTATGACCCCCTCCTGTTCATGAGATGCTAATCTATGGATTGACTTTTAACTAACAAGTTTGTTCAAAAATTTAAGCTCGATCAGTGCATGCAACCAATGGGCTAGGGAGAGTCCCGCTGTCAGAATACAAAGATACAGAAGGGAGGATTTCCTCATCCATCTCCATTGTGTGGATGGGGAAATCAGTTTAGTTTCAAAATTTTTTTGTCCAGTCGGCTGAGTAATCTATGGCCATCTTTAGTTTACCTTTTCATTTTTTGTGAGGCTATACACATAAAACTCATAATTCCAGGAGGATATAACAGAAAACGAAAAAAAAAAAAATCACCCACTGAAATTTTTTATCTCAAAATGTAGCCAATTAAGAAGTGAACATACCTATGGTGAAGGGAGGCTGCCCGAATCCTGACTTGCTCATTTTCAGCTCTCAGTGATTCTATTTCAAGCAGTAGCTGATCCTATTTTAAAAGGCCAAAAGAAAAATCATAAGAAACAGAACAGAAGTTAAATGGCTGGTGGTTCAGTTTTCTAGAATGGAATATCTAACAGAATGCAGGAGTACAGGAAAAATTGATTCTTACTCTTAGTATTCCAAAAACAACTTTAGCATTTGGTTGGAAGAGTTCTTTAAGTGCAGAGATCACCTTGGAACACTGCATTCGCAAGTACAGATGTAGTCTTTTCATAAAAAGTTAGCGTGACACTAAATTCTGGTTTAAAACAAAATAAAAAAAATAATCTATGTATTTTTTTTTTTTTGCTGCTGCGATTTTACTTCCTGTTAGAGGGTGGCTATGTTCATTCTCTATGGTACCACTGTACAAAATAGATGTGGCCACCCTCTCTTGCTTGCTGCCCAGATGGAGTACAGACTATGGCATGTGTAATGTGCATAGAACAGTTCACATGACTGCAACTAACATGCACTGCTTGTTCCAAACAAACAGAAGGGTTTTTAGTATCTTAAAGTGATACTAAAGGATCGTTTTTTGTTTTTTTTTTTAAAACAACAAACATGTCATACCTCCACTGTGCAGCTCGTTTTGCACAGAGTGGCCCCGAACATCCATTTCTAGGGTCCCTCGGCGGCTCCTCCCCGCATTAGATAACCCCCTTGGAGAAGCGCTCTCCTGGAGGGGATTACCTTGTGGGCGCGCTCCCGAGTCCAGCGTTCGACATCCATAGAGGCCAAATGCAGGACTGGGCTGCGCCCCCCGCAGCATTGGATTTGATTGACAGCAGCGGGAGCCAATGGCTGCGCTGCTATCAATCCATCCGAATAACTGCCGGGAACCCATGGAAAGAGGGACGGCGGGGACGCGCCAACGGAAATTCGGGGCTCAGGTAAGTAAAACAGGGGGGGGGGGCTAGGGGGCAGGTGACTGCAAGGTGTTTTTTTCACCTTAATATATCTTAAAAACCACAAGCAATTACAACCCCTTTAAGCTAGGCTGAACAAGTACCACAGCGCATTCCCATAATTAAGTGGAAGGGTCTCTTATAAAAGCCTATTTACCCTTAAAGTGTATGAAATAAATTTTAGTCAGTGAGGAAGGTTTAGACCTTTTTATTGCAGTCTGATACACCCTATTTGTCATGGTGACTGCAGAAGGTAAAGAGAAACCCAAACATTTTGAGTTGTCACTAGACCAAGAGGTAAGGACAAATCCTCAAACAGGGACACCTGCTCCTGTGGGGACTCTCTGAGTTGGGAAATCCCCACACTTTTCTAAGATTTCCTTTCATTTTCTGTTGCATTTTTAAAGGACAGAAGCGAAAGGAAATCTACCAAGCAGGACAGACTGCGAAGAAAAAAAATAAAAAATAAAAATAAAACCTGATAGAGTTTAATCTTTCCTTACGCTATACTTAAGGGGGTAGTTCCAGGAAAGCAATAAGAGCTACTGAACTAGCAACCAAAGCCTGAACTGGATTTTTTTTTTGCTTTCTCCAGCACTTACCCAATAAGAATCTCTTTTTATGTACAAATCTTTTATCTCAACCATTACAAAAGGAAGAAAAATTCTTGTTGTTATTTGAGCATTTGCTCCCTCTAGTGGTTTTTGGTGCATGGCATACTAGCACATTATGTGTAACTTACCTGCAAACAAAGCATTCCTGAGATGCAATGTCATCGCTGGAGGCAGCTTCCATCTTCACCCGTCTTGCTTCCTGGTTCATGGACTCCGGCTCTGTGACTGGCCGGAGCTGCATTGAAGTCACTCCCACGCATGCGCAAGAGAGCCGTCGGTCACGGCACAGGGCTCTGAAGGCATAGGTGGCCATTGCTTCAGAGTGCATGTGCCAGTGAGGTCACTGGCTGCATGTACAGTAAATATCTCCTTAAAGTGACACTAAATGTTCATGTTTTTTATTCTTAAAAAATAACAAACATATACTTACCTCATATAACCCCCTAGGAGAAGTGCTCTCTTGGGGGCGGCGGGGGGGGGGGGGGGGGTTTCCTTGCTAGCGCGCTCCCGAGGCCAGGATTGTCCATAGATGTCAAATGCAGGACTCGGCCCTGCCCCCGGCGCTCGCGTTATTGTATTTGATTGATGGTAGCGGGAGCCAATAGTTGCGCTGCTATCAATCTAGCCAATCAACAGCCGAGAACCCCCTAGCAGAGAGACAGCGCGTCCCCGTGGGACAAGTTCGAGGGTTGGGCTGGGGGGACGGTCACTGACAGGTGTTTTTTCACCGTAATGCATAGGATGTATTAAGGTGAAAAAACACAAACCTTTACAACCCCTTTAACAGTGCACGTTTAGGAGATAATTACACTACCTATAGGTAAAATTTGTGATAGAAGTTTACTTCCTCTTTAAAAAGTGTAAATAAAAAGGTAAAACTTTGTTGCTTTTGATTTTTGGAGTAGAGAGAGATTAGAACACTTCTCAAGATTTCACTGGTGCCTGTGCCCCAGTTAGGGAGATACACCCTTTCTATTTCTTCTGGTGACTTATCACCTAGAATAAAAGTAAAAGAAAGTACCACATTTTTGCCTGTCAGCAGAACAGGAAGAGAGGGGAAATCTTCCAATGGAGACACTAGTTTTGGTGACACCATCCCAGGATTCCCTTGGTTTGTAGGGACTCACTTCGCTATGTAAATAGCGTAACTCGTAAACAAAAGTGACCTGAATAATACTCTGTTCTCTATAAGTTAAAACTTAAGCCATGAAAGCAACCAGAAAGAGGGGAAGACATTGAGATCACAATTTCATATATAGCAACTGCACATAACTGCAAAGGTATGCAGCATACAGTCCCAAGGTTGATCAAGGTTTGTACATGTGGACACTGCTCCACAAGGGCACAACCATATAACAAGTGATAAGAGGGAGGTTATCTGATGATAGCAGTAAACAATGTGTTCAACCATATGAGCAAAGCCACAAACTGGATCTGAAGTGTGTCTAGTATGGCTAGAGAACAGCATATTATAAACATTAAAATTAAATAACATTCTAATAAAATAATATATATAAAATGGTGCTTGTATCAAAAGGCTTTTAAACACACTTTCAAACATGCTATAGCTTCTGGGAAAGAAAAACCTAACATTAGAGGACTTTGACAGTACCACGTCAAACACATCTGTATCATTAAAAGACACATTGCTACGTGTCAGTATTGCAGATACATCTAGTTATATTGTATGTCACTTATCCCTGCCAAACTTGGGCAGTTAGTTGCTTGCTGTAACTTCGCCACGTTTCACAGGTCCATGCTCGCTTCATCAGGAAAACAAATACAGTTTTGGGGAGTAGGGGTGTAGTTGGGAAGAAACTGACCCCCAATATCATTATTGTTATATTACAATTAACATTCATTGACTAGGATGATGGGAAAGGAATCTTCCCTAACCAAAAGATAATATTATTACCTCTGCCCAGATGTATTATTATATTAGCTTATTTTTTTTCATTCCAAAATGGGACACAGAATCAGTCATACCTGGTTTCTTGGTACATTTACAAATTCACAAGGACCTGATTGATTCAGTCCAGAAGATAGCAATTGTTGGTGGTATCTGTAATTATGTTTGCTGATGTTTCACATGTAAAGCACATGTATGTTGCATTTCTATTCCTGATAGTGAGAACAAACCTGTTGGATGTAATGTCACTACATTGTGGTTATGATAAGTGTACCTTCTATAATTATAGAGCTTGACTATTTGTTTTCCTGGTAAAGCGGGCATTGACCCAAGAAACCTGTACAGCAAGCAACTGCCCAAGTTTGGTGGGGATGATAAGTGATGACAATTCACTATAACTTGATGTATCTGCAATCCTGACATGCAGCAATTTTTTTCTTAATGTGTGTATAATAAAATATTGATTTTACATTACATACGTGGTACCTTCAAAGTCCTCAATTCTTAAGTTAGGTTTTTTCTTTATATACAATTCTCATAGGAAAACAGAAGGCCCCCGAAACAGGATCCCTTCCTCTCATCATACATTTTTGCCTATAGCAGCTAAGAGTGTGTTTACCTTCATCAAGCCAACTGTCTGCTTTTAGATGGAAGTGATTTGGGTGGCTATGTAGCCTCTGGATCACGTGCACAACCATGATAATGTCAACTGACGTGAAATTACAACTATCACCATTTCCTAGGGTTATTGCTTTAAAAAAAAAGAAAAAAAGAAAAAGTATAATGTTTGGGTGTTTAATTAAAGGCTAAACCCTCTTTTAGAAGCACGTTACATGTTCCCAAGCACCTCGTTCTCCCCAGCCTTTCCTTGACAGCATGCAGGGGTTCTTCTCCACTGCATCCGCTGTCACTTTTAAGATCTGGGCTCTGCCTGCACAGCTGTGTCAATTATTTACAGAGATCTGTGAATGAATATACTACAAGTCCCATCTTCCACAGAGGCAGACTTGTAGTTATCAATAGAAAATGAATGCAGTATTTATCACGCTCCTAGTCCATTGAAACTTCGTCCAGCTCTCCAACTGAACCCCCATACAGAGTGCTGGAGAAAGAGTGAAGGAGCCTAACATTACACCCACAATCCATTGCTCGTGGGTGCAGAGTCCTGTGGGAAAAAAATATAAAAGCACATTTTTTTTCTCTGCAAAAATATGTGCATTTATTCATCTTCAGGCCTAAAATGTACATTTCAACATGTGTGCAAAAAATGTCTCCTGAACTGAAGTGGTTAAAGTGGAGCTTCACCCGTTTTTACATCTTCCTCAGATCACAATGTCAATCTGCAGTACAGTGCTAAATGGATATTCTCAACTTCTTTTATTATTTATAAATACCTTTAATGTAATTTGGCCGCACTTCCGGTCCCCGTCGCTTAGGCGATTATGTCATTAGGCGATTCCCTTGGACTCCTGGGATATCGGTGTCATCTATCACAGGAGTCTTGGAGAAGCCCAATAGTGTAATCTTGCGGTATTTCGATTACAATGCTATAGCATCCTGTGTACCAGACGCTGTCACTAGTGCACATGCGAGAATCGGGAGGTGCATATGCTGGGTAAGCCAGCTGCACTACATTCCGGAACTCATTGGTGCCAGCTTCAGATGCCCACACCTAAGATGGCTGCCACCAGCATTTCATCAGGGGAAACTAACCCAGAAATTTGGAAAGCAATTTACAATACTGACAATATCCAAATTAAAAAAACAAAACAAAAAAAAAACACGCATTTAAGGATCATGGGGATGTTTTTAATGCATTCTGGAATAGCATACTGTAGCTCCTCTTTAAAGTGTTTGTTAACCCAAAAATAAAAAAAATAGAGATCCTGGCCCCTAAAGCAGATTAAACAGCACAGTGCTTGTGCTGTGTAATCTGCCCCTCTCTAAACTGTAAAAAAAACCTGGCTGAACATGCCACTTCCTGCACCCCCCTCTCTGTACTGACCACGATAATCAGGGCTGCTGAACACTGACCACCGTGGCCAGAGCACGTCCCTTTGTCATCCTGCACTGCTCTCCTCTCTCCCCCTCCTCCCTGCTTGTCAGCTCCGTGTTGTGTCTGTCTCCGCCCCCTGCCGCTAATAGTAGAAATCAAAAACTTACAATGGTAAACACAGTTATTACAACTATCATACATTCAGATCATGCGGGCTTTATCCCCCAAAAATCCATGGCAATCAACCTGCGAAGGTTGTACCTTAATATGCAATCCAACCCGAATAACTCAGGAGATAGGGCCTTACTGTCTTTAGATGCCTACAAGGCTTTTGACAGTATAGAGTGGGATTACCTGTGGGCAGTAATGGAAAAATATGGATTTGGGTTAGATTGCTGTATAATTCCCCTCAGGAAGCCACAAGGCCTCATGTACGCTGCTGCTGCTAAATGGACATTTATGAGCAGTTGGGCATTTTTTTCAAGTGCTCCTGAACTCTCCTCTATGTTATCTTGCCAGTACATGTACACAGGGTCTTTTATATAGTCGTTTCTAGGCAGTTGAGTTTAGAGGCCTCTTTTGCAACGCAAAAAAATGGGTTCAGAAGCTGAATTAAGAGGCATTTCAAGCGGTGTTTCGTGTTTAGATGTGTTTTGTTTACAAGCGTTTTTCATTTTTGCCTATTTTGAAAAGAAAAAATAAATGAAAAATGCTTCTAACACACAAACACACACATATAAAACGCGGCAAAACGGACATTTTAAACGTGGGTTACTGTCAAGTTAAATCGTTCAGAAGAGTTTGTAAAAACGTCCCGTGTACATGAAGCCTTACAGTGGTAGGCCGATTGTCACCTAGTTTCCCCCTACATAGGAGGAACCCGCTAGGGGTGCCCGCTATCGCCACTCCAGTTCGCAGTGATGATTCACTCCAATGGATTTCAGTATGGCGCTAGACCGGATAAGATCATGCTGTACGGATATGATACCATGCCTCTATTAGGAGATACCAAGCTATCTCTGGACAGCTATGGAAGATTTAACGAAATTTGGTAGATTTTCAGGCTTCCTTAACTGGTCTAAATCCTCCCTTATGCTTTTAGACAGGGATATGGAGTCTACAACTGCGATCCTTCATAATATCCCAGTTTCCTCCAAATTCAAATATCTAGGGATATATGTGCCCCCGAAACCACTAAACTACATCTCTTTGAACCTAACCCCATGACTTAACCGAATGAAAGACAAGATTAAGATCTGGTCCAGGCTGAGGATGTCGGTGGCAGGGCGGATTAATCTGGTAAAGATACTAATGCCTCAACTCCTCTATATACTTCACAACACCCCTATGATAGTCCCCCTAAAAGTATTCAGGGTGCTTAACTCTATTTTTCATTCGCTCATATGGCACATCAAACATCCCAGAATTAAGCTGGAGAAACTTCAACGACCAAAGGAGAGTATTGGGGTGGCTCTGCCTAATCCCTGGGTGTTCTACCTGGCAGCGCAACTGCAACGTAAAGCTAGAGCATTACCTCATCCCAGTAAGAAACCGGAAGCCTCCGATTATATCATTCAATTTGTAAAAGGGGAAAGTATTGTAAAGTCAAATAAACTATTCCCTACATAAGTACTAATGCAAAAAGTTTGGAACAAAGCCAGGCAGCTACAGGAGGTAACTGGGTACACTAACTACAGCCCCATCTGGGACAATGACAATTATAGCGACTTAAAAAATATGCAATATGGATCTAAGTGGCACTAGCATGGAATTTCTATGGGTACTTTCGAGGAAGAGCAGTGGGAGGAGGCCCTGCAGGCGGTGCAACTCAGCTCCCTTAGTGTAGCACAAAGGCTATCACAGCTATATATCCTACTTAGAGTTCACCTCACGCCAGCTAGACTTTTCCATATGGGAATAAGAACAGATCCCATCTGCCCTAGATGTACTAGAGAAAACAGTGACCTAATCCACTTACTGTAGAGATGTCCCAAACTCCACCATTACAGGAATGCGGTACTAAACACACTTAACAGAGTGTTTCAGGTCAAGATTGGCCAGGACACTAAGATTTGTTTACTGGGCATTGTAGATGGCCTTTAGGTGGAGATCACCAAGCAGGTCATAGCCAGAGCTCTGTTTCGGGCCAGGAAGCTAATTCTTTGTCAGTGGAAGGCGGTTGAACCTCCCACATAGAAAGGATGGGTAGAAACGATGGGAGATACAATTCCTTTAGAAAAATACATATAGGGGTAGCTCACATAATTTCCAAACATTATGGTCACCATTGCTAGTGACTCAGGGCCTTTCCCCACCGACCTGATCTTGGACAGGCTATTGTATAGATAAACTCATTCTTCTACGAGGAGTTATTATGGTGGAGCAGGACCTGTTCAGCACTTCCCAATGTGGATAAAACAGTAACGCTTAGTTACATACAGGTATGACAAGGTCGAATTACTCAAAGAAAACTGTAGTGGATCTATGTTAGAATCTCTGAATTGTTGTTGTTAAAAATAACATATACATGACAGCATCGCTTGCTCTTTTCAATAAAAACTTTACTGATAAAACAAAAAAAAAAAAAATAATAATTTACAATGGTCATTGCCAGCCTCTCTATAATACTCAGGCATACAACACTGTATATGTCTTTTCTAAAAAATGAGGCTTGTAAATACCTATTTAGAGCTATCTTCAGACCGGTCACGTGACTCGTAGCCGCTCTACATCTCCGAGACAGGACTTCTGCAGGAGGGGCTGAGCGGCCGCATGATCTCCACGACTGACGTCAGAATGAGATCTCGGCCCCTCATGCAGAAGTCATGTATCGGAGCTAAAAAGCATCCTCCAGTCAAGTGACCGGCCTGAAGATCGCTCTAAATAGGTGTTCGCAAGCCTCGTTTTTAGAAAAGACAAACAGTGTGGTATGCCTGAGTATCAGAGGCAGTGATTTCTTCTTGTGCCTTAAACAATTTAAGGCTTCGTGCAGACTAGGCTCTTCTGAACACTTTTCTCCTGACAGGTGAAAAGCAGCATTAAAAAAAAAAAACACGCCTAAAACTAAATTTTTCAAAAGCGTTTAGGCACATCATAGTATAGTATGCATAGTAAAAGCATTCATAGTACTTTATTCTGCCTACTGAAATGAATGAACACTTGAGTGCTAAATGTGCCTAGCGTTTAGAGGCATTGTGCGATTTTTCTGCCCAAAAGCTCCTCTCCTGAACGCAATCTTAGTGGTATCAGATTAATGCCCCTAGACGCCCCTGCCTCTAAACTCCTCTAGAAGCCTATGTGTTCACGCAAACAGAGGGGCGTTTATGAAAAAACAAAACATCAAACGCCTGTAAAATGGGCGTCTGACAGCTGCAGCGTGCATGAGGCCTAAAGAGCCAAACCCACCTTTTCATGCTGGATTTCGTCAATGAGTTTCTTGGCAGATTCCACATCTCTAATTAAGGCATTCTGAAGAAGAAAATAAAAAAAAGTTTTATTGCAGCATAATCCGGAAAAATGTTTATAAACTAGGTTTTTATTGTACTATACATCATAAAGTAATTTGTAACATCTTTTAAAAGACTTTAAACACAGCAAACATCTGAGAAAACGTCTCCACTGTGTTTCTAGTAGGATACATTACTAATGTAGAAGGACATAAAACGCATTAATTGTTTAAAACAGTAGCAGTAGCACTGTGGCCTTGCACTGCTGGCGCCTGGGTGTCACTTCCCTGCAGGGACGATACCATCAGAGTAGGGATAGGTACTTCGGTTTCCTTTCATAACTTTCCATCAATTATCTGGCTCAGCACTCGGTATGTGAAGACTTAAGTGAATGCGGCAAGGACAGAAGACCAAAGGCTCCTTTTTTTGGCAAGGAGAAATACGATTGTTAATTACTCTGTAGTAAAATATATTATGTCAATGCTATTAAAAAAAAAAAAAGCAGGAAATTGATCCAGGACTAGCTGGTGAATAAATATCCATGTGAACAATAGAATCCATTGGGCCAGTACCAATATTTATTACAGAGCAATGTGCAGCAACAAACGGACAACCAATTCATCTTTCAATGATCTTGCTATAAACTGGCAAAACTTATGATTTGCTCGGAATGGAGTTTTAGTGCTTATCTTGCTGTAGTACATAATAGCACATGCAACTTTACTTTAATCCTACCCAGCTACTTATATTACCAGAAGAAGGCGGCATTACCTTATCTTCTATAGATGCCATCCTCTCCTTGAGGTGAAGTTGTAGCCTCTCATTTGACTCTGACAGAAGCTTGTCCACGGTTTCAGACAGGCGCTTATTATGCTCCTCGTTCATCTTCTCTCTCTGTCGGGCCTAATACAAAGAAAGTTTGGTAAATAATGTCTCTGAAGAGGACGTATAAACTGGATCTGTAAAACTGCTGCTCCGAGCTGGCATTTTCACAGTTTGCTTAAATTAGAAACAGGCATTCTCAGATTCTATTTATAACTGTAGTGCTAATAAGTGTTAGGAGTGTCAGATTTAAAACCCTGAAGGAGAGGAGAATTGTAAGGAGACACTGAAAAAGGGAAGACTGGTAAACCCTCATAAGACTGAAGCCTCCTCAAAAACAAATATTTTATTAATTGGTGATCATGTCTTCGACCTGAATTTGAACTATGGCCAAATCCCCCCCCCCCCCCAAAAAAAATGTGTGTTGCAGAATATAATTACAAGTACATCTGCACTTACAGTTTTCTCTTAGCCCTCCTGCAAAGTTGCACAAATTCCAGTTAATCCTGCCAGTGAAGTCCACCCCATGTAGATTCGTGTGAGGGCGACACGACAATGCTGCACTGCTCCCGAATTCAGAGCAGAGTAGCCACTCAAAATATAAGGCTGTGAATGCTTGCGCTACAATGGATGAAAAGATGTTGCAGGGGGTGTGGCTATCAGAACTGTCACTGCCAGTTTACAAGCCTGTAGCTTGTCAATCAGCACCTGGCCAAATCTAGTCCTGCCCACTGCCTTCTGTATTGACAGCACTGCCTCAGATGCAGAAATCCCCCCACTATGCACTGCAGTGTCTGGGTGGAGGAGCGTGTGTGACACAAATAAGGGAAAGTTTGGCTCAGTCAGGAAAGGTAAAGGACATTTTTTGTTTATTTAAAGTGGTTCTAAAAGGGCAAAGTTTTTTTTAACCTTAATGCATTCTCTGCATTAAAGATAAAAACCTTCTGTGTACAGAACAGATCCTGGCAGCATCTCTCAGCAGCAAAAACGCAGACGGGTGTCTGAATTCACACACTGCACAGTTCAGGGAGAACTAAGCCTGATTGGTGGGAAGAAACACCCCCCCCCCACCACCACCCTACTCTTCATGGAAAACATGCACAGCTGTGACTGTCAAACACAGGCTGTGTGCTGGAGTTCTCCTTCAGCTTCTTTTTTCTTCTGGTGTTGGATAATGTAAATGTGAGTCATGCCGATGACAAAAGCATGAGGCAACAGAGAGAAATGACACTCAGAGCTTCGGAGAGAAGCAAGCACACAGCATTGAAGGATGTGCTTTTTACAGCCACTCTAAAAGTAGAATTCTAGACTAAACCCAACTAGTCTTAAAACTGTCCCCTCCCTCCTCCTAACACCTTTACTGATTAAACTGTGTAAGAAAGATGTAAAAACATATCTATTTTCAGCCCGTTGCAGTCCAGTCAGGTGATCCCCGTGTCAGCCAGAGGTGGCTGCAGGGGAGAGGAGAGAGCGCTCAGAGCAGTGATGTCACCCATAGGATCTTATGGTCCAGCTGATGTCGGCCAAGCAATTCATCTCTTTTGTGCTGCAATGGCCATCACATACCAACCATACATGATACTGTAAAGCTGATCACACACCAGCTAGAATTTCCTACACTCAGTAGAATGTGCTAATAACTAATGTGAGGCCCTACCTAAACAATTCATTCAATTTGTATCCAATTAGAGAAGTCAAGGCAATACAGTTAATGGTAAAATCTAACATACTAAATCTACCTGGGGTGTGGCCAGTTTATGATAGGGTAGTATTCATTTTCCCACGTCTTTTATGCCTTGCACAGGCTTTTCTTGCAACCACTGCGCCCAGTGAGAATGAAATGTTTTTGTCAGGCACACCACTTCCACACTGCTCTGCAGTAATCCATATTTGACAAAAGAATGCTAAAAACACACAGTAGCGCATATCCAGCCAAAACGTTGGTTTTAGAAAGAATGGAGAAAGATTAAACCCTTTATCAGGTATTTAGTGTTATCTGGGGCTCAGTTAGCTGCACATACTGTTCTGTCATATCACTGGACCCCTCTACTGCACAAACAGCCTATTGTCCTGTACATAATTCCCACCATCAAACCCTCCACATCCCACTTCTGCATATACTGCACTTCTTTATCATAGCTTACTGTATCCCAAACTTTCTCATTCTGGCACAGGCACACTTTTGCTAGTTTTGTATAGTTAATACTCCTTAACCCCTTGCCTACTGGGCACTTTCAGCCCCTTCCTGGCCAGGCCAATTTTCAGCTTTCAGTGCTATCGCACTTTGAATGGAAATTCCACAGTCATGCAACACTGTACCCAAAGAAATTTTTTATCAACTTTGAGACAGATAGAGCTTTATTTTGGTGGTATTTAATCACCACTGGGTTTTTAATTTTTTGCTAAACAAAAAATGACAGAAAAAAAAGTTCTTAGTTTCTGTTATAAAATGTTGTAAATATGCTGATTTTCTCCTTCACTGATGTGCGCTGAGGAGGTTCCACTGACAGGCACGGATAGTCATCACTGATGGGCATTAATTGGCAGCACTGGTGAGCACTGATGGGGCTGCACTGATTAGTGCCCTGATGGTCAGTGCAGATGTCCGTGCCGAGGAATGCCGCTTACCGGCTATCCTCTCCTCACGAGCTGTCAGCATGAGGAAAGGCATGATGATAACTGGCATTTATTTACTCTGATCAGCTGTGATTGGACACAGCTGATCACATGGTAAAGAGCCTACATCAGACTATTTACCATGATTGGTGTTGCCCTGTGTCTGAGGGAAACAACGCACCACAGATGGCCACGCGCCAAGAATGGGAGGACATCAGATGACATCCTCCGAGAACAAGAGTGCTCTTGCCCGTCTGTCATTTCAGTATATGGCGGATGGAAAGCAGATAAAGACAATCGAAAAAGCTGAAGTTTTGCAAAAATGCAATTACATGGGGTCCAGGAAAACCTACCCTTTGCAGCTCCTGGTTTTTCTCCTCCAGCTGCGATTCCATTTGTCGTAACCTCTCCTCAATGTTGCCATGTCTCTCCTCCGCCTGTTACAAAGGGACAAGAGGACAGAAAGTGTTATATCATCTTTACACTACATCTTCTGAACACAGCACAAGGGAAAACACAGAAACTGGTGAAGTCTTGTGATATGTAGAAGCGAACAGCATCTGTACGCCATGGCTGATCACTACAAACTTTATGATATATCTGTAAAGTTCACAAAGATGATATAATGTAGAGATCACAGCACTAGAGCTGCTTTGATGAATGCAAAAGTGGCAAGCATTTATCACTTAAAGTCCTTCAGCATGTCATAAGACTCTTATTCTACCCAGGGCATGCCAATTTTCATTAAAGGGCATACACTACTAATGTATATGGTGGGTAAATAACATGTAGCCTTTCACCAGGAAGCA